>OW818031.2:34966200-35679100 GCA_942486065.2 Calliphora vomitoria | reverse complement strand
TCATATAAAACTTGTTTATGTCTAATTTCATAATTTCATCACGATATTAATTATTATAAGACAATTATGAATGTTCAAGTCATTTTCTGCGGGGGACCTTGTGTTGGGATTAGCGTCAAATGTTGCCCGATTTTCGTCAATACTTTACTTCATAATTTTAGAGTACTTAGAACTAATTTGTGCAAAATGTTATCAGGATTGCCGCATAATCAACATATTTATGACTGCTCAAACAGTATTACGGGGGAACATTTGTATGAGGGCTAGGTGAAACCATACACCGCTATTACCCATTATCAATACCTAACAAACCTTATCGTATTTTTAGCAGACATACGGAAAGCCTAACTACGAGGATTAGGCTGTTTCCATTAAATATTGATTAAGATGAATTGTAGCCCTTCAACTTGATTTTGAAAAATTTTAAAAGTACTCGAGTTTTATTAACGATTGGTTTACATTATAATGTTTATAAAATAAATATATTAGAAATTAATGGAACTACAATAGTTCAAATATAATTAGTTATTGTTTTCAATTATTTTGTTGTAAATTTTGTATTGTTTAAAGATTTGTGTCACTTTGACTCTGTAATAGGTTGTTATTGACAATTTTCAATAGAGATCTATTGTGAATGAATAAAGTTTTACAATTTTATATAGGATTTACTTTTAATTTCCAAAAACATGTTTCAGCTAATATTTAGGTGCTCTGCAACAGCCACTTTACATTGTCACTACTGCACATATTAGTTATTGAATTCTATTAATTATATTCAAGATTTGTTTCTCCTTTAAAATTTCATAATCTATATTTTTCCTTTATATCTTTAAAATAATAATCATAATTTGTATATTTATAAACTAAGTCCTCAAATGTTATAAATTATATGAATTAATTATATTAATTTTTCCTATTTATTTTTCTCATTTTAGGTAAGAAACTTGGATGATTATTATCAACATATACCACAGGTTTTTATCTAAATTTTAGTATTTCATACGTATTTATTTATTAAAACCAAAATGTTTGAAGTTATTAATTTGTGCTATTATCAGCACATGACATGTTGAAAATACATGTCGCATGACAGGGAAAAATATATTTCAAACAGTAATGCCAACTAGTTATAATCAAAGCCTAAAAACGTGATAGCAAGCGAAACAAATGCCTGAATATTGAACATTGTTATCTTTGTGAAATAAACATATGATCCAATTTAAAATATCTAATATATAGAGAAGAAAGAGTGTCAACAGTAAGAATTTCACCTTGCAAGATTAATTCATCCCCATAAGTCCCTATCGTACCTTCAACAGAAAGAAGGACATAGCTAGATCGTCTTAAAATTTTATATTTACCCATAATATGTATATTTAGTGGATCACCGAAAAATAATCGAAAATTGAGTGCCTCGATAGACTAGAAGATAGTGTGCTGAATTATCATTCCAATGGTTGTGGGTTCGATTCCTGACAGAGACTTTGAGTGTTTCTGCAGACAAGCAAAATACTTAGCAGATCGAAAAATTTTTAACATACGTTAGTCCATCTCCGTTTAAAATCTACCACACTTTTGGAAACCTTTTTTGTGCTCTTCATTTCTCTTTTAACAAGAGCCCAATATCTCTCCACTGGCCTTAGCTCCGGGCAGTTTGGAGGATTTGCCTCTCTTGATACAAATAAAACATTATTGTTCTTGTACCACTCAAGGGCTTGTTTACCATAGTGACAGGATACCAAGTCAGCCCAAAAATAAGTCGACACATTATGAAGTCTATGAATGGAAGCAGCCTTTTTTTGTAAACATTCCTTGGTGTAAATTTCAGTATTTGAAGAGTCAAATGTTTGGCTTCTTTTGCTTGCCATGCCAAGAACTGTTTGGGAAATTTTGTCTGCTTTTGGGTCCTAAACTTTTCTTCAACATTCCCTCGAGCATCAGCAACATAAAAATATTCACCCGGAAGAAAAATTGTCCATACGTACGTTTCGTCATCCATTATGCAGCAGTTGTATTTTTTGTATAAAATTTGACTTCAATTTCCGTGATCTGTCTTTGGCCTCTAAGTTTTTAGCAGCGTTCCTTGAGGAACTTTTTGAGCCTTGTATGTTTTTAACCCTGCATTAGCTTTAAGTTTTCGTACCAAATTGTCCGAGATGTGTTGGAAGCTCTTTTGAATTTGCTTTCTATTTTTTTGGCTTTAGAAACATCATGTGAAGCATTCCTTCTACCTGAACCAGGTTTACTATCAACGAACAAGTTCTCCCGGTACTGTTTAATAATATTGGAAACAGTTTGACGGCAGACCTTTGAATGCTTGGCCAACATTTTGTAGGACCAAGTTGGGTTTTGTTGAAAATATTTAATAATTTTAGTTCTCACTTTTTTCTGGTCACTCATTTTAATCAGATTAACAGCAAATGAACATAAATGACATTAAACATAATAACTGACATGTTTTACAAAGGTAACTTGATAAAAAAAATCAAATAATACTTGGGTTAAAAGTTTTAATGAAAAACGTGTGATAAGAATTTTACGATCTCACTCCTTAAGATTTTTTTAGGTTAATTTGTTTTTTGGAAATGGTCCTTATATAGAACCCATTACCAATTATGGGCTGATCTTTCTAAAATTAGTTGTGGCGATTCTTGTGTACATGAGGAATTTATAATAGATTCGGAAGTGGTCCATTTATGGGAACTATGACGAATTATAGACCATCAATCATCACAACACTTGGTACGACGATTTCTTTATGTATCATGATATACTATATGAGAAGAGGTTCTCTTATATGGGAGCTATGACCAATTAATGACCGATTTTCATAAAATTTGGTTTTTTATGTCGAATTTTAACCTAATTTATGCGTGATTAATTTATTAATTTATATATGGACCGATCCAAACAAGTTTTCGTCTGTTGAATTTTGTATGAGGCGTTTATGTACCTTACAGCCATATTCCGGGATGAAATTTGTATGGGAGAAATTATGGACCGATTCTTGCCATTTTCAACAGAACTTATATTTTTATCAGAAGAACAATGCAAAATTTTATAATATTTTCTGCAATATATTTAAGGAAAATAAAAAAACATTTTTTAAAAATATCAACCTTAACTCTGGTTCTACTTGAACGATTTTGTCCAATTTTCAATATCAAACATTTCCTATCAATAAAGAATATTTGAGGAGAATTTCATACCTCTAAGGCCTTCCATCGAGGACTTATTGTCTAAAATATTAAGAAATCCTTGGTACTTTACGTAAGATAAATGTTTGATATTTGAAAGAAAGAAGAACGTGCTATTCTACGGATTTTTTGCTTGGTAAAAAGCGTTAAAACTAGCACAAAAAGCACTAAATTGGCAACACTGATTTAGAAAGTCATATGTTATATCTAACAAATCGTCTGACAACAGCTGATTGTGGCAACACAACAAAAGCACTCGATTAGTTGGATGTTGTAAAAAAACCTTATATATGCCGCCAATATCTACGTATGGCTCACTTAATGCTATACCTTGATAACTCAAAATTAAAAACTTTTTAAGAGGGTAAATACTTCAACAGAATGTTCAATTTATCAAAACTGCATCATATATATATTATACTTGATTGCTGGTGTGCATTGAGCTACCACGTAAACCATTGCTCAATTATTCTTTTGTGACTTTCAAAGTTTTGAAAATACAGTCATATTGAACTCTACAAAGGTATGTTCTCCACATTTTGTTGATTTCTGTTTTTTGTGAAATGTCAAAACATATAACTGGTGTCTAATTTGGTATCGTATTTACTTGACTTGATTGAAGTGTTATGTACACAGAGAAAACAGATTCGTGATTGCAACCGAATTTGTTGATAATCGAATCATTCGGTTGCACACATAGAATTTTTCGGTTCTATCAACAAAAAGTCAGTTGCTAAAGAAGAATGTCGGTTGAAGCAACCAAACTTTTCTTACCCCTTCTAAAATTGGTAGCCACAACTGTAAAATTCGGTTACTAAGGTAGAATCATTCGATTGGCAACAAATTCGGTTGCCATCACGAATCTGTTTTCTCTGTGTAGTTGTGTCATTTTCTTATCTGGAAAACTATTTGCTTTTCTTTTAAATAAAAATCACATTATTGTTACCATAATGGATATCTGTTCAAAATCGTATCTCATTTTCGAAAATATGTATGTCAATATTATAATTTAAATAATACATTACTTTTAACCAAATTTTACAATTTTATAAAGCTATTCTTTAGTTACTACTCCATATTTAATGTGATATATGAATTTATTACGTTCAAGAGGGCAAAAAAAGGGCAAAAATTTTTGCCACAATAGTGTGCTAAGGTTCTCTTTTTAATAATTGTAATGGAGAGATAAAAAAAAATTTTCTAAAATCGTATGTTTTAATCTGTTAATAAAAACTTTTTCTTTATTTGGTAAGGTCAACATATAAAGTTTTAGAAAAGTTTTTAAGACACATTTGATGGGGTTTCAAAAATTAGTTCAAACTATTTCTATTTCATTTTTTTTAGAAAGAAACACATAAGTATTTCCTGAAATACATTATTAAATTTATTTATTCACTACTCCGCCACAATAAAAATCAATCAACTTTGTAAATTTCAAAATATATTTTATTTTCTACATAATTACACCATAGCTGCATCAACAAAGTGCTACTTACTGCAACAAACTAGTAAAATGAAATTCTAAAATTGCAAATAATTTTCTTTGAAAATCTTTTTAAAAATTGTTTCTAAAAATTCCTTTAAGTAAATAACACGCACACAAATCTCTAAGGCAGTTCTTTGTAAACAATATTATTTTCTTTTTAATTTTTTTTTATTACATTTTATTGTACACATACATTTTTTTTATCAACAAAACGATTTAAAATGATAAGTTGTTGTTTTTGTGCAAACAAAGAATGAACATAAAAATATAAAATAAAAAATTTAAATAAAATGCAAAATAACTCATTATGAGGCAAACATGATGTTGTAAAAAAAAAGCCGGCCCAGATATTTGAGCATGACTACTACAACTAAATACTACAAACAAACTATATAAAATATGTGTTACACATCTGAAACCAGCAGATCTGGAGACTGTTTACGCACTATTTACTTCTAATGAGTAAAATAACTACTTTCGAAAGAGAAATATAAAACACAACAAACTAAAAACACTAAAGTTAGTGCTATGACTCTATTCTACATTACCTGGGATGTCTAAAGTAGCCAATTGCTCCATTTATGCATAACAAAGGACTAAGGGGAAACAATTATCTTCACATTACAAAATAGTATTGTCTAATAAGTGTACATTTGACTGTACCAAAAACTGCAGGGTATAAATATGTAGATTGTACATTTTTTCATATACATAACAAAAGTATAGACACTCTTGACTTATTGACTGGGAAAATTGTCCATTTGTTGGTTGTTTTTTTTTTTTTTTTGTTATTTTTGCGGGTTTCTGTTGTTGCCTCTGTATTTGTCTATAAAACTGTCAGAATTGTTGTTGTAGTTTATTGCTGCTGCCTTTCAGATGAGGAGACATGATGTTTTTAGAGAATTTCTATAGAAAACTTCAAAAGTTTGTTGAACAAGTACCAGGCAGGCTACATTTAATGGAATGGAAAAAATATATATGTATACATACATACATCTATTACTATTATTAGTTTTATAATTATAATGGAATATAAATATGTCTATAGATTAATCAATTTAAATTTTCAATCATTATTCACAATTCTTAGAAATTAAAAATTTGTTATTAAAAATCAATATTCATACAAATAAATAAATATTTATAATTTACGAATCGTTTTAATGATTAACTACTGAGTGAATGATTTTTGTTAAAAAATATAAAAATGTTAAAGACATAGAGAAATATACATAGAGCGGAAATTCTCCTGTCAAAGACCTAACTCAGTTGTCAAAAAACCTAAGTGGTGAGAATGTATTAGTAAATAAAACTATGTGAAAACAAAAACAACACTCGTATGTGTGATTATTTTGAGTAAAATTTAGGTTTGAGTTTTTTACTAGTTTCCGCTCTTATTTAGGATAACAACTAGTTATATAACTACCTCCGTGACTAGTTATTTTACCATGTGAGCCTATTCGATTACAATGAGACTGTTTGATAGCTGGTCCAAAGTAGTCAACGCATTAGATTCACATACTGGTTACATAGGATCAGTTACCGAACTAGCTACCTAACTGGATACCTGATTAACTAATTATTTTAACATATTCAGATGTTAATTGACCTCAGTCAGTTATTGGACTGTCTCACAGACCAATAATAGATTGCTTGTAAACAAACCATCCTCCAATAACTCGCCAATAGATTACTATTTTGGGTAAAATAACTACTTTTTAGGTTATTTAGGTTGTTAGAGACACTAATGTGACAATTGGCTTCACTTTAGCTTAAGTGGCATGCTTAGGCAAAAAGAAAATAAACTATATGAGAATTATATCAACACAAATTGTATAAAACCAGTTTGTACGAATTACTCACAAAAGAGTGCAGTACAACATAAACTTTACAAATTACTACACTCTAGATTACTTAGAGACACTTATGGTACGATTTAATTCACGCTAGATTACATGGAATGTATAAAGTAATCAATTGACTTCTCTATGCACTTCAAAGCATGATATAAAAAGTGGATTAATGAAGTTTATTTTATTTGTAAATATTCAGAGAAGCTTTGCCACATTTACAGAAATGTTACAATACTCCGAGAAAATTTCAATGAAATATGTGTAGTGTGTAACAATTCACAATACTGAGTAATGCATCTTTAAAATAAATAAAAAACGGATTAATATAAGACTTTAAGCTTTATACCATAGGTCAGGAAAATGGAGAGCTCTCCGAAGATAATGAAACCTTTTATCTGAGAAATAATCATTGTAACGTTGCCCTAAATGTTGCATCAAAAGGATTTTGTAATCAACTTACTTTTATAAAACTAGTCTGTGCTACAAACTTGTCACTGCAGTCTTTGCTGGAACTATTTTATGTGTTGGCCAGTGATTTGCAAGAAGACTTTTATCCCTATTTCCAACGTGTCGTGGATAGATTAATAAATTTGTTTGCTCAATACCCACGATGCTGACCAATTGGAGAGGACTTTTAGTGTGTTTGCCTAATATGAGGTTTTCACGTCTTATTTGTAATGCAATATAGGCGTTGTCGTCAATTGTATACTACCCTTGCAATGAAGAACATGTTAGCAATTTTGCGGTTGAACGTTTTTCATTTATCGGGATGTGCGAGACTATGGGAAATTCCTGGAGATTATAATGGAAACTATAGAGCGTGAACAAGATGATAGTGTGCAGGGCGGTGCGCGTTTATTGTTCGAGATAATGCGCGGTGGAAAAGGACGATTCCCTTGCCGGAGACTTTTTGCAGTTTATTTTCGAATCTTAGGTTGAGGATAAGAAGATAAAACCACAACAGAGCCAACTGTAGAATAATATAGTGGAATATTGTAAAATATTCCTGTATATCATTCATTATACCAAGGCTCTGACAATAGTCTCAATAAAGTTGTCTCTTATGTTACAGCCACTATCTCAAATCTTATGAGGAGATTAGACAAACCTGAGTTGCACATTCGTAAAATTGTTCTTTTATTCGTGCATGTGCAAGAGGTTTGTGTCCGCAAACAGCTGTGTGATTTAGTTGCCGATATAACCAGACTCAAGCATAAACAAAATCATTCTGCTAAGGATACTCAGCAATTGAAAACCTTGGCCAGAATTGTGTTGCTGCTCAATGCCTGGGATAAACGCACAATAATATTTTGAATAAAATATGTTTTTATTTTATTTATGTTTTCAATAAAGGCAAAACTGGGATTCATTATAATGAATATGGTAGCTTTATTTTACACATAAACTTTAAATCTTTTTTATTGTCAAATGCTTAATAAGGTTGACATAAAGAGAAAATGAAACTACCTTATAATTCTTTTATATCATGCTTCAAAGAGCCCATACATGCCAAAAATCCCAAAATATATAAAATGAAGTTAAGCCAAAAGATCAGATATTAGTGACAATTACTGTCTACATCCAGAGAAAAAATATAGTTATACATGTTTACCATAACAATTTCAACATTTTTACAACTTCTTTACCAATATTATGATCACTGTAGTTATATATATGATTGCGGTTACCATAATATGTATGTTAAGTTAACATTCACATCATTGTAGCAACCATATACATGATTGTCTTAAACACATATATGATTATGGAAATCATGTTCATGATGAATCATTATATCATATGTTGTTCTCAGAGTATGATAACCATAATCCTAGAACAATACAATATGGTGAAGTATTACATCATAAACATGGTTGCCACAAACATATACATAATTACTACAAACATATATATTATAACTACAATAATGTGAATCGTAACATAAACATATTATGTTTACAGCAACCATATACATAATTACTGTGACCATAATATTCGTGTAAAAATTTTGAAATGGTTATGGTAAACATGTACAACTATATTTTTTATCTGCGTGTATTGGTATACATTGGCTACTTGCTTCACTGCTGGGTAATTACTGGACGACTTCTATGTATGTTATGTACCAACCATTGAAAAGTATGTTTTTAAGTAATTTTTTAAGTAATTTTAAGTCATTACCAAAGTTTAGCTGGCAATGCTACTACTACAATAAATGTATGTCCAACTATCACTGATATTTAAACAGAATTTCATATTGAACCAGTAAAAAAATCCATATCCTTGAAGCCAAATGTTCGACAGAATTAATTCCTAATTCAATTTGCAAAATCATATTAAATTTAATTTATATATTTAATTCAAAAGTATTGAATTTTTCCCTTTGAGAATTCATTATTTATGGAATTAATTTCTTATTGAATCATTCAAGTTTTCTGTAATTTAAATCCATTACAAAATAGCTTAATAAAATTTATTGAATGGTTAAGTTTTTCTTCAATTAAAATCTATTATAAAAAGGCTTTAGTAAATTCCTTTCAATTCATTTTTTAAATGATTAAAAGCTAAGCAAATCCGAATGATTTTGATTAGATTTGAATTAATTAATTCTGTTGTGAACTGAATAAATTCTATTCAACTGAAATCCTATGAATGAATCTTAAGAACTTGTTTTTGTGAATGGATTTAGGGAATGAATTACTTTGCTTGTAAAAAAAATCTCAACAATTTTTCAAAAATTTAAAATAGATCTATTGAATTTTTGTTCAGTTTTAGGCTAGATGTAAATTTGCTTATTTTCAAACCTTAAACAACATATATTAAATATTCAAAATATGGATAAAAAAAAAATATCTCAACCGATACCAAAATGCTCGAATATATAGTGTTTTCTAACATGAGGTGTTATTTTGAATTTCCCGATATTTCGGTAAATGTCACTTTTGAAGCTTTTATTCTTTGACATTTGACAAGTAGAAACTACGCCATTACTAAAAATGGAACGTTACACGCTTCAACAATGCATTGAAATTATTAAAATTCACTACAAAAATGGTGAAAATCTTGCAGTAACAGTTCGCAAAACTGAAGCATTTTTGGGTCGTCGTGATGCACTTTGTCGGACCGCAATACAGAAATTGGTGGTTCGAGCTGTTGGGACAAGTAGTGATGTGAAAAATACAACCCAAGCACGTCGCTCAAGAACAACTGAGAATATTGCTGCTATAGCCCAAGGTGTTGAAGAAAACCCAGGTTTATCCATTCCTCGTCGTTCCTTGGAATTGGGCATTCCACAAACGTCATTACACCGTGTTTTAGATGATATTGATTTGGACAACGTTTACTTTCAACAAGACGGCGCTACGTGCCACCCAAGCAACGAAACCATTGAAACCACGGTCCGGAAAAGTTTCCGGACCGTGTTATCTCTCGAAGAGGTGATCACAATTGGCCACCGAGATCTTGTGATTTAAAACCTTGAGACTTCTTCCTTTGAGGCCACCGGAAAGATAAGGTCTACGCCAACAGCCCAGCGTCGATTCAAGACCTCAAAGATAGAATTCGTGAGGCTTTCGAATACATAGGGCAGCCACTTTGCGATTTAGTTTCATGAAAAGGATATGGTCCTGTAAGCGTGGTCGTAGTGGCCATTTGGCTGATGTTGGTTTTCACTATTAACGGCGTACCTTCCTCTTTATTATGAAATAAATTTCTGATCATTTATCTCAAAAAATGCCATTTTTCTTTGAATACCAAAATAACACTTCTTGTTGGAAAACCCTGTTTATCTAAAATATGTGTCCATAAGAAATATAGGGCCTTTGGAAAGATAATTTCAACTAACATACGTAAAGACGGACATATATATCAAATGGCATTCTTTTGTCAAAATTTCCCATGGACATTTTGCAAAAATCTGGCGGAATTTCGTTGATAAAGCATTGAATTTCCATATTCAATGCACGGTTGTGGGATTATTGACGTAGACCTTTGACTATAAAGAACACCATAAAAAGAAAGTCAGTGGTGTTAAATCAAACGATCTAGTGTGTCATAAAATACTAGGGGATATCTCATACAGTAGTTGAAATACATGTCTTTCTCATTCAATTTAGGCTGTAAGAACTATGTTGTCATTCATGGCTTCGATATTTCTATTTGACCTTGAATAAATTTCAGCTATTAATCCAATCTCCTTGAATTTGGGAATTATTCTCTTCACAGTTGACAAAGTAAAATTAATATTTCAGTCATATTTTGTATAAAATTCTAGATCTTTGACCGCCAAACTTTCATTATTTTGAAACACGTTGGTCCCTAGAATAATGCTCCGTTTTTAATAACCCTAAACTCTTAGCTGTCAAACTGTTTTTTTTTTTTTTGGTTGGCAAACACTTTACTGCACTATTAGCGGCAAATACAAATCTTGCATTAATTTTCGAATACCCTTTATATGCCCTTACCACTTATGGCGAAACTTTATTGGGAATTGTTTATAATTTAGCCGAACCTTCCACTTAAGCTGAATTCACCCATGTGATTCTGAAACATTTTTTGTTCGGAATAATATTTTTTTATATGTAGTTTGACGTTTCACTTTTCAAAAAAAAAATGTTCCGAGCAAAAAATGTTTAAGTTCTTCCGATTTCGAGAAAACATGGCATAATTTTTTATTAATAAAACCGACTCAAATTCGGAACAATTTAAACAATTCCACTTAGAACAAACAAACATATATAAAGATAAAAATTACTTAATATGGTATTGCGATGGTTCTAAAACTAGAAACTTCAATTCATTTGGTATTGTTGACAACAACAACAAAATTATTAAAATTGGAATAGTTCCATCTTTTACTTCAATTTTTACGTCGGAATTGACAGCTATTGAAGAAGCAATTAAACTTAAACCATCCCGATCTAGTCTTCTAATATGTACTGATAGTCTTTCTTCTATAAATGCATTAAAATCACGTAAACAATCCGATCCTTTAATCAAACGAACTAAAGAAATTCTTATCCGTAGTAAAAAAACCAAAATACTGTACACCCCTGCTCACATGAATATAACTGGCAACGAACTAGCTGATAAAACTGCAAAAGAGGCAAATAGATCACCTACTATATTAATTAACAACTACACCAAAAAAGATATAAAAAATTTAGCAAAAATCACATTTAATCACAAAAATACAAATTCACCGAACACATATTATAGAAGCATTAATATTAATCAAAAAAAGGCAATCTATCCAACAACTCTGACGAGACAATAACAAAAAATATTTACCAGGATGAGACTAGGCCACTCAAAACTTACACATGAATATCTCCTCGGAAGAAACACAACCCAACCAAGATGTCCACGATGTACTAACAATTTAACCATGTCACACATACTATCATGTTTTAACAACAATAATGTATCAACAACTCTAAAAGAAGCTATACAAAGTTTTAACTACAATGCACTAAAAAAACATTTATCTTTAGATTTGATTAAAAACATATAAATATTTTGAATAATTAAAAGATGAAGGTCTTAGCAGCCAATCTTAATTTTAAAAATTGTATTTCTTGTAAATTTACTTTGCAATAAATAAATAATAAATAAAAAATAAATAAAAAAAATGGCATAATTTTAATATATTTGAAAATAATATGACTCGATCAATAAATAAAATACATACTGAAACTCTTGACCTAGCTGGTGCAAGAGTGAATGAATGTTTCTTCCACAAGCTCCAAGTACAAAATTTTATAAAATATTATAAAATTATACTTCAAATCTCCAATATCGCATTTCATGATGTGCCAGTGTATTGCATAATAATTATTAAAAAATATCAATGTACTAAAATTCAAAATAAAATATTCCACTTTTTTCTATCTCTCTCAAAATCTAAAAATAGACATATTAAATTAATTATTTTACATATATAGATGTAAAAGTTCGCCAGTGTATTTATAATTAAATGAAATGATATTTATAGAAAAGTTTGAAATTTACACAAAAACAAAAAAAATAGAATAAAAAAAAGTGACACTTTATCAACATCATCTTCATTAGTCGCACATAAAAATGCGGCATCAGACGACACTCGTCAAAAATAAATTTAGTTGTAAATTTAATTTTGTTAAAATTTATTTAAATAAATAAAACTACAAATAGCAACAAAAAAATAAAAAAAGTCAAACTCAAACAGCAATTTAATAAATTATTTTAATTTGCATTTAAATTATCATAATTTGTAATATTTCTCTTTCAGTTTTATTGTAATAATTTGAGCTATTTTCTTTTTTTTTTTTTTAGTTTTTGTTTATTTGTCTCTATGCAATTGTTGTGACAATTGTCTGTCGCTCTGCTCTACAAGCGGTATTTCTTAACATTTCAATATGTTGTTGTTATTTTTATTGTTTCTACTTTTTCATAAAAAAAAACAAAAAATAAACTTTTCCTATAAAATTTAATAGAAAATAGTTGTTGTTGTCTAAATATCAAGCAACAAGTACGAATATTATATACATTTCTACATACATTCAGATACGTATGTATACAATAGATACTTGTTTATATTGTAGATACTCATACCACGAGTTGAATTTATATACAGAGTATAAAACATGCTGCCGATTCTTGTGAATGTGAAGACAATGTTTGCGAGTTTATATTTTTATATTAGTTTAAACAAATAAACACATTTTATTTTTGCATGTCCGTACGTGTACGAGTTTTCTTTAAACATACAATACAATTAAAATGATTGAATCATTTTACACTAGACGACAAAAAATAAATGTACAAAAAAAAATACTACATCACTCACTCATGGCGCTTAAATGTTTAGCTTGAAAATGTCTTAATGTCTGTCTAGTCTGTTATAGTAACCGGTTTTTTAATGTCATTTTATGTAAATTTAACGAAAATTCACAATAAAATAAAGTGTTGTTTATTTGTGTTATACACTCATGGTCAAGTAATTAGCACATGCTATTGTGACTTTGTTTAAGTAATTTCTGTTTATAGAATCTTGCACGTGTTTTGTGTCGTTATGTTTTTGATTGAAGAGTTCAGAAATAAAGTGAAGGTTACAGAATTAGTGTTCATTTAGAAATATTAACGAATTATTTAATTTGAAAGTGTTTGGGCAAACATGAAAGGTTGTACTATACTTTTAAATAAAGCTAAATATTGGCTATCTGTCATTTATTCTCACTTAGTTATTGAACATTATAGTGTATGCGGGAAGTTTTGCTTTACTTTTTTAATTTGAAAAAAGTGGCGATGAAGCAAACCGATTGCTTACCAAAGCTTTTGGTGAATGTGTTCTATCGGTTTCAATGTGCTGGAGATGGATTGTTCGGTTCAGAAGTGGTGATTTTAACACGGAAGACAAAGATCGCCCAAAAAAGTTTGAAGACCTAGAATTATAGGCATTACTCCATGAAGATTGTTGCAAAACTAAATAAGAGTTTGCAAAATCATTGGGAGCTACTCAAGCAGCAATTTCAAAATGTTTGCGAGCAGCTGGCTTCTTTCAAAAGCAGGGAAATTGGGTAACATACAAAAATGGATTCACTACAAATACCCGCAGCGTAAGAGATTGTATGTGAAGCCCGGCCAATCAGCCGAATAGACACCAAAGCCAAATATCCATGAGCTAACACCCAAAATATGTGGCCAGACATGAAACTGTAATATTCTATCGGTCACATGTTGTAATACCTGTTAAAAAGTATTTAGAATGAAGTGGATGGGAAGATTTGCCTCACCCGCTTTATAGTTCAGACTTTGCCCCTTCCGACTACTATTTGTTTCGATCGATGCAGATTGTTCTCTTTGGGATACGCTTCACTTTGGAACAGAGTATCCTAAATTGGCTTGATTCGTTTTTGGCCTCAAAAGATGAGCAGTTCTTTTAGCTCGGAATCCAGAAAGATGTGGAAAAGGTCTTGCTAATAACTTAAAAAAATCCCGCATTTTTCCATCATACACCCTATATGTAACTTAGTAGCGCAAATCCAAGCAACTATATTTGCAAATTTATAGCCATGCCCACTCTAAAGTAGGCGTCGCCGATAAATATTGTTATTACAGGTAATTTTTGAACGCGAAATTAAAATTTTCAATAGACAATCTCAGACAGATTTTAGTGTTTTTGTTTCTTTCTGAAAACATCAAAAAAAATTTTTTATATCTCAGCCAGTTATGGAAGGATTTTGCAGATTTTCTATACCAAAATTCTCATGACCAACTTAGTAGTTGGCAATTTAAGCAATATTTGAATTAAACAAAAATTTAATATTGCTCTTCAGATTATTATTATTTTTTTTTACACAAAACAGGATGGTAAATAGCCTCCATGGATTTGCTGGCAAATACGCACTATTTTGTCAAAATTTTTCGATTATCGATTACAATCATGTTGTCTAAATGTGGCTGAATGTCATTGATGAAGCTTTAAATATCCCGTTAAATTAAGGGGTGGATGTGGACTTATATAGACCTTTGAATTCAACTATTCTCATACACAGACATCCAATCGTGTTAAATCACACGATCTAGGGGCCCACTTCTGATCACCTAAAGGAGAGAGTGCACATCAATGGTGCGCAGCCCATAGCACAATTGTGCAAAATGTTTGTTTGTAGGTGCACTGAACAAAATAAAGAATTGAATGTGTTGGTGAGAGTAAGTGTATTGGTGAGAGAATTTACTTTTGCGCACCTCTCATGCACATAAAGGAAATGGCTCATGCTGTTATTCAATTCTTTGTGTGACATGTGTCATCGTCTAGTTGAAAACACATGTTGTCCACATCAATATCTTTCCATTTAGACCAAAGGTTCGAAAATAGAGGGATTTAATTTGTGTGCATGTATGGGTAACAAATAAAATATCCGCAACATCAAGCAACTGAATGAGCAATCTATTGTTTACATTCGGGTTGTGTAAGTGTAAACTGACGAAAATCTTCGTAACCTGAACAATATGAACACGCACCACTTTAGACAGAAAGAACTCTGTTATCATATAACGATATCAAGCACCAGCCCCATTTTAGAAGAAGTATCGTACAATCTCAGAAGTATCAGCCCAAAATCCATACCAATCTGTGACACGTTATGAATGTATGTAGTGTTATTTCGACAATCACTTGTGGATTCTCAGAACCCGATAAATAATCCCATCCAGGTGAAAATGAGCTTCATCGCTTAAGATGATTTTGCTTGAAAAATTAACATTTGTTAATGTTGAATATTACATTCAACGAACTGTATCGCTGTTCATAATCCTTATTCTTTAGCTTTAGTTATACTTTCAATTGAACTTTGTAAGAATGGAGATCAGAGTTTCGAATTAATTAATTAACTCAATTTAAGCTTAATTCACTAAACCGTTACAAACATAACACATTCGTTAGCTTCATTCAAAGGCTTTTATTTGAAATGAATTCATTCATTGTTGAAATAATTTATAATAAAATTCATTTAATTTTTGAATGGTTTAATTTTTGTAAATTCAAATCTAATCCAAAATTTATGAAAATATTTAAACTTAATTTAATTTTGTTTTTGCATTGCTTTTAATGAAAGCTAGTTTGTAATAGATTTCATTTGAAGAAACGTTGCGTCATTCTACAAAAATTAAAATTCAATACGGAATTAATTCCATAAATAATGAATTCCATAAGGAATGAGTTCAATACCTTTGAATTATTAAGGAATTAAGCCCACACACAGAGAAAAAATATAGTTATGCATGTTTAGAGTAACCATTTCCACATTTTTAAAAGTTTTTTAACAATATTATAGTTACAGTAACTATTTACATGATCAAAAAAGTCAAAAAATTTTAAATTGCAGTTTTGAAATAAGTAATTAAACGTTTCTGTTCTCAAATGGGAAATAGGTAAACATTTATATACAAGTGTTTGTTATAATGCAAATCTGCATTATAAGAAAATCAATATATAATTCCAACCTAACATAGTGATTAGTCTAAAGCTACGTACACACGGTTGTCAGATTGTACAATATTGTCAGAAGAATGTTCAGAAAATGTCTAACAACCGTGTGAACTTACAATTTTTGTCTTACAACTTTGTCAGAAAAAGTATTGTCATTACATTGCAAGACAATACTATTGTCAGACATCTGAAAATCGTGTAAACACCTTACGTTGTCATTGTTATTGTCATATGTGCGAAGTTTATGCACAATGATGCCATTGTCATATAAATTATTTCTATTGGCAACACTGTGCATATGTATTTAAAATAAATAAAAGCGAAGTTACCGTGTGAACTTACCATTTTATGTTGGCAGATAAATTTATTGTTTGACAATTGTCTGACAATGAAATTGTAAGGTTTTCTTACAATCGTCTAAACTGACAATTTACCTTTTGCTAATAATATTTCATTGGCAGTATATTGCGAGCACATTGCCAGATCTGACAACATTGTAAAATCTGACAACCGTGTGTACGTAGCTTAATTCAAACTATTGGTCATTCATTCACAATAAAGGCGTGTTAAATACAGTTAAATGAAAAACCTTGTTGACCAGTGTTTTCTTTTTTTTATCCGTTATTGTAAAAATTTCAATAATTTTGTTTTAGTTGAAATTGTTAATTTGTATCTAAGACTAAGTATACAATTAATTGCATTTAGTATGTGCTTGTGCATTAATTCATTGCATTTTTTTTTTCATATATTTATTCTTATGTATGTGTTTTGTTAATTTATTGAATTTCTTATAATGTGGGAAATTCCGAAATTTTAAAGTTATTTGTAAACAAAGTTTCCATAAATAGTTGTTGCTAAGTGTGGCAAATTATGAAATGATTTAAAGTATTATTTTGAATACAAAATTTTGCTATATACATATAATATGTAGATTAAAAAAAAAACACACAAACGGAAAACATTTTTAAAATTATTAAAAATTATTGGAAAACTGAAAGAATTTCATAAAAATGTTTAAAATAAATTTTATGTTTATGTTTCTTTGTCTGAATTCTAAGTTCTATGTTGGTAATTTCAAAATTATATTAAAATCGTTTAACTTGTTTAACATTTCTATAATTTAAAACTTCAAATATACGAATGCATTCTAACGCTAATTGTTCGTATTCTGTTTATTTTCAAATATTTCCAGATTTTTTTAAATGTTTAGCCAATTTTATATACAAAAATTGTTTTAGCATCCCATTAGCAATTTACGGTAAACATGCTAATTATGAAATATGTCATTTAACTAAAAAAAAAACACTTATTTATTTCAAAATTTACATACAAATTTTGGTTAAAAGCAAGAGAAGGTGTTCCACTATAAATCCTACAGTAGCAATTATGGCTGATTTGAAACTTTATACTTATTTTTAAAATAACTTTTATTATTGATACGCCCTTTATTAATGCTGTCATATTTAAGTCTTCAAAATGTTGTATAAATTATTGTCCTTCTACAATTAGTCTAAGTTCTTTTCAGAATTGTGCATTAGCTAGTGTGGCTGTGTTTATGTGATTTGTGTTTAGGTAATTTGGGATACTTTCCTTGTCAGCTCCGTTACTTGTTTGCACCGTAACAAACGATCAACCTGTCTAGAATAACAAACTTCTCACACCTTTTGCAGGTTTTCGTTATATGTTTGTTGGGTGTTTGTGTGTGTTTTTTCTTCTTTGTGGTTACAACAAAACAAGCCCATAGTAGCAAAAACATTGTTTTTTTTTGTGGATGATGTCACATACTACATGTTTAGTTGTATGTGCTGGTATATGTTTGAAAAAGTATCGTTAGTTGCCCATCAGTTCATGGAACTAGTTCCACGTTGACAAAAAAGCACTACTATTTACCCACCAATTAACTTGTAAGGATTTTGATAGACGTATGATCAAGCATATGTCATTGTGACACTCCACAAAAGAATGTGAATTTATTTAAGAATCAAGACTTTTTTTCAATAAATTCCTTTTAGGATATAGCGAAATTGGGCACTTTATCGCCAAATATTATTGATTGACACTCTTTATTAGTTTAGTTCAACTAGTGTAAAGTTAACAGTTGCTACTTTTAAAACTGCAGGGTGGATAAAAGTTGTGCGACATACACACACACACTAACATTCGGCTTAAAGTTTAATTACCACATATAGACAGACAGATACACACATACACATGGTCATAGACATGCATACATAGTATAAACCAGCAAACATTTTAACCCGAAACAAAGTTTCTAAGGTAAAATTAAAACAAATTAAAAACAACTTTTTAACAAATAAAGACAAATTATACCTCAATAGCTTCTTTTTACTAAGTCTTTGAAAACTATAAATG
Organism: Calliphora vomitoria; assembly: GCA_942486065.2. Taxonomy (NCBI): domain Eukaryota; kingdom Metazoa; phylum Arthropoda; class Insecta; order Diptera; family Calliphoridae; genus Calliphora; species Calliphora vomitoria. The sequence goes on along the minus strand of OW818031.2, from coordinate 35,660,221 downwards.
CAAACAAAATGTTTACATAAAATTTATGTTTGCTGGGTTATTAGCTTTAAAACCCCTCTTAAACATACCCATATGAAATGTGTCAAATCGATTAGTTGACATTTGCAGTTTTCTGTTGCCTCTTCTAATGTTGTTATTGTTGTTGTAGTTGTTATTATTTCTACTGCCATTAGTATCAGCGTGTTGATGAAGACGATGTTGATGTTGTTGGCTGATAAATAGAAAATAAAACTCCATTAAGTTTTTTTGTAGTTACAAAGTATTTTTTGGCAAAATGTTTTACCTTTTTTCCTTCTGTCTCTTTTTTTTTTTTTTTTTTTTGTCAGTTTACTTTTTGTTGGGTGTCTACTTTATTTATAGCTGATGTTAAAGTTTTTCTTTATACAACATACTTTGTGAAAAGAAAATGTGTTCATAAATTAATAATGGTTGTGTCAATTAAAAAGATTTGAAAAAGTAAACAAACACCATTTTGGTGGTGTTTTTTATACATTTTTAAACTTTTAAAGCTATTCCATGAATACTACATACTTTTCAATGAATATTACATACCGTTTGTATTACTCAGAAGTAGTTGTATAATGTCTTATTTATCTTCTTTATAACTGTGAATTTTCTAGTCATGTGCTCATGTAACATTTTGTGATAACGGCTTCTATTTGACCTAATTAGTTATTATACCCTTCACCTTCGTGAGAAGGCTATATATAAATTTATCATTCCGTTTGTGATTTCAACAATATAATTTTCCGACCCTATAAAGTATATATATTCTGAATCCTTATAGATAGCGGAGTCGATTTAGCCATGTCCGTCTGTCTGTCCGTCTGTCTGTTGAAATCAATTTTCTGAAGACCTCAGATATCTTCGGGATCCAAATCTTCAATAATTCTGCCAGACATGCTTTCGGGAAGTTTCCTATTTAAAATCACCAAAATCCGTCCATAAATAACGGAGATATGAGCAAAAATCCGAGACAACCTCTATTTTTGGCCTATTTTTGATCTATATCTCGATGACTAAGTCATAAATATAGACAATATGGATATCTAATGATAGATATTTCAAAGTTCATTGCAACGATGTATATAAGGCTATACAAAGTTGGACCTACAATGGGTCAAAATCGGGAAAAATATTTTTTAACCCGAATTTTTTTTCACAAAAAACAATCTTTTGTCATAAATTTTTTTTACTAATAAATTTAAAAATTGGAAAAAAATTTAAAAAAAAAAATTTAAATTTATTAGTGAAAATTCATTTTTTAAAATTTAATTTTAAAGTATAATTTGGTGAAGGGTATATAAGATTCGGCACAGCCGAATATAGCTCTGTTACTTGTTGTGTGACTAAATTAGTGATTGGGTATATGCCTTCAAAATGCGGGATTTTCCCAAATTTTTTAGCTCTTATTTTGAAACATTTGTACAATATAAATTTATTCAAAGTATTGGCCATTGTTAGCTACGACCTTTTCCCATCTTTCTGGCCACATATGGCTTCCGGGCCAAAAGAACTGCTCATCTTTTGAGGCCAAGAACGAATCAAGCCAATTTCGGATACTCTGTTCCACAGTAAAGCGTATCCCAGAGAGAGCGTTCTGCTTCTATCGAAACAAATAGTAGCAAAGTCTGGACTATAAAGCGGGTGCGGCAAAACTTCCCAACCACTTCATTCTAAACAGGTTTTAACAGGTATTGCAACATGTGGGCGAATGTTGTTATGATGGTATATTACAGTTTCATGTCTGGCCTCATATTCTGGGCATTTTTCGGCAAATGCTTGCTTCAAACGAATCAGTTGTGTACGATTCATGTTCCCTGTGATAGTCTGGTCAGATTTCAGCAGCTCATAATATCGTATTGGATCCATTTTCATCGCAAGTAATGATTCGGTGCAAAAATGATTTTCTTTTATAGCGTTCAAACATCAAATCTTCAATTCGTATGGTACACAATTTCCCTACTTTTGGATGCATCCTGCTGCTCGCAAATGTTTTTAAATTGCCACTGATTTTACATGCTCTTGTGGAGTTTGACAACAATCTTCATGCAGCAATACCTCCAATTCTTTATCTTCAAACTTTTTTTGCTTGCCTGGGCGATGTTTGTCTTCCGTGTCAAAATCACCACTTCTGTACCGAACAAAACATCTCTCGCACGTTGAAATCGATGGAACACATTCACCATAAGCTTTGGTGAGCAATCGGTGTGCTTCAGCGTCATTTTTTTTTTTCAAATTAAAGAAGTAAAGCAAAACTTCCCGCATATGACGCTTTAAAATTCTACATTTTCGAAGCAAAAAAAAACGTTGTTGTTTACATTATAATGTTCAATGACTAAGTGAGAATAAATGACAGATATGTACCCTTCAAAATGACATATCAGTTATTAAAAACAAAAACCGTGTTCAAAAGATACGCCATCTATTGTAAATCCCTCATTTTTAAGTCATACACCAATATTATTGTCATTACTTGTAACTACATTTTGTGATATTAAAGTAATGCACCGTTTAATGGACAGTCCTTTTTTGCGGCACCCAAAATACTATATATGAACGTCATTAATATCTGTCAAATATGTTGAAACCTAACCTCGACAATGTATCGGATCATTTGTTATTACATTCTCAATTTTAATAAAAAGTAGACTTAGCACATTTTGAACACTAAACCAAGGATTTGTTTTATACCTAAACATAAAACATACTTCAATTGATCCCTTTTTAGCCTTTAAATAGGCGCGCCAGTTAATAACATTACTTTTTAAATTTATTGTAAAAAATTACTTTTATATCGAAAGGAAATGGTGTGTGTCACACAAGAAAATGTCTACTCCCGCCTTCCCTTTAAAAAAATCTCCCTAAAAATAAATGCTGATCAATAACATTCAGTTGTATTAAACATTTATTTCATGAAAACATGCTACAATACTTGTAAGTATAACGTTTTTCAATAAACATCGAAACATATCGCATTTTTCAAATATCTAAATCAAAATTTAAATCCTTATAGAAATTCTCCATAAAAAAAAACATCGATACAGCGATAAACAACATTTAAACACACACGCCTGCATCGTAATATATAATTCTTAAATATTTATAATGTACATTTTCAGTTCATTTATAAAATGATTTTTGTTTGGTGCGACTTTCCATTTTCATTCATGAGTTTTCATACACTCCCCTTCAGTAGGTAAATGTCATATAAAGTTGGTCATATACATTTGTTACACGTTGGAGTTTGTTACTTTAGATTCGAATTTGTTGCAGATATTCATTAAATAAATTTAAATATAACGGAAGAATATATTTTCCTGATTTTTTTTTTTTTTTTGAAGTGTAGAGCATTTAAAATTCATGTTTGCTTTATATGAAACCTTGAATATTTCATATTATTTTTCTTTCTTTTTTGTTCAACACGCACGAAAATATCAATATGATGTTTACATTCACATCACACTTGAAAACGTTTTTTTTCACGAATTTTTGTTGTTGTTATAAAGCTTTCAAGGGCTGGCTGAATGCCTCATCTGTTGGATGCCCTTCATGGCTTCCCTTTTGTAACTCATACGTATGTATGTACATATGCACGTTCAGCAAGAGCCAAAAAAAAATAGAAATATGAGGGAGGGTTATTCTGTTGTCTTCCATAAAAATTGGAACGCATTGGTTTTTTGTTAACCTAAATTTAATATTATCGAAACATGTTTCAAAAGTTCAATATTGATAAACAACAGAAAGAAAAAAAAGAAAAGCAAATTCCAAATTCCGTTAAAAACGAAGTTAAATTCTCACGTGACTAATGCATTAAAAATTATTAATGCATAGGAAAAAACCTCGCCCTTCTCTCCCTTCTCCTTTGCTTGATTCTGTTAAAGAAGGTATTTATAATATTATTTGGCAAATTTTTGTGGGTTTAATTTTATTACTGCTCTTTTTGTGTGTGTGTGTTTTAAGCAAAAAAAATATTCTTAAATTACGTGACAAAATGCCAAAATGTTATTCAATATAGGGACATTTTTTACATATAAAATAATGGTATATGTGTATTGTTGAAAACAAGTTCAAATTGCAATTAGTTTAGGGGAGTTTACTCCCTCTAAAACAATTCTTTCTTCTAGATAAATAAGTGCGTGTGTAAACTGTTAAATAGGCATAATTTATGTCAGCAAATATTTTTTTGTAAATAAATAATGTAAAATTATCACCTGCATAAAACGAATTGAAATTTTAAACTTGTAAAGAAAGGAAAATAAAGAAAGTTTAAAGTTTATTCAGAATTGCTATTCGGCAGTCATAATCATCAGCAGACGAACATAATCTGTTATTACCACTCGAGTGGCAACGAAGTTCATAGAAATCATCAATTAAGAAACAACAAGTAAGAGCGATATATTCGGCACTAATTCACCCTTCACCAAAGTATACTTTAAAGTAAATTTTGTTCTACATTTTGCTTTTTTTCCCCTTTTTTATATGAAAACTGTTTGGTTTTGTTGGTGGAGGATATTCCTATTTCATCGCCTCTGGATCCGCGCCTGCTTCAAGATAAAGATTGAAAATATTTTTTTTTTAATTTTTTTTGGAGAAACAATTTTTTGGTGGAAAAAAAACATTTGTTATTGCCGACAAAAATTTTATTAGTAACAAAAATTTAGGTTGAAAAACATTTTATGGTAAAAAAATTTTTCCCGAGAAAAAATATTTTTCCCGATTTTGACCCGAAGTTGTTAGGTCTTTGAAATATCTATAATTAGATTTCCATATTATCTATATTAATAACTTAGTTATCCAGATATAGGTCAAAAATCTATGTAGTCGTGGCTTTTTGCTTATAGCTCAGTCATTTTTGGGCCGATTTTCTCGATTTTAAATAGCAATCGAATCAGGACTGTAAGGGATATATTCAAGTATAAAACATGTATGTAAGTTATTTGAGGGCTACGCAAAGTTGATTTCAACATACAGGCGAATATATATATTTTATGGAGTCGCAAATGAAAAATATAGAAATTACAAACTTATATATGGGGTATGTCATGTCAAGTGAACCAACTTTTGAAATCGATGTCTTTCGATCGATGAAAACTCAAACAAGTTTTTGGTTTTGAAAAAAAAAAAATAAAAAGAACAATTTTTTTTTTTAATTTTTTTAGCTATCTAAACTATTTGGGACACCTTTTGCTAAGAACAATAGGTTCTAAGTTACATGGATGAGAAAAAAACACCTGCTTGGTCAAAATGTCAAAGAAAGTTCTCTACTGATCTTGTTGATCAATCACCGTACTAGAGCCAACGCACACAATGTTTACAAAAATTGCTAGGTTGTATAAAATTGACATCCGTTGGACTAGACTTAATTCGAAATTTCGATAAAAATGGGTTAAATTTGGAAGGATCTGTGAAGGACACCTATTAATAATTAGACAAATATTTTATGTTTGAGTAATCTCTGTAATAATATCTTTAGGAAAATACATTTGTAAAATTTTCTCTCTGGGCTAAGATTAAAATTCAAAATGTCTGTAATATTTAACATAAAAGTCAACTATTTTTGATTCGTACAAAATATTGATTTGGAATTTAAAAACTCAAAATGTCTGTACTATTCAAATTTAAACTCAACTATTTTTGGATTCATACAAAATATTGATCAACATTTTTTTATATGAAAGAGCCTTTTCTAAACAAAATGGTAAATTTTAGTAGAAGTCGGAGTCTAATTGTCAATTAAACAAGTAAGAGTGCTATATTCGGCTATGCCGAATCTTATATACCCTTCATCTTTGTTGTGGATGCATTAATTGACCACTTTCAGCGTATAGCATCCTAAATATATAAAAACAACAACGCCAAACAAAACGAAACACCAAAAAAAAATCAAAAACAAAATACGCAAAGCAATGAAACCAACACACATCCAAGCATATGTACGTTTTGTTGCTTTTTTGTTAAACACCAAAAAAACAAACACATAATACGTAAAGCAGTGAAGCCAACACACACCGAAACATACGTTTTGTTGCTTTTTTGTCAAAGCATGCAATAAATTGTCTTTTTTTGATGAAATTTTCAGAGGTTGTCTCGGATTTTTGCTCATATCTCCGTTATTTATGGACGGATTTTGCTGATTTTAAATAGGAAACTTCTCGAAAGTATGTCTGACAGAATTATTGAAGATTTGGAACCCGAATATATCTGGGGTCTTCAGAAAATTGATTTCAACAGGCAGACGGACAGACAGAGAGGCGAACATGGCTCAATCGACTCCGCTATCTATAAGGATCCAGAATATAAATACTTTATAGGGTCGGAAAATTATATTGTGGAAATTACAAACGGAATGACAAACTTATATATACCCTTCTCACGAAGGTGAAGAGTATAAAAATACATCAAAATTCAACTTTAGTTAAAAAATTTTCAAATCACATAGTCGATATCAAAATATAATAATCCATTTTAGATCGCCCAATATGTTCTTAATTATTTTGTTAAGGGTTCCAATAATCCCGCACCTGGTATGGATATTATAACAAAAAAAAAAAAACATTTCTGGGAGAAAATTGGGAAATATTTGGTGGATAAAAATGTTGAAAATTTTATTTTCAAATGCGAATATCTCCAAAGATTTATTTGAAATCGGAACACAAACAAAGAAAAAGGATTGTTTTAAAAATTAAACATACCCAAGGTGTCCTATTTTGGGGAACCCTGGCCGCGCCCCTCTTGGGCTCATGAGATCCAAATTTAAAACTTAGACTCAACAACACTTCTTCTTTGCGCATATGAAATTTCATTCAAACCGGACTAACATTTTAGAAGTTACAGATTTAATCCCTCTTTTTGTTCCTATACCTCTTTTTGTACTCTTTATAATAGAAAATATAAAGATGGAAAATAAAAAAAAACGTTTTTCCCACAATTCCAAAAACAAACAAAAAATCAGAAATTTTGCATTTTCTTGTTATTTTGTACGGGTATCTAAAACTGTTGCTCATTTTCGAATCCCACGTTTGGGATTTTAGAACACTTAGCTTAAGTTCACAATTTCCATACAAAATTGGAAAATTCGGAAGGACGTAGGTAAAGCTCTATTAATATATATCATAAATTTCCGATTTTAAAATTATCCCTGTTGAGATACATATACACAGAAAAAAAATATAGTTGTACATTGTTACTGTAACCATTTCAACATTTGTGCATGGTTACTGTAACAATTTCAAAATGTTTAACAATATTATAGTCACAGTAACTATATATATGATTGTGGTAACAATAATATGGTTAATTTACGATTCACATGATTGTATCAACTATATATATGGTTACAGTAAACATGTATATGTTTGTGACAACCATTTATATGATGAAGGACTTACCATATTATGATGCTCTCATATCATAATCTTAGAACAACATCTTATGATAAAATTATTCATCATATAAATGGTGAATCGTAAATTAACCATATTATTGTTACCACAATCATATATATAGTTACTGTGACTATAATATTGTTAAAAATTTTGAAATTGTTACAGTAACCATGCACAAATGTTGAAATGGTTACAGTAACAATGTACAACTATATTTTTTTTCTGCGTGTACCTTTCCATAAAATACAAAATTATTATAAGTTCTTTAAGAAACATGTTTTCAAGGCTGCAAAGAGTAATACCGGTTTATCGGCCAAAAAATATGAAAATTTAAAAATTTCTATATTTTCAATTTATTACTTTTGGACTCATAAGAAATATTGCTTTGCAACTTCTTGCATATAAAATGCAAACATTTTTAATAAAAAATAAAATTTCTCAAGAAAAAATCTTGTACATGAAGATTGCTGATGACGCCAGTGGCGAGGTAGAAATTGCATTCTACTCTGCCAAGTGTTTAAATAACTTTTACAAATTTTCTTTCATTTCCTAATATACATAAAATTTCAGATATGGCTTGACATTCTTATCCGTATAATAAAAATCAGTAGAAGTTTAACATGCTTAAATCAAATTGATATTATGACCATTAATTTTAAAAATCTCTTAATAAATTTCTTTTGGTAACTTTAATTGCTTAGACAGCCACTTCCAAATTTTAGCTGCTTAAAAAATTAATAAAAAATTTAACTACCAGTGGCAAATTTATTGATTTCATTTTACACTCTTCATTAAATGGCGCAATTAAACTTGTACTTGTTAGAAACTCATTGAAATAACTTTTGTTAAGAATGCTATGTAGAGCATCATTATACTCAAGTATTTTAACTTTCCAATTGCCCCTAGGGCTTACATAAGAAATTTTCAACAAAATTCTAAAAAGAAATTTTGAACTACATAATTTTATTTAATAAAACATAAACATGGTTGCTATAACAAAAAATTAACTAAACAGTAGAAATTCAAATACGACAGCAAGTCGAGAAGAGGTGTAAGAGTGTGAGGTGTATTACCCATAGTTGGCATAAAATAAAAAAAAATCGGACGTCAATGATATAATTTCATTATCAGCAGTTCATTGGCATGGCACAATGTCTGCCTCTCTGCCGGTACATGTACTGACTGTCATTTGTAAATATTGTATATGAGTATGTATTGTAACTTGTTTGTATATAATAAGAAATAACTATTGAGCTACATACAGATTTATTTACAAACATTTCCACAAATGTTAGTATATATGGTCGTATTTTTTTGTATCTACCCAGCAGTTTGAAAAGTGCCAATTGGAAACCTTACACTAGCTATATTACTACTTGCACAAGAAACTAGTTCGCTGTGGCTACTAAAGTGGTAGTTAAATGGTTATCATTTGCACTACATTTCGCTAGCGTATTCAGTAACAAACAATAGTCGGATATTCGCCTTAAGTTTTTGAAAATAAATTCAAGTAAAATAAAGTCCTTTAAAATATACCACTTCGATGGCCACATGTAATGCTGAAGGTGGCCGTTTGGTAAAGTTCTCTAAAATATACCACTTCGATGGCCTCATGTAATGCTGAATGTGGCCGTTTGGTATTTTCGTTCTCTCTGATGATGAAAAAAAGCAAAAATTGAGAGTAGACTCACATGTAATTCTTAATAACAAATTGGGAGCAGTACAAATAAGAGCTCTGTGGCTTAGTGATTAGCGCATTTGACTATAAAACGTGGGGTTATGTGTTCAACCCGGCTCTCTGAAAAATTTATTTTTAATTTTTTTTCTCAAATGCTAGAGTATTCGAACTATTGAATTTAATAGTGAAGTGTTATGCAGAGTGTGCCAATCGGCCACCTGCAATGACATCCCCGTGTTAAATTCACCAGTCAATAACGTTGCGAGTGGGTTGAAAAATCACTAGTGGTAGTTCTCAGTGGCTAACTAATTCGACGTCGCGGAACTAGTGCAATGAACTGCAGGGTACTTATAGACATTTAAGTTATATTACACATATACATATATTTATGACAAATTTAGCTGAAATACAAATAAAAACAGCAGACAAACGTTCTGTTTTTTAGTTTTTTTTTTTTTTTTTTGCGATACATATACTGAGCTCAACTAAACAAAAGTGTGTAGTTGGATGTTTTACAAATTATGGAATTTATTGAACTACTAGTCAGACATTACAGACAGATATATTTTGCAAATATTTATAGGGTTTCTTCGCAAGAAAAACAAACAAAGTTTTTACGTAAGTTTTCCTATAAATTATCATTATCTATGACAAATCGGCAGTATATTATTTCGTTTTATTTATTTTTCACCATTGAGTCATATATGAATTAACGTTTTTGTGCGTTCTTTTAAAATTCATTAGTCTAAAGGTAGAGGGTCACACATGCCAAATATTTACTCAAAAAAACATAAACTCTTTTTAGCTCAAACTTGTTTGTAAGATGAGGCAACATCAAATAAAATAAAACTAAATATCTGTTTTGAATTGTCCTAAAAGATTTAAAATATATTTTTTTAGTGGTTACGGCTTTTTCGTTAAATATTTGCCTACCTCAACTGAAATGTTTTAAAAATTTATATAAAACGTAATTTTATTGAAATTATGATTTCTTTAATGTCTATTTATGGACCAACTTCACTGATATCCAATGACATCATTCTCGAACGTATATCTGATATATTGAGCCGGTATCCGTAAGATGTCTGGGGTCTTCGGTAAGTTGATTTCAACCAACATACATACACTCAGACGGACATCACTTTATCAACATCTCTATCTATAAAGAGCCAGCTAAAATTTTGCAAATAAAAATTGTAGAAATCACAATTATTCTGCTCAGCAAACTCTTACAGCCAAAATTCTAAAATATGTACCACACGTTTCTAGCTAAATATGAAATTTGCATATTTTACTTTCTAAGAAATAAACTCTCTCCTAAAAGTATGTTAATTATTTTTAATTGTTTCGTTGACATTTTATTTTATGACACCACCATAAATGTGTAACTAACTGTGTGGCTGCCATAATTTAGTTTTAATTTAGTTACAACAATTATAATAGTACGTTGTATAACCCCCCCCCCCCCCCCCTACATCTACCACTACATTATCTGGTATCTTTATCTGTTCCCATTGCCAGAAAACTAAAGACATAGAAAAGTTTTACGAAATCAAATAGAAACCCTATCCATCGCAGTTAGAGACATTTGATACACTTAGGAACACAATTTACTGTATGTATTGTATGGCAGTAAAGATATTTAGTTGGATGTTTCATATGTTTAATACATATAGATAGATAGATTGTTAGTTAGTCATACATAGATATTTATACAACAATCGAAACAAACACCATGCGTATACACTTAGGAGTAAAACCACTTGATGAGACGACATCCGCCACCATCCTCCCACTATCCCCGCTATTTACAATTAATTATAGTATTTCTTTTTATACTCATCGTATCATTTACTCCATCAAACATACATACCTACATACACACTCTCATACATTCATATTTACTGACAATCTTGTCTCAGGGATGTGTAGTAAAGATTACTTGTGGTACTAATAAGATTTTAAAATTGTACTGTTTGGTGTTATTTTATTGTATTTTAAGAGGGATCGAGGAAAGTGATGTGGAGCAGTCTATCAAATCTATTGGATATTATTTAGTCTCTGAGACCAAATCACCATGGCAGATTACACGTTTGAGCAATATGTTCAAATGCTAAAACTTCTTTATCAAAATGAGTATATGTTACTGCAAACCTGATCACCAGGTTTACTTGTGAATTTTTGATCGCTGACATGGTCGAAGACAATGTTCGTGAGTCTATCAATGATAATACATTTCGATTGGCCTGAATGGATATGGAAATGGACTCCATGTCCATTCTACCAGGACGGCGCTACGTGCCACGATGTGTACTTATGATTATCTATCCCAGAGATGACATGAATTGGCCACCAATGTGGTGCAGTTTGACCCGCTAGACGTTTTCTATGGAGTTTTGTGAAGTCGCAGGTATATACCAATCAAAGTCACAATCTACCGACGCTCTCAAAGTCAATGCAGCCGAGGCCATTGCTTAAATTCTCCAAGATATATGTTTCGGAGTCATTGACAATTGTACCAGTTCGTGAGATATGAACCTGCTAATCTCGAAAAAGCATAGGAATAACCGACACGTACATGATGGTTTTTTTCCATTTTCAATCGGATATATTGGTTCAAATAACTTGAATGTTTCTTTCCACATTTGTAAAATGTCCAAGCAGTTCTAGTTACTTCAATAGCTACGCGACTAGTTATTTTAACACGTGCATGTCCTAAGCAGGAGATCAATTGACCCTTTTTTAACATGTACGGGTGCTAATTGACCTCAAATAGTCAGCTAAAAAGACATATCATAGGCAGTCCAATAAGCTTGTAAACAAATGGATTGCTTCTGGTGGGTAAAATAACTGTATTTCTAAAGTGCAGTACAAAATAAACGTTTAAAGTGACTTCACTATAGGTTACTAAGAGACACTAAAATGACTAATGACTTCATGCTATGTCACATGGGATATCTGTATACTTAAGCAAAAATAGAAATTAACTGTATGAGAATTACCCAACAGTTCTAGGAGACAGTCCCGAACTAGTGATTTTACCCATCATTAAGGATGGGAACTAGTTACTTCAATAGCTACATGACTAGTTATATTAACACGTCCTAAGCAGGGGGTCAATTGACCCTTTTTGACTACAATGAGACTGTCTAATAGCTGGTCCAAAGAAGTCAACGCATTGGATTCACATACTAGTTGAATAGCGTCAGTTACCTTATTAGCTACCTATCCGCTAATTTGATCAGCTACATACTAGGTATTTTAACATGTACCAGTGCTAATTGAACGATAGCTTGTAAACAACCCTTTCTGCGACAACCCTCCAATGGATTGCCTCTGGTGGGTAAAATAACTACCTTTTAAAGTGCAGTACAAAATAAACGTTTAAAGTGACTGCAATATAAGTTACGAAGAGACACTAAAGTGACTATTGTTACATGGGATAACAGTATACTTAAGCAAAAATAAAAATTAACTGTATGAGAATTATATCAACACAATTTGTATAAACCAATTTAAACGAATTACTCACAAAACGTTTAAAGTGACTATACTCCAGATTACTTAGAGACACTTAAGTGACAGAGTGTCTAAGATTTACATGGGTACCTGCCGCAAAGGCTTAAACCCACGGTGATCTTAACACCGGATAGAAACAATGCGTCTATCACCGCCATTGAATGACTTGCAAGGTACACTCAATTGGCAACTTCTTGTACAATAATTCTATTCTAATCCCTGCCATCCATAGCTAGCTAGCCAACTGACCACCCCAGGACAATTATCAAAGCTGCAACATCCGGCCTGGTGATCCAGTCCAATGTATGGTCTCTGACTTCAAAAGTTCCCAGCCGATGAAAGTCAAAGTGAGTGTACTGATATCAAACACTTTTGACCTCGACAGAGAACCAAGTCCAACGACCAGTACATCACGAATGCTACTGCCTCAATACGTTTCCTGAGCACAAACGCCAGTTGGTATCTGCTACTTTCAATGGTTGAGTCAACAGCACCTAGTAAGATACATTTGGTAGCACTAGCCCACATATCAGTCCTTTAACCAACGATCTTCCCCCCGCTTTGGGTTTCAACCACAACCATAGCGTACCTCACCGAAGTGACCTCACCAACGGTCCTACAGGACCGAAGTCCTGGCGCAAAGGACCCCCGCTATACTAGATAAGATTCTAGTCAGTTGAGAATTTAATAAATTAAATTCTTACCAGGAATGAGGTCCGTGCACCTCGGAGCCCCGGTTTCGCTCCATATTTCCCCTTGAGACATAACATCAAGGTGTGGAGCTCACCAAGATGCTTATCCATGCCCCAAGGGGGGACACTTACGTGACAATTGTCTTCACGCTATTTTGTCTTCTCTATGCACTACAAAGATAACATGCGTGTCAAATGACCCAAAATATATAAATTGGAGTAAGCCAAGTGGTAACAGATTTGTAACGATTACTATCTATAAGGGATAAATTGCTGTCAATGGAGCATATTGGTCCAGCGGACATGCTCAGAAGACCAAGAGCTTCGGATTTCTTAAGAAAAGTTATTCAAAAGAATATATGCTCTGGCTTCTAACTTTAAAGTGATGAAAACATGATTCACTAAGTAGTACTTCAATCTTTTTTTAAAGGTTATACTTTTACACTTTATAATTGTACCATTTCAAAATAAAAACTTGTATCAAAGTGTTCATCTCCACCGTGACGTTATAGCTACTCAGCTACTCGATAAAGATTGTATACATATGTTTGTATGTATGTAAGTGTGATTTAGACATAGATGGCATGGCAAGGAGCTAGTTGTAGAGGTAGCTTTGATGGGTGTTGGAGAATTTGTTTAGAAATCTAGAAAATTTTTTTCATATTCTACGCCTATTACACACACAATCACTCATACACTCTAATTTAAAGGCATACAAATTCATTTGATTCTTCTGCAACATCTTCTCAATTGTTGTTGTGTTGTGTATTTAATATTCCGGTAAAAGCTTCTTCATCATTCTATTCTATTCTTTTTTTTTTTTTTCTTCTTCGTTTTCATTTACTTTGTGTTATTTTCATGTTCTACTTTACTGCCGTTGTTGGTTTTATGTCATTCCTCTTTTTTTAGCTTTTCATTTTTCTTACAATTAGTATTCAAGAAAGTTTTGTAAGATGCGTATAAATGTCTGAACTTTAAATAAAATTAACTCATCTTAAAATGGAAGTAAATTCATTTGTTACGAGTGCTGCCACCAGAGCTCACAATATGAATGAGGGAGCAAAAAAAATATATATATTCGTCATTACAATTGTATGTTGTGTACGAAGTATGCATTTTACTCTAGAGTTTAAGTTGTACGAATGTTGTTTAATTGTATTGTAGTGCAGATCGGTAAATGAATCATTTAAACGTTTGCAAACAAAGTTTTCAAAACATTGCTTAAGGCCAGTACCTAGAAGTGTTACATATTATAAGATTGAAACCCTTTAGTTAAATAATATTATGTAAACATTCTAGAGAACGGATTCTCTAATTTTAGCAGAATACATTCCATTATAGTATCTATAGGACACAATGCAATGATGATCATATAATACCCTACACCGAGAAGATGATTATTTTATTTGGATACCAACAGAGATTTATGCCAATTGATTTCGGAAGTGGACCTTATATGGGAGATATGACTAATTATGAACGGACCGTCACAAAATTTGATAGTGCGAGTTCGGCTTATATATAACATATTTGTGCTGAATTTGGTTTGGATATCCATATAACTAAGATATATATGAGAGCTTAACTATTTTCAGATAGAGCAGTAGCTAGAAGAAATAATAGGCCGATTCTAACCAAATTCAATAGACTTCGTCCTTGAAACAATGTGTGCCCAATTTTGTCGAATTATCTTTGAAATTGCGACCTGTACAAGGTTTATATGGACGGACGGACAATCAGACGGACATCGCTAAATCGAATCAGAAATTGATCCTGAGCAGATTGGTATACTTTAAAGGGGACAATATTTTTGTACGTTACAAACATCAGCACTAACTCAATATACCCTCCCCACTATGGTGGTATAGGTTATAAATAGAGTTAGGTACTCTACTACCATCGATAAGCGTGCAATATGCTCCAAAATAGACTTTGAATAACCAGTCTATACATGACAGTTGTATATTAGTTTCGATTGTATATAGCTGTTGTGAAATGTCAAATAGTTTTTTACACCAGAAACCTTACAATGAAATCACTTTTTAATGTTCTGCACTTTGTGTGCATAACTTTAACATTGTATATGCCTGCGAAAGTATCTGTGTGTTTATTAAAAAATACAGCGGTTTATTTCAAGTACTATTTTCTTTCTAAAGAAAAAAAAAAATATTATGCAGACATAAATTTTCCCACTGCTTCTGTTAGTCTCAAGTGTACATGTTGGAAAATTGAAAAAAAAAAAAAATTAAAAACTTTAAATGTAAGAGTATTTAAGTGTTTTTCATTTGTGTATATGTGTTAGTGTGTAGGTGTGTGTGTGTGAGTACATAAAAGTACAATATGCGTGTGTATGTGACATGTTTTGAATTTTTAAATTATCAACATGAACATCAGCACCAGCAACATAACATAACATCATCGTCATCTTGAATTCTTTGCTTTGAAATTAGGTTTTGAAAAATTCTTATGAGTATTTGTATGTACATACATATATGTATGTGTATATCACCACTACATACTCATTTATATGCTTAGGAACATAAATCCATACAACAATCTTGTAATGT
Source organism: Calliphora vomitoria (assembly GCA_942486065.2). Lineage (NCBI taxonomy): Eukaryota > Metazoa > Arthropoda > Insecta > Diptera > Calliphoridae > Calliphora > Calliphora vomitoria. Next base: position 35,644,377 of record OW818031.2, on the reverse strand, counting down.
CCAATACAATGTGGTATGTAGTATGTAGGTATGATGTATTTTGTACGAGGTCTATCTCATAAGTATAAATTACAAACATTTTAAATTAATACTTCTTTTGTCACTTTGTGACAAACACATACAAACTAAAAACTGGTTACCAAAATTATTCACCATTTCCATAAAATATTAACATACGATACATAACATATGCAAAATTATCCAAAATAGTCTCGAAAATTAATTAGTTTTTCGTAAAATTTCTTCGATATGGAATTCCATAAAATGTCGAAGGGATAACGAGTCGAAAATTAGTTATTATTCTGTAACTAATTTTTATCGCAATGAGGGCAAGAACTTGATATAAAAACTATTGGTGAATTCACAAGGTCTCTTATCAGTCATATTGTCATAATGTCCTAATATATAACGACTCGGTGGCTCGGCATAACCGACTCTTAGACATTCGGCGTTGGTGTCTGCTGGTTCGTTACGATAACACAATAAACATAGCATAGAAAGTTGTATTTTGTTTAGGAAATTTTTTGCTTGAAAAGCAATACAAACCATTGCGAAAGATTAGGACATTATGACATGATAAGAGACTTTGTGCCGATTATTGGTCAAATAAATAGTCAGCAATATTCCGCGTTCTGGAGCAGTGTAGCGTTACATTGTTTATTAACGTGTATTTCGCATGTGTTTACTACACAAATATCAAAACAGAACTGACATTAGGGGCCTCGCAAAATTTATAGCATTTTTTGATAGGAGGATTATATAAAGATATACTAAAAATGGAGATTGTATAGAGCATCATAATAAATACATATTTTAGATTTTTTTCGAAATAAGTTTGAATAAAAGTGCGTATTCGAAACATTGCATACTGTACGCAGAGAAGAAACATGGTTGTGAGCAACATATTATGATAAGATTTATGATTGTAATACAAGTATCATATTATGATCAAACATAGTCGTAGTTTAATTGTCATGCATTATCATAATATGTTCTGAAGTAATCATATTATGACCCAATGAAATTTATGATCCAAAGTAATCATGTTATTATTAAAAGTTATTTTTGGGAATACAAAATTTAAATTATTAAAATATTATTGATAAATTCACTGAAACTTATTGTTATTTGCTTTAGGAAAGCTAAAGATACTTATTATACAATAAACAAGTAAGGCAATATTCGGCTGTGCCGAATCTTATATACCCTTCACCAAATTATACATACCTTAAAATAAAATTTAAAAAATTCTTATTTTTTTAAAAAAATTTTTTTTCGAAATTTTTTTTAGAAGTTTTTTTCCAATTTTTTTTAATTTAAAAATTTATTTTTTTTAATTTATTAGTGAAAAAAGAGTTTTTTGTGAAAAAAAATTCGGGTTCAAAAATATTTTTCCCGATTTTGACCCATTGTAGGTCCAACTTACTATAGCCTTATATACATCGTTGCAATGGACTTTGAAATATCTATCATTAGATATCCATATTGTCTGTATTTATGACTTAGTAATCCAGATATAGGTCAAAAATAGCTCAAATATCGAGGTTGTCTCGGATTTTTGCTCATATCTCCGTTATTTATAGACGAATTTTAATGATTTTAAATAGGAAACTTCTCGAAAGCATGTCTGACAGAATTATTGAAGATTTGGATCCCGAAGAAATCTGAGGTCTTAAACAGACAGACGGACATGGCTAAATCGACTATCTATAAGGATCCAGAATATATATACTTTATAGGTTCGGAAAATTATATTGTGGAAATTACAAACGGAATGCAAATTTATATATACCCTCCTCACGAAGGTGAAGAGTATAAAAATATACAGACACCTAAAATTTTCTTGTAAAAATATCATAGCTTGGACAAACACCAACAATAAACACTAATGCAAAAGCATTTTACTTTGCAAAAATGATGCTACACCTGGGACTATGGGTGCCCATCACTTTTGCAATGATGATGCTTCAAATGTAATCAGGATTTACTTATATTGAACTGAAATGTGTGAAAACAATCAAATGAGAAACAAACATGTATTCATACACACAAAATAGTTACTTCAATCTTTTTAAAAAAGTTCTCTCTGTGCCGACCACTGCTTTACAAGGATGTTATTAGATTTGTCATATCTAAACCAGTGTTTCGATGTCTCAAAACCAAACAAATTAAAAACTGTCGTTTAAAACATTGAACCGCATATGAAAAACATTCTTTGCGGCTTTCAATTAAGGTCGGTCCTGTGGAAATTATTGTCAAAATTTAACTTATCGTTCAGACTAACTGCCATGCTTATTTTCGTAATGGTTATAGTGGAAGTAAGTTTTTTTGTCAATTGCTTAACATTTGAATATAATCCCATTCAATGGCGAAAATTGTATGATTATATAACGATATTTAACCGATAATCAAGAAGCTATTGAGATTTTTCATAACCGTAAACGAAACTTACAAAATCAAGAAACAGTCAAACAACCACGGTTTGTAAGATAAACTGCCGAAATTTCACGGATTGCACTTACTGCCCTATTTCTAAATCCAATAGGCTAGAAGTGGAAAGAAATACATAAAAAATATACAATATTTTTAGGAAATCCTTAATTCAAAGAGGTTAAAAGAAAGTGCTTTACATGCAAGAGATAAGGATACGAGTATGAATAACAATGAGTTGGCGAAAAACTAATTTTAAAATGTCTTTTTAACCCGACCACTTACATAGGCTTATTATAAGAATGTAAGCATATTTTTTATGTATGATGTGTAGTAAATAAGTAAATATTTTAATGTAAATTCTACATACATACATACATACATACATACATACACTCTCACTCATAGACACACACTTGTGCAATTTCTTTTATATGCATGACATAATAATCCATTTTGGAAATTCATTGACACACTACGAGAGTAGACAAACACTTTAAGTTTGTACGTACATTTATACCTAATTCTTTCTAGTCATTCTTTTCTATTTTTTATTTATTTTTTTCCTACAATTTCTTTTACATTTACTTACTTCATTCTTTCTAGCTATGCTCCACAAACTGGCTAAATGATGTTTGTTGATGATGACGATGTGTTCGGAATTGAGTGACATGTTTTTAACATTAAACGCACATTGCGGAAATTATTTAAATATTTTCATAAAATATCCCCCAAAATAGTAATACGTCCGTCCTTAAATGAAACCACAACAACAGCCACATGAAAAAAATAAAAAAAAAAACAAGGCATTGACTTAGTTGAGGGAGACACATATCTAAAGTGGCATAGAAAATTGTGTTTATCATGCAAGTCAGTCCGAAGTATTTAAAAACATGAATAGAAATTTGTGTACTTTTGTATGACAAGGGATGCTTGGAATTTGTAATGTGTGTTTAGAGGAGGGTTCTAAATAATTTTTTTTTTTGTACATGTTCGAATTGTTGCTATTGAAATCAATGTGTTGCTTCTATAAGTACATGGAGAGTTACTTTAGCACAAATCTTTATTTTAAGTTCAGAATATGAGTTAGTTTTTAGCAAGAAAATTTAAAAACAGGGACGAAATATGTCGATAAAAAAAACTTCTGCAGAAATTCAAAATTAGTTTTCTTTTAAAATCTTTTGGATAAAAAAGTAATCTTCCATTTCCCAAAGATTATCCTTAAATATGAGCCATTGCACGATTACAAACATATATAAAACTCAAAAGGAGACCATGTGGGCATCTTCAGATAATTGAAATTTAGGGATATATGTATGTATTTGAACAAATATATTTAAGTTTTTGTGTATACATATTTTTTTTTACTAATTGTACAATTTTTATAAACATATGGTCAATTCACAAGGTCTCTTATCAGTCATATTGTCATATTGTCATAATATTTCACAATGGTATTTATTGCTTTGCTAAAATAATACTACTTTCTATGCTATTATTATTGTGTTATCGTAACCAACTAGCAGAGACCAACGCCGAATGCCTAAGAGTCGTTTATGCCGAGCCGCCGAGTCGTGATATATTAGGACATTATGACAATATGACTGATAAGAGAGCTTGTGAATTGACCAATTGTCTTATATTAATCTTTGAAAGTTTCTTATTCTAATCTATAACTAAAAAAAAAATATCTGAAAACGGATAATTAGAATGATTAAGGTCCTTTGAAGATGGATATTTCTCAATTTATGTCCTTAATTTTTGTATGTTGTTTTCATAAAAATATGACGGAAATTGGAAATGGAATTGAAGGGATTTCACAAGATAAGGAATACTTTTGCAAACTACATAGCATATTTTCAAGTACATAATTTGTATTTCAGAAATTTTCATTGGTATTGCTATTAAAATTTTCAGAAATACAAATAGATAATTCTGTAATATAATTGGAAATTACTGAAATTCAATTGAAATTTTCTGAAATACAATTAGAAATTTATGAAATACAATTGGAAAAATCATTATAACTCTATTACAGATACTTTAACATTTGCTAGGTGTTTAGTAGTCACCAGATTTTCGTTTTTAAGCTAAGTTCCATAATGTTCCAATCTTGATGTACAATGACGATTGGAAAATGAATGTAGAAAATAGTTTCTAATGAATGCAACCAACTTATAGTAACATTATATAAACTATTGGTCTTGATTCTTTGAGATATTTTTATCTTAATTTATTCGAGTATTCGATTAATCAAAAATTATTGATCCAATAATTTTGTATTCGAAGTTGATAAATTTTATTCATTCGAATCAAATATATATTTTTCTCTCGATTATTCGAATAATTTTTATTCGAATGACAACCCTATATAATCCCATACATAGATTTTAGCATATTTTAATATTATTTGTATCATTAGTTATCATATAATATCACTTTTTCTAAATTATGTCTAACTTATCAACCAATAAGAAAAAAAAATTAAAGTTAATTTTGTCAAGGTCGACTTTATTTTTAAATAAAATTTTTTGTCCTCTGCCATAAGAAATATTAAAAAACAGTTTTCAAAACTTTTTCCAACATTCCTATAATGAAGAATATTTTTCAATGAATATAAATGGGCATTTCCACCAAAGTGCACCGAGACCAGAAAATTATAAGTTTTTGTAAACACTTTGTTTTATGAAATTTTATAGGGAAACAAGCAAATTTAAATAATGTAAATAAATTTTACATTAATTCATAACCCATTTCGAGATATTAGAATGCAAATTCGCTCAAGAGCAACTTTTCTCATTTGAATATTTACAATGCACATTTTATTTTGATACAAGTTCTTAAAGAGAAGACATGCATTGACTTTTGACATTTAAAATCTTTCTGAGGGTACAAACACTCAAAAAAAAGAATGCATAAGAAACTATGAGATTGCAAATAACTGTAAGTTTAAGCTTTGCATTATCACATATTTCGATGTCCCGTGCGACATTGAAAAACAACATTTGTTATCATTGTGTCGAAAGTACATCCAGAATGCTTATAAAATATTGAGTGCACACAGAGATTTTTTATACAATTAAAATAAAATAAAAAAACCTTACTAAAAGATTTATGATCTTGGTACTTTTGCAAAGTTGGTCACGTGCGAAATCGTAAGTGTGAAATTCCAAAAAAAAAAATATGTATAACTATTTTTTGCATAAAATCAAAAGCATTTTTAAAAAACATCAATGCACAACATTCTAGAATTAGTCACATTGAAATATTGCCTCAGGTTTCGCTGAAATTGGCGTTTGAATTGTATTTGTCCCGTGTGAATACTTTGGTTTTTTGCAAAAATCAAACTTTGCACCAATTATAGGGTTAATTAAGAGCTATAAATTAAACCTTTTGTCAACATGAAAATCCGAGTAATTTTTACTTTTTTTTTACTTTAAATGTGAAATTGCCTAAATAATAAAAAAAATTTCAAAATATAAAAAAAGCTTATTTTAAAATAATAAAACAACTTTTTAAATTCAGTTTAAAATTTGTTTTATGGTACGAAATTTAAAACAAGAGTCAACATTATGGAATTAAAATCTACTTTTCGACTGATTAATTTAAAAATTGTCTTAAATATGTCTAATTTAAAAGTTAAAAATGTATAATACGAGTAAAAAACAAAATTTATATGAAGCTTTTTTATTAGTAACTGTTTATTATATCGAGAAATGGCTTATAATTGAGAAAAATCTTTAGAAAATGGCAGTTATCTTTTTTGGGATATCCCTTGTTCAAGGAAAATCAATATCCTGTGATAAGCGGTCAAATTTTATATACAGTTGAAATTTAGCAATTTTATACCATTCTTGTATATATATATATATATATATATATATATATATATATGTATGCATTGCGCATACTTTGGGGACAGTTATTCGATGTAGCGTATTGTTTGGGGACATTTGCATACTTTGGGGACTGTCCTCAAAATTTTATATACCTTGCGCATAGTTTGCGGACTTGTTACTTTGAGGACATTTTTTCGGATTTTTTTTTTATTGTTGCATTTGATTCCGCTATGCTCTTTTTATAATAGTTAATTAGAATTTTCTTTATATATGCGGTTAAAATGCCTTAATTTTTAATATGAAAAAAAATTTTTTCATTTTAGGGATGCCACACTTCTATAAAAAATTAAGGTTCTAACGCCGCTAAATTATTTACACATCGGCGTCTTTGACATTCGTATTTTTTTGGCGCCATTTATTTTTTGCTTCAACGCCGTTAACTAAATTGTCGTAGTAAAGACTTTGAAGTTTTTGTTTATTCGCGCCAATAAAAATGTCACATATGCTTGGCTCTGCCTACACCTGACAAATTTTTAATCATGATACATAAAAATATATAAAGATGATGAATTCGTATATTTTGAAGTACATATCTTTAATAAAAACAAATAAAACATGATTTTGTTTTAATTTTATGTATATTCATAACCCAATGCACGTTTTGTTTTGATACAAGTTCTTAAAGAGAGACATAATGCATTAACTTTTGATAACCAAAATTTGTCTGAAAAATAAGCATAACATGTATAGTAGGGATATAACTAATTTTTGCGAAATATTTGGCATACCACCACGTGATGGCCAATGTTGTATAAGTAATGAAAATCATTTTTTTAAGTCATTTGGAATATAAAACAACACGCACCAACACCAATTTCTAAAATAAACCAATTTTTTTTTTCTCTGAAAAATTATATTAATAATTTAATATTTTGTTTTTGCAAGTGTGAGGGATACTTCCCGTATTTAAAAATTATCTTTTGAAGTATGTCCGCAGTTATTATTAAAATAAAATATATTTTATTTCAAAATAATTGAAAATATTTAATGAAAAACTTTATTGAAAAACTTTATTGCGTTTGGTGCGTGAACTTTTTTAACAACCGCGAAAAAATGGTTTTTCATATTTTTTTAATGCTCTATTCGACTATGCTATGCCAATTTGCATATTTGCAAAAAATGTCAATAGTTATTTCCCTAATGTATAGCCCTGTTAAACTACTTTTGTTGCAATGGTAAAGAAGTAAAATCAGATAGGACTGATAGGATTCTATTTTAATTTATTTATTTATTGTATTTACTACTACTTCTACACAATACTCAATTCAATTGATAATTTTTTGTCATGATAACGTCAAAATGGTTGTCAAGATATAACAAGGTATAGTCCCCATTTATTATCTTTATTGTTTCGGTATGACAAAATTGTTACTGTTTTTGTTCAAACAACTTTGTCTTGAAAACAAACATAATTTAGTGTTATGATAAATATTTTTCAAGTATAGACAGGGGCTTATTCAAACAAAATATTTTTGTTAAGTTTTTAGTTTGTTGATATTATATTATATGATAAGCTACAGAAACAACATAAATATCATGATGAAAACAAATGTGCCTTACTACAGTGATTGACATTAATTAAAAAAAAGTATAACTAATTTTTTCGGAAAATCAAAACCATTTTAAAGAGACATCAATGCACAACGTTCTAAAATTGTCAAAATGCAAATACTTTAAAGTTAATTCTTACAGTAAGCTATGTCTTTGCGATACATACAAAACTGTCCTCGAACTATGCGGTACATAAAAGAACTGAACACAAACTATGCGCAAGTGAACTGAAGAGTCACTCAAAGTGAGTCGATTGAACTTGTTTTGCCCAAAACGTTTTATTAAGCATAGATTGGTCCCAGTTTTCTATGTAACGCAAATTTGATATTTTACGACTAAAATTAAGAGTTTTACGCAAAATTAGTGGATTCAAACCAGTGGTAACATAGCATAATACATATAACTGGTAATAATATTGTATTGCTAACATACTTATTGTTATTGCCATTTAATGAATTTTTATTAAATGCTCATGGAATTAATCAAAACACTTTTCATAGTTTTCGTTATCCTGGTGATAATATCTTAATACTAACATAACACTATATTGTGACGGAAGTTCTATTTGTAAATCATATGCCCTCAAACTATGCGTAACCCTATATCTCCACGTAGCAATATCTATTGCCGCAATGGTCAAATTTGATTGAGTCCATAAAATCTGCGAAGTATACCACAAATTGTCATATGTAGCAATACATTGCGCAATGATTGCTTTACTGTTTGCTTGAGCAAAGAGTTGACCTTTCGACTTTTTTAGATTTTAAAAATGTCGACTTTTCGAACTTTTTACTTTTGGTAATTTATGAAAAGTCGACTTATTTTTTTTAAATCGAGTTTTTTCGACTTTTTTCCACTTTTTACCATATCTTATCTAGCGTTTACACATGCAAGTAACAGTTCGAAAAACTCAACACATTTATACTTTTGAACTAACAGATTCACTCATTCGTGTTCAGTTTTTCGAACTGTTGCTTGCATGTGTAAAGGCTAGATTAGTGTAAAAAATACATAGTTTCTACATTTATTGATGCGCCTATTGCTATATTTAGCAATATAAATGAAATGTATCAAGGCGATAATTTATTAAATTATATTACCACTTTTGTTTCTAATAGTTAAATTTAAGTTTATAAAATAGCAAACCAATTTGACATGTTTATTATCAAACACTTTTCTAAGTTTCTCCAATTCGAGTTTAAAATGTTGGATGAATTTTGTGTAGAGATCATCTATATATATACAAATTCATGTGTATGTTTATTTGAATGTTCGTCTGTCCAAACTACTGGACCAATCCTCTATATCTTGAAGAAACAAAAGGATACTTTTTGTTTTGAAGTTGCAAGTGGGCGTGGCAGCTCCCATAAAAAGTAAATAGTTATTAGGGAATATCTCGATTCTTGAGATATTGGAAAATAACTATTTATGTTGATAGGTGACACGCCCAGTAATACAATTCCGCCCATTTTCAGCCAAACTACTTATAGTGATAAGAAATTAATGTAATGCAAAGTAAGGAGTTATTTCAAAATATCTTGAGAACTAGAATTAAGATTAGTTCTTTTATCATTTTCATATTTAAATATTAAATATTTGCCATATGTGACCATACCTTTACAATAATGAAATTAAAAAATCTAATAAGACGAGCATTATAACTGCTGGAATGTAGAAAGGGACAGATGTATTGCTGCCACGTATTCCAGTGATAAGTTCGGAAATGCCATTTGATTTTAAGCGATTGCAGTTTCCTATTCTCCTAGCATTTGCAATGACAATTAATAAAGCTCAAGGTCAGTATTTTCAAGTCTGTGGACTAAATCTTGAAAATCCATGTTTTTCACATAGACAGCTTTATGTTGCATGTGAATAGAAAACCCACAGACTTATATGGCTATGTATCAGATGGAAAAACCAAAAATATTGTCTATCCTAAGACATTAGAATAACAAATAATAAAAAACTAATTTTCGGAACACGGCTAGCGAAACACACCGGGTTTTAGCTAGTTATTTTATAAAAATGTATTTATTATTTTATTTATGTTTGCATACACTAGAAAAAATGCAAGTGTGCCAAAAATGGACGCTATTATTTTATTTCTGTTATTCTGTGCATATTTAGTTTAAGTATACTTTTTTCTACTTTTATCGACGATTAGACTTTAATGTACTTTTTGAGATAACGTAATCGATTGTTTTCTGATCAATTTAACTAGAAATAAGCTGTCAGTTCAGTTGTTATAAATCTCAAATTTCTTCTTTCTATGAGTCGGTGTGATTATTTAAGTACCAAAAAGTAAAAAAAAAACAAATTAGTGGAAAAAATCCTTCAACACAAAATATAAGAAAAATACGCCCCTGTTTTACAAACATCTTCTCGCGTTATATAAACACCGATTCTTACCACCTGCAACAAAGTTTGTCCCTTTATAATATGAATGTGTGTAATTTTCAACAATTTATCTATATACATAAATATTAATCTGTCCATTTATTTGTTTGTTTTAACATTATAGGAGGCAAAACCGCTGAACCGATCCTCTTGAAATTGTTACTGTATATTTCTCTACATCAAGGAACAATAGGTTATTTTTTATTTTGAAATTTCAAGTAAATATGGAATACCTGTTGAATTATAAACGCGAAACACGCAAAACTTCGCTGTATTTACTTTCCATAACTTTGGTTTTACTAATTCAATTTTGTTGATTTTCAATACCAAATTGTTTAGAAACATTACAAACATTATCGTATAAATTTCATTAATTTCGCTTATGTATTGTGGATGTGAGAGTGTTTTACACAGACAGACGGACGGACATAGCATAGTGGACTATCAATAATATATATACTTTGATGAATATTTCTCAATGTTACAGACGGTATGACAAATTTACTTTTATTTGAAAATGTGTATTTTTTATCTGTTTGTATTTTTTAAGTATCTGCTTCATTGATTCAATTTTATAAGAACAAAAAAATAAATAAAAATCCACCTTTACATTGATTAAATTAAACACAATTTTATTACAAATATTTGTTAAACTTTTATTATTTTTTATTTGAATTGGCTTAAAACAAATTAATGGTTTAATTTTATACATCTAATAGTATGTGAGACTTCATTAATTTAAAAAACTCGTTATTAATGGTGTTCCTGAAAATAAAGAAAAATGTTGGTCATGTTAATACTTTGTATCCAAAATATTAAAATAATTTAATAAATATTTTATTTAAAATATTTTTCTTTTTTTTAATATTTAGAATGGAAAATAGACTAGTCTAAACCATATACTAGTCAATGACTACCCATGGATTACGCAATAAAATAGTCCATCGACTAGACCATAGATTCGTTAAATAAATATATTTATTAATTTTTTAAATTAAAATATATTAAAATCAAATGTTTTCTACGTTTAACACTTACTCTTTGGACTACTTGTGACGTCTTTGGTTATCTATCCACGTCTTCAGTTGTTGTGGAGTTCTGGTTTTTAAAGCAGGATTGTTATTTATTGCTTCCAAACATTTCATAAGACTAGGCAACTTTTCCAATTCCTTCAATTTGCCGAAAATTGAGTAAATGGCATCTCTTTCACTTATAGACCATCTCCTTCTTGTTGTTTTACCATACGGAGACGCTGTTATAAATTTTGTTTTATTAAAATGTTGAATATGTATTCTATTAATAATTGAATATTTTACAAAATCGAATAATAATTTTTTTAATCTAAAGGCTTTTATAGATGGCAATACTGAGTATTAATATTTGTAAAAAAACTTATGTATCATAATACAATTTCATATGTAGTCTAAAGAAAATTTGTATTCGATTTTCAAATAATACAAATGATTTTTTTGATTTACGGTCGGTATTTATATATTTGTTAAAACAATTCAAAAAGTTTTTTATTTTCAGATGTGTTGCGTATGTATTTATAAATACAAATAAGGCAAACAATTAACGTGAAGAAAATATAAAAAATAAATAAAAAACATCAACAATCACTACAAAAATATTTTTAATACTGCCGTGTAAACATGAAATGATTTCTTGAGAAACTGTATCATTTTAATATTTTAAATTTGAGAAGTATTAATACTCAGTAGTGTCGCCTATAAATAACTAAATTAATAACTGACGTTTGATATATGTATTAAAAACGGACTTATAATAATAATAGTTAAGTGGTAATAATTAACACTTACTACTTCGCCTTTTTTTGTTTGTAGATGTAGTTGGGGTTGCATCAAAATTAATCTCGCTTTCATCTTCACTATTTGTTGATCTGCTTGAATTTTGGATCGTATCTGACTCGATAACAACTTGAGGTGCACTTCGTTTTTTCGCAGTTATTGATATGGTTGATTTTTTAACTCTTTTTGACTCGATATCAGCTTTCGATGCACATTGTATTTTCCTAATTGTTGATCTACTTGAAGTTTGGTCCGTTTCTGATTCGATATCAATTTTGGGCACACTTCGTTTTTTCTCAGTTATTGATATGGTTGATTTTTTAACTGTTTTTGACTGGATATCAACTTTCGATGCACTTCGTCCTTTCGTAGTTGTTGATCTAGTTAAATTTTGAGATGTTTCTGACTCGATATGAACTTTGGGTGTACTTCGCCTATTACTAGTTATTGATCTGGCTGAAGTTTGATCTGTCTCTGACTCGATATCTGCATTGGCTGCACAATGTTGAACATCTCCATTATCGTCGTCCTCCTTATCGTCATCTTCTCCTATTGCCGACATGAGCAGTTTTGACACACAAGTTATTTCAGTAACTGGGACTGGAACCCTGTAAACACTCTTATGGATGTCCTTATGATGGCCCATAAAATTTGCCAGCTGATCCACCGAAGCCTCCTCTATATTTAATAACGATGTGTACGTTGCGATATGCTTTCTTAGAGATGTTCCTCGTAAGGTTTGCGGAATTTCTGCACCGCACTCTTGTGCAAATTGTTTAAGTAGAGGACAAGCTCTATAATATTGCTTCGAAAATTTAGAATTTCCTCTCTTTGAAAAAATATACTCGTTGTTATTTGTTATCCCTGCCTTGGTCCTGTGTTTAAGAATTACCTCAATAGCCTTTGTACTCAGGGGACTTAAAAGCACACTTACTGTCCTTCCTAATTTTCCACGCAATGTCAAACGAACAAATTGTTTTGCGAAAGTCACTGACTCCTCCGACATTTGATCCAAAATATCTTTTTCAACATTGTCCGTAATTATTTCTTTGTTTAAATAATTGTTTATTGTTAGCCGCTCGATTTCTCCTGCCCGCCTTCTGTTAAATATCTGTATAAATATTAGTGTTGACTTAACAAGTTCATGCCAGTAAATATCACTATATTTTTTCTCCAATACTGCAATTGAATCAAACATTTTGTTTTTTAAAAATAAATACAATTTTCTTATGTCGTCTTTGGATGGCAATACTACTTTTTTTACCCGTTTCTGATTGCATTGATCATCAAATGCTTTTTTGTTAATCAAAACCGGTATATCCTCCTCCCACAGAAGCAAAAAATCTTCAAGATCCTTTTTTAGTTCTTCCGATTGACTTTTAATAAATTCTGTTCTTTGTTTGGATCCGCATTTTTTTATTATGGACGTCATACTTTGAGCAACTGCTGGTGTTCTGAACCACATTAATGTATCGTCCCAATTTGCAACAATTCGGAGAGCTTGTATACAGATGTCGAATAATCCAGGTTTAAAAATGTCCTTCAGCTCCTTTATACTTTCGTCAAGTTTTTTTATCTCAATTATAAAACGTCCCAATAACCTTAATTGTGATCTGATCATATCATGTTGGTGGCTCAATGTATATTTTTCGGACAATTTATTTCCATATTTTATAATTAGTTCATCATATCTAATGGCTTTTGTAATATCATCGTTTCTTAAAACAGGAAAAATTTTTGTTCTTAGGGTAAAATTTGCTGCTGTATGAATGTATTGGGTTATTTTCCTGCCGGATATTAAATTGTCTCTTGCATTATTGTTTCCTCTACCACATTTTTGTAAATGAATTCGTAATGTATTTTTTGAATAAAATCCTTTGCAATTTTTACAGCAAACATAATCGTCGGCCTCATTTCGACGTTTTTCCTGCTGTTGTCTGGTCACTATTAGTATGCCGCTGTTATGTTCTTCAGAAGTATTGTGAAGAAAATCCCCTTTCTTCCTCAACTCATCAATTACTTTTAATCGGTCTTTTGATCTGGACGGCAAATTCAGTACATCTTTAATTTGTTTTTCTGATTTGTGTTTAAGGAAGAAATGTCGTGCTAATTTTGTTTGCAATGTTTTGCAAAATATGCAGAAGTGTTTTTTTGACTTACTGTTTCTATACAGCACTTTTATCTGAGACAATTTTAGGGGATTTTTTATCAACTCTTCTGCACTCCTATTTTGTTCTTCTAAAGAGCTTTCACCTAAGAATTCCCCTGTTGAGTCCGGAAAATACTCTGAAATTGTATTACAATTCGATTTTGTATGGTTGGTACTGTTGAAGCTGTTTTTTGGAAAGGGTGATATTAAAACAGAGCTGTTACAATTAATTTCCGTTTCTTGACTCGAACTGTTGAGAGATGGATCAATAACTGCAGACAACGGTGTTGTTGATGGCAACAATTTTGAAGAGAGAGAACCGACATTTGTAGCATGAGATGTGTGTTTTAATATCTTCCCAAGAGATACGTCAGGGGTCAATGTAGATGACGAATTTGATATATTGGAGACGTTAGGAGTTGTTACTACGGAAGAAAAGTTCGTACTGGCATAGCTTGTAGCTGAAATATGTTCTACAGAAACAATCTTTAATGGAAATGTGTCAGGTGTTGCCACAGGTGACGAGGACGAACTGGAAATTATAGAATATGTACGTTTTTGTGAACACTTGGCTTTAGAAACGATTGGTGTTGATACTGAGGACAAATTTGAACCGCCATTATTGAGAGATCTGTTAGGTGTTGTCGAAGGGGACGATGATGAATTAGAAATGTCAGAATATATACGTTCTACTGGACATTTAGCAGCAGGAACGTTAGGTGTTAATACTGCGGAGGATAAACTTGATTCAGGTGTAGCTGTTGGTGACAAGGACAAACTTCGATTGTCAGAATATATATCTTGTGGTAAGTATTTGGAATCAGAAATGATTTGTGTTGATACTGAGGTCAAATTTTCACCGGTATTATTGAAAGCCCTTCTAAGTTTCACTGATGTAATTTTTCTTGGAGATACATCTGGTGTTGCCGAAGGGGTGGACCTGTAAATACTGTCAGAATATGTACGCTCTGGTGAGCATTTGGAGTCAGAAACGATTGATGTTGATACTGTGGAGAACAAATTATCACCGTCATTATTGACATATTGTGTTGCCGTATGGGACGAGGACGAATTGGAAATGTTGTCAGAATATGTACCCTCCAGTGAGCATTTGGAATCAGAAACGATTGGTGTTGATGCTGTTGATTCACCGACATTATTGACCGCGGCTATAAGTTTCACTGATGTAATCTTTTTTGGAGATGTGTCTGGTGTTGCCGTAGGTGACGAGGACGAACTGGAAATGTCAGAGTATGAACGTTCTGGTGAGCATTTGGAATTAGAAACGTTTGTTGTTGATGCTGAGGGCGACAAATCTTCACCGACATTATTGACCGCGGCTATAAGTTTCACTGATTTAATCTTTTTTGGAGATGTGTCTGGTGTTGCCGTAGGTGACGAGGACGAACTGGAAATGTCAGAGTATGAACGTTCTGGTGAGCATTTGGAATTACAAACGTTTGTTGTTGATGCTGAGGACGACAAATCTTCACCGACATTATTGACCGCGGCTATAAGTTTCACTGATGTAATCTTTTTTGGAGATGTATCTGGTGTTGCCGTAGGTGACGAGGACGAACTGGAAATGTCAGAGTATGAACGTTCTGGTGAGCATTTGGAATTAGAAACGTTTGTTGTTGATGCTGAGGACGACAAATCTTCACCGACATTATTGACAGCGGTTAAAAGTTTCACAGATGTAATATTTTTTGGAGATGCATCTGGTGTTGCCGTAGGGAACGGTGACGAACTGGAAATATTGTCAGAAAATGTAAGCTCTGGTGAGCATTTAAAATCAGAAACGATTGGTGTTGATACAGCGGAGGACAAATTTCCACTGACATTATTACCATTTGGTGTTGCCACATGAGACGAGGACGAACTGGAGATATTGTCAGTAAGTGTACGTTTGAAATCAGAAACGATTGGTGTTGATACAGCGAAGGATACATTTCCACCGACATTATTAACATTTGGTGTTGCCGTATGGGAAGAGAACGAACTGGAAATGTTGTCAGAATATGAACGTGCTGGAGAGCATTTGGAATTAGAAACGTTTGTTGTTGATGCTGAGGACGACAGATTTTCACCGACATTATTGACAGGAGTTATAAGTTTCACTGATGTAATTTCTTTTGTAGATGCGTCTGGTGTTGCCGTAGGGGACGAGGATGAACTGGAAATGCTGTCAGAATATGAACGTTCTGGTGAGCATTTGGAATTAGAAACGTTTGTTGTTGATGCTGAGGACGACAAATTTTCACCGACATTATTGACAGCGGTTGTAAGTTTCTCTGATGTAATCTTTTTTGTAGATGCATCTGCTGATGTCGTAGGGAACCGGAACGAACTGGAAATATTGTCGGAAAATGTACGCTCTGGTGAGCATTTAAAATCAGAAACGATTGGTGTTGATACAGCGGAGGACAAATTTCCACCGACATTATTGCCATTTGGTGTTACCATATGGGATGAGGACGAAATGGAAATATTGTCAGAAAATGTACGTTCTGGTGAGCATTTGGAATTAGAAACGTTTGTTGTTGATGCTGAGGAGGACAAATTTTCACCGACGTTATTGACCGCAGGTATAAGTTTCACTGATGTATTGTTTTTTATAGATGGATCAGCTGATGTCGTAGGGAACGGGAACGAATTGGAAATATTGTCGGAAAATGTAGGCTCTTGTGAGCATTTGGAATCAGAAACGATTGGTGTTGATGCTGTTGATTCACCGACATTATTGACCGCGGCTATAAGTTTCACTGATGTAATCTTTTTTGGTGACGAGGACGAATTGGAAATGTTGTCAGAATATGTACCCTCCAGTGAGCATTTGGAATCAGAAACGATTGGTGTTGATGCTGTTGATTCACCGACATTATTCTCGGGTATAAGATTTACTGATGTAATCTTTTTTGGAAATACGTCTGGTGTTGCCATAGGGGACGAGGACGAACTGGAAATGTTGTCAGAATATGATCGTTCTGGTGAGCATTTGGAATTAGAAACGTTTGTTGTTGATACTGAGGAAAACAAATTTTCACCGACGTTATTGACCGCAGGTATAAGTTTCACTGATGTATTGTTTTTTATAGATGCATCTGCTGATGTCCTAGGGAACGGGAACGAATTGGAAATATTGTCGGAAAATGTAGGCTCTTGTGAGCATTTGGAATCAGAAACGATTGGTGTTGATACAGCGGAGGAAAAATTTTCAACCGCCCTATTGACAGAAGTTCTGGGTTCCACTGCTATAATAATTTTTGGAGACGTTTCAGGTGTAGCCGCAGAGGACGAATTGGAATATTCGTCCGCAGATACTATGGAGGACAAATTTAGGCTGGCAGATACGGGTTGTAATGATAATAAGTTAGGTATTGTAGAAGAGCTGGGTGAACACAAATTTTGGAAAAATGTACTTTCTAGTCTTAAATCAGATTGAACTTTTTTTGTGAAACTAAACATTTTTTGAGCAGAAGCTTTAGATGTTGTTGATACGTGCAACAAATTGGTGCTGGAATCGCTGGCATGAGGCATGGGCAGTGGAGATAACAAATTTTTAAAAGATATGTTAGGTGTTAATACTGGGGAGGAGGAAGTTGCATTGACAGTGTTGGAACAGGAGCTGTAAATAACAGAATGCTCTAATAACTCAGCATGAAATTCGTTCGTGTAACTTAATACGTTATGTGTTGATACTAAAGAGGAGGAAGTCATAGCGTTATTGTTGGTAGGACATTTGTTTTCCAATTGTGTAGTTTTTGTAGGAGATACGACAGGTGTTGGTGAAGTGGATGAAGATTTATATTTGTAACAAATTAACCGTTCTGACGATGGTAACACTTTTATAGCAGAGACGTTAGGTGTTTGTAATAGAGAGGAGGACTTCGTAGTGGTAAAGTTTGGAGGACATATGAGTTCTACTGTTGAGGTTCTTGAAGGTGCTGTGTAGGTACTTGGCAGCAACTGTTTGAAACTAGAAACATTAGATGATACGGAGGACGAAGTGATGTTGGCATTGGTAGATAATGGAGGTTGTAATAATTTTTTAGATGTGTCAGATGTTGTTATATTAGAGAAAAAGTTATAATTGTTGGCAGAAGATGTATGTTCTAGTGGTGTTGTTGAGGTAGTTGGCAGCAACTGTTTGAAACCAGAAACGATAGACGTTGATGTTAAGGAGGACGAAGTGATGTTGACATTGGTAGATAATGGAGGTTGTAGTAAATTTTTAGGAGATGTGTCAGATGTTGTTATAGTAGAGAACGAAATGTCATTGCTAGCAAAAGATGTATGTTTTAATGCTAATTTACTTTGAAGTGTCTGATTACAACTTAGGTGTAAGGATGAATTCGAAATGGAATGTTTAATGGCAGATACCGAGTTTAATGGTAAAATATTATTAGAATATATATTATGGTTTTTTATTTTACTGGATGTACATGAATTGAGATTATTATCAGAAGATGCTATTAAATTTGTTTCAAAATTCATTTTGCAGACTAATGACGCAGAAGGAACGATAGGTGTTAATACTGTAGAACAAGCATTATTCGCAGGAGATGAGCACACATTATTAACCATAGGCATAGTTTCTAGCAAATTTTTATATTCGAGAAGTTCTAACTTGTTATCTGAAAAGTTTAAATTAACAGTATTTCTTATCAGCAAGTTTATAAACAAACTGTACAATCTTTAAGTAAATAGTAAAAATATGCAACTTCTAATACCCAGATTAGGCATCTATTCGCTTTTTTATTCTTTGTTAAATTTATTTATTTTATTAAGATTTACGTCATTACAATTTGCGACTTTACGATTTGCCTTTCATCAGCATAATTTTTCTTTTTGCCGATCATAACACATGAGAGTGAATGTTTGGTTATGCCACACAGACGGGCATATATAAAATCATGCGTTTCTTAACGAGACCGTGTACTTTCACAATGTTTCATATAGCAAACTTTATGAAAAGAAAAAAAACAGACACTATGCAAAATCTATTTTACAATTATAACTAAGTGTTTGCATGATTTGATATTACAGCAAAGTATTTTGATGTTTTGGAACTACCCCGAAATATATTCCCCAGATTTTTAGTATAGACAGGCAGACGGACGTTGCTTGATCTTGTTAGAAACTTATTAAGACCCATGCTCAAACAACCAATATTTCGATGAGTAAAAATCGGACCGACAAAATTAATATTCCCCATATTATCTATACAGACAGACGGACACAACTTTGATGCTTTCAAAATACTAATGGACAAAGCTTGCTTAGACGATTAATCCACATTACTGCAAAGTATTTTGATGTTTTGGAACTACCCCAAATATATTCCCCAGATTTTCGGTACAGACAGGCAGACGGACGTTGCTTGATTTTCTTAGAACCTTATTAAGACCCATGCACAAACAATCAATATTTCGATAAGTAGAAATCGGAACGACAAAATTATCAAATTGGTCATAGCTATATCTTCATAGAACCATATTATAGCTATATCTTCTTAGAACCATATTAAGAGACGAAATATATTGTAACTTTGAGTCTACAAACCAACCAATATTTCGATGTGTTAAAACCAGAAAGACAAAATCAATATTCCATATAATCTTTACATACAGACCGACTGACATTGCTAGATCTTATTAGAATCTTATTAAGATCAATATAAAATCAACCAATATTTCAATGAGGTAATATCCATATGACACAATCAATATTCCCCATGTTCAACTGAAAGACAAAATCAATATTCCCCATATAATCTTTATAGACAGACAGACGAACATTACTAGATTCTAATAGAATATTATTAAGATCAATATAAAATCAATATAAGATCAACCAATATTTCAAACGAGCTAATATCGGTACGACACAATCAATATTTTATCTATATAGACAGACGGACAGATTATTATAAACAGACAAACAAAACTATATTCAATATTCCCCATATTATCTTTATAGACAGACAGATATACGTATCTAGATCTTAATAGAACCGTAGTAAAACGCGAAATATATTCCTCAGGTTACCTGTATAGACAGACTGACGGACATTGCTAGATCTTATCTTTATAGACAGACAGATGGACATAGCTATTTCTTAATAGAATCGTATTAAAACCCGAAATATATTTCCCAGGTTACCTGTATAGACAGACAGACGGACATTGCTAAATCTTCTTAGAACATTATTAAGATCAATATACACTCAACCAATATTTCGATGAGTTAAAATCGGAACGGCAAAATCAATATTCCCCAGATTATCCATATAGACAGACGGACATGACTAGATATTCTATCATGCTTTCAAAAGAATGATGGACAAAGCTTGCTTAGATGATTAATCCACATAATGACGGAATATTTGTTGGTCTGCAACCAATATTTCGATGTGTCAAAAACGGAATGACAAATTTAATATACCCCAGATTATCTATATATACAGACAATTAGTCATAGCTACTTATATCTTCTTAGAACCGTATTAAAAGACGAAATATATTATACATTTGAGTTTACAACCAACCAATATTTCGATGTTTTGAAACCGGAAAGACAAAATCAATATTCCCCATATTATCTTTACAGACAGACCGACGAACATTGCTAGATCCTCTTAGAATCTTATTAAGATCGATATAAAATCAACCAGTATTTCAATGAGCTAATATCGGTACGACACAATCAATATTCCCCATATTCAATTGAGTTAATATCGGTACGACACAATGACCGACAGGCGGACATAACTATATTCAATATTCCCCAGATTATTATAGACAGACGGACATAACTATATTAAATATTACCCAGATTATTTGTATAGGCAGACAGATGGACATTGCTAGATCTTCTTAGAACCTTTTTAAGACACATCTATTCCTAACCAATATCTCTATGAGTTAAAATTGGAACGAAAAAATCAATGTTCCTCATATTATCTATATATGGACAGACGGACAAAGCTAGCTTAAATGATCAAACTTAATTATGACCCAGAATATTTATATTTTTGTTGGTCTGCAACTAATATTTCAATAAGACAAAATCAATATTCCCCATATTACAGACAGATGGAGATTTCTAGATCCTCTTAAAATCTTATGAAGATCATCCAATATTTCAAATGAGGTAATATCGGTACGACACAATCAATATTTCTCATATTATCTATATAGACAGACAGACGGACATAGATATATTCAATATTCCCCAGATTATTACAGACAGACGGACATAACTATTTTAAATATTCTCCAGATTATTTGTATAGGCAGACAGACGGACATTGCTAGATCTTCTTAGAACCTTATTAAGACACATCTATTCCGAACCAATATCTCTATGAGTTAAAATTGGAACGACAAAATCAATGTTCCCCAGATTATCTATATATGGACAGACGGACAAAGCTAGCTTTAATGATCAAACTTAATAATGACACAGAATATTTATATTTTTGTTGGTCTGCAACCAATATTTCAATATGTTGAAATCGGATTGGCAAATCAATATTCCCCACATTATCTTCATAGACAGACGGACATAAATAGATCTTATATCGTGCTTTCAAAAGACCGACGGACAAAGCTAGCCTAGATGATTAAATATCATGACCCATATTATACCTTTGTTGGTCTGCAAGCAATATTTTGATGTTTTAAAAAAGGAATGAGAAAATCAATATTCCCCTGATTATCTAAAGTAGACAGACAGATGACCATATTAACACCCACATACCAATATTTCGATGATTTAAAATCGGAACGACAAAATCAATATTCCCCAGATTATCTATATACAGACGGACATAACTATATTCAACATTCCCCAGATTATCTATATAGATAGTCGGACAAAGCTAGCTTAGATGATCAATCCTAATGATGACCCAGAATATTTATGTACATATATAATATGTGCTAAAAACGAAGTGACAAAATCAATATACCCCAGATTATTTATAGACACATGGTCATAGCTAAATCTTCTTAGACCTAAAATATACTACACTTTCTACAACATATATTTTAATGAGTTAAAATCGGAATGGCAAAATCAATATTCCCAGTTGATATGGTTAAACCCCATAATGACCCAAAATATTTCTATGTGGTAAAAATAGAACGACAAAATCATTGCTAGATCTACTTATAACCTTAATAAGATTCAAAATATATTAGCGGTATTCACAATGTAGGGTACTTGGCCTGGTAATGTAGTAAAAGAGCACAATATCAAAAAACTAAAAACAAAATACATTAGAAATTGTAATGTTTGTCAAAAAATAGCTTTTCTGCTTTTTTACTAGACCAAGTACTCTACATTGTGAATACCGCTATTATACTTATGAGTCTACAACAAATAGTTCGATGAGTTCAAAACGGAATGACGAAAATAGTATACCCCAGATGTACAAACACACGGATATAGCTAGATCCTGTATAGCGCTTTCAAAAGAGTGAGCTAAAATTTGGAATATAAATAGTCCTTGAAAAGATATACAAAAAAATCCGCTACATGTGCAAGTTAGCTACTTTAGTTCATTTTAATTTTTATTTTGCTCATTCTTTTTTTTATTATTGTTTTTAAGATATTGCGAGCCTGAGTCGAAATATTTTTCTAAAATTTCAGCTATATTTGCGATAAAATTCTAAATAAAATCAAAAAACTTGGTAATATTTATCTCCTTTCTATAAAAAGGTACACGCATCCCAAGTTGGAAAATGTAATCAGGGCCCTATTTGTTTAGTTATTTTCCAAAAAAAAGTTCTCATATTTTATCTTTTATACAAATAAATTTCTTCGGGACTATATATAATTTTTATATGGTCCGGAAAGACTTAATGTGTAAGCGTGTAAAATAAAACATGGTCCATATGTAAGCGGACATTGGGGGTCTATCAAAACTTGGCCAATTTAAAATATATTGGTTTGAGTAAAAAAATCTAAAACGCCAAGCACCGATCCAAGGAAAAGCTCCATATTTTTATAGCCCTATAATAAACTTCAATGTGGGCTTCATAAAAAAAATTCTAGAACACGTTTTAGAAATTTCGATATTAGAAAAAAAAAGGCAAAAATTATAATGGCCAATTTAAAAAATATAGGTTTGAGTAAAAAAAAATCTAAAAACGCAAAGCACCAATCCCTAAAAAGCTCCATATTTTTATAGCGCTATATGTAACTGAAATACATAACAGTGTGCGCTTTTATACAAAAACTCAGTTTTTGGAACACATTTTCCCCGTTTTAGAAATTCCGGTATTTGAAAGTGAAAAGTATATAACTTAATTAATTTAAGAATCGAGGATCTATATCAGTTCCAAATTTTTTTATGATAACATTAATCGCTAAAATATTACATTAAATAAAATTTAACGGTTAAAGGTATCATATCAAAATTTGGAACTAATATAAATCCATGATTCCTTAAATCAATAACGTTATACATTATTTATTTTAAAATACCAGAATTTCCAAAACGGTGAAAATGTGTTCAAAAAAGTTAGTTTTTTTATAAAAGTCCCGAAGAAAATTGATTATATAAAAGAAAAAAGAATATTGGACTTTTTTGAAAAAAAAAACTAAAAAAATACAGCCTTTTTTATATGTTTCATCTTTGAATGAGTGTAACTTTTTATAGAGATGAGACGAGCAAGTTTTTTTATGTCATTCAGAATTTAATCGCAAATATTTTAAGAAAATGTCAACCCTCCGTAGCCATATCTAAAAAACCAAAAAAAGATATCGAGCAAAATTAAAAAAAAATTAATCTAAATCTATCTTGAACTAAAAGTGATAACCAACACATGCAAGCTTAATTTATTGTAGATCTTTGTAAGGACTATTTTAAATATATTTTTGTAAATTTAAAAACAAAACTGAAAACACCTCTGCTCCATCTTGTAAAATTTCGTTACTATATTGCCAATAGTTCACGAGATGCCGAATTATTAAAAAAAAAAAATCCTTTCTATGCCACTGTGCATTCCCATTAACGACGCAAGTCAGGGTCTTAGTGTTCTAAACAAATTTCTTTAATTGTGTGCATCAAAATTATATCTTTAAAGAAAATATTTTAAGTATCTATCTCTTTGTTTATGATTCAAGTTTCAAATTATATTACTTATTAAAACTGATTTTGTAATAGGCCCCATTACGCATTGAGGACAAAAGCTCTCACTCAAATTTTTTATAAACATCTTAAAATTGAATATAGGAACAATAATGTACATTAAATAAGATTTCACTTACCATTCTTCAAAATTAATATTGCTTTATATCTGGTACCTTTATATTTTACAGTACAGTTCCCGTTTTCTGTTTCTTTGACCATATTAGATAGCACTACGTCATATTCTTCATTGTCGTATTTAACCAACGAATACATCCTGTAAATTTTATTTATTTTTTAATAGGTTTAACATTCAAACTATCATTCAAAATATACTTAAAAATTAAATTAAACAAAACTTTAATGTAAATATCTCATTATCATAAAATATATATTATTCTTAAATCATAAACAGCCCAATTATGAAAAAAAATTCCCCGGGAGTTTTTTTTCCTTTTCCCATTTTTTCAATACAAATTCAATGCGAAAAAACTCCCAGGGAATTTTTATTCATAATTGGGCTGTATATGATTTAAGAATAATATATATTTTATGATGAGATATTTACATTAAAGTTTTGTTTAATTTAATTTTTAAGTATATTTTTAAAAAATATATCAAAAAATTTAATTTGTCATGCAATTTTAAAAAAGGTTTAATTATTAGTATTTACGACGAACAAAAAAGTTTTTTAAGAAACGTATTTTTTAAATATTGCTTGAAAAGTATCAATTCAAACATATGTATACTTGATAAATATTTTTTAATGTTATTTTTAATTATAGAAATTAAATTTTTTATCGATTAGATAAATTCCATACTTTTCCAATTTTATTTCAGAACTTTCTAATTGTATTTCAGAAATTTCTAATTAAATTTCAGGAAATTCTAATTGTATTTTAGAAATTTATAATTTTGCTTCAGAAATTTAATTTTTTATTAAAATTCCAATTGTATTTCAGAAAATTCCATTTGTATTTTAGAATTTTCCATTTCTTTCTTAGATTTTTCCAATTATATCTCAGAAATGAAAATTCTATTACAAATTCTGAAATACAATTGGGAAATTCGAAAAAAGAAATAAAAAATTGTAAAATACAAATGGAATTTTCAGAAATACAATTGGAATTTAAATTAAATAAGAAATTTCTGAAACGCAATTGGAAATTTCTGACGTACAATTAGAATTTTCTGAAATTGAATT
Source organism: Calliphora vomitoria (assembly GCA_942486065.2). Classification (NCBI taxonomy): domain Eukaryota; kingdom Metazoa; phylum Arthropoda; class Insecta; order Diptera; family Calliphoridae; genus Calliphora; species Calliphora vomitoria. Next base: position 35,618,798 of record OW818031.2, on the reverse strand, counting down.
AGAAGTCTCTGAAATACAATTGGCAATTTCAAAAATCCAATTGGAAAAGGTGCATTTTATTAATATTAAATAAGTGTGACAACAAAATTTTATTATAAATTATCAGATTTCAATTTTAGAAAATAATTTTTTCATTTGTGGCAAGATCATAAAATATATATGATTTAAGCATTTTACCACATCTAATTTATCAAATGATAATTCAAAAAAGTTAAAAAATGGAACTTAAAGATTATTTGTTAATTTTTTATACTAATTTTGTAAAAAATATATAAAAGATTTTGCTTACTCGTTATCCACCATTTAGTAAATGAAAATGTCCACAAATTATGCCAACCTGAAAAAGAATTTATAAAACATTTATTAAAAAAAAAAGCACGCGGTTTCTGTTTAAAAAATTTAAAAAATGGTACTTACCTGCTTGCTGCCAACCACACTTGTTGAAACTTTTTCTGGAATGCAAGCCATTTCATTTTACCGTTACAATTAATGTTACCACACAATACAAAATCAAAAGAGATGCCACTAGAACAATAACTAATGCATTAGGCTGGGTTCTTTGTGACATATTTTTGTTATACATTTTATTGTTAACATAACAATAACATATATGTTATGACAGTAGTATTAATAATATTTCATGAATTTGTATTAAATAAACATGAAATTAATTTCTTTTTAATTACCTTTATTAAAATATTCAGTTAAAATGTTAAATGTTAATACTTCGAGCACAATTCTTAAAGTAAGCTAATTTTCTTGTAGTCTATGAAAAACTTTCCTCAAACTACGCGTAACGCATATAATAATTTTGAGCGATGTTTTCAAAGTATGTAAGTGTCTAAAACAATGCTATACATTAAATATTGTATAATATTTTAATATAAGATATGTGTATATTTTGAGCACATTTCTTAAAGTAAGAAAATGTCCTCAAACAATGCGATACATAAAGGTAATGTCCTCAAACTATGCGGTACATAAAGTGTCCTCAAACAATGCGGTACATAATGGAAATGTCCTCAAATTATGCGGTACATAAAAAATATTACCCAAACATTAATGTCCTCAAACTATGCGGTACATAAAGTGTCCTCAAACAATGCGGTACATAATGGAAATGTCCTCAAAAAATGCGGTACATAAAAAATATTACCCAAACATTAATGTTCTCAAACAATGCGATACATAAAGGTAATGTCCTCAAACTATGCGGTACATAAATTGTCCTCAAACAATGCGGTACATAAAATGCTTTACCCAAACATTAATGTTCTCAAACAATGCGGAGCATAAAATATTAATTATTACCAACTTTGGCATAAATCAAGATCATCGAAACAGCTTGAATTTTATTTTTTTTTTTGGTGTTGATAGCTCTCATAATTATTAGCACAAAAACGTTAAAATTTTTGGCCACTCTCTCTTAGTTTAGGAGTTATAGGAATTTAAAGTCAATATCTATAATAGTAAATTTCTCATATATTTCAAAAATAATCCGATAATTCAATAGGATATATAATATGGTAGTGTTTATTAACATTGTGAACCAAAAATTCCTTTTTGAATTTATATTAGAGTACTTCAGAAAATTTCGGTAAAAAAAGTATTTCAGAAAATTGCGGTAAAGCCAAAAAATTTGATAAGCCCAAAGCACATTTTTAGTGAACCCGGTATTGGATATACACAAAAGAATAGAGTTCTTGTGCCCAGCCGTCTACCTAAAAAACAATACTTATTAAGAGAAAAATAAATTTTGAAATAAAATCAGTGCTGGTTTTCTTGATGACATAGTGTTTACAAAAAACATTTTTTACGAACTAACAATTTTGCAAGTTACTTACCTGTGTAGACAGGGCTTTATTGGGTTTTATTAAATAAGTGTTGCAAATTTTGGCGATTTTGTACTATTGCTGGAATAAAAACTTAGGTCTAAATATATTAGTTAGCACAAAACATATATTGGTTTTATATGTTCAATTGTTATATATTGAATTTAACTTAAATTCACGCACAATATTTATGAGTATATAACAATGTTTATCAGCCTTATTATGAATAAAAAAATCCGCGGGAGTTTTTTACCTTTTCCCATTTTTAACATTGAATTGAATAGGCAAAATCGGAAAATGGAAAAAAACTCCCGCAGATTTTTTATTCACAATTGGGCTGTATATTTTGAGCACATTTCCTCAAGTAATGCGTACATAGAAAAACCGAACGCAAACTAACAATGAGGTACATAAAGTTTTAATATATTTATATGTAAATGAATTTGTGTAACAAATCAATATCTCAGTAACAGTTTACATTTTTATAATTTTTTTTTTTCTGTTAATATTTTCTGTATTGCTGGTCTTCGGCCGGGCGAAAGGACTTTAAACTCTGGGATATATCGAACACCGGCTTCGCTAAAATCACTTTTATTAAAATTTTCTGAAGTACTGTCATATAAATTCAAAAAGGAAGTTTTGGTTCACAATGTTAATAAACAGTACCATATTATATATCATATAAAAGGTATTTTGAAGCACTATTCAATGATATCCATAATGATCAGATAATTTTCTAAATACATGAGAAATTTACTATTACATATATTGACTACGAATTCCCATAACTCTTAAACTAAGAGAGAGCAGGCAAACATTTTTGCGATTAATTATGAGAGCTATCAACACCAAAACAATTATTAAAATTCGAGCAGTTTCGACGATCATGATTTATACCCAAATATATGTAAATAGAAGATTTTGTTTGTCAAATTACCACAGAAAACTATGAACAGAATTAGAAGAATGCTTTCCAAATATATTTTCTTATATTGGTTGTTATACAAATTTAAAAGAAAAATAATGTTAAAATTAAGTTTACACAAAACATTTCTTACGATTGTAGCAATTTTACAAGCTACTACCAGTGTAGACAAGGTTTTAATAGTTTTTTTAATGCAATGTTGGACTTTTTGTCGATTATGAATACAATATTTAGTAATTTTAAAATTCATTCTGCTTCGTAATAAAATAAACTTTAATATTTTCAATTAATATAATTTGTAATATATTCTTATTTTAAATAATTAACAAAAACTTTTATTGGTAATATTGTTTTCGAAAGAATGTCCATAGGGGAGCTAACGTCTAAAGAAAAGTATCAAGATTTTTTAAAATCGCAGGATATTTTATATACTTTCAATAGCTAAAGCATGGTATACAATGAAAAACTAAAAAAAATGGTATTAATTATATTCATTTAATTTTCCATAAAATCGTTTCACATTTTTTATTTTACTACTATTGGGGTAGCGAAGCCCAAAAGGTTAAGCTATCATTGTTATAAAAAGCAAAAATCTTTTAAAATTATAACATACATGAAGTAAAACATTTGTTCATGTTTCATAACCAGTGTAGACAGTGCTTTATATGGTTTTTTTAAATCGGTGTTCCATTTTTGCGATTTAGTGCTTGTGGCGTAGTAAAAACGTTGAGACGTACTTAGCATTACTTGTAAAATGGCACGATTAGAGTTCGTAGCCGGTTGTGAAAAGTAAACGGCGTTGGAAATTTATTCGAAAAAAAGTAAACAATCTGGCAACAAAAAATTTTATATACGCAACGTTTACTGTGGGGACATGGCCCTGAACTACACGCGCCGTATATAGCTGTCCTCATAATATGCGGTGCATACTTAAAAGGGATTTTGACCTAGTTCTTAAGATCTTGAGTCCAAAAAAACGAATTTGTATTTCTAATTTATTGCATAGATTCAGAATAATTGGGAAAAAGTGAGATATTTTGCTGTCCCCAAAGTATGCGCAAGGCATAAATATATATATATATATATATATATAAAAGTCAATGTGTGTTTGTATGTATATTTGTTTGTTTGTTTGTTTGTTTGGACTTTATAGACGGCTAAACGGCTGAACCGATTTTCATGAAATCTTCACAATGTCTTCCCGTATCTCTGGAAGGAACTATAGGCTACTTTTTATTTTGAAATTTTACGTGGGCGATGTGCCACGCCCATTTATACAACATTACCTCCTATTTCAAGTCAAAAACAAAATGCGTATATTTCAAAAAGTATATCAGCTAGAGTTCGCAAATTTTGTACAAGGAACTTTAGTTTCAATATAAATATTTTGGACAAAAATGGGCAGACCAGCAATAGTGGGCGTGGCACCTCCCATAATAAGTAAATACTAAAATCTGAATGTCAGGAAAACTATAACACCTAGAGTTCCTAATTTTTGTACAAGTAACTTTAGTTTCAATATAAATGTTTTGGACAAAAAGTGGGCGGACCAACTGAAGTGGGCGTGGTACCTCCCATATGAAGTAAATACTAAAATCTGAATGTCAGGAAAACTATAACACCAAGAGTTCCCAAATTTTGTACAAGTAACTTTAGTTTCAATATGAATGTTATGAACTAAAAATGGGCGGAACAGCAAAAGTGGGCGTGGGACCTTCTATATGAAGTAAATACTAAAATCTGAATGTGAAGTAAACTATATGAGCTAGAGTTCCCAAATTTTGTACAAGTAACTTTAGTATCAATATGAATGTTTTGAACGAAAATGGGTGGACCACCGAAAGTAGGTGTGGCACCCCCCATACGTAGTAAATACTAAAATCTGAAATTCTAAGAAACTATAACAGCTAAAATTACCAAATTAAATACAAGTAACTTTAACTTCAATACAAATGTTTTTAACAAAAATGGGCGGACCAACTAAAGTGGGCGTGGTACCTCCCATATGAAGTAAATACTAAATGTGATGTAAACTATAAGAGCTAGAGTTCCTAAATTTTGTACAAGTAACTTTATTTTCAATATGAATATTTTGGATAAAAACGGGCGGTTCAGCAATAGTGGGCGTGACATATGAAGTAAATACTAATATCCTAATATCTGGGAAACTATAACAGCTAAAATACCCAAATTTAGAACAAGTAACTTTAGATTTAATATAAATATTTTGGACAAAAATGGGTGGACCTGCAAAAGTGGGCGTGGTGCCTTCCATATGAATTAAATACCAAAATTTGCATATCATGGAAACTATAAAAGCTAGAGTTTCCAAATTTTCCACAAGTTACATTAGTTTCAACATGAATATTTTGGCTAAAAATGGGTGGACCAGTAAAAGTTGGCGGGTCACCTCCCATATGTAGTAAATACTAAAATCTGCGTACCAAGGAAACAGCTAGAGTTTCCAATTTTTTTACAAGTAATTTTAGTTACTAAATAAATATTTTTTTTAAACCTTTACTTAATATGCATTTTACTTCGAGGGGGTAGCGAAGCGCACCGGGTATTAGCTAGTTCTTGTATAAAATTTGAACTCGATGAAGGACAATTTAGAGTTTCCAGTTCGGTTTTAACCGATACCGAAACAGCTGTTTTTCATGGCTTAAAACGAAACCGAAACCGACAATTATTCTTCGGTTTTTACTTTATATATATTTTCAGTAGAAAAATTCAAAATTTAGAAATGAGAAACAAACTTTTTTATCCAATCATTCATCCAATATCTCTAAAAACAGATTAGTAAAAATATCTTAAGATTTCTTTAAAATTGTTTCAAATTGTATTACAACAATTGCTTTAGATGATGTAGCAGGCTATATTTCACAGGCTAGGCAAGGAAACCTGTTAATAAAGAATCACACAAACTGATTTAAAAATATTGACGAGTATTTCCTGAAACTTGAAATGACAGTTTATTTCTTTAATTAAAAAAAAATAATAATAATGCAACACTTTTGTAACAAAGACTTAGTTAATTTCAAATATACGATAAAAGTATGGAGTACTAGCTGACCCGGTGCGCTTCGCCACCCTAATTGGATGAAAGAAATAGTACTATATATTAAGTCTCCCTTTGTGAATTAATACTAATTCAGGATAACATGTCTCTAATTTCATGTTTATTGATACATTGTAATGTGGATTCTAGCTCATTCGAAACGTATTATTATAATATAAAAAATAACTTTTAGATCAACATTTTGTATTCCCACTCAACACCACTTAATTAATAATTTAATATAAAAAAAATACGATTAGAGGAAAAAGTACAAATTTTCCACACTTGAACCACCGTCAAGTTTTAAATCAAAGTAATTTCCTTTTTTTAGGTTCAATATTATATTAAACAAGTAAGAGAGATATATTCGGCTGGGCCGAATCTTATATACCCTTCACCAAACTATACTTCAAAATAAAAATTTTAAATATTTTTAAAAATTTTTTTCCCGATTTTGACCCATTGTAGGTCCAACTTACTATGGTCTTATATACGTCGTTGCGAAGGTCTTTGAAATATATATCATTAGATATTGTCTATATTAATGACTTAGTAATCCAGATATAGGTCAAAAATAGGTATAAAACCGAGTTTGTCCTAGTTTTTTCCTTATATCTCTGCCATTTGTGGACCGATTTTCTCGATTTTAAATAGCAACCTAGCCGGAAGAACTCCGAAGATATTGATGTATGATTCGTGTATGTAGGTTATTTGGGGGCTTCGGAAAGTTGATTTCAACAGACAGACGGACAGACAGACAGACGGACATGGCTTAATCGACTCCGCTATCTATAAGGATCCATTTATGGTATCATAATACAATTGAGCACCCTATTCTTGATTATTTCTTTACTGAGAAGTATATTAGCCAACTTTAATGTATATAAGCTAACTAATTTAATATATTAAAAAGGTACCACTAAAAGAAAAAGTACCAATTTTCCTTTATCCTCTTAAACACTCATCAAGTTCGAACTTTAAATTTTGTTTCTATAACACTTAATATTTAATAAATGATCACAAAACCGAACCGAAACCGATCGGGTTTCAATTTTTTAAAACCGAAGCCGCAGTTTTGAAATTCATCGTTTTTCTGGAAACTCTAGGACAAACCAAAGCGAATTTAGAGATTTTGCAGCTACTTTAAATTTTGTGTGACCATAAAGAGCATGTGTATCAAGTTTTAACAAATTTGAAACGGCTCAATTTTTGTTTCCCTCCAAAAAACACAAGTTTCATCTATTTTTCTACACCACTCTAATGTTAATTTATGTGTAAATCGTTCTTTAACCTTTATCAAATAGAGCTTTTTCTTATATTTTTGCTAAAGATTTTTTACTACGTTTTATTATCAATAAATATAATCTACTTCATGTACTTTATCTGCAAATGCACTTACATCTTTAGCCAAGCTATGCCCGAGCAGAGTCAAATGAAAGAAATATTAAATTAAGTACATAAGTATGATAAAGAAAAGGTCTGCAACTGAAAACACATGATATTTAAAAGTTCATAATGTGCTGCAGCTTGCACTTGTACTAGCAGCCAGCTTCCATGTCCCAACACATCTACAACTACACAACCGTTTTGTAGCTTTTTCTAAAAACTCTCTCGAACGTAGTCATATTTTGTACCTGTTTAATTTTTTTTATTCTTTATTTTTACATGTAAAACTCTGTGAAACCCCTGAAGCAAAAAAAAAAAATTATAAAAATTATAGAGCAGCTGTGTGTGTGCTGCGTTACATGATTATATAAAAATTCAATAAAAAAAAAAAAGAATAGAGAAGAAAAAGATTTATATTTTGCAAACCTTTTCTAACTTTGGCCAGAAGGCGATTTGATAAAAGTTTAAACAATTTAATTGCAAAATAATTTAAAGTGTAAATGTTTTAAACATGATGGCAATAAGCGATAACAACTTTTATATATAATACTTTATTATAAGTTAACTACTTCAGTGTAAGAGAAGTATAATATTAATGTTGTATTCTCTGTTTTATAATTTCAGTACGGTCAACGTGTTCCAACCGCTACATCACCAAGTAATACAAATTCAAGCAGCTCATCAAATACTGGATCCCAAAGTGGAACATTAAGTACTAGTCTAAGTAATACCAATACAAATACAACAATGGGTCCTAATAATGGTACAACACAACAACATCATCATCAACAAGGCGAACAATTGTCAAAAACAAATTTATACATTAGAGGATTACAACAAGGCACAACCGATAAAGATTTAGTTACTATGTGTGCACAGTAAGTTATCATTATTTCACTTTTTACTTATTATTACTTAACAATTTTCATTAAAAATATACTTAAAAAATAATCTTTATTTCGAATTGAAAAGTGTATTATAAAACAGTGTTATTCAACCTTCAAATTGTATAAAATTGTTTATGTTGTTTTCCGTAAAAAAATTTTGACTTGTTTGCCATTTGCTCTTTTTTTGCAACATGTTATTTTATAAAACAAACAATTGTTAATTGTATAACCTAATTTATATCAAAAAGCACAGTGAGGCAGAATCAAAATAATTGGCAATAAAATTGCAATTTTGAAATTTCACACAGGCGTAGCAGAGGACCCCAAAGACCCATGGGGATCGGCGCTGGGAGGATTCAATGTAAACGTTTTTTTTAAGTTTTCGATTGTTTTTGATTTGTCTAATATCAAAGATTTTATATTATTCTTAAAGTCCTTGGTCATGCCCATAAATAGATTTGAAATTTCCAAATATATGGTCAATTCACAAGGTTTCTTATCATGTCACATTGTCATAATGTCCTAATATTTCACAATGGTTTTTATTGCTTTTCAAGCAAAAAATGTCCTAAAATAATACTACATTATATGCTACGTTTATTGTGTTATCGTAATAAACCAGCAGAGATCAATGCCGAATGCCTAAGAGTCGGTTAAGCTGAGCCACCGTGACGTGATGTATTAGGACATTATGACAATAAGAGACATTGTGAATTGACCAATAGTCTGGGATTATTTGTCCACAAAATGTTTAAAATTTGTATTAGTTTACTGTTTGGAATTACAAACAGAACACTTAGTCGAAAAAAGTGGTTAAATACGGAAGGGCGTAGGGAAACTCATATTAGCATATTATAGGCGTTTTCTATTTTAAAGCTATCCTTGTTGCAAAACATTTCAATCAAATATGAAAGCTTTATAAGTTCCATAAAAAACTTTATTTTCCAGGAAGCATGAGCAGATCCGACTAGAGCTTAATTCGCAATTCGGGCTCTCGTTGAGAAAACGATCTCACTTGTTCTTAGAATTTTAATTTTAATCTTGATGTGATCTTTAACTAAGATTTGCCGATATTAAATTAATCCCAAAATGTGCTTAATTCTCGAACTCTGAACTTGAATTAATAATTACAGATCTAAAATGTGCTGGTTTTTGTGTTTCGGAAGAAACTACATAACTACATCAGAATTATCTGAAATGTATTGGGAGTATGACTTAAAAATGCGGGATTTTTTACATTTTTTGCTTTTATTTTGAAACATTTGTACAATATAAATTTATTCAAAGTATCAGCCATTGTCAGCTATCAACTTTTCCCATCTTTCGGACAATATATGGATTCGAACTAAAAGAACTGCTAATCTATTGAGGCCAAGAACGAATCAAGCCAATTGCGGATACTCTGTTCTAAAGTAAAGCATTTCCCAGAGAGAGCATTCCGCTTCAATCGAAACAAATAGTAGTTGGAAGGGGCACGTCTGCACTATAAAGCGGGTGAGGCAAAACTACTAAACCACTTCATTCTAAATACCTTTTAACAGGTATTGCAACATGTGACCGAGCGTTGTCATGATGGAATATTATGGTTTCATGTCTGGCCACATATTCTGGGCGTTTTTTGGTTAATGCTCGCTTCAAATGAATTAGTTGCATTCTGTACAGACTCCATGTGATGGTCTGACCATCAGCAGCTCATAATAGATAGGACCCTTTTGGTCCCATCAAATACAGAGCATTACATTAGCGCCATGGATATTTGGCTTTAGTGTTGATTCGGCTGGTTGGCCGGGCTTCGTATACGATCTCTTACGCTTCGGATTATCGCAAGTAAAGATTCGATCCAAAAATGATTTTCTTTTATAACGTTGAAGCACATGCAAAATCGCCTTTTAAGGTCTCTCGGCTTCGATTCGTATGGTCCCCAATTTCCCTGCTTTTGGATGAAGCCTATTGCTCGCAAATGTTTTCAAATTGCTGCTTGAGTAGCTCCCAATGATTTCGCAAGCTCTTCATAAGTTTGATAACAATATTCATGGAGTAATGCCTCCAATTCTTGGTCTTCAAAATTTTTTTGGGTGGCCTGGGCAATCTTTGTCTTCCATGTCAAAATCACCACTTCTGAACCGCACAAAGGATCTCTGGCATGTTGAAACCGATATAACACATTCACCATAAGCTTTGGTGAGCAATCGGTATGCTTCAGATGCGCTTTTTCACAATTAAAAAAGTAAAGCCAAACTTTCTGCATATGACGCTTGGTTGGTACAAAATTCGACATTTTCGAAGCAAAACAAAAAAACTATGTTAGAACAAATAACAGATATGTACCCTTCAAAATGACATATAAGCTATTAAAAACAAAGACCTCGTTCAAAAGATACGACATCTATTGTAAATACCGCATTTTTAAGTCATACAATCAATAATTGTATATCATCCCCAAAATTATTTGGGTATGATATAACTAACACCCCTTTCACACTAGGCAAATTAGTTGCGCAAGTCTGTTTTTCAAACAAAATTGCCGTGTACAAGCAAATCTTTACTCAAGTTTGGACAAAATTGTTCTCCTTAACCCGACTCTACCTCTAACATCTAGAAACACAAAAATTGGGCAGAAGACTTGCGCCACTAATTTCCTAATGTAAAAGGGGTCTAAGAATGTTTTGTTATTAAATATTTAAGTACGATTGTGACAAAAAAAATAGAAAAAACTTAAATTTATAATGCGGTGTTGTCTTTCTGTAAAGGGAAACCAGTTCATTCAGAATTGTAATCACATTTTAGTGAGTAGAAAGATCGCATTAGTTAGTTTTCCTTTTTTCTCCAAACAAATGATAATAATGGCTCGTAAGAGTCGGCAATGAAAAGTCCGGTTTTTCAAATATATTTCACAGATTACACAGATATGAATCAGCTGGTTCCAGTAATATGCCAATAGAAAACAAATAAAAGAAAATTTCAAAATAGTTGTGGTTTGGAAAGAGGGACAAATATATATCACAGTTGTTACATATTGAAAATTGTATTTTTTTCACTCGCTCTGCAAACCACAACCATTAAAAAGTGGTTGTAGAACGTCAAAATAACCATACTGTTACGTTTTCTCTTTTTGAAAATGGTTTTTATTTGCTTTAAATAAACCGGATACTTTTGATTGCAAATAAAAGCCGTAGTAGTTTAAAATAGTAACAACTCTTTATTTATTTAAAATGTACAACAACAACAGTTCAAATAGTCACTCAGTGTCTTTATACAAGTTTATCAATTCGCAGAAATGCACACACACTTTATAATGTACAAACTAACTGAACAAGGCAGTTGATGTTATCTCTAACAGTGCCTATGATAAACTCAACTCCCGACTGCATCCTCTGCCACTATTTATACACGCGCCATCTTTATCCGAGTGGTCTAGATTATTGTTAACGGTCAAAACTCGTATGTTCGAATTCTAGAGATTTCGTTGTTACTGTTAGCAGCTTAAACATTTAGTGCTGCCATACTTACAAACAATGGTAATAATAGCATGCTATCAACATTGTTGATAAGTAGAAGCTTCTACTGATGGACATGTTTATAAACATGCAGGCAGTCGTTACAGACCGTTAAATTCAAATCGCTATTGCAAATTCGTAACAATACGATTCGATATAACATTTTTGAGAACTCGCATTTGCTTCATAATTGTGTATTCTCTGCAGTATTTGTTGGATTTGGCTTGTATACGACTGTCAAGTGATGTGGTATTCAACACTAGACCCGCGACTTTTCTACCTACTTTTTGGTATATATCTGTATGACACTGTTTTATAATGCAAAAAATCAATTATTGTACAATTAAATGATATATGTATTTAAATAAAAAAGCGACATATAACTATTACATTTAACAATAATCTTATTGTCATTTTTCATATAAACATTTCATGTGAAATTTTTTTTTCTCTCCCCCTTTTCTCTTATTGTTTTATTTTATATTTTTATTTATTTTCATGTCTTTCCTTTTTTTCCAACACACAGATATGGAACTATTATATCCACCAAGGCTATTTTAGATAAAACAACAAATAAATGTAAAGGTATTTTTTGCTTTTCACCGTTTTTCATCAATTTTAGTTTTATATTTTATTTTTTTTTCCCATTATTGTATTTTGTACTTATTTATATTTATATTTATATGTATGTGTGTCTATTTATATTTGTGTGAATACACTCATGCACTCATTGTATGTGTGTGTGTGTATTCTCAATTATTTTATTTATATCAATGTGTTTGGTTTTTACTAATTAATTATTTTGTTTAATATGTGTAATTAATTTAACTTTTTTTTTTCTTGTTTGTCTCCATTGGAGTTTTTTTTTTCTACATAAATTTTTAATTAGAGTTTTTAGTTAAATAAAAATAGTTTTTTTTTTTTGTTTGGTTTTTGTTATTAGTTTAATTATTTATTATTTATTTTGATTTGATTAAATCATTCATAAATCATAAATTGCACTTGCTATTATTCATTAAACTTGTAGAAAATTATTTTAAATCTTTAATATATACATATATTTGTAACTAAATAAATCTTTTTATAGCATTGTTTGAAATTGTACTTTAGGGCTATAAACAAATATTGGCCTTAGCAACAATCATTGGTCAGTTTTGAAACAAAAACCTCACCCTTAATTCGACTAAAATAGCCCTATTGTATATATTTCTTATTTTTTAGTAATAATTAAATAATAATAATAAAAACTTATTAATAATGCTAACGTAGGTTTTGTAAATAAAAATGCTTTGAATTGATTTGAAAACTATACTAACAACTTAATCGAAATTTATTGAAATTAACTTCAGTCTAAATTTAAAAAAAAAACAAGCAAAGCATGATTTTAAAAACATTAGCTATAGTTCAACAAAATAATTAAGAATATTACGAACTTATTTATTTGATTTATGCTTTTATTAGGGCTTTGCATGTGCACGCCCTTTCACTTTCAAATTAGCAATTGATAAAATTAGCAAAAACTAAACAAAAGTATAATTAAACTTTATTTAAACAAACAAAAAATCATGTAGCAATTGCTAAATACACAAACAAAATACGATTTGTCAAAATTTTTAAAACAGTGCCCCATTTACGAAATGATTTACTTAAGGTATAGTCAAACATGGCAAATATTTACTCAAAAAAGCGTAACCACTTTTTTAGCACAAATTTGTTTGACGTTGTTTGCTCTTACAAGTGATTTGTAAGATCAAACAGCGTCAAATAAAATAAAACAAATTATTTGTTTTAAATTGTCCTAAGTAAAAGGAGTTTATGAAATAAAAGAATTACAATTTAATGGTTACGTCTTTTTGGTCAAATATTTGCCTTTACACGCTTAAAATATACCTTACATCAGCGGTTGGCGCTCATAGCCACCAGGGGACGAACATGATCGGTAATTTATCTATAAACAAGTAAACACAATTATTAAATTAAAAACAAAAATCACAATCAATAGATGGTCAGATTTTAACACAGCAAGACAATTTATAAGACGTTTTTATTATCCATATTCCATGTTGTTTCTATGACATCTATGATATATATTGTAGTTGCGGGGAGCTTAATATTTTGACGAAGTAATTCTATTATTATTTTAGAAAATGTAGGAATCCTAGAACTTACCACCATATTCATAAACAATTTTTAAATTTATCAAAGGTTTATAAAACACATTTTGTATGGAAATTTAAAAATTGTTTATGAATATGGGGCTTAGTATATAAACTAATAAAAACAAGTAAGAGAGCCTTCACCAAATTATACTTTAAAATAAAATTTAAAAAAAAAAAAAATTTAAATATTTTTTTCAAAATTATTTTTTAAAAGTTTTTTTAATATATTAGTGAACAAAATTTATGAAGAAAGAATGTTTTCTGTAAAAAAAAAAAATTCGGGTTAAAAAATATTTTTCCCGATTTTGACCCATTGTAGGTCCAACTTTGTATAGCCTTATATACATCATTGCAATGGACTTTGAAATATCTATCATTAGATATCCATATTGTCTATATTTATGACTTAGTAATCGAGATATAGATAAAAAAATAGGCCAAAAATAGAAGTTATCTCCGATTTTTGCTCATATCTCCCTTATTTATGAACAGATTTTGCTGATTTTAAATAGGAAGCTTTTCGAAAGCATGTCTGACAGAATTATTGAGGATTTGGATCCCGAAGATATCTTGGTCTTCAGAAAATTGATTTCAACAGACAGACGGACAGACAGACTGACAGACGGACATGGCTAAATCGACTCCGCTATCTATAAGGATTCAGAATATATATACTTTATAGGCTCGGAAAATTATATTGTGGATATTACAAACGGAATGACAACTTTATATATACCCTTCTCACGAAGGTGAAGGGTATAAAAATGAGTTCTCCGTACTTTTGTTCATTCGTAACAGTGTCAAAAGTTTAGTACTGATTCAAGTACACAACCGTCTAGTGCAAAATTTTAAATGGTAGCTCTCTTTAAGGCTCTTTAAACTGAGGATCAAACTCAATAAGCATTTTTACTGGAATTCAAGTTGAAAGCAAGCGTAATTCAAGCCTTGAATTATACTTTATATCAATAGCATTCTCTAGTAAAAAGGAAATATAAATTCAAGCCATGTGTTTTTTGTTTCAAAAATATTTAATTTTTTTAAATATTTTTCTAGTTTAAAACATAGTGCTTTCCAGTCAAATTCCAACAAAATGTTCAAGTGCTGGAATTTTTGTAGCTTTGGTGTTTATTGGGAACCGATCTCAAACATAACTTGTTCTTCAGATTCTTGCTTGATATAAGCTTTAAACTATACTTAATGTGAACATAGAATGAGACTAATTTAAGAATGACTGAGATTTTAAATTAAATTTTCTTACTTTATTCAAAAAATTCTTTCTAATAAATCCTGTTCTTGGTTTTTTAAGCACTTCGTTTTCTACTTGTGCTAAGTATAACCCTTTGACGACCACGAGGACACCGGTATCCCAACACGAAAATATTGAATAACTAAATAACGAAAAAAAATAATGGGTTCCATTTTAATTCAAATTAGTTCGTAAACATGTATCTTATTAATGTGTTTAGATTAAAACTATATCGGTTACGGCTTTTATTTTTTACTGTCTTTGAAAATTGACAGTTTTATTGGTACTGTGTACTTAAACACTTGCACAAAAAATAAGAAAAATAAATTTTAATTTATTTACAACGATTTTCTTTCTGTGTTGAAATAAGTGTGAATAGAAGACACTAAAACCAAACAATTTGCAACTTTTTAAACGAAAAGTTAAAACACTAACCAGAGCTTTGAATTAATGAACTTAATATACTAAAATCTTTATTCGGAATTAAAAAATGTTAGGCATTAATTCCGTTAATTCGTTTTCAAAATCAAAATCTTTTGCTTTATTCAGAGGATTACATTATAGAAAGGTACTCAAAACTGAATTTATTCAACTTTTGAATGCTTAAATTTTTGTTTATTCAAATTTAAAATAATTTTTCTTTATTCAATTTGATTTTTATTTTGTTTTTTTTATCATTTACAAAATTAATTGAAAACAATTGACTTAAGGTTTTTTGTAATAGATTTGAATTAAAGAAAAATTTAATCATGCAATACATTTTTAAAGCTATTTTCTAATGGTTTTGAATTCAAGAACATTTGAATGGTTCAATAAAGAATTTATTCTATATACAATGAAATCTTAAAGGAATGAATTTAATACATTTGAAGTACAAAGGAATTAAGCCTATGAATTAATTCATAATGAATTCCTTAACGGAATAGTTAATTGATTTTATTTATTTTGATTTCGTAAATGGAATTAAGAATTAATTCTTTCGATTCTTTGCACAAACCAAGTAAAAGTGTTGAAGAATTTTATATGTAGAAATTGTGGGGAACTGTCTAACTGTTCCTAAATAGAGTGTCGAATTAATTAATTAAATTTTAGCTTAATTCACTAAAATCTTAATACAGAACAAAAAAATGTTAACAATCCATTGTATAAAATCATTATTTAGCTTTAAAACAAATGTTTTACCTTGAAAGATATTTATTTAAATGTATTTGCATTCATAATTGAATAAATTCATTAATTAATTTAGTCTTTGAATGTTTAAATTATTTTTAATTCAAAAATTCAAATCTAATACAAATTATTTGAAAATATTCATTTATTCAATTGGTTTTTTAATATTTATAAAATTAATTGAATAGAACTGTTTAAAGTCTAATTGTACTAGAATTGACTTGAAGAAAAATTTAACCAATCAATAAATTTTATTAAGCTATTTTGTAATGGATTTGAATTAAGGATAACTTGAATGATTCAATAAGGAATTAATTCTATAAAGAATGCATTATCAAAGGAATTCGCCTCAAAATTCTTATATTTGAATACAATTTACTCATTGTTGAATTAATTCAAAATGAATTTAATTCATAATGAAAAACATTCAATCTTGTAATGCTTCAATTTAAATTTAATTCTGATCTAATGAAAATATTGTTTAAAGCCGTTTTGTAATCGATTTGAATTAAAGAAAAATTTAATAAATTGAATTAAGCTATTTTAAAATGGATTTGAATTAAAGATATAATAAGAATTTAATTCGAATTTAATTCAGAATTTTCAAAACAATTATATTAAATTGCTTTTATTTAAACAGTTCTATTCAATTCAATTTTGCAAATAATTGATAATTTCATTCAATCTTTAAATCAAATGGTCAATTCACAAGGTCTCTTATAATGTCACATTGTCATAAATGTCCTAATATTTCACAATGGTTTTTATTGTTTTTCAAGCAAAAAATCTCCTAAAATAATACTACTTTATATGCTATGTTTATTGTGTTATCGTAACGAACCATCAGAGACCAACGCCGAATGCCTAAGAGTCGGTTAAGCCGAGCCGCCGAGTCGTGATATATTAGGACATTATGATAATATGACTGATAAGAGACCTTGTGAATTGACCAAATATTTTTAAATAAATGAAAATAATTTTTCTTCATTCGATTAGTTTTTGTTATTGAATTTTTTGATGGAATAATTATGATATAAAATATAATTTGATTTTGAAAATTTAATTATGAATTAATTCCTTCGAACCTTTGATTTCAACTCATGATAATTGAAAGATATTGGCTGGTAATAAAGGGTGATTCATTTAGAGGTTTTCTGAATTATAATTAAAACACTTAAAAAAGAACTAAAAGTCGGAATCTTTATAAGGACCCGAAAGAATAATACCTTGCATTTACTTTTTAAAGATAATTTCATGCAATTATTGACCGCGACTATGGTGATGGTGGTCAATTCGAAAAATACACCTTTTCCAGCATAGCTACCAGAGATCAGCAATGAGTAGTGAAAAAGTGAGTAGAGTTGAATCATGACTCCAAATTTCTTGTACTTATACGCATTCATATTTATTATAATGTTGTCGAGACTCATATCCACTCGTAAAGTTTGAAGTAATCATCATACTCATACTTAACAATATTTATGACGTTGTTGTTTTCGACTCTACTTAACTGAATTTGTATAGACGATGCATAATAAGTATGATTCGAATACGAACATTAAAATGCTCATTATGAGGTTGTTTGTTTCAGTGTTGCCGAACTCTGTATAAATAAACAAAAAAAACATGCATGAGTCGAATGAGTTGAATGATACTCATGATACTACTCATGATACTACTATTGATTCAACTCATGCATGTTTTTCTTTTTGTGTAATTGTACAGAATTCGGCAACACTGAAGCACACAACCTCATAATGACTTTATGAATCAAATAGATTCTAGTTCGTATGAGTATGATGTCGACGTCGGATTCATATTTAATATACGCATACTCATAAATCAATGTTTTTGCTTGAGTATGAGTACATCAGAGTAGTTTAATTTCAATGATGGCTACTCGCTTATACTTATAATTTCATAAGTGCGTATGAATAGCAAGAAAGTAATTCATTGCTGATCTCTAAATGCGTATCTCGCGAATTACGCGAGCAATGTTGGATGCCAAGTTTTGAATTGCAGCTAGCTTATCAATGAAGACTTTTGTCTACATAAAGAAAGAATCCACAGGTGTCATATTACACGATCTGGGCGGCCAGTTAACAGGTCCATAAGACCACAGAATAATTTGAAGACGTTGTTGCGGTGTGAGTCTTTCCATGATGAATTGTCAAACAATGCTGAATAAAAATAAGATGACATTATGCGTGATCTGTGAAAAAAACCTCGAAATGAATCACCATTTCCATTTGTTTACTAAACAAACTATATTTTTTTAGGACTAAGGGTATTGACAAAAAACTTCTTCTAAGACTACTTCTTCGTACGGATAGGGACTGGTCCTAGTTGTTACAAGTTATATAAAAAAGACCTGATGGCGTTGTACTACGATGGGGTAAATTGACACAGGTGACGTAACGAATACCAACAAACTTGTTCTGTTTAGGAGATTATAATTGGATGTAAATTAATTGATATTTTTTACATAAAAATTTTCAAAATTTTCAGCTTTTCGCCACAATTGGATAACTTAAGTAATACTTATGTCGTATTTTAAACACTTAACACACATTTACAGCCGGGTTGCTACTACATATTATAAAATAAAGTAATTATTAAAGGTATTTTCAGATGAAAATATTAATATTTTTCAAAATAAAAACGTTGTTAAAATCATTCAGTATGTCAAGAAATCATTTACAAGAAAATACATTTATTTTTAACTCGCTAGTATTCAAAATATTCTACTGTTTAATATTGATATTTTATTACTAATATAGTCTGAAAATACCTTTAGCATTATCAATATCATGTATAAAGATGTTCAAAAAACATACAAGTAAACATGAGAACATCCGTAATACGTAATATTTTAGTTGTTAATATCTGATATTGATAATATCTAGTTAATAAAACTTGTAGATTTCTTAATTATAAGCATGTATTTTAGAAATGTTATATTTACTACAACTAAAATATTTATATAATACTGACACTTGTTTTTAATTTTTCTCTTTCTTTTTTCTCTTCGTCGGTTTTTTTTCCCCCGTTTTGGAAATTGTAGGTTATGGTTTTGTGGATTTCGAATGTCCTGCATATGCTGAAGGAGCTGTTAAAGGACTACAGGCAAAGGGCGTTCAAGCTCAAATGGCCAAAGTGGGTGTTTGGGTACTACATAGGCCGGCCATTGTACGTTTGTTTGCATGCAAGTAATACTCACCCCCCACCCTCACCCCCTTTTTGTATTTAATAGTTTTTTTTTTTTCATTTCTTTCGTTTTCGTTTTCATTTTTGGTTGTGGTTACTAACTATATGTATTTTTATTTTATAGTTTAGTGTATTTTATTATACTTAGTTATTAATTTTTAAAATTAGTTATTTAATTTTATTTATGATTTATTAGGTTTCTTTTGGTTCTGCTTTATATATGAAAATATATTATGTCCTTTAATTGAATTGATATAATTACCAGTTTTATTGGAATGCAACCATACGAGCTTGTCGTCTGGATTGTCATTATTTAGTTTTTGTTTTTGTTTTCCTTCTTCTTCCTACTGGAAATGCACACAGAAAATACCAATTAACTTTTTAATTACATTTATTTGTTTCTTATTTTATTAAATGTTTTTTATATATATTTTTTCTATTATTGCAATTCGAACGTTTCCGTTTTGCGTAACTGCAAGTCGTATTTTTTTTCTGACTCTTATAATAGTGTGTGTGTAGTTGTTTCCGGGAAATGTTTCTATCACCTTCTCACTTTTACACACATACTTTTTTTAAACTTCCCTGCAGTTCATTGAACTAGTTCCGCTACGATGAATTATTTAGCCACTGAGAACTACTACTAGTGAATTTTCAACCCACGATTAACGTTCTTGACTGGTGAATTTAACATGGGGATGTTATTGCAGATGACACTTCGCTATTAAATTCACTAGTAACAAATAATACTCCAGCATTTGAGAAAAAATGAGAAAATATATTTTTCAGAGAGCGGTGTTGAACTCATAACCTCCCGATTTATACTCAAATGCAGTGTTCCCAGATGTGGGGATTTCTCCCCATATTGGGGCTTTCATGAATAATTTTTTAAAAAATTGTTATTTGTGTATAAAAATGTTCATCACATTGTTTCTAAACTTCGTGAAAAACACAAAAGTGTTTGACATGCATTTCGGGACTTTTTTGTTTCTAGGATACTTTCTAATTTAATATCAAAAAATTGCTCAAGAAAACGTATAGTGAATGTACTCCATCGGTTTCAACGCGCGAGAGATGGTTTGTGCAGTTCAGAAGTGATGATTTTTTTGACACTGAAGACAAAGATTTGGAGGCATTACTCCATGAAAATTTTTGTAAAACTCAATAAGAGCTTGCAAAATCATTGGGAGCTACTGAAGCAGCAACTTTTTAAACGTTTACGAGCAGCAGGATTCATGCAAAAGCAGAAAAATTGGGTACCATGTCGGAAATGATGCTTGAACGCTATGAAAGATAATAATTTTTGCACCGAAACATTACTTGCGATGAAAAATTAATCCATTACGATAACCCGAAGCGTAAGAGATCGTATATGATGCACGGCCAACCAGCCGAATGAACACCAAAGCCAAATATCCATGGCGCTAATTCTCTGTATTTGGCGGGAGCATAAAGGGTATTATCTAATAAGAGTTGCTGAAATCTGAACAGACCATCACAGGGAACCTGTAGCGAACGCAACTGATTCGTTTGAAGCCAGCATTCGGCGAAACCCACCTAGAATATGCGGTGTTAGTCACACTACATGCATAAATTTACACTCATATCCCAGCAGTTCTTTTAACATATGCGTGCCCTAGGCGGCCTCCATAAATTACAAAGACTAAACTCCGCAATACAAAGGGACAGTGAGGGCTTAGTGACAAATTACTCTCCAATAGAATATTTGTAATAGGTAAAATAACTACTTTCTAAAGTGCACTTAAAAAAAGTTTGAAATGACTAAACCCTAGATTACTCAAAGACTCTAAAGTGATGATTGACAAAATGAAATGAAAGTACGGTCATTGGAAAGTACAAAAAGATGGGACTGTAACTGTGTTACAATTCCTTAGTTTTGCAATGGCTCCTGTTAAAATGGACTTGTTGCGGAAAAATATATGTTTCCATTATATGCAGTATTATTTCAGTTTTTCTTTATTTTTACTAGACAAAAAAAAATTGGAAATATATTTTTACAAAGGCAAATAAGCAAAGAAGTTAGAAACATTTTTTTTTTTCTATAATAATAAAATTTTGGTGACAAAATTGGGGATTTCAATTATGAAATGGGGATTTTTTGGGGACATGAGGTAAAATTTTTCTAGTAACACTGCTCAAATGTGATAATCACTAAGCCACAAAGCTATTATTGTTACTGCTCTCTATGTATTATTAAGAATTGATTATGTAGATAATGCAAAAATTGAGAGTAGACTCACATGCAATTCTTAATAACAAAATAAAAGCTGTGTGACTTAGTGATTAGCGCATTTGACTATAAAACGAGAAGTTATGGGTATTAGTACTATTGTGTTATGCAGAGTGTGCCAATCGGCCACCTGCAATGACATCCCCACTTTAAATTCACCAGTCAATAACATTGCTCGTGGGGTTGAAAATTCACTAGTAGTAGTTCTCAGTGGCTAACTAATTCGACGTTGCGGAACTACTTCAATAAACTGCAGGGTAGTAATATAGCTAGTGTAAGAGGTTTCTAATTGGCACTTTTCAAACCGCTCTCGAGAAACATTAAATTTATACTGTATTCTATACACGTTTTTTTATTGATGCATGTTTTTTTTATTAAGTTTTCTCAGAAAATTTAAATTTTGCAACTATAAATTATAACAATAACAATAGTTATTTGTTTCTGAGAAATTTATATTGAATTTTGTGATTTTTTTGTGATTATTTATGTTGCTCAGTATTATAAATTTGCATATTCTAAACGTTTGGTCAGATTAGCGTAAACAGCTTGACTGCCCTGACTATGAAAACCCTTATAAAACTTATTTAAGTGTGAACCGATTTGACTGAATGTTTTATAAACTTTAAAATAAAGGTAAAAAAATTTGTCATTTTCACATTGAGATTCAGCGCATCTGAAACCATTAAAAAGTACACTCTAGTTCCTGGTTCTAGTTCGATTATTTTTAAATTCGATTGGTCTGTGTTATTAGTCTCTTAAAGATGACTTATTTGGAAATGACTTAAAGAACTGCTGAGATTTGTTGTACTGTGTAATCAGTAGAGTGTCCAAAAAACCGGCAAATTCAAACAACCGGTTTCCGGTTTATCCGAAAACAGTGTTTTATAAAAAAAAACGATTTCGGTTTTCTCATTCTAAAAAAAACCGGTTTCTGTTTTGTGATTCTAAAAACCGGTTAACCGGTTTTTTCTAAAAAATAAATGAATATTTTTACAAATGTTATCTAAATATTTTTAAGTTATATGTTCAAAAAAGCTTTACAAAGTATTTCATTAAAACCGGTTAACCATCTTAAAAGAACCGGTTTCAAAAAACCAAGAAGTTAAAGAAAAACGAAACCGGTCTGTTTTACAAAGATGAAAAAACCGGTTGACCGGTTTTCAGTTTCGGTTTTGGATACTCTAGTAATCAGTATGAACTAGTCAAATTCATATTTATTCTTACCAGTTGCATTTTATGAATTTATTTTTAATTCCTTTTTTGCACTCTAAAGACAAAACCTTGACTTTCTTTATTTATGAACGAAGGAATACTTAACTTTTTAAACAAAGTCTGTTTGAATCTAAATCGTTTCATTTATTCTTAGTATTTCTTATTTTTTTTTTTTTTTCATTCCTGTGTCATTATAATGATGGTAGAGTTTTTTTTGTCATACTTGATTTTTGTTTGCATTTGTAACATGTTTCTATATCGTATATTCCGCTTCTTCTCTGACCCCTTAAATATAATTTCATTTGCGAACGTTAAACGTGACTCTTACCACCATAACTACCAGTGCATGAGACGCCTGTGTGCATTTCAAAAAAGGATTTTTAAGTTGTTTTTTTTTAAATATTTTTATTTTCTTTATATTTTTATATTACTCGTATTTTTATGCATAATATTTCATATTTTTATTATCATATTTTATTATTATTTTCTTTCTGTTATCTTGTTTTTCTATTTATTATTTAAATTTTATTTGTTTATTTTTTTATTTAGTTTATATTATTACTTTATTATACTTAAACTCTTAGCCGGGTTTATCTATTCCCTTTAAATTGTCTCTCCTTTTCCCCAATTTATGTGAATTGTAGAAAATACATTTTGTAGTATAATATTTAAAAAAAGAAAACATACATACAACATTATCATATTATCGTCCTCATAATAGAATAATTATAGTTAGTACTATATGTGTATAACAGTAGTAATAACAACCTTATAGCAATATCTCATCATCATGATTTATTGAGTAAAAACTGTGATTTATTTTTAAGTTTTTAGTTTTCCTAATATAAATTTTATTATCATCAGTAAGTTGTGATATGAGTGCCAGGTTCTAAATTGTGTTTTATTAATTTATTCAAAATTTTAGCCTAAATAACCATTTATACATAGATAGTCTAAAATTTATACTAGAGTTGTCTTTCGATTAAGAATTTTGAAAATTGTTTGGTAAAACAACACTTGTGCTCATATTATTAAGTCAAAAGAAACTGATTGTATCTCGCATACAGTAAATGAAATTAAATATATTTTTCTTCTTCCTTTATGTATAGTATTGAAGTTCCAAGTTCATGTAAAAAATTTACACAAAAATTCATTTTTGATTCCCTGTGGCTTATCATATTTTCCCAGTAAGCTCTTTAAATAAACTCGATCAAAGTTATTACGCTGCTCTAAATCGTAATAACTTTGATCGAGTATATTTAAAGAGCTTATTGCAAAAATATGCTAAGCCACAGGGAATCAAAACACATTTTATCTGTAAATTTTTTACATGAACTTGGAACTTAGAACTTGGAGCTTGAAAAGTGTCAATTGGAAACCTTGCACTAGCTATATTAAGGACTGAGATCGAAAAATTCTTAACATACATATATGTTAATAAAAATTAAACCAATAAACTACAGTTTTGATTTTTTTTTTTATTTGATTGAAATTATTATTACAATTTACAAAAAGTATTATTTTTATAGTTCTAATCAATAGTGATGAATTTATGAACCTTTTTCGGAAACCCTTCCATAGTGATTTCTGTCACTTTGTTTGAACAGGTTGTCCATCTCCGTTTAAAATCTACCACACTTTTGGACACCTTTTTTGTGCTCTTCAATTCTCTTTTAACAAGAGTACAATATCTCTCCACTGGCCTTAGCTGCAGGCAGTTTGGAGAATTTGCCTCTCTTGGTACAAATACCACATTATTGTTCTTGTACCACTCAATACCTTGCTTCCATAGTGACAGGATGCCAAATCAGGCCAAAAATAAGTGGACACATTAAGAAGTCTTATGAATGGAAGCATCCTTTTTTGTAAACATTCCATGATGTAAATTTCGGTATTTATAGAGCCCATTGTAACAAATGTTTGGCTTTTTGGGAGCAACTGCATATTGCTTCCCATACCAAGAACTTTTTGGGAAATTTTTTGTGCTTTTGGGTCCTAAACTTTTCTTCAACATTCCCTCGAGCATCTGCAACATAAAAAAATTTACCCAGAAGCTGCGAAAAATTTTTCATACGTACATGTCGTCATCCATTATGCAGCAGGTATAATTTTTGTATAAAATTTGACTTCAATTTCCGTGCTCTGTTTTTGGCCTCTAAATTTTTAGCAGAGTTCCTGTCTAGAACTTTTCGAGCCTTGTATGTTTAAACCTGCATTGGCTTTAACTTTTCGTACCAAATAGTCCGAGTACTGAGCTAACCGGTCTGCTTTCCTACCGGAGGAGTTGGGAGCTCTTTTGAAAATGCGTTCTATTTGTTTGGTTTAGAAACATCATGAAAAGTTCTCCCGGTACTGTTTAATAACATTGGAAACAGTTTGACGACAGACCTTTGATTGTGTGGCCAACTTTTTGTAGGACCAAGTTGGGTTTTGTTGAAAATACTTAATAATTTTTGTACGCACTTTTTTCTGGTCACTCATTTTAAACAGATTAACAACAAATGAACATAATTGACATTAAACATAATAACTGACATGCTTTACAAAGGTAACTTGATCAAAAACAAAAATCAAATAATACATGGGTTAAAAGTTTTAATAAAAAACGTGTGTTAAGAATTTTTCGATCTCAGTCCTTACTACTTGTAGAACAAACTAGTTCACTGTGACTGCTAAAGTGGTAGTTAAATGGTTATCATTTTGCCAGTAACAAATAATACTGATATATTCACCTTAAGTTTTCGAAAATAATTTCAAGTAGAATAAAATCCTCTAAAAAGACCACATATAAAGCTAAAAATGGCCATATTTTCGTACCCACAGATGATGTAGAAAATGCAAAAATTGAGAATAGACTCACATGCAATTCTTAATAACAAATAGAGAGCAGTCAAAATAAGAGCTCTGTGGTTTAGTGATTAGCGCATTTGACTATAAAACGAGAGGTTATGAGTTTAACATCAACACCGCTCTCGGAAAAATTAGTTTTTTGCTCAAATGCTGGATTATTATTACTATTTAATAGCGAAATGTTATGCATAGTATGCCAATCGACCACCTGCAATGAAATTCCCATGTTAAATTCACCAGTCAATAACGTTGCTTGTGGGTTGAAAATTCACTAGTAGTAGTTCTCAAGTGGACTCATGAGTCAACTTAATTATTACTTGATGAGTATAAGCACAAGTTAAGATTAATTTCAATATATAAAAAATGTGTATTTAAACAAATTTAATACATTTAAACAACTGAATACTATTCAATATATACATTTAATTCGTCAGACAACTCTAGTCAATAAAACAAATTCCTTTGATTAGTAATTTTATTATTATAATTTTCTTATATGTATACATAAGTATTGTTACAAAATCCCTACATAACTACAATAATAAATTCCTTAGTTATTAATAATAAATAGATTTTATGTAACATCTTTATTTAGTATTATATTAATGGCATATTTTACATACATACTTACATACATAGATATATTTAGTAATATATAATCGTATTACAAATACAATACATGTATTTGTAGTAAAATCATATTAAGTAGTTTATAAATATATAGATAAAATAGATTATTACTTAATAAATACAAAGTACGAATCGATTTTCTTATTTAACATATTTTGGTTTATTAAGCTGATTAAATCATAATTCTTTGTAAGTGTTATGCTCCTCCATAACCGTACGAACAATAATAGTTTTAATAATAATTGTATTAAGTAATTTATTATTGTTTGTTTTTCTTGTTCATTTTCCCATAATGCCCTTAATTAAACTATAAAATTTTCATTAAGCTAACATTTTTCATGGTAGTTTATATATATATTTTTTTTACCTTAATTATATGATTTAGTAATCTAAATATTATTATTTATTTCATATTGATCGTAGACCCACAAAAGTACAAAATATACAGTGGTTGACAATACAATGGAAACTTTTCCAAGTATTTAATAAGTAGCTCATAATCCAAAAACATTCTTAATATACTTTTCTACGTATTAATCACAAACAAAGAATAACTAGAAGTGAAATGCCGTCAAAAATATCTAAGAATGTTTAATAAAATGGTTTATAATATATATTGGTTTTCAAACAACTTTCAACATACCCAGCAGTTCTAGGAGACAGTCCCGAACTAGTGATTTTACCCATCATTAAGAATGGGAACTAGTTACTTCAATAGCTACGTGAGTAGTTATTTTAATACGTTCATATCCTAATTTAAAGTAGTCCAAAGTAGTCAACGCATTGGATTCACATACCGGTTACATAGGATCAGTTACCTTACTATCTACCTAACTGGTTACTTGATCAGTTACACAACTAGTTATTTCAACATATTCGTATGCTAATTGACCTCAAACAGTCAGTTAAAAAGACATCTCATAGACAGTCCAATAACCGATTGCTTGTAAACAATCCTTCCTCCGACAACTCTCCAATAGATTACTTCTAATGGGTAAAATAACTACTTTCTAAAGTGCAGTACAAAATAAACGTTTCAAATGACTACACTCTTGGTTACTTAGAGACAAAAAACTGACAATTGACTTCATACTAGGTTACGTTGAATGTCAATAAACTTAAGCAAAAAGAAAATAAACTGTATGAGAATTATATCAAAACAATTTGCATAAAAACAGTTTGTAAGAATTACTCACAAAACATGTAATAAAAAATAAACGTTTACAGAGATTACACTCTAGATTACTTAGGGGCACTTAATAGCCAATTGTCTTTACTCTAGATTACCTGGAATGTATAAAGTAACCAACTGGCTTCTCTCTGCACTACAAAGAGCAAATACTTGACAAATGACTCAAAATCTATAAATTGGAGTCAGATACTAGTGACAATTAGTATCTAAAAGAGATATGTAGACTACTTGCTTAACTGCTTTACAAAATTTTTAGTGACTCCGTATCTATTATTACTGCTGCACAGCGACGATGCCTTGAACCAATTAAAGATAAAGAATCAATCGTCCCCTTTGAAATAGTTGCCATTATCTTATAACAGCATCTGATAATGCTTCATTCGTGGTGTAATTTTGAGTCCCTATTTTCTTTTTAAACGCTTTATTAATTTATTGAATCTGCCTTTTATCGGCCTAACAATAACTAAAATTAAAACTTGTTGTTCTCCAACAAGAGAGCCTTCATGATTAACTGGCACTTATCTTAGAGGGGTGGTAGATCTGCTCTACGCAGCCTGGAACGGGTTTGGATTTGATCAAGTTGTCTTGCAACTTGAGCAGATCCACGCAACTTGAGCACGGACTTTCTTGAACTCTTCCTTTACCAATTTCACTTCTAACTCCCTGTGGATGTTTTAATTTCTTATATACCATGGTGCTCCCGTCATGGTTCTAAGAATTTTAGATTGGGCTCTCTATATAAGATCAGTACTGGTGTTGATAGCCATTCCCCATAATTGAATTCCATATGTCCAAATTGGTTTTAAAACAGTCTTATATAGGATGACTTTATATTCAAGGCTTAATTTTGATTGATCATTGATTAACCAATGAAAGCAAGAGGCTTTTAGCTTCATGTAAAGTCTCTTGGTTTCTATGTGACTGCGCCAAGTAAGCCGTCTATCAAGATGAATACCAAGGTACCAATACCAGACTGCGGTATATTAACGTTGTTGAGTGTGACAGGTGGGCAATTTCCTCTCCTTAGAGCGAACGTTACCGTATTTGAATTGTATTTATTCGAAAAGAGAACAGTATTGCATTTTTATACCGACAAGTTTAAATGTTCTTTGGGAAATTGTATACTCGAGTACGCTTTTTTATTCTGGGTCCTTATATAATTCTAAGATTGTCTAGCTATGTCCTATTTAAGGACCTAGATTGATAAAATTTCTCCCAAATATTCTCTGTTGTTCAAAAATGTTTGGTATGGAAATACACAAAAGCGTTTAATTTTTTTTTGGAAAATTGGAAATTTTGTTTTAAAATGAGATGAAGTTTTGATTTTTTGCTCATATCCCAGACATTTATTCACCGATTTTTCTGATTATCAATAGTAAAATTATCAGGAGTATATCTGACATATTGAAAATGCATTTGTATCCTTAAGATATTTCCTAGCTTTAGAAAACGTAAAGCTATTGTATTTATTTGGCCATATATTGAAACCATATTTTCTCAATGATACTAACCATAGATAAATACACATAGATTGGAAAGTCTCCTGTCAAGTCATAACTCAGTTGTCAAAAATCTAATTGATGAGAATGTATTAGTATAAAAAAACTACTTATGTGAAGACGAAAACAGCACTCGTATGTGTGATTATTTTGAGTAATTTTTTTGTTTGAGTTTTTTTTCTAGTTTCTGCTGTATGGGTATTTCTCTATGGTACTAATCGTACGAGTCATAGAGAAAATATTGAGAAAATATCAGAGCGAAAACTAGAAAAAAACTCAAACAAAAAAATTACTCAAAATAATCACACATACGAGTGCTGTTTTCGTCTTCACATAAGTAATTTTTTTGTAATAAGTAATACATTCGTTTTCACATAGTTTTTTTGTACTAAAAGTGTTGTTTTTGTTTTCACAAATTTTTTTTTACTAATACATTCTTACCACTTAGGTTTTTGACAACTGAGTTAGGTCTTTGACAGGAGAGTTTCTGAGTGTTGATTTTGTTTTCACATAGTTTTTATTAATAAGTACATTCTCACCACTTATGTTTTTGACAACTGAGTTAGGTCTTTGACAGGAGAGATACCGATATATGTGTATTTATTCATTGATAGTATTTTTATATGCATTTTGATATATTTTTTCACGTGAAATCGAACAGAGTACCGAGCTTAATTAACAAATGTACTGAAAAAAAACTTGCGAATCTAATTTTTAACTAGCCAATACTTATAGGGAATTTAAGGGCTTTGAAATTTCAAAAAGCATATTTTTTAGTGAATTTAAATTGTAAAAGAAAAACATTTCTTAGATGTGTTATAAATAATATTTCCTTGTAGTTACTTATATATAATTTATTTTCATAATACATATATAAGTATACATTTTAATAACCATAGTAAATTTAGATTTATTCATGTATTTAGTTTATTATTTACTAATTTAGGTAAGTGATAATTTAGCTAATTTTTCGTTTAGTTTACAATTCATTTGATTTTAATATTTCCAAAACATTTTTATGTATTCATGTAAATTAATTTTATGCCAAAATTTAGAAGAAAAAACAAACAACTATCCCCATTTAACAACCATTTAGTAATTTATGTTGAAAATATTTTACTTTAAACAGAAACAAATAATATTTTGTCCATAAAAATAAGTAATGATAGTGATTATAACAAATATTAATAATAGTACATAGTAATAATAATTTAAACAACAAATAACTGATTTATTGAATATAGGTAAATAGTATAGAAAATCCATAAAAGAACATGTGGCTTATTTAGTAGTTTTCCATAGTTTCTAATAATTATGTAGTTGAGGTTTAGTGAACAAGGCCATATATCTATACTCTTAAAGTGTGGCAACTTGTAACAAATTTATGTACAAATACTTACTTAGTTAGCTAGTTTAAACGTCCCTTTTTTTCGTACTTCAAAATCCCTGAAGTTTGTGTGATTTTTCTTTCGTTCTTTTTAATAAATATATTTTTGTATTTGTATTTCCTGTTGGCTAAATCTTAAAGGTAGACAATTTTCCATACATTACTACTTATTTACTTACTTAACTACTACATATTCATTTTACTTAATACAAATTAAATAACATTAACAATGTTTCTTATATATTCTCTCTTAACGCTACTATTGAGCCGGCCTTAAATAATACAAACAAATAAAAAAACAAAAAATAATGTTAACAATATTACTATTAATAATAAACGTTTAATTTAAGTTATTAATAATTAAATTCATTATTACCAATTGTAAACTAATCATTTGTAAAGGTATTTTTGTTTAAAACTCATTTAAAATTCATTACATTCATCATAACATTAATTATCATTATCACCATTTCAAATATTTCACTTCAACACATACTTGATTTAGTTTAAATATTCATTCATACACCATGAAAACAGATTCGTTGTGATGAACAAATTTGTAGCCAATCGAAAGATTCGATTATATTCACAACTATATTTCATTATTTGTCGTGCCAACATAAATTTGTCAACTACATTAGAAAAAGTCGATTAGCTATAAATTCGCTTATCACAACCAAAACAGTTTTCTCTGTGTACAGAAATTATTTGAACTTTGTGGAAATTTGTTCATTCTATTTAATGTATTATACACTTAATTGGATTATGTTTTCATTGGCCGATTTTTTATAAGGGGAAATTAAGCTGATACATAAATAAGACTATATCGTTTCGGAATTGATCTAAAATATAAAAATGTTTGGACAAGATTTTTAGAAACAAGAAAAACCTAAAGTTCTTTTGTAATTGTTATTAAGGGTCTGATTTATTTAAAAATGTTTATGAGAATCTCTCAGTTGTCAAATAATTGCTGAGTTTTAGATTTTTTAACACACCCGGTTTCACAGACATATAGGTCATAATTGGCGGGTTAAGAAAATCGAAAACAAAATTTTTTCTAAGCTAACCAAGAAGTCATCAGAAATTCTCAAGTGTAACTAAGTAAATATATGTATATGTATAATATCTATACTTTATCCTAATCGGGTATAACTATGTGCTACTTTTAGAACTTGATTTGAAAAATTGTTTGAATTATGCAAACTGATTCTAAAATACTATACTATCGAAATATGGCTTCTTGAAATTCCTACATAAATCATTGTAGCAGCTTAACAAAAAAAGCGTTTCTTTCTAAAACTTTTTTAGCTATTTTAAGTTTTATTCAAGTAATTACACAGTAGACCTCCCCCATATTTAACAAAATTTCGCACAACAATTGCAGTTTATGAAAGTTTATTCGCTTCATAGTTGAGGTTCTATTCTAAAGACGATATCTTGGTCTTAGAAAAATTGTAGTTGAGGTTCTGTTCTAAAGAAGATATCTTGGTCTTAGAAAAATTATTTAGTGAGACATAAGTCTCAAGGTCAAAGAAATTTTTTATCTTTTAAATTCAAACTGAAGTAGCTATGTTACTAATAGACTCATTTATGTTACACGTCATATCTACGGAAACCACTTAAGTCAGTGATCCAAAGTTAGTAGGTTAGTAGGTTTATAGTTTCGGGAGTTTCCTTCTATTCATAAATGTCTAATTTTAACAAATGTTTTTTTTTATTTCGCTTTTCTAAGCGTATGATTAATATTGAATTAATATAACAAGTATACTGCTGAATAATATGTTCTGGAACAAATTTATTAAAATTTTGTATGAATATTAATGCTACCAATACATACTCATAACTAGGGGGCGGATTTATATGCAAATGCATGTTTTTTCTCGAACGTCCAAATACAATGTAGACTAATTATGTATCCGAATCGCACATTTTGCTGTAAAATGGCATCGATTTGTTAGTGCATATTTTTGCATATTTTATTGATAATGCATATTTTGTTATATTTTACTTCAAAATGCATATTTATATGCATATTATCCAAGTTTTTAATAAAAATATAATTTTTCGTCATCAATAAGCTACATATTGTCTGGACAAAAAGCTTTTAGTCGAATTTGTTAGACAAATAGCATTAAATGTTATCGACTAACTTATTTCAATATCGAGAAACTGGCATTAAGTTCTTCATTTTTCTATCAGCAATTGAAAATTATGATTTCAAAATATTTTGCTTCAAAGAAGTTTAGAGTTTTTTTTATTGTATCAAAAATTCATTAAATGTATCGAAAACATTCATATTTGTTTTCTTTGCAATTTCGATTTATAAGAGATTTCGTTGTCGAAAGATTTTGTAACTTCACATACACAGTTATCGCTCCTGACAGTCATTTCCCAGCAGTTCTAGGAGACTGTTCTGAACTAGTGAATTTACCTATCATTTAGGGTGACAACTAGTTACATAACTAGCTACGTGACTAGTTATTCTAACACGTGCATGACGCTTTTGGATAACTTTTAGTCAGGTGAAGTACATATGTAATTAACGTTTAAAGTGACTACACTATAGATTACTTAGAGGCACTTAAGTGACAATTGTCTTTACGCTTAATTACATGGGGTGTATAAAGTAATCAATAGACTCCTATTTGCATTACAAATAACACATACGTGTCAATTAACCAAACTATATAAATTGGAGTCAGCCAAGTGATCAGGCATTAGTGGCAATTACTGTCTTTAAGGGATACAATTAGTAAGAACGCTATTAAGAACACGCGTTGGTGTTGGCACATTTTGTATCGAGCCTGTCGACTCAAATTTAACGACCAAATTCCTAATATTGTTCTTTGGCATTGCGCGATCCATATTTATTATTTTATAAGTGCATATTTTTTAAATTTTTATGTCATATTTTGATTTTTTTGAAGCATATTTTAGGCGCATATTTTCCAATAATAAATGCATGAAAATCCGCCCCCTACTCATAACTAATGGGTGGATTATGGATGGCAATCAAACTTCAGTTGCGTTGGCAGAGGGCTGACAATTTGGCAACAGTAAATGATAGCTGCCAGTTGCCTTCTTTAATACCAACTTTAGTTCGGTTGCCATCTATATAAGACCCATAAAATATAAATTGATTAAATTAGAAAAAACACATAAGTACTTAAAAAGAAATATAAATTTTACTTAAAAAAGGGAAAATGTTTTCATTTTGAAAAAAAAATTATATGAAATTCTCCTGATTGATGACTATTCCCATTAATCCATGCCTTAATGTTCTAAACTAGTACTCAGATATTCACATGATTGCACCGACTTGTTACTATTGGCATTGTTGTGCTGAATTAACACTTCTATGTTGCTCTAAAGCAGTGGTGCTCGTACATATTGTTCAGGTTACGAAGATTTTCTTCAATTTACACGTACAGAACCCGAATGTAAACAATAGAGCGTAAAAATATAAATATTTCATTCAGTTGCTTGATGTTGTTGCGGATATTATATTTTTTACCCATACATGCACACCTATTATATCCCTCTATTTACGTACCACTGCTCTAATGTAATGATAACAAACACTGCCTCGGCACACGAACGTTTATCGCCTTTTTACACAATCACAATACGAAATTTTACGAAACTTTTCAATAACAAATAATTCTTCAACAAAAATGTTCATCAATTTATCGAGGATATTTAAAAATACAAAAACATCTTTGTAATGTTTAACAAATCTCATTCGATATTTGGTTATGATTCGTTATTGATATCGTTCTCGAATATTAGAGAATGAATGTTTGACACTTTAGAGAATGATGGTTTTTCAGCCCAAAATAAATGACAGATGATATATTTCTTATCGTTGAATTAATTGAATATATACTTGAAAATTTGCCTACATTAAGTAGGTCATACTTAGTCCTTTAACGTATAAGTATATTCATCACAAAATAGTCCTAAAAATTTCAGAAAAATTCTTATTATTTTAAGTAATATACTTGCACTAATACAACCCTAATTCAGTTAGTTTTTGAGAATTATACATTTATATCAGAAAACAAAGAAATAGAGCTTGTAAAATTCATTATGTTTGCAACAAGTATTAAAAATAATTTGTCAAACAAAATCTTATAATTTTTTATAGTTAATTTCAAAGACATTTTTGTTCTGAATACCACAATATTTCACATTTTTAAATCGAATGAAATTTGCAGAATTTATTCACATTTTTATAAATGCTTACTTATAATTTTCATACCGACCCCTAAAAGTATGCCAAGGAAAGCAACAAAACATTTTAAAGTGTATATGTGTGTGTGAATATGAAAAATCAATGATAAGCTTTAGAAAAAGTTTAATAACTTCTATAATTTTTAACCGATTTTAATAAAATAGGAATTGTTTTATTTAAAATAAAATATTCTTTAAAAATATGTAAAAAACATATATTTTACTTAAATGAAGAATCATAAAAAACTAACATCTAAGTAAAAAAAATTGGAAAAGGAATACAGATCGAAAATGAAAAATTCAGTGGGAAAATGGTAAATTGCCTTAAGCAAATTCTAGCTAATTTTTTAAGTGTATAATTTTATAACATAGTATCATTTAGATAGGAAAAATTTTGAGTTCCAAAATGTACTGTTAGGGACATTATACTTCATTTTCATTATATAACGATTTGTCAAAGATAAACAGATTGAAAATCATGTTCATATTCTACTACTTATGTCTCTCTACTTACAATCGGCCAGTAAATCTGTTAATAAAACATAAAAGTTATTTATTAATTATAAGCTAAACTACTAAAGTATAACTAACTAATAACTAAGTGTACGTATGCAAATGCATAAAAGCACATACATAAAATGTTTAAGTACTTTTTACAACTAATTAAAAATCAACGTAAAGTAACGAGTGTAGTAAACAAAAATTTTACAATTTGTTATGTGCTGAAATTAAAAAAAAAAAAAGCAAAAACACAAAATTTTTGGAATATAAACGTCATATTCAAATTAGACAAACTGAGAGACAGACAGACAGACAGACAGTTAGTTAGTACTTAAAATTTATGTATTTCGCTTTTATGTACTTTAATTACAGTTTAAGTATATTTTTACTAATTAAAAAGCACTTACAAATTACGAAAACTTCATACATACTACATACATACATTTTCATACACAAACACATTGAAAACAAAAGGAAAAGTAAATAAACAAAAACAAAATAATACTAAGTTTTAGGTATTAAAATTTACTACCCAACATATGTTCATAATCTCATATACTACTTACACAAACTACTAATTTATAGCACTACGTATACATATAAGTACATTAGACTGACTCAATTTATAGGTAGCCCAAAAATAAGTGGCAAAAAAACTTATAAAGAAATGAGGATTTAAAATGTCTTGAAATATTTCGGCTCAATTATTTGATTTTTGTTAATTGAATTTTTAAATTAAGATGAATATTGATGCAAAATATTTAGTAAATCATATAAATAGTCTTCATTTTAATTTGCAACCTCTTCCTGCGAGACTGTCTAAAGTACATACACACATAATAGGATGGCCCCATTTGTATGGAGTCCATCAAATTTAGTTCCCAACTAAAATTAAAGTTTTGTTTGTTTTAAGACAATATTTGGTGAGCATGATTAAATCAAAAAATATGTGCTTTTTAACGGTTTTCCTGATTTTATCACGTTTGTTACTAAGAAACAGTATTTGGTCATTGAATATCAATTCAATCGAAATAACAAAAATTTCAAATAAAAATTTTAAAATATAAATTTTTGCGAATTTTATATCGATTTATCAAAAGTAATCAGCCTTAATTGCTACAGAATAATTATATTCAGAATTTTTGTCAAAAGCTTATATGTAATTATATTTCAGAATTTTCGAAATGATTTCAGAAATTTCCATTTGTATTTCAGAAATCAATAATAGAAATACAATTGAAATTTTCTGAAACACAAATAGAAAATTCTTAAATACAATTGAAAATTTCTGAAATACAATTAGAAAATGTTTAAGTAACATTTCTGAAATTCAAATAGGAAATTCTGAAATAAATATTGATATAATTGCACTGAATTAATCAAAATATATACTTGGAAAATTGCCCACAGTAGGCTTATCATTAAATAAAAAATACCACAAATTAGTCTGAATCCGAAACACAATTTTGAGTCCTTGTACTAATGAATCCACATTACAGTTAGTTGTTTAATAGTTTTTGACACTTTTGAAAATCAGAGAAATTGATTATTCCAAAATTGTATAATTCATTAGCTTACTTCACATACTGGAAATAATTTTCAAAACAATATCTGAATATTTAATATTTTACAGATTTTTTCGACTTTGTTGCTGCTTTCTAAATATTTTTTCTATAAAAGTGTGTATATTTGCATAATACATTTTAAAGCCATTTATGTTCTGAATAGCACAATATTTCACATTTTTAAATCGCTTGAAAATTATAGAATTTATTCACATTTTAATAAAAGCTAAATTATAATTTCCATGCTGACCCCTAAAAATATACTATGAAATAATACAGGATATCAATAATACTTTTTAAAGAGTGTGTCTGTAGGAAAAGTGTAATAACTTGTACAATTTTCAACTGATTTTAAAAAATAGGACTTGCTTTATTAAAATGTTCATTGAAATACGGTTAGGAACTTGTGGGATACAATTGGAAATGCTGTATTAAAATGTTTATTTTAAGTCATTCGATGTGTTTCCGTAGACCTTTCATATGATGACAAAGTTGCTAATTATTTTTTAGAAATTTGCTCTAATTCATGATTTAAACGTCTTTTTTGATTTTCGAAGACATTTTATTTGAGAAAAATCATAAAATCTTAAAACAAGAGCATTTTTAGTCAAAGATCAAGTTAATAAAATATGATACGTGAAGAAATTCTTGTATTTCTTTTGCGAAGTAAAGTTAAATTTTATAGATTTCGAAAACTTCGTTAAAATTTTGGTCTAAAAGAAAAAAGTTTAAGTCATTAAATGGGTTTTCGAAGACCTTTCATATAATACCAAAGTTGTATTTGAGGAAAATTATAAAATCTTGAAATCATTAATCAAGTTGATCGCATCAAAATGAAAAAAAGAAAACTAAAATGTTTATGTAAATTCAGGAAAATTTGGGTATGCTTGCTTTATTTCATGTCATTCTAAGATTTTCAAAAATAAAATTTAAAAACAAGTTCCTTTTTGGTCCTTGAGCACATAGAACATGTGAGAAATCCACAATGTTTTTATTTGTTTTGCCAACTGAACTTATTTGAGGAATTCAACACAAATTTGCAAATATCGAAAAAAACGTTTTCAGTAAAATCAAAAACACAAAATCAGGAAAACATACATTTGTTTGTTAAATCAGCAGAATTCGGCTTTATTTTAAACCAACGTTGAATTAAAGTAAAACTATAAAATCTTGTAACACTGACATTTTTTGCCTTGATCCAGATTATAATGTTGAGTAATCTTAGTTGGGAACTTAGAGGGGCCCTCCTAATATGCATAAATATGTATACAAACGTGCGAAAACACTTGCATTTACATCTACATACATTCATTTACATACATACATAAAAACACTAACACAGATACGCTTAAAAACATTTAAATGTGTGAATATAAAATAAAATGAAAAACAAACAAAATTAACTAAAATTCAACTACTTTTTCTCTCTCTCTCTTTTTCTCTCTAAAAAATATAAAAAAAAAAAACAAAAAATAAAAACAATAAAATGTAATATTTACATAATGAACCTGTTATAACTTTGTTTTTTGGCATCATCTACTTGTATGTGTCTTTTTTGTAACACCGCTACCACTACACTGTACTACCTACTACTACTACTACCATTTCTACTGCAAATAAATAATAATACACACAACACCTGTACTTGTACACTCCCACTATGATAACAACAACAAACACACACACACACCTGCATCTCTTGCAACAATACATACAAACCAACACATGCATTATGCTTTTTTTGTTGTAACGTCAAATAAAATAAACAAAAACAATTCAAATGCTTTGTGTTGTTGTGTATAAAATAACTGTTAAATTATATGTGCGGCCAAAAACTTTAAATAAATTACAAACAATAAAATACAAAAAACACAATATTTAATTCACATTTACTACAACTACTACCCTTTCAACAACAACCACAAAAATATAATAAAAAAAAAAACAAACAACAGCAACAAGAGCAGGATCCCACAAATTTGTACATTGCAAATTTGCCACCAAATTTCAAAGAGACCGATCTGGAAGGCATGTTATCCAAATATGGACAAGTTGTGTCCACTAGAATTTTACGTGATGCTCAAATGAATTCAAAGGGTAATTTAAAAATATTATACATTAAATTATGAATTGCTAATTGTATTTTATATTTTAGGTGTTGGTTTTGCTCGCATGGAGAGTCGTGAAAAGTGTGAACACATTATTGCCATGTTCAATGGCACTACCATACCGGGTGCCAAAGATGCTTTACTAGTTAAGTTTGCCGATGGTGGCCCCAAAAAGAAGAATCTCTTTAAGGCTCCCGATCAGGGCGCCAGAACGTGGCGTGACGTTTCCGCCGAGGGCATACCAGTTACTTATGATCCATCGGCCATGCAACAGAATGGTGTTAGTGTTAATGTGGGCACTCCGATTGGTATGCCGTATTCACGTTTCGGTGCTCCTCAGGTGGGCGGTTATCCAATGGCTGGTTCACAATGGATTCCTGGCTATATGATGACACAGCCGATCACTCAGGTAGATGATCAGGTGAGTAAAAGATTTCCCATATATATATATCGCACTGGTTCCTCTAAAGAGAGTCAACTCAAAATTTTTAAATTTTCACTGTAAAAATCATACATCATTTTCTCTACTTTTTCACCATAAGATACAGTTTTATTTGTCTTCAACTTTCATTGTAATGTACCAAAAATAAAAGCAGTGTTTTGCCTCTACTGAAAATTTTTAAATTTTGAGTTGACTCTCTTTAGAGGGACCAGTGCGATATAATTTTAAAGTTTTCAACAATGTTTGAATAATATTATTAGTTAATTTACGATATTTATATATAACGGGCCACACCAATAGAGAAAGATTTGAAATCAAAATCTTTCTTCAATTTCGAAATATTGACATCGATTCGATAAATATTAGAGGATAATAGATTTCTCAACAAAGTTTTATTATTTTTTATTTTCAAATGGTTCTTTAACTTTATCTAACATGTATTTCAAATGGAAATTGCAATTTGGAACATCAGTCATTATTTTACCCACCACCAGAAAGATGTAACACATCGAAATATTGGTCGTAGATCCTATCTAAGACGATCTAGCTATGCCCGTCTATTTGTTGAAGGCACATTAGGAAAGAACCTAGAATGAAATTTTCCCCAAACATTTTCTGTGGAGCAGAATTGTTTGCTATTGAAAATGCAAAATTTTAGAACCTAATATCCATCCATCCATCATTCAAAAACAATTAAAACGAAGAAATCTAGAAAACCGAAGTTTATTTAGCTATTAGCTAATGTATCCCAAAATTAGCAAAATGGCTTGAATCTATAAAAAGTTTCAGATC
The DNA here is from genome assembly GCA_942486065.2 of Calliphora vomitoria. Taxonomy (NCBI): domain Eukaryota; kingdom Metazoa; phylum Arthropoda; class Insecta; order Diptera; family Calliphoridae; genus Calliphora; species Calliphora vomitoria. The sequence continues at coordinate 35,578,772 of OW818031.2, read as the reverse complement.
TAAATTTTGTTCGAACTTACTTAGCACTATGTATGTTTTGTTCCCGGCTGATAAAATAAATTTTGTATTTAATTTTTAGTAAAGTGATACACATTTTCATCATTAAATAAGAAGTTTAAAATTCTTGAAATCATAGGCCCACCACTTAGCATGATAGATATATATTATCCTTAAATATACAGATACTAAATAACTACTCAATAATTTCTTAATGAACTCTTAAGATCCACAGTTATGTAGACTTAACCAACACAATTGACAAATCCTAATCATGGAGTGACAATTCCCTGAAGCTAGTCTTACAAATAATTCTTACTAATACCCGAGCTATCTAATCTTCCATTCAGATTTAAAGTATTTACATTATACCCAACTCATAAGTAATGCGTATATAAGGGGTCGCCATTTGTTCTATAAAAAAAAAACAGTTTAAAAGTTGACGGTTTAGAATTAGTAAAAATGAACCATTACACGAGGGAACAATTCTTTTTCGTTGTTGAACAATATTTCAAAAATAATCATCCTAAGCGACGAAGCATATTTTCACCTTGATAGCAATCGACAAAATTGCAGCATTTGGGGTTCAAAGAACCCGCATGTGATTGAGGAAAAATTAATGTTCGATGCGGATTTTGGACTGGAGTTATTATAGCTCCTACTTCTTCGAAAATCTTTCTGACTAAATTGGACGTTATGTGTTTTCAACAAGATGGTGCCACAATCCATACAGCCCATGAAATAAATCAATTATTGTATTAGACATTACCTGGTCGTGTACTCTCTCATTTCATTGATCAAAATTGGCCCTCTAGATCGAGTGATTTATCACCATTGGAGTGAAATCGAAAAATTCTTAACTTCAATTTCCATGCTCTGTTTTTGGCCTCTAAATTTTTAGCAGAGTTTCTGTCAGGAACTTTTTGAGCCATGTATGTTTTTAAACCTGCATTAGCTTTAACTTTTCGTACCAAATAGTCCGAGCACTGAGCTAAACGGTCTGCTTTCCTACGGGATGTGTTGGGAGCTCTTTTGAAAATGCTTTTTACTTTTTTGGCTTTAGAAACATCAAGTGGACCATTCCTTCTACCTGAACCAGGTTTTCTATCAACGGACAAGTTATCCCGGTACTGTTTAATAACATTGGAAACAGCTTGACGGCAGACCTTTGAATGCTTGGCCAACTTTTTGTAAAACCCAGTTGGGTTTTGTTGAAAATATTTAATGATTTTAGTACGCACTTGTTTCTGGTCACTTATTTTAATCAGATTAACAACAAATGAATATAATTGGCATTGAACATAATAACTGACATGTTTTGCAAAGGTAGCTTGATTAAAAAAAAAAATCAAAAAATACTTGGGTTAAAAGTTTTAATGAAAAACGTGCTGATTTTTCGACCAAAATCATTAAAAGCGATGAAGAATATTTTCACCATGATTAATTTGTTTATCATCAAAATTGTTTCCAAAATTTCTATTGTATCCTAGAATGCACAGTTTTTGTAACTGTTACTGGTGCTCGATATCGCTATATTAACAGAGTTCATTCTTTCTAAATTGTATGAAGCCGTGAACGACATTTGTCCGAAGTAATTTATGATTCAATAATAAAATAACAAAATATTTAATTCAAATTTGGGACATCTTTTATATTTATGTAGTTATTAATAGAATTAATACTAAATAACGGAAGATCCTTAGTAGAATAAATATTTTGAATATTTAAAAATTATAAATAGCAAGTAATATTAGACTTGATATGCAATTATGTACAGGAAAAATTAATTAAATATCTATGTTGGTTAAAAAGTTACAAGTGTACAAAACTTAACTAGTATTCATAATAATTTTCCTTCATATTACACCTGATTTAAGTTTTTCAAAACATAATTGGTAAATACACAAGGTCTCTTATCAGTCATACTGTCATAATGACCTAATATATCACGACGCGGTGGCTCGGCTTAACCAACTCTTAGCTGTTCAATAAACATAGCATACAGAGTAGTATTATTTTAGGAAATTTTTTGCTTGAAAGGCAATAACAACATTTTCAAACCATTGTGAAATACTAAGACAATATGACATGATAGGAGACCTTGTGAATTGACCAAATGTTTCGCCAATTTGAAAATTTGTATTATTTTTATACAGGAGGCAGTATTCAATATTTTTAAATTCGAAATATAATGTGAAATATTTAAGAATATTTTTGATGTCATAAAAGTATATTTTGTTTTACAAAATTGTAAGTCCTTCAAATATGTTAATGCCCACAAGATTTTGTTATCAAATTAAAGCTTTAATTTTACACTTTTTGATGTTTTTCAATGGTATTCATACATCGCGAGAGTTATCTGAAGTAAGTTTGGAGATAAATGCTGCTGTATTGGAAATATAAAAAAAAAATTATAATATAAATTCTGTCTATCACGACGATTTTTTCAGGAATTTTATTAAAAAAGTGAGGAAAAAGATTTTACAATTTCGGAAAATATTGGTTTCATTTGTAAAACAAGAAGTATTTCTATAAATATTTATAGAATATAAAATCCATAGATGGACTAGATAGGTAATTGAGAGTCGAAAACCTTGTAAAAAACCTAATTCAGCTTCACTAAAGCCTAGAATAGTTAGACATCCTGCAATAAGTGGTCGTAGAATAGCAGTATACTCAGTACTTGGTCACATGTGGTTTCTATCGAAGCACTTGATGGAACTTGCAACACATACATATATTTCTACTGCAATATGAAGCTATTGTATAGAGTAGAGTTTCCAATTCGGTTTTAACCGAAACCGAAACCGCGGTTTTTCAAGGCCTATAACCGAAACCGAAACCGACAATTATTCGTCGGTTTTGACTTTTAATCTATTTTCAGCAGAAAAATTCAAAATTTAGAAATGAGAAACAAACTTTTTCATCCAATATCGCTAAAAACAATTAGTTAAAAATATCTTAAGATTTGTTTAAATTTTTTAACTTGTATTACAATAATTGCTTCAGATGATGTAGCAGGCTGCCTTTCGTAGGGTAAATAATGCAAAATGTTTGTAACAAAGTTATTTTCAAATATCCGATAAAAGTATGGAGTACCCCAATTGGAAGAAAGAAATAGTGCTATTAAGTCTCCCTTTGTGAATTAATACTAATTCAGGAAAATATGTCTATAGTTTCATGTTTATTGATTCGTTGTAATGTGGATTCTGCACCATAAAGCCCCACATTTTGTTTTTATACTCAGCATTATTATAGAAAATACAAAAGAAAGGTACCACTATAATCACCTATTGTGAATTCTAACTCATTCAGAATCATTTGTGCCTAATTTTCAACTTTAAGGTTTATTATTATAAAATATTCAAAAAGTATCTGTACAATAAAGAAAAATAATAACATTAATTATCCCTTTTGAATTCGCGTTTCTAGGTCGATCGTTATACAATATTCAAAAAGTACTATTAGTTGAAAAAAGTACCTGCAAATCCCGTTTTTAAATTCTAACTCAGTCAGAAATTTCCATTAGATAAAAAAGTAACAATTGTCCACACTTTCCACTGTCAAGTTTGAAATTTCAAAGTATTTTCCTGATTCTAGGTTCAATATTATAGAAAATTCAAAAAGTACTATTTGCAGAACGAAGAAATACTCCTTAGTTTATTTTAGTTCTCCATTTTTGGTATCATAATACAATTGAACACCCTATTCTTGATTATTTCTTTATTGAGAACCATATTAGCCAATTTTAATGATATAAGCTAAATATTTAATGTATTAAAAAGGTACCATTAAAAGAAAAAGTACCAATTTTCCTTTATCCTCTTGAATCAACTCCTATATTATCAATTGTTTTTATAGTTAATAAATTAACCCAAAACCGAACCGAAACCGATCGGTTTTCAATTTTTTAAAACCGAAACCGCGGTTTTGAAATTTTTCGATTTTTTGGAAACTCTAGTATAGAGGGACTTCTTGCATCAAGAGAACGTTTCTTATGACCGCAGTGTGAATTCTATGCAGATGATAAGGCTATAATGATTTAAGTTTCATTTGTGGTTTTAACCCAAACCGAGGTTTATTCATAACTTGAAATTGCAAACCAATAATTATGCTTCGGTTTCTTCTTTTAGAACTATTTTTAGCAGAAATCAAGCTTTTTGTTGTCTATGAACTTAATTCTTCTAAAGTCAAATAAATATAAAAATTTCACAATATTTGTATTAACACAGTAATGTGCTGCATTTTACTTATATGCAAATCAAGGAACCTTCTTATCCATATTTAGAAACCATGCATAATCGTTGTGAATTTCAAAATTGAATTTAATTACCTCTACACTTCAAACACATTAAAGCCAGCCCTCAAATGTTCAAGATTATAAACTTGACCTTAACTTTACATCAAGTTATATTATGTGGATTTCCTCAAAAAAAAAAAGCAGCAAAAAACTACATTTATATATTTAAATTAATTCATTCCCTTTCTGGTTCAGTTATTTGCACTTTAGTTGAAATGTTCCGTTTTTTTTTTATATCGCAAAAGTCTCTGTGTGTTGTTTTAATATTTTATTTATGCTTATTTAAGGTAAATAAATATTTTGTTTTTTTTTTATATTTTTATTTATAGTATATGCAAATGGCTGCTGCACCACAGTTGAGTGTTGCTTCCTATAAACCAGATGCTGTCAATCAGGTGCAACCACGCGGTATATCAATGATGGTTAGCGGCGAAACAGGTGTACCATACGGTACAATGATGCCACAATTGGCTACATTGCAAATTGGCAATTCGGTAAGTAAAACACTCCAATAACTTTGCTACAGTTTTCGTTTTATTATTTATTTATTTTTCTCACAAGTAACATCCAACCACTATACCAAAACAACCAAAAAAAAAATAAGAAAACTTTTTGTTATTTTTTTTTTTAAAAAACCATTTAAAAGAAAATGGACAATATTTATGACAAATTTACAGAGAAATAAAACACTTAAAAGTACTTAAATGTAAAGCACTGTGTTCCATTTGTTTACACGTTTTATTTTTCACATGAATATTCATTATTAAATAAATAATAAAAAAAACCCTCATAAATATTTATGAATCGTAGTAGAATTTTTGGTAAAAATTTTGACAATAATATTTATTTTTTTTTTTATTTCCTGTTCATATTTTTTATCTTTTTCTGTTGTTGTATTTTCATTTGATTTGATTTTTTTTTTTTTTTTGTTTTTTTAGAATTTCTCTCCATCATTACAGTATATTAGTCCAACTTATCCATATTATGCACAACCTACAATTATACCAACAATGCCAATGACAGATTCTGAGCAGGCTAGCACAGCTGCATCACCCGATGAGGCATATACGCAGTATCCACATCCAGCCGCTCCCAAATAGGTTTTCGCGAGGTGAGTGCGTGAGTGTGTCTAATCATATTATTTTATTTTTTTTTATTTTCTTGGTTTGTTTTCTTTTCATTTTCACTAAATTCCGTTTGATTTTATTTCAATTCAACATTTTTTGTTGAAATATATTAGATTTCGGAAACGGTTTTAGCTAAAATCAAATTGAATACAGTCAATTGGCTGTTTTATTTTCTTTTTTTTTATAGAGGTTAAAGTTAGAAACGGGTGTAGTTTTAAGTTTGTTGCATGTCATTATTATTATTATTTTGAGAAAAATCTGTACAGTGGTACCAAAGACTAGTGTTATGAAAGATTTCCTTAAATTGTTTTTTTTAATTTTAATGGAATTATATGCTTATTTTACATCATCATTTACATAATTGTTAACTATATCAAGAGATATTTTTGATTTGATAATTCAGAAGTTCAAAATTTACCACCATTTTATTTTGTTTTTATTTCAATTCAATATGAATTTCACCGACTATGATTTAAAATTAAACATGAATATAAGATCTCAATTAAATTTTATATGCTAGATTGGAAAGACAGTCAGTTGTTGTTTGCTCTTACAAAAAACTTGTTAGAATAAACAACGTAAACAAATTACGTAAGAAATCGGACAAACAAAAAGACGTTTAACTAATATAACCCAAGATTATCCTAAACAATTTATTACAGTTAAGTAACCATTTAAAAAAATATATTATTATAAACTTATTTTTTCACTTTGCTGCCACTGTACAAAATATTTTCTTTGTATGTTATTATTATTATTTTTTAACAATTTCTATTGATTTTTTTTATTTCTAAATGTTTTATTTTGAAAAAAAGGACTTGAAACAAGTTTTTCATTTTTTTTCATATCACTGCTTATTCATGTATCTTTTTTGTTTAACTCTCGTGCCATCTTCATTTTTGTGCTGCTTGTCTGCCTGCTTTGCTTGCCTGTTTGCTTAAAATCTGCTCATCTCACAAAAATATATATAAAAAAAAAACATACAGAAAACAAAAAAATTAAATGTAGCAGTGAATCTATCAACTCATTCATCATTTGTTAGACACTAAAAAAGAAAAAAACGTTAAACGAAAATCGTTTTCATTTTTTGTTACAGCCATCATAGTTTTGTTATTTTAGTTGTTTTATTATTATTTTTTAGTGCAACTTTTTTTTTAGTAATAGAAATCATTTTAATGTAAACACATTTAAAAGCAATTTATCAAAACTTGTGTTTATTTATTGTTGACGTATCAACTGTTTTTATTTTTTAAATTTACTAACAGGTATATACATATGTACATATTCACATAAAAACATTTCACAGAAAGTTGCAACAGAAATCCTTATGGATCAAAAAACATTAAAGAATGTTTTTCAGATTTTTTTAAAGCAATTTGTTTTTAAGGTCTTCACAATTCTGAACTATATTTAAAAAATCGTGTGTTTCGTAAGAATTTTTATTGCTAAAGTTTTGAAACGCTCCATATTCTTTACATCAAGAGTTTTTAGAAATTATAAAAACGTCAGAAACTTTAACTCGACTTTAAAAACTAAAGAACACTTTCAGAATATATAAAGTGGTTCAAAGCCAAACTCGTACACCTAACTTGTTATTTTTTAATATTAAAACGCAGCTTATTTAAAAACGATACATGAATCCTCTATCGGATGGATAAACATAAAAGCCAAACTCGTACAGCGAACCTTATTTAAGAAAAGAATATCTTTGCTTTGTGCCTTTAGATGTAAAGTGAGCCTAAATTAAAAACTATCAAAAAATATCCAATTGGAAGACAAAACGGACAAAAAACCGAAGAATCTTGAAAACTTGCTGTAAAGCATTCGGGGGATGGAAAATCTCTTCGTGAAATTCCAAAAATTCTGGGAAGAAGTTATTCTACTATCCAATACATTATAAAACGATACAGGACTTCAAAACAAATAAAAACTAAAACCAAAAAAACACACTATAAAATATTCAGTGAAGCTGAAGAGCGAAATATTGTCTGAGCGTTTAAAAAGGATCTCTTTGCATGCTCTTCCAAACTTACGTCCATTGCGGTAGCTACTACGGGAAAGAAAGCTTACGCCCAAACCATCCGGAATATTCTCCATAGAGCGAATTTGAATGGTAGAATGGCTAGAAAAATGCCTTTGCTTAGCAAGAGAAATAAAAAGGACTGCTTAAACTTCGCCAAACTACACAAATCATGTTAAATCTACTGTAAAGCATGGTGGTGGATCGGTGATGGTTTAAGGGCATTTCTTGGCAGCTGATCCAGGTTCTCTTCATTTCATCGAAGGCATAATGGATCAAAAAATGTATTTAGTATTTTAAAACTGGAATTGCCATTATCAAAGCAAAAACGGAGTTTTTCTAATAATTACTACTTCTACCAGAATAACGACCATAAGCATAAAGCTTACAATTTCAGGTCGTGGTTGTTGTACAATTGTCCTCATGTAATGGAGACACCTGCCCAGAGTTCTGACATCAACCCCATCGAAAATATTTGGAGCTACCGCGATAATAAAGTGAGACAACACCACATTTCCCCTTAATTAGAATTGAAAAGAGTTCTAACTGAGGAATGGGAAAATATTGATCCCACCGTTTGCCGCAAACTAGTGGAAAGTATGCCTAAGAGACCATAAATGCTTATTCAAACAAAAGGATTCCATACAAAGTATTGATTTTTATGGTATTGTTACTTTTTTAGCATATCATGTTAAATGTACGAGTTTGGCTTTTAAAGGATTTTTTGTTAATTCTTATTTACAGTGTTATTTAAATGATTTTTTTTTAATTTTATGAATTGAATAAAGAATTACATAAGCTACAAGCCTCCCAAACAATCTTTTTATATAACTCTAACAGGTAAGCCGAACTTAGTGTACGAGTTTGGATTTGAGCCAACCTATTTTAATTTAGGTCGATTTAATCAACATTTTTTAATAAATAGAAACTAAACTTAGGAAGTTAGAAATACATACATATTGTCAGCTTTTATTAAAAAAATCAATACATTATGAATTCCATAAGATACCACAATAAAATTGACCTTGGTTCTTCCGATTTACATTATATTCAATGGAATCTTACTAAAGGGTCTCCCATTAAGCGTGAGATATATTTGACATTTTTATTCATTTATAAAGCCTATCTATGCCATTATATATTGAATATAAATCGTGCAAATAAAAATATTGAAAATATGACTCTGGCTCATAAATCAGGCTAAATTTGTCAAATGGCAAGAGTTATATTGGATTTAAGGAACGCTGTAGTTTATGGCTTATACATATAGATCTGTGACTTAAGAAAACCCAACAAGAAAAAGTCTAACGGATGCAAAATCCCTCGATCTCACATCACTTCCACGTGAGATGATCATGCCCTCAAATCGCTCGTGCAGATTTTCAAATGTGTCATGAGCTGAGTGCCAGTAGCGCTGTCCCTTTGAAACCACATATCGTTGGTGTCCATTTATCCAATTCAGGCCAATATAAGTTGGTTATCATCAACCTATAGTGCTCGCCCTTGACGGTGATGGCCTGGCCAATGTCGTTCACAAAAAAATAAATGGACCGATGATGCCAACTCAACTCAAAATCCACACAAAAAAAGTCACTGTGAGTTTTTCAGGATGCATTGGCCGCTTTTGGTTCTCATCTGGATTGGTATCGTCCCAAATTCGATAATTTTGTGTGTTGATGTACTCTTTCAACCAGAAATGGGCCTCACCGTAAAATACGCGAAGCGCGCGGAACGTTACCAGAACAAAACACCCATTTTGATAATACATTGTTATCATTTGCACGTGTTGTTGAACGCTTTATCCGTCCATGGAGATTTGGCAAAACAAATCAACTGTCGAAAGTCCCTATTTATAGTAATTTGTATAGTTGTAATGGAAATCGGGAAAGTCAGCCACGACTTCCTCGCTTTTTGTATCTATTTTGGTCTATATCTCGATTACTAAGTTATGTACATACCAATATCGGCCGTATTCATAAAAAATTTAAACAGCATTTATGAGTATGGAATGCGTTTCCGAGTCAAATAGTCAATTTCGGATAAATATTTGTTAACCCGAATTTGTTTATTTAGTTATGTACACGCAGAAAAAAAATATAGTTGAACATTGTTACTGTAACCATTTTAAATTTGTGCATGGTTACTGTAACAATTTCAAAATTTTTAACAATATTATAGTCACAGTAACTATATATATGATTGTGGTAACAATAATGTGGTTAATTTACGATTCACATGAATATTTCAACCATATATATGGTTACAGTAACCATGTATATGTTTGTGACAACCATTTATATGATGAATAATTTTATCATAATATGTTGTTCTCAGATTATGATATGAGAGCATCATAATATGGTAAGTCCTTCATCATAAAAATGGTTGTCACAAACATATACATGGTTACTGTAACCATATATATGGTTGAAATATTCATGTGAATCGTAAATTAACCACATTATTGTTACCACAATCATATATATAGTTACTGTGACTATAATATTGTTAAAAATTTTGAAATTGTTACAGTAACCATGCACAAATTTGAAATGGTTACAGTAACAATGTACAACTATATTTTTTTTCTGCGTGTATATTGGCAATATGCTCATTAAATAAAAAACTCTTTCCAGCCACATATATATATCACAAATCCACGAAATGCAATTTTCGGGAATCACTTTCACAAAAAAAATGTTTGAGCAAAAAAAAAATTCCATTCCAAAATTTTTTCGTCATCTACTTTGTTCTCCAAAATTTTCTTTTGCCGAATTATTTTCACCAATTTTCAAAATCCGAATGGGTGTTCTGTTCACGGTGCTATTGTCAACACTAATTTTTATTTCGCGTTATATATTGGAAATCCATTTGAAATAGCTTTCATTAATTAAACAGTAGTTGACCGCCCGGCTTCGCTCGGTAGCTATTTACTAATGTTAGTTCTCCATTTTTGTCCAAAAAATTGCTCTTATAAAGAAACATGAGAAGTGAAAAGGAGGCAATATATTAAAAATTTAAATTTTCGGATTTTTGAATTTCGAATAGAGTAAAAAAGAATCAGCCAAACCGTTCCATCCGTTCTCACGTGATGCCATTACATACATGGACCATTTAATTTTTATATATATAGATATACAGCCAAAAATATTTTCAAATCTAAAACCACGCCCACTCGAACGTAGGCGGAGACGATAGCTTAAAACAGAAACCAAAAAGAGACAATTATTCTTCGGTTTTAATTTATTCCTTTTAAAACTAATTTCAGTAAAAAATAGAACAGAACAATCTTGTTATTATATTAAAAGGTAAAAAAATTCAATTTATATGGTAAAAGTAGATCTAACAGTAGATAAAAGGATTTTACATCCTTATTATTCATCCAAAAATTCTACTAATTGTAGTCTAGCATTAACTGTGAAAAATACGATTTTTGAAAACATAGTTTCCTTTTTTGAAACAAGTAATAAGTAGTAGGGATACAAGAAAAAGTATTCGTAATTCAATGAGCTTAATCTCTTTAAGGCAAATCCATGTAAACATTTAATTAGAAGAATTTCTTTGTATTCTTGTAATACATTAATTGTTTAAGGAGATGTTACATACTTGCTGTGGGTGGGAAGAAACCTTAAAATTTGGAAACCTTCGAATACATAATATTACCAATTCATTTACGAGTTATCAACATATTAGGAACGTTTTTATATAAATCTTGTGTATTGTTCCTATATTATCATAATATTTATAAGCCAGCCCAAAACCGAAAAATTCGAAACCGATCGTTTTTCATCATCTTACCATGGGTTTCAATTGAAGATTATTCAATTTATAAATTCAAAATAGTATTTACAAGCAATATTATAATTGTCGGTTGTTATGTGCAGCTCAAAATAAATTGTTATGCCAGATCTATTTCGGTAATTTGGATGAGCTTAAATATACAATTTAACCTAAATTGAAGGATAAAAAATGCAGCAATATTAATATTACATATTATAGGACCATAACGATATACAATGGCTTTCTATTCCTCTTGATCAATTGGAAGTTTTAGCAAATTCATAAAAACTTTTTTTTCCAAGGTTTCTTTCAACTCTGAATTTTATCTCTTATTTTGAAAAATTTGAGTTTAAACCCTCAACCTTGATTAAAAGTAAATTTTTGAATGCTATCTGTAAAATTTCACAATCCACTATTTCAGTTCCAGTGAAAATTTTAAATGTTCGCTTACTCACGCTTAATTATGAGTCGATTTCAATGATCCTTTGAACAGAAAGAGAAAGTGTTCTGTCAGATTTCAATATTTTTTCGTGTTTTGTGGATTAAAACTCGAATTACTTGTGGTTTTTTTGCTTATATCTCAATCATTTATTGGTCGATTTCACATGACTATATCTGATATATTAGTCTAGTTTATGTGCGGGCTTCGGAAAATAAATTTCAGCCAATACACGAAACAATACGTTAACAAATCTGGTGGTGGCTGATTTTCTACGTTACAGGAGTTTAAAACAATGATAACTAGTTTAACTAAATGAGAATTATATTGAATTAAATTGGAACTGCATTTAGGTTCTTATGTAAATGTCTAATAAGTACTTTTAAGCAATACAGCCGATATTTAGTAGTCACTGAAAAATTATTGTTATTCAGTATTACAATTTATTACCAAGTTTTTGCTGGGAATATTTAAAGCTATTAAGTTGTGAAACTTTTAAACAAGTTGCTTTAAAACTTTTCGAAAATTGTTTAAATGAGTTCACGATCGTTTTTTAAATATAAACAAATTCGTTATAATATGCACATAGTATATATTTATGTTTATGATGTATTCAAGTGGATTTACTACATCTTACAAAATAACTTTTTTTAATTATGCTTTCATCATCATTCTTATTTGTTCAAATTAAATGTTGCTTTTAGTTTTAATGCATGTTTATCTTAAAATATTAAATTGTTAACAAGAATTTTATAACTGATTTTGAACTTTGACCTTAAATGAGAACAACTACTACAAGAGAAAACGTTTTTACCATAAACTATATTTCAGATGTAATTTATTAATACCGCAACACATGGCACTTTAAAACGGGCGCAGATTTTGACTGGTTTAAAAATGGCAGACATTAAAAAAAACAAAAACAACAACAAAATTATATTATTTTAAATAAACAAAACAACATTTTACTTTACAAACAACTTTACAACAAACAAATCTTTTATATACAACAAATATATGAATATATAAAATTGAAATACAAAAACAACAATACAGAAGCAACAACTTAACAACAACAACAACAAAATATTAAAAGAAAAATGGAAAAATTCAATACAGTAAAGCAAAGACTAAAAACAAAACAAACAAACAAAATATTATTTAAATAAAATTAAATATTTAATAAAACATAAAGAAACAAACAACAAATTTTGCTAAACCGCAAAATTTCCAAATTTATTAACAAAAGAAAATAATAAATAATATATGTAATTAAAAAAATATTAAAAAAAAGGAACTGAAATTAAAAACAAAACAAAAGAATTAATAGCAAGAATCTAAAAAGAAATATTTTAGTAAATGGAAAGAAAAAAACAAAGAAACAAGTAACAACAAACGAAAAATTGTAATTGTTGTAAAAGAAAATTGATAATCATGACGCTGATAATGATGATGATGAAATACAATAGTAAACATGATTATTACTTAATATTGAAAGAGAAAAAAACGTTTATTTTTTAAACGAATAAAACAATTTTTGTTCGTTTATGCGAAACTGAAAAATTTATTAAAATATTTGTTAAAGAGAAGAAGCTACAAAACTAGAGCAAATGAAAGTTAAACTATTTAATAAAGATAAAAAAAGTATGTTCTTAATCTCTATATTAATTATTAAATTATAAATATATTTTCGTTTTTTTTTTGTATTGTAATATTATTTATTTATTATTTAAACTTTTTATTATTTGTAAATTTTTAAGAACATACTTTTTGGCATACCGACACTTTTGTAAACATAAGCTGTGTTCCTCTGTATTAGCTAGATTTGCAGATTTTTGGTGGGGATTAGTCATAAAACGGGAAATTGTGTTTTATATAGTAAATGCTTAACTTAAATCTAAAATGTTGGCTATTAGGGGAAACCAGCTTTAAATATTTAATTTCATTTTATAAATGACATTTTATAGTAAACATTATTGATTGATTTTTTTACTCTTTCTATCCTCTCTATCTCTCTCTCTCTATTTATTGTATGGAACACTTTAACAGGCGTTAAGCATTTTTGCATTGAAATTTAAATTAAAAGAAATATTATAACACTTTTTTCTGTAGAGAAATGATTGTATAACAGTTTTTTCTATAGAGAAATTTTAGTATAATTTTGTGTATAACAGTTTTTGATGAAAAATTTGCGTATACATAATATTTTTTGTATATTTTCTAAAGAATAATTGGTGTATATCTGTTTTTTCTATAGATATTCTATAAAGAAATTACTATATAACAGTTTTTTTCTATAGAAAGCTTTGTGTATAACTGTTTTTCTGTAGAAAAAATTGTTTATGACCGTTTTTCCTGTATAGATATTTGTGTATAAAAGTTTTTTCTATAGAGAAATTTTTGTATAACAGTGTTTCTATAGAGAAATTTGTGTTCAACTGTTTTTTGTATAGATATTTTTGTGTATAACAATTTTGTCTATTCAAAATATTTGTGTATAACACTTTTTTCTGTAGAGAAATGATAGTATAACAGTTTTTTCTATAGAAACATTTTGGTATAACAGTTTTTTTGTGTGTATAACTGTTTTTTATGTAGACTATTCAAAATATTTATGTATAACACTTTTTTCTGTAGAGAAATGATAGTATAACAGTTTTTTCTATAGAAACATTTTGGTATAACAGTTTTTTTGTGTGTATAACTGTTTTTTATGTAGACAAATTTGTGTATAACAGTTTTTTACAGAAAGTTTTGTGTTTCTGTAGAGAAATTTGTGTATAACTGTTTTTTCTACAGATATTTTTGTACATAACTATTTTTTCTATACAAAATATTTGTGTATAACAGTTATTTCTATAGAGAAATTATTGTATGACAGTTTTTTCCATTTTTTGTGTAACAGTTTTTTATAGAGATTTTTGTGTATAGCAGTTTTTTCTATAAACAAATTTGCGTATAATAGTTTTTTCAATAGAAAAATTGGTGTATAATAGTTTTTTCTATAGACAAATTTTTACATAAAAGTTTTTTCTACAAAGAACTTTGTGTATAACAGTTGTTTCTATAGAAAACTTTGTGTATAACTGTTTTTCTATAAAAAAAACTTGGCGTATAACAGTTTCGTTTTTTCCATAGAGAAATTTGTGTATAACAGTTTTTTTTCTATAGAAAAAATGGTGTATAACAGTTTTATCTATGGAGAAGTTCTTGTATAACAGTTTCTCCTATAGAGAAATTTGTGTATAACAGTTTTTTTATATAGAAAACTTTATGTATAACTGTTTTTCTATAAAGAAAACTTTCCGTATAACAGTTTTTTCTATAGAAAATTTGTGTATATCCGCTTTTCTTTTAAAAAAATGGGTACAACTGTTTTTTCTATAGAGAGTTTTGTGCATAAACATTTTTTTATACAAAACATTTGTGTATAACAGAAAAATTGGTGCATAACAGTTTTTTCTATACAGATTTTTGTGTATGACAATTTTTTCTAAAGAATCGTAATGAGAAATTTGTGTATAACAAAATTTGCTAGTGAAAATAATAAAATATTTAAATTTCGGTAAAAGTATTGTAATATTTGAATATTATTTTGATATTGAATAAAAATTCAAAAATAATTATCTTACTCTTAAGAATGACAAACTCAGCTTATGCAAAAACAATGAATTCGCTCGTGTTTGTTTTAACCCTCCACTGCTTACACCTAATGTATAAATTCCTTTAGGAGTTTAAAGTATTTTTTATGTACATAAATAAATTTGTTTTCGGTATGAATCATTGATGGAATTTATGACTTAATTATGCAAAATTTTCAGCAAAAATTCCTAAAATCTTAGCTAAAGTGTTCTCTGGTAAATAGTAGAAGATTTTTTCCTTTAAAAAAGTAAACTCATGCTAAATTTTATTGTATTGTTATACATAGTATGATAAAAAACATGCCTTTTTAATAATTTATTTAATTTTTTTTTATATTTCAAATTAAATAATTGAATTTTGCAAGAATTGAATTTTTGCAGCAAACACACACATAATTTATTTTTATTATTTAAATGAAACTCAAAACAATGAAAAACACAAATTTAATCATGAAACATATTGAAAACCATGCAATAAAATCAAGGGAAATTAAATAAGACAACAGTTAGAAAAAAAGTAAATAAAAACAAAAAAATAAAACAAAATAAAAATATTTAAACAAAATAGTAGATTTTTTATTAATAAAAATACAAAAACCGAAAAATAAAAGAAGACAACAAAAAATAGGTATATAGAATTTAGAAGAAGGCATACAAAAATATAAGTTTAAACAAAAAAAAAAACAAACAGCAAAGAAAAGTAGTAGTATATTTAGAGAAATGTTTTTTTGAAATGAAATTGTATGGATGTGCAATCAGGATACAACAGGATATTTATTCCTTCTACTCTTTCTGAATAGCCTGCCTTTCCTGTGCAAGTTTAAAGGTTTAGTCATATAGAAAGGAATGTATGTATGTATGTATTTATTTATTTATTATTGTGAATTTTAATTTTGTTAGTTGAAGTTTCATTGAAAAAGCAAATAGTTAAAATAAGGTAACAAATCAATTATTTTGTTTTGAATATTTTTTGTTTGTTAATTTTTTTTTATTTATGTTTTAAAGTTTTATTTAAATATAATTTATAGTTTACAGGCATATTTCATAAATAATGTGTAGAGTTAATAAAGGTTTTTATTAACTTCAATAATTTATAATGCATAGAAAAGTTAGTGTTTTAAAGCAAAATATTTGTGTGGAGATTCTAAAAATGGTTTATTTAAAGGTCTAAAAACGTCTGTTCAAAGACCTTAACTAATTTAACAAATTAGTAGGAACTATGTGTTGTAATGGTAACCACTTATTACCGAGTAATGTATGAGGTAATTAGTACACATTAATTTCAAACAAGCTCTTGCTGGGTCAAAATTGATGTAGATAAAATATAATAAATAGAAATGTTTTGCTTATCAGTTTTTTTCAATACTTTTAGACTAATATTTCTATTAGTTAACGACCACATGGAGTCTTTATAATGTATTCGCGAGAATTTCGGGCGTTAAATTCACACTCTCTTTTCGGATATTCTCATTGTGAGCTTCGAGAGTCTGTGGCCTGTGACTTCAATAGAAAAAGCAAACAAACTTGCCATTTAGACGACTTAAAAATACATATTTTAAAATTTTTGTAGTCGCGAAATAAATGATTTATCAGTCCCCAAAAGCGAAATCGCTCATGATCAATTTCAACCGAAAATCAGCGCAACATTATCAAATAACCCACAAATTTATGATAGTAACTAAATATTACTAAAATTTACAGTCTGAAAAGGATTGTAAAATGTTGAGATATTTTCAAAATATGAGAATATGGTGAAAGTAAAATATTAATGTTTGTAATATGAAGCAGTGGTCGGCAGTCATAGCTACAAGGCTTTGAACATGATGTACACAACACGAATATGAGCAAAACTCGTTAAATTTGTAAAAAGAGAAACAAATTGGAGATTGTGCATTAAAAACACAACCAGAAAGTTCATTTTATTTAAAATTACTAAACATTTACTCATGTGGCAAGTTCTGTTTGTGATATAGAGGCAAAATAGCCAATCGGTTTAACAACTTCCCCACAACCCTCTAATAAAATTATATTCAAAACAATTACAGCGAAAACAGTATTTTCTAAAATTTCTCAAATACTTCGTAATTGAATGAATTATAAAATCTTCAAAACCTGAAAAAATTCAGAACTTTCTCTTCTTATCTCACCCCTCATATTTTGCTTTAAAACACTCAAATTGTTTTTATTTCCCCAAATTTAACTAAAAAAAAGACTAGTTTTTTTTATACAAAAAAAAATAAAAATAAATAAATAAAATGTAAATCCATAATGCAAAACTTAAAGTAGAAAAAAATTTAAAGAAAATCCCTGCAGAAAATAATTTTAAGCAAAAAGAAATAAATATATTGGAGAATTCTACATTTTCATGATTAAAGAAGAAAAAAAAACTTTGAAAAAAATCTTTTTTTTAAATTAAAATTTTTTGAAGTGTGTTAAATTTAAACAAACAAAAAAAACAACAACAAATGGAAAACCCAACCAACAACATTTAGTAGTGGTCATTTAGTTTTAAATAAGTAAAAATTTAAAAAAAAAATACAAGAAACTAAGAAAACGATTTATATATTTAAGATAACAAAATAAAAATGTAGTTTTATATGAAAAATTAAATTAAAAAAAAAAAAACAACAACAATTTAGTTTGTAAGTTTAAAAAAAAAAAAAACTTTTTTACTGGATTTTTTAGTCAAAAATTTCATTTCAACAAAAATAAAAATGAAATAAAAACTTTACACTTAAGAGGGATTTTTTTTTTTTTTTTTTTTTTGCAAAATAAATTTAAAGAATTGACTTTAAAATCCAGTGTACTAGGATTAAAACCCCAACTAAATGTTTAAGAACTTTTTTGTAGAAATATTTAATTTGTAATGGTTTTTTATTATAATTTTATTATTGTTATTTTTAACATGTATTTGTGATTATTTTCAAATAGATTTTCTTAATCGAAAACTACATTCCTATTTGAAATTACAAAAAAAAAAAAAAAAAAAGAAGAAATATTTATTCTTAATTTACTACTGCTAGAATGTTGAAAATAATAGAAAACTAATAGTAGAAAAGAGAGACATTTAAAGCAGCTTTTTGAAAATAATTATTTTAAAATTTGTTAGATTTTTTTTTTGCTGAATTTCATTGGTTAGATATAATTACTGCTTACTGAAATAATTAGCAGTGTTGTTGGTATGTTCACATTGTGAAAATAATTGAGCAAATAAGTGTGATTACTATATATTTCATTTAATTAAAGAAATTTTAATTTAGAACATTATTTTCAGCTCTTCTTATAAATCTTATAAATAAAAATTTGCTGGAAATAGTGTTTAGCATCAAAACCAGGGACCGTAACAATTATGACATTTATAATAAAAATCACAACATAATTGTTATTTTTTGATTTTTATTTTTTTTGTCAGAAATAATTGTTATTTTTTTGTGATACATATTTGTCAGACTATATAAATAAAAATCATAGTGTGACAAATATTGTCTGACAAAAAAATAAAAAATTTTTCTGACAAAAAAAATAAAAATCAAAGTCTGACAAATATTCCTGACAAAAAAAATAAAAATCAAAGTTTGACAAATATTTCTGACAAAAAAAAATAAAAATCAAAGTTTGACAAATATTTCTGACAAAAAAAAATAAAAATCAAAAAATAACAATTATTTTTGACAAAAAAAAATAAAAATCAAGAAATTAAAAATCATGTTAATTTATGAAAATATAGTTGAAAACGATCAAAATGGTATGCTTGACTTGACTCTCCGATATTTTCTAGTGATGGCTTTTTTCCTTTGAAATTTCAAGAATAATTATTATTTTCGGTCCCTGATCAAAACGGATTCATATACATAGATTCTACTTAATTTTGGTTACGCTTATTTCATCAAATATTTATAGTGCGAATGTACTGTTTGGCACGACCAGGAGTAGAATAGCTCGCTGAGATGGCTACTGTTATTTATAAATGCTTACGAACCACTTCGCTCTATATGACCCTAAAATTCAACACTAACAAAGCACATGCTCAAAGGTATCATTGTGCATCTTGTAAAATCAGCTTTGTTTTATCCCAAAATTGATCAAAGCAAATTAATGGTACCTAAGTCCATATCATTCGGTAAATAGTTCCGGTAGTATTCTTATATTGCTCTTTTTGAGCAATCAATTTCTACTTTTGGGATTTTCCCGTGAACACAGTTTGGCCAAACGGATACAACTCCACGGGATTCCAAAGAATGTTGTCCCTTCATCGGGGCCATTGAGGTCCTTCCAAGCCACTTCATCTTTGTTTTATACCAACATTGATCAATGTCCATAAAGTCCGGTAAATGGTTCCGATAGCTTTCTCAGATTCCTTTTTTTTAGAGAGATCTTCCACTGGACAGAGTTTGTCCTAACTGAGCTTAGATAAGAACGCATTTTTTCACAAGCGTAAACCCAGCGGGATTCAAGAAAGTTGTTGCTACGTCGAAAGCACCGGGCTTCCTTTTTCGGGTGATAAGTTCTCGCTATCTTGTTGAATATTGTCTTTGAGAGCTTCTGGCGTCTGTGACATGAAATATATATGAGAGTTAAACAAAAAAAAAACACAGAAGTCTAACTGAGCCTAGATAAGTTACCTCCATTGGTTAAGCCCAAAAACGCATAATTTTTCTAGCGTTAACACCACGGGATTCCTAATAAAGATATCGCTATGTCGAAATCCCGGAACTTCTTTTTTAGCCAACAAAAAAACGGTCATAACTTCGAGTGTAAGTACTCGCTATCTTGTTGGATATTGCCTTTGAGAGCTTCTTGCTTGAAATATTTATGAGAGTCCAAAAAAAACTTAACACAGAAGTTACCTCCATTAATTAAACAAAAGTTACCTCCATTAATTAAACAAAAAACGCATTATTTACCTAGTGTAAACACCACGGGATTCAAAAGAAAGTTATCGCTATGTCGAAAGCCGGGGACTTCTTTTTTAGCCAAGAAGTAAGTCGTATCTTCGTGCAATAAGTCCTCGCTATCTTGTTGGATATTGTCTTTGAATGCTTCCAGTATCTGTGGCTTGATATATATATGAGAGTCCAAAAAAACTAAACAAAAAACGGAACCTAGATAAGTTACATCTAAATCCAAAGAAAGTTATCACTATATCGAAAGCCCAGAGCTTCTTTTTTAGCCAAAAAATCGGTCTTAACTTCGGGGCGATAAGATCTCGCTCTCTTGTTATCTTAGAGAGCTTCTAGAGCAGGGAAAAGCAATCCATACTTTTACATTTTACGATTGTTATTCTCTATCCGCTCTCACCACGGATCGGTGTTGCCCGTAAGCTATTGTCTCTTTTCTCCAATTAAAAATGTAAAATCTCATTTTGTTCATCATACATCTTAAACAATTGGGACAAATGTTTTTTCTCAGGCAACATTGATTCTTAAATTGTGCTATACACAACCTGCTTGTTTGAATGATCAAGTTTGACTGATTAAAATACGTAAGAGAAGAGTAAATGAAAAAGGTCGAGCCCATCATTTGCCTTTCCCTGTTCTAGAGTGTGTGGCTTGTTCATATATATCTGGCACCACTGAAAATCACCAAAACTTAACATTAAGCAATCCGGAAAACGAATTATGTTTACGTGTTGATAACCAGTCACAGTAACATCTTTCAACAATTTTCAGTACCTCAGATGAGCAAATTTTGTCAAGCGTTCTATAGCTTGTCGAAGAGAATTTCATGCCTGTTTACTTCACAAATATCGAATGAAAACTTACAGTTGTCGCCATTTACAAAAGTTATAACATCTTGCGATAGGCTCATATATTATGGCCAATCTTGCTTCTCAAATAATCTTTTTCGACTTTCCTGAGCCCAGATGTGTTATACCACTGCCGGGCGACTTTTGATTCAACCCATTTTTTTGGTTTTGTTAGATCAAAAAAGGATCTCACAGAAATGTTAGTATTTTCAATAAATCGACTTTCCTATTCATGTTTAAAAGCGAGTGTTCCAATCATGAAAAATATATACCCATTTATTTATACTAAAAGTGGTCAGCATTGACAGGCCTGGTATTCCTTCAAGGTAGTTATAAGTTTAACTATCTGAAAGTTTAGATGCTCATCTATGATTTTTAAGTAGGGATTCTAGTTTAGAAGGTTATATAACATTATTTTTGGCCATAACACTAATTCAATTGATCACATAAGCTTCAATGTATAAAATTTGTAACGAATTTTTTGTGGTTAACTCTAAAAAGAGAAACTACTCCCGAAATCAACAGTAATTTTAATTCAGAACCACTTGTCTGTCAAATCACAACCATAACAGCTAGTCTTCCAATGATTGTTTTCTTTCTTTAAGCTCTTTATAACCCATAGTTCACTAACCTCTGACCTTTTCTCTTAAGATTATCTTGAATTTTGTTCACTATTTATACAAGAAACAAAAAAATATATACTTCACACTTCAAATTTAATAATTTTTTGTTAGACAAGAAAGAAAAAGAAAAAAAACAAATATTTACATAAATATACTATTTATTTTTGTTAGATTTTTTAATTTATTATAAGAAAAAAGAATATATATATATATATGTATATTTAAAAAAGAAAATGAAACAAAAGAAAGCCAAATGTCTTCCTAATTTTGACGTTCTTTAAAAAAATAATATTTAACAAAAATAAAAACAAATAAATATATAAAATTATACATCTTTTTATATAGTTTTTAAGCTTAAAAACAAAAATATATTTAACAAAAAAAATATATATAAATTATTAAAAATAAAATAATAAAAGAAATAAAATAAAATCTTATTAATAACACAAAACTAGACTGATTATAAAACAAACAAAAGAAGAAAAAAAAAACAAGTATAAAATTCAATATTTATACAAAAACATAACATAACAAAACTTTAAAAAAATTTAAAGAATAAAAAAAAAATAAACATAAATTTACATGAAAATTGTTTAAATTTCTAAAGAAGATGATTTTAAAGAAAAACATCTATCTAGTTGCTGCATAAAATGCACATTCCAAATGAACATCATAACTACTCGTAGAAAGAAATAAAAACTCTCCCACTTGAACACAAAAGAAACCACAATAATTTTTACCTAAAATTCTTTGAAAAGAATCCTTAGAAACGCAAATTAAAAGATGAAAACTACAAAGGAAATAATCACAAATACAAATTAAAAATTTTATTTATTTTTTTTAAATTATTTTTAAAACTATTTTTCGTTTTGTTTGTGTGCAATGTTATTTATTTTGATTTTTAATTTTTATTTTATCTTTTTTTTATAAATTTGCTTAGCAACAAAACCTTAAAAAAGTTTTAAATTTATTAAGGCAAAGAACATTGTTTTAAATTTAAGTGAAATGAAAAATAATTAAAATTAAGTGAAACATTTAATATTAAAGCATAATTTAGTTTCTAAGAAATGTTAAGTGAAAGTAAAAAAAATAACAAATATGTTTGAAAAAAAATTTAAATTTAGTAAAACCAACTAGTTTTTAAGCAGAAAAATAAAATAAAAAACAAAACACAACAATATTTTTTGTTAGTTTATAAGTAAGAAAAGAAATAAATCCTTAAGAACAAAGAAATAAAATCAAGAAATCCATGAAAAATAAAATTTATAGCAGCCTATGTTTGAAAATAAATTTAATTTAAAAAATTAAAAACTAATATTCTTTCGAAATAAAAGTATTAAAGCTGCTAAAAGTAAAACCAATCCGTTTAAACAAAATAAAAATCAAAGTAATTTAATTCACTCACTTTTAAGTGATGCTTAGTTCTTAAGTAAAATTTAAAAAAAAAGAAAAAACATTGAAGAAAAGTAATTTGTTTTAATTTAATTATAAGATTTTTGTAGTAAAAGTAAAGAAAAAAACGTTTAAACAAACAACAAAAAAACACAGAAATTAAAAATCTAAGAACTTTTTTTGCTGTAATTTTAAGTAGTTAATTTATTACTATACTTTTAATTAATTAATTTTAAAAATTTATTAAGGAAATGCAACAGTTTTTTTTTTAGGTTTTGTTGTTTTACATATTAAGAAGAACTTTTAAAGAAATAAAACAATTTAAGGTAATTTTTTTTAAAAAAAACTATTTTAATTTTAATGAAATGTTAAAAATAAAGTTAATTAGAATTTTTTAATTTTATTTTCATTATTTTTTTTTTGTTAGAGTAATAAATTTATTTTTAATTATTATTATTATTGTTTAATTTTTGTTTTCTTTTTTTTTAAATAAAAATAAATGTTTTAAACAAACACGAAAAGTGTTTAAACAGGCATATTTTGTAATTAAACATTTTTTGGAAATCGGTTTAAAGCTGGGCTAAAAACATTTAAACATGTAACGTATAGGTTTATAAGAGTTCTGGGAGCTGAAAAAGATTTGTTAAAAACAATCCACGTATAGGCCGGTTTTGCAAAATTTTTCCGAATATATATATAGGATAGACGAAGGACCATGCGATATAGGAGCACATTTATCAACACCGATTATCCTGAAAACAGACTAATCGATTTTGTTACATTATCGTGATTAATTGTTTTTCTATTGGGTGTATAACTTAAAAATGCTGGGTTTTTTTGAAATGTTTAGCTTTTAAATATATTCAAAGTATTGACCACTGTTAGTTATGACCTTTTTCCATCTTTCTGACAACATATGCAATCCGCGCCAAAATAACTGCTTATCTTTAAGGCCAAGAATGAATCAAGTCAATATCGGATACTCTGTTCCAAAATGAAGCGTATCCCAGAGAGAGCATCAATCGAAACAAATAGTACTCGAACCGGACAAGGTCTGAACTATAAGGCGGGTGAGGTAAAACTTCCGAACCACTTCTTTTTAAATAGTTTTTAACAGGTAACATGTAAAATGTTGCCGAGCGTTGAAATATTACGGTTTCATGTCGGACTGTCAATCAACCAATCCTCAAACGAATCAGTTGTATTCAGTGCAAGTTCCCTGTGATGATCGAGTCAGATTTCAGCACCTCGTAAAAGATAGGATCCTTTGCGCCATGTATATTTGGCATTGGTATCGATTCGGCAAGTTGGCCGGGGTTCACATACAATCTCTTACGATTCGGGTTATCGTAATGAATGCAGTTTTCATCGCAAGTAATGATTTTCGAAGCAAAACAAAAACACTATAATATTCAACAACTAAGTGAGAATAAATGACAGATAGTATGTGCCCTTAAAAATGACATATAAGTTATTAAGGACAAAAACCGCGTTCAAAAGATACGCCATTTGTTATGAATGCCGCATTTCTAAGTTGTACACTAATAAAATTCCCGAAAATATTTTGGTGTAAGTATGTTTTGTGCTAATTTTTTTCATTTTTGTGATTCAAAAATACTCGTATATTGTTTGGTGTTAGAACATCAATAATGATGAACAATAAGGGGCAATAATTGTTTTGATAAATGAATTAGAAATGTGAAAAAAATTATATTAAAGCATAGAACTCCTCAGTCGCCAGATGCCCGGTGGTATGGTTTTGCCCGATATTGTTCTATGGAGACCGAAAAGAACTTTCATATTCCTGGAACTTCCCGATCAGCTACAAAATATTTATTTGATGTTGATATGTCACAGTACAATGTAAAGTGAGTGTTGAAAAAATTTAAAAAAAAAACATTTAATGGAGTGGAAAAGTTGATATGATCGTACTTTTTTTGATACTATTTCAAAATGAAAAGTACCATGGTACTCACGAGACTAATTTGATACATATACTTTCAAACAATTTTCAGTATTTTATGTATAAAGACTAAAGGAAATATTGATGTTGTTTACTCTTACGAGTGTTTTATAAGATCAAACATCATAAAATAATATAAAACTTAAGTAATTTACGAATACGTATAAACTCAGAATGATTTTGTGCTATAGCTAACTATTTTCTATTAAAAATCTTGTGTTTAACAGTATTTTGTTTAGATGATTTTCTAACATTAGTTTATATAGAAACTCTTTAAAGAAAATCCTCAATATAACAGTATCTACTGTAGAATATCTTCAATATAACAGTATTTTTACAGATTTGAATATTATTTTGATGCCGCACACATTTTTCATTTTCCATCCTGGATTTCCACATTGGACTTCTTTATAATCTCGTTTATATATTATTTTGGATTAGTTATGTGAAATTAAAATGAATAACCTTATTTCTACTTTGTTTAATGAATTAAAGTATTATCTTTGACATATCTGCCCCATCCCCTTGGCGGATTATCTAGAGGCTTCAGAAAACACATTTCTGCTAACTCACATACAGATGGGCAGGTTATACATAATACAATCACAGTTTAGCAAACTGATCAAATCATAACATGATCAGTAGAGTTGGGCTGTTCATGAAGGAAAAAGTTCAAGTGAACAATTCAGTCATGTGAATTGTTCTTTTATTTCATTTCTTTTTTCTTTTTGCCCGTTTGAAATTACTATAGATGTTTGAAACTTACATTTTGAAAAACTTTTGGCATATAAGTTTGTGTTATTTTTTTCATTATTAAAAACCCCGCCGAATTTGTTTCGTTTTCTATACTCGGGGTTGTCATAGAATCCAATCATTGTCGGAATAGGTTTTGAAAACGACAGAAAAGAGTACACTGGTCTCGTGAAATCGAAAGTTATCGAATTTATATTCGATGTAGAATTAAATGCTCTATCGATTAAACAAACAATTACATTGAATTTCATAAGTGAAATGTACCGTTTTGTTCGTTTTCAAAACCGATTCCGACAATGATTTGATTATATGACAACCCCCAGCGGGAAAAAGATACAGTAAAGAGGCCTTCCTAAATGCCTTATTTTAAGACACATTGCAAAATCATTTCAATTTTACACGGCGTGTCAATGCGAGCCAAGGCCTTGCATACTCGCTGCTGTTAGAGGGCTGCGAGAAGGCTTACTTAAGAAGGCATATTAAAAGGTGTTCAGTTAAAGGCCTGCAAGGAGACCTGCCGCGTAATGCCTCACAAAATGTCTAAATATCTATTAAAAACCCTGAAAATTAAATTCTAATAATCGACTTTAAAATATCACGTGTGTAGTTTTATATATAAAAAACTCCTTCACGCGAACTTCACATCTTCAAATGTTATAAAATACTAAATTTAGAAGATTTTGCACCTTCTTCTGATTTAATGTAACAGTTTATAATAAAGAGAGCAAAATAAATAGTATTATAGAGAGACAATAATTGCAAAATCAATCATGTTTGAATATTAAATAAAGGTTTGCTAGACCTTATTTTGCAATCCAATTTTGATTGTGTAGAAGGAGAAGAATAGCCCTTCTAGAACGTCTTCTGCTAGCAGGCAGAGTAGAATGAGTATCGCATCTTTTAGAATGTGTAAACAGGTCTTTTAGAAGGCCAATTTTTTCCCGCTGGGCCCCAACTATCTGCAAATACTTTCACAGAGAAATCGTTCAATCACTTAGTTCAGTCAAACACCTTAGAATAAAAATGAACAACTGAACAAAAGTTTGAAACTTACATTTTGAAAAACTTTTTAAAATGGCATTTAAGTTGTATGAGTTTTATTAAATCACATTTTTATTTTCTTCATTATTAAAAACCCCGCCAAATTTGTTTCGTTTTGTATACTATCGATTAGTTCAGTCAGACACCATTAAATGAACAACTGAACAAAAAGAACAAACTGGTTCACTTATTTGTTCTGAGCAAAAATGAACAATCAGTAAAATGAACACTTATGCCCAACTCTAATGATCAGGACTTTTCCTGAAAATACTGCAGACATTCTAGAACTATGAGACTCTATAATCTAATTTGATGCTTTGGGGCTCTTTGAATCGAATTAATCAACACATTGATAGACAAATTTCTAAATATTTGACCAGAGGTATTGGATTTCATAACATATTGCAAATCAATTTAAATGTTTTCAAAACTTTAAGAAATTATTCGCCATTGTGAATTAAAATTTTTAACAATTACAAAAAATGCCTGTTTATGCTCTATTTTATTTATTTATATACATTTTTTACGTTATTTGCTTAGATAATTCCAACGCACAATATTTCTATCATATTCAACAGGGCTCTTGAAAATATATAAACAACAGATATGTGTATATAATAAATCTGTTTGTTTGTTTAGTTCTTTGAATTGGTAAGTCGTAAAAATATCAATCGAATATTAATTCTGTCTAAAAATCAATTTTAGGAATATAAATGTATTTTTAACTGCGACTTTTTAGACTAGATTTCAATTCGAGTAACAAAACAAATTGCCGCATTCGTGATGAAAACATAATTTCAATACAGAAATTGTAATAAAACGCACTAGATTTCCTGTTCGATATCGAAAACTAGCATTGCCATCAATGCAGTAATTCGGCAACAGTAATTCTTTAACTTTTAAAAACATTATTATTCAGAGAGTCCTACGATACATCATGATCACTAATATTTTCATTTTAATTTCCTTTACATACATATACTTTGAATATTTTTACTTTTTTTTAAAAACAACTATTTAAATTATACAATTTAAAAAAAAGAGAAGGAAAAGAAGAAAACTCCCTTAAGGAAAAACATTTTTTTTAACTTAAGAAATAATGAGGAATAAATATATTTTTTTGAAACTTTTTGATGAAAAACATAAAAATAAAAAAATGGAAACATAGAAATGTGTTATATAAGAAAACAGCTCATTATTGAAAAGAAAAAAAAAACAAAACAAAATAATTAATAATAAAAACAACATCAACCAACAACAACAACAATACTTGCTTAAAGTATACAAAACGACGAAAAAATATGATGGAAATAATTTAGGAAATATTTAATAAAAATTAATATTAATAAAACCACAAAAACAAAGTATATAAAATTAAGTAAAAATAACTGCATTCTCTGCAAAACTCTTAAGCTTAAGACAGAAAAAAAAATAAAAAAAAAAATCTTGTAAATTTCGCTTGTTGCTCTTTATTAAAATTTTAAGTCTTACTTGAAAACAAAACAAAATCTTTGAAAGATTATTTTATATTTTTAATTTTAGCTATTAAAAAAACCAACAAAACAAATAAAAAAAAAAAACAATTTTTTCTAGGAACTATTTTCGATCATTAAATATTATAGAAATTTAACAGAAAAAAAGTATATAAACGTATTAATTTTTTGCATAATAACACAAAAACTCAGCTTTTTTCAAATTGTTCTTAAATTTTTCCATACAAACAAAATTCTACAACTTTCTTATAAATCTCTATAAAATAAAACTCTGAATAATGCAAAAAATTATACAAAAACATACGAAAAGAAAAATCAAAAAAAAAAAAATAAATAAAAAAACTGAATCCAACATTAGTTTAGGTAAGATTGCAAAGCTTTTTTGTGCTAATTTTTGCTTAGGTCTTCTAGTTAAAACAAAATAATTCATAAAATTAAAAA
Source organism: Calliphora vomitoria (assembly GCA_942486065.2). Lineage (NCBI taxonomy): Eukaryota > Metazoa > Arthropoda > Insecta > Diptera > Calliphoridae > Calliphora > Calliphora vomitoria. Next base: position 35,550,016 of record OW818031.2, on the reverse strand, counting down.
CAAACAAAAAAATAAAAAAAGAACTTAATAACAAACAAACAAAAAAAAAAAAAAATACAAAATTTACAGTGTTAAAAAAAAATAGTGTTGAAGAAGAAAATCCAAAATTATTTGTCAACCAAACAGCCAACTATGAAAACTTCAAAACCAAAATATAGAAAAAACCAAAACAAAAGTATTTGAGACAGAGATTTTATTAAAAGTTCTCAATAATTCAACCAAGTTACATTTGTAGTATTGTAAAACTTTAGTCCTTGAAAACAACAACAACAACAGAAAATAATAGATTCAAAGTCAAAGTATTATATTAAAACAAGAATTAATGACAAAAAGATATGAGAAATATTAACAAAAATGAGAATTTTTTTCTGAATAAAAAATAAAGAAGAAAAACACACTGATTTTCTGAAAGAAAACAAAAAAAACAAATGAGTTTCATTTCATAAGCAAGCATAAAACGTGGTAAGTATGGGCTAAAAGCTGAATTATTTTATCTTAACCCATTTTTCGCCGACCGGTGATTTTAATTACCAGCACTTTTATTATTCATAACTGACAAATAAAAAGTTTTTTATTCAATATAATTTTATTTATCAATTATTTAGGGTCTTATTTATTTATTATATACTCATTTTATTTCCTTACGTAGCATAAACTATTTATATTGCGGCTTTTAGAAATTAGTAAATAAAGGTCATCAAATATATAGAAATAATTTAACCAAGATCCTATAAAATCTAACAACTATGTTTATATTTATAAAATTAAATCTTTACTTTTCTGTTTTGAGCCATATTCACGATATTTAATGTACACGTATCATCTAAAATTTCATGATGAATATTGTGGTGATTATAGTAACCATTGGCGAAAAACGTATGTCTTTAATGTGGTTTATGAACATGCGTTTACAATGTAAACTTTACATATGTTTTGTCATCAAAAACAGAAGCAACCGAGACAAAATAACGGTGAATGGCTATCATTCCACAATATGAAAACTATTGGAGCCAAAGTGTTCCAATTGTGTAAAAGCCATGACAATTGAAGAATGGTGCCATTTTTTGGAAGGCATTCGAGCAAAATATATATTAGCAATAAGCCCATTTGTTTCGGCTTTAATTCGTGGGTGGCTTCATCAGATGGAAATATGATTTGCTGTATGCCTTATCCTAGTTCTCAGGAACTGTATAGCATAGAAATTGAACTCACGGAGCTCACGTGGTCTTGAATTTGCTAAAAAAATGTGTATAAGTGTTATAGGCAAAATATTTTTTGGTGGACTATTTTTCTAACGCTGTTGTAAATGTCTGGAAGTTGCACGGTCTTTTGTGCAGAATTGCAAAAGCTACAGGAAAAATTCAACTGGAATTTCGGTCAGAAATTGCTAGAGTTCTTCTTTGCGAGAATACAGACGTGCAGGAAATGAAAGCAGAGTGGCCAAGAAAAAACCTCACAAAAGACATGCAACACACCATTCTAAAGCATGAATAAGGTTTAAAGAATATGATGCAAGCAATGCCAAAGCCACACTCTATCTATTGTGTAAGAAGTGGTACGTGCACTTACATACAAAATGTTTTAAAGTTTGCCATAAGTAATTTATATCATTAAAAAAAATGTTTTTTAGGTACCTTTAAGAAATACCATCCTTGCATACATATTCCGCCGATGGTGACTATAATTACCACCAATTTTCTATAAAACTAGAAAACCCACTGTCTCCAAAGTTTGGAATTTTCTTAATTAGCATAAAAATAGGTTCAATATAAAATTTTAGGAAAATCGGTCAACGGGAACTTGGTGCGGCGAAAAATGGGTTAAAATGTTTTTTCGTACGGACCATTGTACATAGGTATAATGTGAAATAACTTAAATTACTAGAGTCCACTCGAAACCAGTATTGTAGAACCAAACTTAATATTAAGACAAACAATTATTATACGACCTAATAAAGGGTTGTCCAACAAGAGGTGTTATTTTGGTATTCAAAGAAAGTGTAATTTTTTTGAGATAAATGATCGGATGTTTATTTCATAATAAAGAGGAAGTTATGCCGTTTATAATGAAAAACTACATCAGCCAAATGGCCACCACGACCACGCTTACAGGACCGTATTCTTTTCACGAAAATTTCCATAACCAAATCGCAAAGTGGCTGCCCTATGTTATCGATAGCCTCATGAATTTTATTTTTGAGGTCTTGAATCGACGCTGGGCTGTTGGCGTAGACCTTATCTTTCACGTGGCCCCAAAGAAAGAAGTCGTAAGATCTCGGTAGCCAATTATGATCACCTCTTCGAGAGATAACACGGTCCGGAAACTTTTCCCGTATAAGTTCAATAGTTTCGTTGCTTGTGTGGCACGTAGCGCCGTCTTGTTGAACGTAAACGTTTTCCAGATCAATATCATCCAACTCCGACCAAAATACGGTGTAATGACGTTTGTGGACTGCCCAATTCCAAAGAACGACGAAGAATGGACAAACCTGAGTTTTCTTCAACACTTTGGGCTACAGCAGCAATATTCTCAGTTGTTCTTGAGCGACGTGCACGGGTTTTATTCTTCACATCACTAACTTGTCCCAACAGCTCGAATTTTTCCACCAACTTCTGTCCGACAAGGTGCTTCACGACGACCCAAAAATGCTTTAGTTTTGCGAACTGTGACTGCAAGATTTTCACCATTTTTGTAGTGAATTTTAATAATTTTAATGCGTTTCAACGTTTATCGTTCCATTTTTAGTAATGTCGTAGTTTCTACTTGTCAAATGTCAAAGAATAAAAGCGTCAAGAGTGACAGCTACCGAAATATAGGTTGATTCAAAATAACACCTCTTGTTAGAAAACCCTATACATACAAATTTCCGAAATAATGACCTTTTCCCATCTTTTTGACAACATACATATGTATTCCGAGCATATTGAGGCCAATAACGGATATTCTGTTCCAAAGTGAAGCGGATCCCAGAGAGAGCGTTCTGCTTCGATCGACACAAATAGTAGTCGGGCGTGGCAAGGTGTGGACTATAAAGCGGGTGAGGTATTCTATGTACACACAAACATGTGGCCGAGTGTTGTCATTATGGAATACTACAGTTTCATGTCTGCCCGCATATTCTGGGCGTTTTTCAATCAATGCTCGCTCCAAACGAATCAGTTGCGTTCTGGCCAGATTTCAGTAGCTCATAATAGAGAATTACCTTAGCGCCATGGATATTTGGCTTTGGTGTCGATTCGGCTGGTTGACCGGGCTTCACATCCGATCTCTTATGCTTCGGGTTATCGCAATGGATCCATTTTTCATCGCAAGTAATGATTCGTTGCAAAAATGATTTTCTTTTATAGCGTTCAAGCATTATTTCGGACATGCAAAATCGTCTTTCTAGGTCTCTCGGCTTCAATTCGTATGGAACCCAATTTTCCTGCTTTTGGGTGAATCCTGGTGCTCGCAAATGTTTTGAAATTGCTGATTAAGTAGCTCCCAATGATTTTGCAAGCTCTTGTTGAGTTTGACAACAATATTCATGGAGTAATGCCTCCAATTCTTGGTCTTCAAACTTTTCTGGCTGGCGAGGGCGATATTTTTCTTCCGTGTCAAAATCACCACTTCTGAACAGCACAAACCATCTCTCGCACGTTGAAACCGATGGAACAGATACACCATAACCTTTGGTGAGCAATCGGTGTGTTTCAGCGGCTCTTTTTTCAAATTAAAGAAGTAAAGCAAAACTTCCTGCATATAACGCATTGTTCGTACAAAATTCGACATTTTCGAAGAAAAAAAAATTAAAATCCGCCCCTACTGATCAGATATATTCATCCTTTTTCCATTTATATCACTATTTAACGTCTTATAGCCACGTTTATATTTCAGTTAATTTTCATATGAAATTAGATTTTATATTGAAATATGTTATCACAGATATTCGTCTATTTTCCATTTGGAACACTATCGACTATTAGCCACGTTTAGGTTTTAGTTAATTTTCATATAAAAAAATATTTCTGTTTGAAATATAAGTGACCACATATTATCGTATTTATTCTATTTGGACCACTATTTACCGATTTATTGCCACGTTTATGTTTCAGTTTATTTTCATATAAAAATTTAATTTTTATTTGAAAACACATATATAAGTGATCACAGATATTTGCATTACTATTTATCGACTTATAGCCACGTTTATGTTTCAGTTAATTTTCATATAAAAATTAAATTTTTATTTGAAAACACATATAAGTGATAACAGATATCGTTCTTTTTTAATTTGGACCATTTCCAGCTATAAACACCTATGTATTTGCATTTTGTTTTCTGCTCTGGTGATCACAGAATCACGTCTTTTAGCATTTAGAAGCATATTAATAAAATTACAAGCGATTTAGTTTTTCACTCAATAAACCCATTTATGTTGGAAAATATTGGTGCTCCCAAAATAGCTTCACTTACAAAGTTATTTTCTAAGGAAAATATGAGTGATCTCAAAATATTGTACTTTGTCCAATTGCACGTTTCACAGTGGTATATAAACGGTTAGTCCGGTTTGAATGAAATCTCTCATGCGCAAAGAGGAAGTGTTGTCGAGTTTAAGTTTTGAATTTGGACTTCATGGGCCCACCAGGGTCGCGGACAGAGGTCCCCAAATTAGGATACCTCGGGTATGTTAAATTTTTAAAACGATCCTATTTCTTCGTTTGTGGTCCGATATCACTCCAAATTCTCTGCGAGATGTTAAGTTTTCACATGTTATTTATCAATGGATAGGTCTACTTTTCAAAAATATATATACTTTTAAACAATTGAAAAAATCATTGAATACATTTTTGAAAAATATTACAAAAAATGCTTCTTATTGATTTTTTGTAAAGATACACATTTTTCAAATTGAAACAAAATTTTTGATTACGAATATTTTTTGGAATGGACCTGGTCCCCTCGGTATCAAAAATCTTTAAATTTTTTTTAATTTAAAATATCGTTTGTAATATTTGCATTTCAAACAGTATAAATTCTTTATACATTTTTAAGATAACATAAAAAAATACGTTTTCCCAAAAAAACTAGCGAAAAATCGCTTTTTTAAATTGTTTAATTTCAAATACATATAACTTTGGACTCAGTCATGATTTTTAAACAATTCTTTTTTTATTTGACATATACGTTAGACCTTTAAACAAAAATATAGATAATCGGGAAATATTTGGACACACTGTTATCAGAAAACTGGAGTAGGTTGGGTAAAAATTTTGAAAATTTCATTTTCAAATGCGAATATTTCCTAAGTTATAGGAGATAATTGATAGCTAGGACGAGGTTTTTTTTGGAGTACTCGACGAGAAGATTCTATATATGTAATTTTTAAAAAATTTAACATACCCGAGGTCTCCTAATTTGGTGACCTGTAGACCCGCGCCTGGTGGGCCTATGAGGTCCAATTTTAAAATTTTAACTCGACAACACTTCCTCTTTGCGCATGTGAAATTTTCATTCAGACCGGACTAACTGAAGTTATAGAATTTTTTCCCACTGTGCGCTTGTTAATACAACGTGATTGGAGATCATTAAATACCTTTTCCAATGTTATTAAAAAAGTTATAACCGTTTTCAGGCTTTCACTAAAAAAATTAATTTTCTATGGAAAATATGATCATAGCTACCAGAGAAAACGTTTGTGATCACAAAATAGTTTCCTTCTTCCATTTTTTTTTTTTTTTTTTTTTTTTTTGAGTCCATAGAGTACGGAAATACTAATATTTTTTAGTATTTATTTTTTTATTCTGAAACATGCAAAAAAAATTCTATCTGGCGAAAATAAAAAATTAATTTACTTCAACATTGAGCCAATTGGAGTATCCATGTCCCTTACAACATTCAGTTTAGGTCCCGATTCAATTGATTTCGTTTAATGAAAATAATATTTAACTCTTAGAAAAATATAACTGAGAATCAAGATCATCAGAAAATAATACTGAATTTGAATATTTGAATCTTTTTAAACAAACTTGATTTAATAGCTTGGACAGTTTATTGGAAATTGAAAATCAGACAAAATCACATAGACAAGATGACCAAAAATCTATTGGAATTGGCTGAGTTTTAAAATTTTTGTGCAACTTAAAAATTTATATGATCATAAGAAACCTGTGTACCAAGTTTTGACAAAATAAGAACGGGTACTGTCCAAAGCGTTGTCGAAACATTTTGTTTCCTACGCTTATGTATATTTTTTTGTATGTTTATTAATTTCTGTACAACAAAACATAACACTGTAATTGGATTCATCAAACTTTGATAACAAATAAAACTGTTATTACAATCTACTCAAACTTTCAGTATATTCCGTCTATAATTTCCCAGCAGTTAAGTAAGTAGTCAATGTATCCATTATAGTCAGTGATTGTCACTTATGTCTGATCACTTGGCTGACTCCAATTTTAGGTCAATTGACACGTACTTATGTGCCGTTTGTAATGCAGATATAAGTTAATTGGTTACTTTATACATCTCAGGTAATCTAGCATGAAGTCAATTGTATCTTAAATGTATCTAAGTAATCTAGAGTGTAGTCACTTTAACATTTATTTCGTACAGCACTTTTTTGTGAGTAATTCGTACAAACTGGTTTTATACAAATTGTGTTGATATAATTTTCATAAAGTTTGTTTTCTTTTTCCTTAAGTATACTGACATCCCATGTAACCTAGCATGAAGTCAATTGTCACTTAATTGTTTCTAAGTAACCTAGATGGTAGTCACTTTTAAAGTTTATTTTGTTCTGCATTTTAGAAAGTAGTTATTTTACCCACTAGAAATAATCTATTGGAGATAAGTTGGAGGAATATTTGTTTACAAGCAATCGGTTATTGGACTGTCTATGAGATGTATATTTAACTGACTATTTGAGGACAATTAGCACACGTACATGTTAAAATAACGAATTATGTTGCTGATCAAGTAACCACTTAGGTAGCTAGTAAGGTAACTGACTCTGTGTAACCGGTATGTGAATTCAATACCTTGACTACTTTGGACCAGCTATCGAACAGTCTCATTGTAATCCAAAATAGTCAATCAACTTCCTGCTTAGGATATGCATGTGTTAAAATAACTAGTCACGTAGCTAGTTATGTAATTTTCAGTCATCCTAAATTATACGTAAAATCACTAGTTCGGATCAGTCTCCTAGAACTACTGGGTTATTATGTTTACAACGAAATATTCATGAACATGTATACATACATACATACATACATATATATGCACATTATATAAATACATATGTATACCTATGTTAATGGTTCCCTTCTTGTTTTACTAGCTCCCGTTTACCATAAAATTTCTATTCAACTCACGATGTACATATAAACTCAAAATGTACAAAGTCAGAGCAACAAACTTTTCATGACACTTTTTTTAGCCTACAATTTCGTCTGTTAGCCTGGTATTTTCACTTGTTTGACGGTTTTATGACTGTCTTACATTGACAGTTTAATGACGGTTTTTATTGTTATTACACTCACACACACACACACAACCTTTTACATTTTATAACAGTTAACATTGTTGTGTATTCAAGCCACCACCAAAAAACTAAAAACTGTTTCCCTCCAATTCGTTCAACCCAGCAAATATAATTTCAAACAATTGAAAACAAATTTTAAAGTTCTGTCGATGGTTTTTTCAAAATAGATTGTATGCACCTGGCATTGGAAATTTGCAATATAAAAAGTGAACAAAATATGGAAATACTAGCAGGCTATCAAACAAATTTTCCAAAATTATATAACATATAACTATGAACTTATTTCCCCACAAGCTTATAACTTGTTTCTAAATTCTTAAGAAGTTTTCAGAATCAGATTTTTTCGATATGTATTCGTTAGCTGGTACTGTGATGTTTACAATTGAAATTGTAATATTTTTTTTTCGTTTTTAAATTGATATTCATAAAAAAATTTGAACAGGACTTAATTTACTAAAGGTTTGCTGGGAAACCTTCGTAAACATTTACGAAGTTATTCTTTGTTAACGAATATTTTGCACTGAAATGAATGTTTAGTTTTTCTGGATAAAGAAGTTCTGATCCATTCTCTACGATAATTGAATTCTTTGTCGAACGCATTATTTGGTTTATATTAATGTTTTCTACTCTATCTACTATTCTCGCTGTATCCATACTTAAATTGAGTTTTAAATCTCGGTTTGTTGAAATCGACAGATCTCAGACTATTAAATTTTTTTTAAATATTAGTAGGAAGAAATGCGTTAGAATATGATATCCAATTCATAAAATCACTATTGGTCAATTCACAAGGTCTCTTATCATGTCATATTATCATAATGTCCTAATATTTCACAATGGTTTTTATTTCTTTTCAAGAAAAAAATGTCCTGAAATAATACTACTTTCTATGCTATGTTTATTGTGTTATCGTAACGAACCAGCAGAGACCAACGCCGAATGCCTAAGATTCGGTTAAGCCGAGCCGCCGAGTTGTGATATATTAGGACATTATGATAATATGACTAATAAGAGACCTTGTGAATTGACCATATGTTTCAATACAATGCACTCATAGCCTTTTGGAAAAATTTTTGTTACAACAAAAATAAGAAAAAAAATTTCCCCAAAAGCTGCATTTTTAACAAACAACAACCAAGTGTAAAAAAATCAGAATGTAATTTTTCAAAATTATTTAAAAATTTTTTTAATATAAAAATACATCTAAATATTACTTTTTTCATAAACTATATTTTTCTACAAATTGATATAGACATATAAATATTTTATTTTAAGCTCCCACCACGATACAGAAATTTATTTTAATAAAATTTTAACACCGCAATGGGGATAAAAAATGGTACCAAAAAGGGGGTAAAAAAGGAAAAATACATTTTATTTAACATTTTAAGCCAATTTTGATAAATTTTTAACATTGGTTCCTGGATTCATGTAAAAATTAACTAACACAGTGCTATTTGGAACTCGACTGCCAAGCTGTATATTTGTCCAAATCCGGGTAAACAGTTTGGTACTTTTTTAAATTTTTTTTTCTTGAGCACATTAACACAGATTTTAATCGTTTAGCATAAACAATTTTGGCAAAATGGAATATTTTTAAATTTCAAACTTGAGGGGTGTTCAAGGAGGAAAAGGGGATTTGGTACTTTTTTCCTAATGGTACTTTTTTAATATTTTAAATTATTTCACTTATCGACATTAAAGTTAGCTGATATGTATCTGAATGAAGTTAGAGTTAGAAGTAGGGGATAATATTTAGGTACCAAAATGTGAGAACTGAACTATAGGTACTTTTTTATTCTTCTAATGGTACTTTTTGAATTTTCTTTAATAGTGGGCCTAGAAACATGAAATTAAGCATATATGGTAATGAGTGAGAATTTTTGGGGGAGACTTTATCGTAGTTTTTCTTTATTAGAGTGGTACTTATGGTACTTTTTCTTTATACTAATGGTACTTTTTGTAATTTCTTCACCAATGAACCTATAAACATGAAGTAAAGGTTATATGGACCCGAATGAGTGGGAAAGCACAAGTGGGGACTTTTTGGTACTTTTTCTATATTCTAATGGTACTTTTTGATTTTTTTGTAATAATGGACATAGGAATACGAAATTAAGTGCATATGGTTCTAAGTGAGTGAAAATTCAAGGAGAATTCTTGATACATTTTCTTTATTCTGATGGTACTTTTTAAATTTTCTATAATAAATCTAGAAACATGAACATAATATTATATGGACTCGAGCGAGTATGATTCTATAACTGGGAACATTATGGCGCTTTTTCATTATTCTAATGGTACATTTTGAATTTTCTATAATAATGGACATAGAAATACAAAATATATGCTCATCAGTGAGTAAAAATTAAATTGTGACTTTATGATACTTTTCCTTTGTTATAATAGCACTTTTTAAATACATTTATAGTAGAGTTTCCAAAAAACCGAAAATTTTCAAAACCGCGGTTTCGGTTTTAAAAAATTGAAAACCTATCGGTTTCGGTTCGGTTTTGTGATAATTTATTAAATATTAAGTGTTATAGAAACAAAATCAGTTGATAATATAAGAAATGCTATACAAATTTAAAATTCAAACTTAACGGGTGTTCAAGAGAATAAAGGAAAATTGGGACTTTTTCTTTTAATGGTACTTTCTTAATATATTAAATTAGTTAGCTTATATACATAATAGTAGGCTAATATGCTTCTCAGTAAAGAAATAATCAAGAATAGGGTGCTCAATTGTATTACGTTACCAAAAATGGAGAACTAAACCAGACTAAGAAATATTTTTTCGTTCTCCAAATAGTACTTCTTGAATTTTCTAATATAATATTGAACTTAGAATAAGGAAATTACTCTGATTTAAAACTTGACCGTGGTTCAAGTCTGGAAAATTGGTACTTTTTCTTTTAATGGTACTTTTTATTATATTAAATTATTTTACTAATATGCTTCTGAGTAAAGAAATAAAATCACTAAGCCATCTATATGACATTGAGGATACAAAAATTATTAGTATTTTTACGTTCTTCGAATGGTATATGATCCTGACCGAGTAAGAATCTAAAAAACGGACTCACAGGTACTTTTTTCAAACTAATAATACTTTTTGACTATTTTATAAAATTAAACCCAAAAATTCAAAATTAGGCAAACATGATTCGAAATGAGTTAGAATTCACATTTCTTTTGCATTTTCTATAATAATGGACCCAAAATCATGATGTTGAGTGGGAATACAAAATGTGGGTCTAAATGTTACTTTTTTATTATAATAATACGTTTCGAATGAGCTAGGAGCCATATTACAATGATTCAATAAACATGAAACTAGAGCCGCGAAAGGCATTGAGCTCTCAAATGAGCTCTCTTCTCTTTGTTTTCATACGTACGCAAGCACACACATTGTATAAAAAGTTAAAACCAATCACTGGCCTACCTAAATAAAAGCGTAAGGCGGAACGTTTCTTTACGCTTAGCTTTAACGCTGAAATGTCATACCTAAATAAAAGCGGCAACGCTACACCAAACAATAAAAACAAGGTTATCCAAAAAATAAATATAACAACCCGGATTATTTAAACAATAAAGTACATTGCAGTATTGGTGTTTCTGATTTTTGTTTCGTGATTTGTAAACTAAAATTTTATCAAAAAAACTAAATATTAAAGTTTAAAAAATTAGTTTCTTGCATAATTGTTTCTCCTTTTGTATGTATGTGTTTACATTTATTGTGTTTTGCAACTAACTTCACTATTAAACGCGCTGTCAAAATCGGATTTTCCAATTGCAAAGCGTTGCCGTCGCGTTATTTCGGTATGCTGCATACAAATTGTATGGGCATGAGAATTTTTGACAAGTAAAAAACGCCTTACACGCATACCTAAATTGGAGCGTAAGGCGTTTTTTACTTGTCAAAAATTCTCATGCCCATACAATTTGTATGCAGCATACCGAAATAACGCGACGGCAACGCTTTGCAATTGGAAAATCCGATTTTGACAGCGCGTTTAATAGTGAAGTTAGTTGCAAAACACAACAAATGTAAACACATACATACAAAGAAGAAGCAAATATGCAAGAAACACATTTTTTAAACTTTAATATTTAGTTTCTTTGATAAAATTTTAGTTTACAAATCACGAAACAAAAATCAGAAACACCAATACTGCAATGTACTTTATTGTTTAAATAATCCAGGTTGTTATATTAATTTTTTTGATAATCTTGTTTTTATTGTTTGACGTTGCGTTGGCGCTTTTATTTAGGTATAACATGTCAGCGTTAAAGCTAAGCGTAAAGAAACGTTCCGCCTTACGCTTTTATTTAGGTAGGCCAGTTACGCTCCAATTTAGGTATGCCAGTCAGTCTCGTATGAGCTTTGATGCATGCTGGTTGTATACGCTTTTATGCTTGTTTTTTCAGCAATTGTTGTTGTTTTTATTTTGTAAAATACAAATCAAACTAGTCAGTCTCGTATGAGCTTTGATACAGGTAGGTTGTGTTGCGGGTTTTTGCTTGTTTTTTCAGCTATTGTTTTTGTTTTTCTTTCGGCTACAGTGAAAGAAAATAAATAAATAACTTCACGTACACTTTTTATTCAACAAATACCACTTCAAACTTTTACATCCATTTCGCTCAGTGCATACAGAGTAGCAGAGCGCAATAAATAACTCACACAATGACAAATTTACAAAGCTTGGTAGTATTAAAATGCCTATCGCTGAACTAGAGACATGTTATCCTAAATTAGCATTAATTCACAAGGGGAGACTTAATAGTACTATTTCTTTCATCCAATTGGGGTGGCGAAGTGCACCGGGTCAGCTAGTAACAGATAATACGTTATAGTCGTATTTTACTGTAATATAATATTAATATGTTTATAATTGTATTTGCAAAAATTATATTGAAGTGATTTACAAAATAAGGTGGTAGTTATTTATCGTCGTATTTATAAAATATAAAAAAATTCTCCACAAACCTAAAGTTCAAATCACAATCAAGATTCTGAATCACAATCAAGCTTCTGAATTTTACTATTGGTATAATTTTTATTTTGTTGTTGTATCAGACATATGATTTGTTGTACTTTTATGTGACAAAACGGAGTGTATCGTCTCTATGTGTAATTATCTATGACTAAAAGATGAAAACAGAAAAAATTTCATTCATTTAAATAAACTTGTAGAAAATATTAGCTTTGTTCGAATACATTTCTAGTAAAACTAGTGAAATAAGAAGAACAATAAAAAATATTCTCAAAAATGTGAAAAGTGAACGAACAAAATCCAAGCAAATTTGTCAAAATTTTTATTTTTCCAAAAAAATTCAAACAGAAAACTTTTTATTTTAAAATTTCGGTATTTTTAGGATAACGCGATATTTTGTCTCGATATCTAACAAACATTTTCTAAAACCTTGACCAAATTTAAAATGCAATTAATTTTATTATTGAGAAAAATTAATGTTTATTTTTCTCAATAATTTAAAATGATTTGTAGAAAATACTTTTCAGTGTTGAAGTACAGTACAAGCTCGGTATTCGCGACTACCCATTATCGCGACGGCTTAATTTTTAACATTGCAGGTTCTATAATCTCCACAGTTTATGAAAAATGGGTTCTATTTTCGCGACTTTTATCTGTTTTTTTTTTTTCAATTTGATTACAATGTCTATAACCAAATGATTTTGGATGATTTTGATCTTCAATTTTGTCTGTTTATTCGTGTCATCTGTTTTGTAAATACATCTCTTAATATAGGAAAAGTTCAACATATTTTAAAGACAACGATTTCTCAAAAATTAGAGATTTAAAAAAAAAAATAGAGATTCCATAATTTCAATCTGCGTGAATTACAAGTTGCATAAGTCTTCGGTTTACCGCATTAAAAGGCGAGCAAGTTCATTAAAAAAGTTCGTACGTACAACAGAAAGTAGGCCTGGCAAACGTTGCTCATTAAATAAAGCTGAATGGTAAAAAAATGCTTTATAAGTAGTTTATAAAACAAAGAACAAAAATGTTCCAATATCAGCAACGATTTTACGATCACAAACAAGTCATTTGTATTCCAAAACTTATCAAACCAATACAGGTTTCAATGCCTGTGATGGTTGGTTGAAGAAATTTAAGCGTCGACATGGAATTAGATTTTTAAAAATTACGAGCGAGAAATTGTCTTTGAAACCTCATCTTATGGATCCATTTGTAAAAAAGTTTAAGGATTACATTGATGAGCATGGGTTGACTCTTCATCAAATCTACAATGCCGACGAATTCGGTTTATATTATAGGATGCTTTCAAATCACACTATTGTCACATGTAATGAGAAAACGGCTCCCGGAAGAAAAATATGTAAAGAGCGGATAACTTTTTTGCCCTGTTCAAATGCGAATGGCACAGACAAACTGAAATTGTTGGTTGTTAAAAAATCGAAAAACCCACGCGCCTTAAAATACTTTTTCAATAATCCTGTAATATACAACTCCAATAATAACGCCTGGATTACTTCATTTATATTAAAGTACTGGATCCATCACGAATTTGTTCCCCATGTTAGTTAATTTTCACCAATTAGTAAAAGTAAGTTGTTCATAAGCAAACATTCTTTAGGTCCAAGAATTTTTGGCTCCAAAAGCAGGAACTAAAAAGTGATGACGGTTTAATTATTGCAATGAATCTACCACCCAATTGCACTGGTCTTATTCAACCGTTAGATCATAACATCAGTTTGGTCAAATTAAATTATAAAAAACAACTGCTCACCCACTTGCTTGGCGAAAAGCGAACAAATTTGGAGCTCAAACTAAAAAACTTCAATCTCTAAAATGCATTTCAGATTCTAGCTACGTTCTGGGATAAAATATCAGTGTTTAATATCCAAAAATCCTGGAACGCCTTACTTGAATTCGGTACTGAATGGAGTGAAGAGGATAACATGCCCATAAATATTTTCCAAATTTTATTCAGGAAGAAAACGAAGATTTTTCAACTATTGGTACACTTATAGCTCAAATTGTTACGGAACATATTTTCACGAATACTGACAGAAACAACTGGATTCAAGAAGGATTTCATGTGGAAAGTATTGAGGAGCAAATGGAATTATCAGATACGGAATCGGAGGATTTATACAATAGTGGTCATGAAGAAAAAAAATTAAAGTGGACGATTGTTAAACATCGACAAACATATGAATATAATGGGCTTTGGAAAATGATAAGCCGACAACAGCTCTATATTAACTACGTAATTCAGCGGTGATTTTAAAAAATAATTGACCGATAAAGTAACTCAAAATCTCAAATTTCTTTAAAAATGTTTAAAATGTAGATAAGTATATCAATAAAAACAATTCTAATTTAAAAAAAAAACTATATCAAATTTTTTAATTAAATTGTGGGTTCTGTTATCGGGAAAATTCAGTTTTCGCGACAGGTCTGGTTTTTAATTAGTCGCGAATACCGAAGTGTGGGGAAAAAACCCGGAAGAGTGGTTTTTCATTGACAAGGACGCTTTCAAAAAAATGATTGATTCCATGAGTCGCAGATAAAATGAAGTTGTGAAAAACAAAGTAAATATTAAAATAAAACAATTTTTTAATAAAAAAAATAAAAGATGTGTCTCTCCAAATTAAATGCTTTTACGCGTTTCTATTATTTTTTCCAGTAAAACTATTGACTCTTTACATTGTTAGTCATATAATGTATTAAAATATAGATGAAAAGACGTATGATTATGTTTTTTCTTGTCTGATAAACAAAACTGCATAGGCATTTTTTTACAAAACTAAACTTGGCTAATATAATTACAAAATTTGAAAAAAAAAAAAAAAAACTTTCGTTGTATGTATAGAAATAGAAAATATGTATAGAAAAATCAAATGAAAAAAACTCACCTTCATTTTCACCAACAAACATTGCAGAAATTGTCCTTTTTACTTCTCTTAAGATTTGTTTTCCTTCATTAAAAACTTTACTATTTCACTATTAATAAAAGTGTATTTTAAAAGCACACAAAAAGAAAGGGAAATAGATGCAATTGCAATTATCATTGCACATCTTATTTTATTTTTTTACTTCAACACAAACTTAATTGCTTAATTTTGACTTTTTGCACATTTTCTATCTAATTTTTTATTTGATTATTTCATTTAAGGCACACGCGCTGCGACCGCGATTTTTATTAAAATTTATTTGATTTTAACTTGATTTTATTTTTCTAAAAATTTAACCAAATGCATAATTAATGTCAAAAATTGTATGTCTACAATATGTCCATAATAAATCTGCCATTTGATGATTTGCCATCATTTAAGCATACATACACACAAAAATTTGTCTGCCTATTGGTATTACCAACAATAAAACCAACAAAAAGTTACACTTGATGATTGGTGATCAAATGCATACACACAAAATTGTAACCCTATTGTATTTGCCAAAAACAACAATAACCACACATCCATATACATATGTAAATAAATATATTCTACATAGAGCATAAATATTTGTACGCATGAATGTTAATATTAAAAAACCTGCCACTCAGTCATACTGACAGAAATCAAGACAAACAGACAGGCCGCCACATCTGCGTGGATGTTTTAACTAATGATAGCCGAAGCCAAGGCGAATTCATACAAGGTGGTGGCAGTTCTACAAAAACAACAATTGGTCTTAACAAATGTCAAAAAACAAAAATTAAAAATTAAACAAATACGTATTAAAACTTTATATAGTGTAGATAATTGAATAGTAAGGGCTTTACTTATTTATGTAAAAAATAAATATTTTGTTAATTACCTTAGAATATGTAGATATTTAAATATAAACAAAAGCTTTGACAACTGTTAGAACCAAAAAGCGAAAAAAAAAGTTATCAGCTGATTGACTGACTCCACCTTGTATAAATTCGCCTTGGCCGAAGCCTTCGCTAACACGAAAAAAACAACACAAAACAGACGAACAACTAGGACTTCATTAAAATTTACACACAATTATTTGGCAGAATTTTTCAATTGGTATTTAAACTTTTAATTTCATTATTTCGCCAAAGATTTTTGTTAAATTATAACACCAACACTTTCTTTTATGTATTTACACACTTTTTAATTCATATTAACACTTGCAATTTTTAATTTTAATAAATTTACGAAAATTTTACGGTTTTATTAAGCCTTTACTTTTAATGGATAATGGCAACTGAGTATGAGAATAGAAAGAGGAGATGACAACTAAATAGTGTTGCCAGATTATCGATTTCAGTATAAGTAATAATAAATGTAACGGCCAGATTTGAATAAATTTAGCAAGGAGTTAAACCACAGTTAATTAATGGGTTTGGAGAAATAATAAAAAAATTGGTAACGAAGTAAATACATAGTAAATACATACAGCAGGTACATTTTTAGCAAATACAAACATATTTAAGGGTTAATTAATTCAAACTAATTTCAATTTAAAAAATATTAGTTAAGGTTTAAAATTAAGTAGTGATACCTATTGCTTTATATATAAAATGCAATAATATATGCCGACAAATAATAATAAGCAATTTGACATATTAAAAAACATTTGTTAATTTTGTCCCTATTAATATAATTTTAAATATACTTATTATAAACATGAATTTTCATATTTCAATTTAATTAAAGAAATATACATTTTTAAATAATAGATGTTTTTTTTTTTTTGTAAAAAAATGATTTATTACTAGTATTTATAGAATGAAACATGATAGTTATGATTTATATTGTATACCAATTACGTGACTAGCATTATTATTATTATTATTATTATGTAATGAGAAAACATTAAACTTTTTAAAGATTTTGATCGGTATTCATTAGCGATTTTTAAATTTAACAATAGTTTTTTAAATGCGAATATCTCCTAAGCTATGAGAGATAATTGATAGCAACTACGAGGTTTTTTGTAGTGCTCGATAAGGAGATTCTACATGTATATTTTTTTCAAATCACAAAATAAACGAAGAAATAGGATCGTTTTAAAAAGTTAACATACCTGAGGTACCTGAGGTACTTTGGAGACACCTGGCCCCGCCCATGGTTGGCCCATTAGGTCCAAATTAAAAACTTAAACTGGAAAACACATCCACTTCGCCCAAGTGAATGTTCATTCAAACCGGATTAACCGTTAAGAAGTTACAGATTAATTTCCCTGTTTTTTTCTATACCACTGTGTGTCGCGCTTTCGATAAAATTTTATGAATTACGTAATTCAGCGGTTATTTTAAAAAATAATTTACCGAAAAAGCAACTCAAAATCTTAAATTTCTTTCAAAATTTTTAAAATGTAAATAAGTATATCAATAAAAACAATTCTAATTTTAAAAATTATACAAAATTTTTTAATTAAATTGTGGGTTCTGTTATCGCGAAAATTCAGTTTTCGCGACAGGTCTGATTTTTAATTAGTCGCGAATATCGAAGTGTGGGGAAAAAAACAGGAAGACAAGGACGCTTTCAAAAAAATTGTTTGATTCCATGAGTCGCATATAAAATGAAGTTGTGAAAAACAAAGGTAGAGCCTCGAAATATTAAAATAAAATAATTTTTTAATAAAAAATTAATAGATGTGCCTCTTAAAATTGAATCCTTTTACGCGTTTCTATTACTTTTTTCCAGTAAAAATATTGACTCTTTACGTTGTTAGTCATATAATGTATTAAAATATAGATGAAAAGAGGAATGATTATGTTTTTTCTTATGATGTATGTCTGATAAACAAAACTGCATATACATTTTTTTACAAAACTAAACTTTGCTAATATAATTACAAAATTTGAAAAAAAGCTTTCGTTATATGTATAGAAATAGAAAATATGTATAGAAAAATCAAATGAGAAAAAACTCATCTTCATTTTCACCAACAAACATTGCAGAAATTGACATTTTTGTTTTGTTTTCCTTCATTAAAAACGTTACTATTTCACTATTAATAAAAGTGTATTTTCAAAGTACACAAACAGAAAGGGAAATAGAAAGTAGAGACAATTGCAATTATCATTGCACATCTTATTTTATTTTTTTTACTTCAACACAAACTTAATTGCTTAATTTTGACTTTTTGCACATTTTCTATTTACATAATTTTTAATTTGATTATTTAATTTAAGGAACACGCGCTGCGACCGCGGTTTTTATTAAAATTTATTTGATTTTAACTTGATTTTACTTTTCTAAAAATTCAACCAAATGCATAATTAATTTCAAAAATTGTGTCTACAATATGTCCTACAATAATTTGTAAGTCCCATTTACCCCTCTAGCAAGTAATAAATCAGCCATTTGATGATTTGCCATCATTTAAGCATACATACACACACAAATTTGTCTGCCTATTGGTATTACCAACAATAAAACCAACAAAAAGTTACACTTGATGATTGGTGATCAAATGCATACACACAAAATTGTAACCCTATTGTATTTGCCAAAAACAACAATAACTACACATCCATATATGGGAACAAATCAAGATCCCTGTAACAGTTTATATTTTCAAAATTTTTTTTCTGTTAAAATTCACATTTTCTGCATTGCCGGACTTCGGCCGGGCGAAAGGACTTTAAACTCTGTGGTGTATCGAACTCCGGCTTCGCTAAAATCACTTTTTCTGTATACCAAAATTTTCTGAAGTACTGTCATATATTTTTAAAAAAGAATTTTTGGTTCACAATGTTAATGAACAGTACCATATTTTATATCATACTAGCTTGACCCGGTGCGCTTCGCTACCCCTGTCGATGTAAAAATCGGTTCAGCCGTTTAGTAATTATTGTTTAGAAACTAAAGGTACCAATTTTACCCGTTTTTCCCCCTTTTTATCCCTTTCTGGTCCAAGTATTGAAAAAATTTATAGCCTATTGACGCTTCCAAGTAAGGATCTATCTACGTTCCAAATTTCAATAAAATCGGTTCAGCCGTTTAGGCGTGATGCTCAAACAAACAAACAAACAAATAAACAAACAAACTTACAAAGACATTTATATATTTATATAGATAGATATAGATTAAAGGTATTTTGAAGCACTATTCAATGATATCCATAATGATCAGATTATTTTCTAAATATATGAGAAATTTACTATTATGTATATTGATTTAAAATTCCTATAACTCCTAAACTAAGAGAGAGCAGGCAAAAATTTTAACGTTTTTGTGCTTAGTTATAAGAGAGCTATCAATACCAAAAAAATTATTAAAATGCAAGCTGGTTCGCCGATCTTGATTTATACCCATATATGTAAATAAATATATTCTAAATAGAGCATAAATATTTGTACGCATGAATGTTAATATTTAAAAACCTACCAGTCATACTGACAGAAATCAAGACAAACAGACAGACCGGCACATCTGCGTGTATGTTTTAACTAATGATAGCCGAAGCCTTCGCTAACACGAAAAAAACAACACAAAACAGACGAACAACTAGGACTCCATTAAAATTTACACACAATTATTTGGCAGAATTGTTCAATTGGCATTTAAACTTTTAATTTCATTATTTCACCAAAGATTTTTATTAAATTATAACACCAACACTTTCTTTTATGTATTTACACACTTTTTAATTCATATTAACACTTACAATTTTTAATTTTAATAAATTTACGAAAATTTTACGGTTTTATTAAGCCTTTACTTTTAATGTATAATGGCAACTGAGTATGAGAATAGAAAGAGAAGATGACAACTAAATAGTGCTGCCAGATGATCGATTTCGGTATATGTAATAATAAATGTAACGGCCAGATTTGAATAAATTTAGCAAGGAGTTAAATCACAGTTAATTAATGGGTTTGGAGAAATAATAAAAAAATTTGTAACGAATTAAAATAAAAATACATAGTAAGAAAATCAGGTACATTTTTAGCGAATAAACAAATATTTAAAGAGTTAAAGGTTAATTAATTGAAACTAATTTAAATTTAAAAATATTAGTTAAGGTTTAAAATTAAGTAGTGATACCTATTGCTTTATATATAAAATGCAATAATATATGCCGACAAAGAATAATAAGCAATTTGACATATTAAAAAATATTTGTTAATTTTGTCCCTATTAATATTATATTAAATATACTTATTATGAACATGAATTTTCATAATTACAAGAAATTTAAACTTCTTTATTTTCACGCACAATAACCCCTTTTGCAGTAAAACATCGACATTTTTTTTATACAAAACGGGTAGGTTTTTTATTAAAATTATGTTTTATTTGTTATTCTTTCAGATGAAACGTGCATATATTTAATGAATTTTTTTTAATTATTATTATTATTGGTGTTTCATATTAAAACTCGTTGCTTAACTTAATCAAATCGGAATATAACAAATTCGCAGTTTCAACACACAATAAATTTAATATTAAAACTAATGACACAAACACACGTCTTCTTATGGGGTACAAAAAAAATAAATGGATATAAGGAAGAAAGTTAAAAGATGGTCAATTCCCTTAACAAAACAAAAGAGAAAATATTGCTAAATAATATAATAACTTAAGAAAGAAACAAACAATCGAAGAAAAAAGTTTTTTCTCGCTCGGCGTTAATAACTACTTCACTTCCCACCAAAGCCCATAAGGTTCCCCAAACCACCCAGGCCACCAGCTGCACCCTGTTGTAATTGACGCATCATATTTTGTAGACCACCAACACCGCCCATTTGTTGCAACATACGTGGGTCAATCATTTTTGCCATTTGTTGGTTAAGCTTTGCCATTTGATTGGGATTAACGTTTTTCGTCATGTCACCCTGTTTGAAAAGACCCTTCACGCCACCCATTTTCTTGACAACAGCAGCGAATTTTGTGTAGTGTGACACCAGCTCCTTGACTTCACGTTCTATGACACCGGAACCTTCGGCGACACGCACAATACGTGTTGGCTGTTTACTGAACAATTTGGCACCGTCGCGATTATCCAATTCACCATCAGACATACTGTCCATCATGGTCATCATGCGTTTAATGCGTGCCATGGACTCCTCTTCGCCTCCCTTGGTCATAAAGTCTTGAGAGAATCCGGGTATCATGCCCATGATTTGAGAGAAAGGTCCCATTTTCATAATGTTTTGAAATTGTTCGTACATGTCGCGTATGGTAAATTGACCGTGTTTGATTTTCTCTAAAAGCTCTTCATTGCCATCTAATTTAAGTTCATTTACCTGTAAGTGTACAAGAAGAAATATAAGATAATTAAGATACGATATAGAGTAAACAAAATTAAAAAGGAAACTGTTGATCAATGTTTGAAAATTTTGGCTTTTTGTAACGTTTCAATAAAATAAAGAAATTTCAAACAAAAAAATGAATTTTTGAACCTTCTACTTCTCTCAATGTTTTTAATGGTCATGCAAAACTAAAAGTTCTCCAGAATTTCGAAATTTGCATTATTTTTTTCTAACAGATGCATGCAAAACGCCTAAAGTAAAACTCATAATAACTTTAGAACTCTCAGTAATATTTTATAAATTTTTTTATTTCATATTAAATGAGTCCTAGATTTTAAACATATAGAATAGAAAATCGTCCTTGAACAAATGATATTTCAAAAATGGTATCTTCCATTTCCCAAGATTTTCTTAAATACGAGCGACTGCATGATTTCAAACATATTTCAAAAAATTTTTTTACTTTTCTTTGGATATTTTTATTATCACGAACATATAACCAGACATATGTTAACTAATAGTTATACTGTCGGTTAAAATTATTTTTTTTAACAGTAGCGGTATTCACAATGTAGAGTACTTGGCCTAGTAAAAAAGTAGGAAAGCTATTTATTGACAATCATTTCAATTTCTAATGTATTTTGTTTTTATTTTTTTGATATTCTGCTCTTTTACTACATTACCAGGCCAAGTACTCTACATTGTGAATACCGCTATTGTATCCTACTTGAACTACAAGTAACGTGTTTTTCTTGTTTCTTCCCTACTTAAATCATTTAAATTCTATCCTGTTTTTGAAACATTATTTTAAAAAATACAACTAATTATTATTATTATAGAAAAGTATGTAATTTTATATTAATATACAAGAAATATCGGATACTCTTTTCCAAAGTGAATCGTATCGCAGAGAGAATGTTCTGCATCGATCGAAACAAATAGTAGTCGGACGGGACACGGTCTGGACTATAAATCGGCTGAGGCAAAACTTCCCAACCACTTCATTCTAAATCCTTTTAAACAGGTATTGCAACATGTGCCCGAGCGTTGTCATGATGGAATTTTACGTTTTCATGTATGGCCGCATATTCTGCGCGTTTTTCGGTTAATACTTGTTTCAAACGAATCAGTCCCACCAAATACAGATAGTTATCTTAGCGCCATGGATATTTTTCTTTTGTGCCGATTCGACTGGTTGGCCGGGCTTCACATACGATATCTTATGCATCGGCTTATTGTAATGGAACCATTTTTCATTGCAAGTAATAATTCGGTGCAAAAATTATTTTCTTTTATAGCGTTCAAGCATTATTTCGGACATGCAAAATCTTCTTTCAAGGTCTCTCGGCTTCAATTCGTATGGTACCCAATTTCCTTGCTTTTGGATGAATCCTGCAAGCTCTTGTTTAGTTTTTTAACATTCTTCATGAAGTAATACCTCCAATTCGTGGTCTTCAAACATTTTTGGCTGGTCTGGGCGATCTTTGTCTTCTGTGTCAATATCACGACTTATGAACCGCACAAACGATCTCTCGCACGTTGAAACCGATGGAACACATTCACCATAAGCTTTGGTGAGCAATCGGTGTCCTTCAGCGGCATTTTTTTTTCAAATTAAAGAAGTAAAGCCAAACTCTCGCATTCGATGCACTATAATGTTCCATGATTAAGTAAGAGTAAATTACAGATATGTACCCTTCAAAATTACATATAAGTTATTAAAAAAATACGTTCAAAAGATACGCATTTTTAAGTCATACACTTTATCATTTTTAAATTCCAACCGGGTTTTGATAGAAAAATTACGCTTTTTCGAATTATTCAAAAACCGGGTGTCTGAATATGTCGAATCAATATCATAGGACCTGATTCAGAACTAAGACCGGAAAACAATTTTAATGCGCTGTTTTTATAATACAAGATAGTTTTATTGTAACAAAACTCTCAATGTACTCGCTTGTATTATAAAAACAGCACAAACATTTTTTGTATGAAAATCATTTGAAAATTGAGCGCTTTTCATACAAAAAGTTTACGATTCCAGTTATAATATATTGCATAGGGTAACATAGAGACGAGACGTAATTGTTAAAAACCTAAGTCTGTTGACAAAAACCTAACTCTTGCAACAAAAAATTCATGCTAGTCCTAGTGTATTTTGTTTTTGTATAAAACATATGATTTGTTATATTTGTGTTTGACAAATCGGAGTGCTCGTCTCTATGTATAATTCTCTATGGTATATTATATGATATTAGTTAGTCTTGACTGCTAACTAACGAGAACTAATTTCCAAATTTTGATAATCTCCCGGGGAGTCATTTTTGGGAATTTCTTAAACTCGTTTGCTATTAAATTATCTTGTCTTGGAGTAGTTGTACAAAGTCTTCTTCCCAAATGTTGAGGTTTTATAATATCTGTCTCACGAAATTTGTTTTTATAATTTAATTGAATAATGAGTATAATCACAGATAGTGTTTAGCTTCAAGCTGTCATTAACACATTTTATTATGTCGTTTTTTCATTTTTACGAAAATCCTGACTATAGCTATAATTAATGGGCATTTTTAATAATAATATAATTATCTGTAAGAGTACATTTTGACTTGTAACTCTTATCACAAATATTAAGCTAATAGGTTATGAAAGAATCAATACTAATACGAACAAAATTACTAAATATGACCTAAACTCCTCAGTTGAAAGCCATTCTGCAAAATTAGTTTTAGATTTTATTAAAACTGTTTCATTTTCAATCAAGGTTGGCTACAGTAATCTCTAAGCTACCGTGATAAAAAATATAGTTTATGCGTGAAATATCTTTTTAAGCTCGACTATCATTAACTCTATTATAAAACTGTTACCACTAAAAACCCGTTACCGAAACAATTGAAAATTAATTCTGTTACCACTAAAAGAGCGTTATTCTATAAATATTCAATTCTGAAAATTCAAGTTTTAATTTTCATTACCGAAATATCATGAAATATCAACGCTACCGAAATAAGATACAATTTTGTTACCACTAAAATATAGTCACTGGTATAATCCAAATTTGCGTAACTTTAAATTTTAACTATTTTAGTTTTATACATATTTCATATGAAAGTTTTTCAATATCAGGCTTTGAATCCTACATAAAAATATTCAAAAAACTTCGTTGGTTTAGATGTTAAAGCGCCAGATTTAACAAGTCGTTAATATTATATTTGAAATAATTATTTCATTTAAAATAATTCTTAAATCCGGACTCGAAAGGATAAAAGACAAAATTGTATTAGATTTGATTATTTTTAAAGTAACACCCACCTTATCAATCAGTCCTTCAATATCTCCCATGCCCAACAGTTTGCTCACAAAAGGTTTCGTCTTAAATGGCTCCAAATCGTCAATGTGTTCACCGGTACCAATAAATATAATGGGCGAATTAGTAGCGGCCACTGCTGACAGAGCACCACCACCCTTAGCATGACCATCCAACTTGGTAATAATCACAGAACCAATGTCAACTTTGTCCTTAAAAGCCTTAGCTTGAGCTTCACAAGCCTGACCAATTGTGGCATCCATTACGAAAATAATATTATCCGGATTGACGGCATTCGCAACTGCCAACATCTCTTCGAACAAAGACTCCTCTTGCTTGTGACGACCCGAAGTATCGACAATAATCATTTCGAAACCTTCCTTCTTGAACATGTCAACACCTTCTTGAGCTATGACCACAGGATCAATTTCTGTGTAACTACCATAGAAGGGAATACGAGCCTTGGTGGCATTCTGTTTAACTTGATCGTAGGCACCAGCACGGAAGGTATCAGCGCACACCAAACAAGATTTCCAATTACGTTTCTGGTAGTGATAGGCCAACTTGGTACATGTCGTGGTCTTACCTGAACCCTGTAGACCTACAAACATAATCACATTTGCTTTACCCTTGATGGGCTGATATGGCTTGACACCGGGATCTACTAATTTTATGAGTTCCTTGAAGACGGCACTTTGTATCATGCGTCTTTTGTTGAGACCACCAGCCATCTCGTCGAAATCAATTACGGCCTTGACATTTTCACGCAACTGCTTGACCAAACGAATATTTACATCGGCTTCCAAAAGGGCAGCACAAATCTCTTTAAGCATGGAATTTAAGGCCTCTTCATTGATTACGGTGGCTTTGCTTAACGAATGCAAGGCAGTGGTAATTTTTCTACCCAAATCTGCTAAAACCATTTTGTAGCCGTCTTTTCACCAATCACTACAATTATACTTATTTCTTTCTTAGACTTGTTTTATTTAACTATTGATTTATATTCACGTGTATTTTTATTATGATTTTTAACAATGATATTTGCGAAATACAAGAAACAAGTAAAAAAAACTTTTACTTTTTTTTTTTCTCAAACAACGTCGTATTTTGACACGTCGATGTGCATGTCAGACTTCGTAGTTATTCGATTATTATAAAGGTAACGGCGTTGCAATGACAAACTGTCAAAGTGGAAAAAGAAATTAGAAATGTAAAAAAATTTGCTAACAAACTAGTATGTAAATAACACATACTATATATTTTATTTAAGTTAAATGATTATTCTAACAATATTAATTAGTTTGTGTTTTAATTTAATAATATTATATATGACAACAACAAATGTTGTTAAGGGTTTTAACGTCGTCATTTCAACTTCCCTTGACTTTGAGAAAACGGTACAACATATGTCGTTGAACACCCCTGTTTTAGTACATGCAAGCATTTGACAAGTAAATTGGATGTTACGTTTGATTTTTTATTTGTAATGATTTTAGAGTAAAAAGAGTTATATAAAAAAATTTTTTAATTAATTATTGATACCGTTACCGACATGATACAATAGTATACATAGTGGTGAGGGTATATACATACATATAAGTTTTTCTATCCGTTTGTAATTTCCACATTTTTAATTTGCGACCTCATTAAGCATGTATATTCTGTACCTCGTTTCTGTAACTCTCGCATCGAGAAATTTCTCGCATGAAACAGTGAAATTGAATTAAAAACAACGTGAATTGAAACACGATTTCATATCTCACATGTAAGTGTTTCTGTAATTTCATTTTGTGAGAACTATCTGTCATTTAAGTTTTTTGACGTAACTTATTGGAAATTTGTGAGTCAAAGTGTTTCTGTAAGAAAATTTTGTGAAAAGTTTCTCACATGAACTGTCAAAATAACTCACATTTAAAAACGGTGCGAAAACAAATTTTTTCAAAAAATATAATATGAATACTAAAAATAAAGAAAAGGTAAGATTTTATTTTTAATTAAAACTTAAATTAATGTTAATTATTTTCCTTGCTTAACCTATAGAGGTCTTTAAAACGTTGCTCCGGAATAGTAAATTGATCAGTTGTATTCCTTAATTTTTGGCGATAAATTCGCAACATATTTCTACGATCATGTTGCTCTGCCTCTATTAATAAATTAGTATACATTTCTGATCACTATTAAATTATTTATTTTTTAAAAAAATTATAATTTTACTTTTTAATTTTTTTTTTAAATATAAATTGGTTTGTTTATTTTTATCTTCTTCTTGATGTTTTTGACAGCTTGATTGGAAATTTCCAATAAAAACGTAATAAGTGCTGGCTCTTCTCACTTTATGTTACAGAAACACTTTTTTCTCCCAAATAGAGAAACGATGGAATTTTTTGTTTCACACTTTTCGATGTGAGAACTTCTCACAAATAGTTACAGAAACGGGGTACTGGATATAGCCATATCACTCTGTTTTTTGAAATAAACTGTCCGAAGACTTGAAATGCAAAAAAACGGCAACTACCACGATTTTTGATCCATTTTTAATTTTTAGCATCAAAATTTTTTCACCAAACATTTTTTTCTCATAAAATATTTATTTTTACCAAATTTTTTTTACGTTTTCAAAACGGTAACGCTAATTTGCATTATTTCGGTAACAGTATATTAGCGGTAAAGCTATTTAATGTTATTTCGGTAAAAGTAGCTTACGGGTAACAGTAATTTCAGTTTACAAAAATTAAAAATAAGGTGGCATATATGGTATTAAACTATATTATTGAAATTAAGAATTAGTATTTTTTATAATTCAAATTATTTAGAGAATAGCGGTAACGGTATCTATTATTATATCGGTAGCGGTAATTGCAATTATTTTTTTCACCAAAAAATTGTTTTCAATATTTATTTCAATATTTAGCTAAAAATGGTCGGGATCGGAGCGAGATTCTTCAAACTTTGTTGAAACATTTTATATAATTTTACGTAATTTGTCTGAAATGGCGGGTTATTATTAGTGGACATGTGACCTCACATACAAAATAAATACATATTTTCAAATATCTGAAGGATTTATTTCGTGGCGTGTTCGATTAGTGGGCGTGGCACCTCTCATACAACATATTTAGTTATTTTCGAATATTTGGAGAACAATAATAATGAAAGTATTTTAGCTTACTACAAATGTATTCCTTGCTTATTTACGAAGTAAGTAGAATTTTATTTTAAAATGTTTTTCGTAATTATATAATTATAATTCAAATATATACACCTAACATCTTTTTATGAAAACTATGAACTATAAATTTGTACATTCAGTGAAACACTCATCTATTAATAAAACCACTTTATTAACTTTTTGCTAACACCCTGCTATTTTCATCACGCATGCTTATTCTAATGACTTCCATACCGATTAAATAGCTGTTACTTTTTACCCAGATACTTGCCAATATTCTAGAAAGGGACAAATACAGATATCAAAAGAATTTCGCTATTTTTTCCTACTGTAGTAGGTACATGCCAACACATACAAAAATGTATGAAGAAAAATTGCATATAACGGTACTATAGAGCTTTTCACAGATTAAAATGGAAAACGAATTACAGTTGGAAAATTTTATTGTAAGTGTTAAGAAACTAAAAAAATAATTTTAGTTGAGCGGAGCTCTAGTAAGAATTGAACAAAAAAAATATATATAAAAATGAATAACTGTAATTAATAAAAATATGAAAAAAAAAAATTCAATAAAATTTAAAAAGTTTGAGTAAATGAAAAATTAATAAAAATAATAAAGAATTACTAGCTAAAGTTAAAATAAAGCAAATATTTGTTAAGAATTGTAGCATATCGTTAGAAAATTATGGAATTTTTTAATTCACATACTTATATTTTTCACAATGACGTTTGAGTGAAAATTTTCATTGATTTTTTTTGCCCACTGCAACTGTTAAATAAAATTAAAATATAAAAATTGTTAAAATTTCTAGAAAAATTGAATATATAATATAGACGTGTATATATCAATTTTATATATTATATAAAATTTATAAAAAAAAAATTTACATACATACCTATATATTTTTAATAATAAACAAATTAAATTCTAAAAAATTTTATTATTAAAGAAAAAAAATTAAACCCATTTATTTGAAATACAGTTAAAAACTGAATTAAATGTGTATAAAAAAAAAAAAAATTATATAAAAAATTAAAAAATTTTTTATAAAATTTTTTTCTTTCAGCTGTATTCCAGTATATATATAAAACTTTTACGGCGATTATAATTTAAAAAAGTACGAAAGCTTTTTGCTTTTACTGGTTAAAAGGACTCTCACGCCTGTGTGTGCGCTTTGGGTCTTTAGAAAACAAAAACCACAAGATAACAACAACATAGTTGACTTTCATTGAATGAAAATAATACAAGACCTACAAGAAAACAACAAAAAGAAATAAAGAAAAAAGAGCAACGTCAACAAAAACCCATAATAGAGAACAATATTTAACAACGAAGTGTATAATACTATCTCTCGAAAACTATATATGTATTTACCGTTACATTAACTACCACCACCCTACACTACTCAATACAACTCTAACCAATTATCAGTCACTCAGTCAGCAAACAACTTGCGAGAGCATATTTTATCTTTAGCAATTTGCCGTACTTGTCATCATCGTCGTCATAGTTGTTTAACACACACACACACAAACAAACAAAAAACAATATATTGGCCAACTTTAGCTAGTGTAACGGAATATAGTATCAGCAGCCAGAAAAACAACAACAACAACAATAACAGAAAAGTATCCCCTAAAAAGCCTTTTGTTCAAGGAATATCAGCAGTTTTCAATACCTTCCAAATCTATCCTTCACACACACACTCTCTCTCTCGCTCTCTCTCGTTAACAACTCTAAAGAACAAAAACAACAAAAAATAACATGTAAGTAAAAATATTGATTTTTCTTTTTTTTTTTTTTTTTTCTTCTTCTCTACTGAATTGAACTTATAAAAATCTGCACTTGTATACAATTTATTCATTCAGTTAAATTTTGTTTAATTGAATTTTTTTGATTTTATTTTCTGTTTATTCTTTGGTTATTTGGTTTTTATAAGTCACCCACATTAATTGTGCATTAATGTTTGCAGAAAATCCGAAATTCGTTTAATCGCGTATTTTCAATGGCACACAAATCTGTGGGAAATTATGAAATTGTGTCAAGCGAAGGAGGTCTTAACACCCATATTTGACATTTTTTTTTTTTTTTAATGTATGTATGTAATATATTGTGCAATTAAGTGCATTTCCTAAAAATTGCACAAAATCACAATTTTATTCCTACATCTTATTAAAGACATTTATAAATATTGGTATATTACTTTCATATCCGAAAATATCGAACTTTTATTTTGAAAAATCAAGATATTAATGTATACATTTTTAGTTACTTTAACTTCTAATTGAATTTATTAAATTTTAATTTAATGTTGTAAAAAGTAAATTTTTTTTATAATCTTTAGAATAATGAATTCATTCTTTTCAAGCTAGAATCTGGAAGGAATGGACAGTTAGTTATTTAACATGACATCTATTTAAACAGTCGACATATTTTTTTTGTTATAAAATCTTTTATATTTATTATAAAACCAAAATTTGACACTGTTCCAATTTTGATGTAAAAATCTTAAACGCTGCTTTCATACATAAAATTAACAGCTTTTTGACTCTCCTTGGAAGTTTTTAAAACACATATAAAGCTCCTTTTGTGGGCGCAATGACTATATGTAAATCATATATGCCATTATCCATTATCTGAAAAATGTAACTCAATAAACTTGTTTAAAGTAATAATTGTAATGAGGTTTGACTGGTATCCAGAGCTTCACTAAAATCTTAAACAAGTAAGAGAGCTATATTATGCTGTGCGGAATCTTATTTACCCTTCACCAAAGTATTTCTTTTTCTTTTTTTTATGAAAAAAACTAGGGTTATAAAATATTTTTTCCGATTTTTACCCATTATCGGTCCAAATTACTATGGCGTTATATACGTATTTGGAAAGTTGTTTAAAATCATTAGATATCCATATTGTCTATATTAATGACTTAGTAATCCAGATATAGATCAAAAATAGGTTAAACATCAAGGCAGTCATGGTTTTTTGTTTATATCATAGCTATTTCAGGGCCAAATAACGTACTTGAAGCCCCCAAACAATTTGTGAAATAGTTACTATAGCGGATATATTGATGTGTAAGTCAGTTATTTGGGGGCCTCAGAAAGATGATTTCAACATACAGACAGACAGGGCTATATCGATGATAACGACTTAGAATACATTACTTTATGGGGTCGGAAATAAAGATTAGAATTTGAAATTACCACTCATGGTGAAGGGTATAAAAATGTCAGCAATTCATTCCATAAAACTATTCCCAACAAAACAAATTATTTTTAGCTTCATTCAAATAATAATAAAATAGTAATTCTAATAATAAATTATTTTCAAAGGAATGTCATCAATACGTTTGAAGTACTAAGAAATAATAAGCCTATGAATTAAGGAACTATTTAATGGAATGATTCAACATTAAATTTAATTAACAATTACAATTCCCAATAAGCATTTTTACTGGAATTCAAGTTGAATGCAACTGTAATTCAAGCCTTGAATTATAGTCAAGCAATTGAATTACAGATGTATTACACTTTACATCAATAGCATTCTCCAGTAAAAATAAATTCAAGACATATTTTTTTTGTTTGAAAAATATTTAATTTTTCAAATAGTTTTCAAGTTTAAAATATAATTACATTTGCTTTCAAGTCAAATTCCAACAAAATGTTCAAAGTGCTTGAATTTTTGGGGCTTTGTTGCTTATAGCCTAGAATGTATGGGTTACTCATCCACACCTACAGGAGCGCACACTGTAATATCATGATGCCGGCCACTTTCATGATCTGGAGTTTCTCTTATTCGATTTTAATAAGCGAGATCCAACTTTTCATAAGTTGTTATAGTGGCAATTTTGCATAACATCTATCAAAACCAGTTTTATCGATCGAAAGAAAACCTAATGTAATTTCCTGCATAATCCGAAACGTTTTTCAACGTATCTATTGTCGAAATATATTATTTTTTAGGTGCCTTTTCAGAGGACTTTTTGTAGTAAATTAATGCGTTTTTTTTTCTGCAGAGAATTTTTCACCTTTTTCGAAAAAAGCTTTATTTAAAGTAGAACAAAATAAAAATTAAATGAAGAAAAACATTCTCAAATTTTATAATTTGTTTGAAAGTGAGTATTATGTAAATAGGGAAATATATATAGAGCGGAAACTTCATTGTCAAAGACCTAACTCTGTTGTCAAAAATTCCACCCAAGAGCTGAGAAAAAACACAAGTTTTTTACCATATTCGATAAACACATACCCTTTGGACATTTCCATTTTTATTCTTTTAAATTTCGAAAAACTCGCGATTTTATTATTTTAAGATGTATTTGAAAGCTAATTATGTCCCCTTTAGACCACATAATTAAAAAAATATTTGTTTTCACTTTTAAAAAAAAGCTCGCCCTGTAAAATTTAACCTGTTTTCCAACAATCTTAAAAGGTTTTAAATTAACTAAACAACCAAATTTAATTTTTTTCTATGTTTATGACGAACTGTAAAAATTTAAGTTTTGCTAACCAATACTTATTTTGTCTTCAATATTAAAAAAAAAAATAATGCTAATATAGTTGAGTCGTTCCATAAAAGAATCAAAATATTAAAATTAAATGATATTATTTGCAATTTGTTTCGATTACGTTTATAACTAACTACATTTTACACTTCCGTCAAGGATGTTATAACCGTGTGCGATTTTATTAAGTATTTAACGAACTTATACTTCAGGACCTAAGTGGCTCGGGTTAAAAGTAGATTTGAAGTAAATTTTTTTAAATAAAAAATAAAACAATTAAAGCTAGATACGATCAAAATTTATTTTTATTATTTGGACAACCCTAAAATCATAGAGCGGAAACTCGACTGTCAAAGACCTAACTCAGTTGTCAAAAACCTAAATGATAAAAAAAAGCTGTGTCAACACAAACACAACACTTGTATGTGTGATTATTTTGAGTAAATATTTTGTTTGAGTTTTTTTTTTCTAGGTTCCGCTGTAAGCATAAAACTCACACAATTGAATACTAAAAAATTAAACACATTTCAATATCGTGGTTAAATGTCATTAACACAATTGATGGCAACAATTGTTGGTTAAGACCTTTTTCACCTGACACCCTCAATTCAAACAAACAAACACACACAATTTCCTTTCCAACAAGACATGCTCAATTGTTTGTGGTGACCATTACAGTCTTACAACTACTTTTTGGTGCAAATGATTGTAATTTATAACCAAAAAAAATCGATTTTAATTATGATTCATTTATTGGTTTTACACAAAAATATATAATTTATAAAAAAAAAAAAATATAGTTATTTTTTTCTTATTTGGCAAAAAGTCACACTTTTGATATACGTCAACACACATATACACTAACATAAACTATTACCATATAGAAATACATATACACACACACACACACATACCACATGCATACAAATACTTACAAGGATATTTCCTTTTGAACTCATACACACACATACATACAACAATCTAATAAATTTATTTCACAATTTATCAAGTGCGTAGTTGAAATTATATGAATTCCAGATTTTAAAAGTTATTGCAATATTTTTTTTTTTTAAATTTGAATAAATACAAATACAATATTTTTTTTATGTAAAAAATTAATGGATTTTTGTTAACATTGGCTGTAGCAGTAATAATCAAATTTATGGCGGTTTTATAGAGTATTGAGAATTTTAAGGCTAAATACTTTGTTGTGGAAGGTGGTATGATACATCAAATGTGACGTCAGAGTTTATATTTATGCTATTTGAAATATTTGTCATTTAAAAACGCAGTACATCTGCAAAAATGTTAATATTTGTGTATAAAACACAAGTAAAAAAGTATAGTCGGTTAAGCCCGACCATATAATACCCTACACCGAGTATGTGAGCAAATTATGCATCGATCACAAGCAAATTTAGTGCATGATTTCTGTGCATAATTATTTGAGTTAAATTTTTTCTCCATATTAATACATAAAAAATATTTGTGCATGTAAAAGTGATTTCTGGAAGAGGGTCATATACGGGAGCTATGACTAATTATGGACCCATCGTCATAAAATTAGATGACTTGCTTGTTATATGTATGGAACTTATTTGTGTTGAATTTTATTTGACTATGAACATTTTTAAAACATTTATGCTCGTTAAAGTGATTTTCGAAATTGGACCTTATATGGAAGCTATTACTAATGGATGATATTGTTACGTTTTAACCTTTTTAAAACGTTGGTTTATTTCCGTTAAATAAACCAGATACTTTTGATTGCAAATTAAGTTGTTTAAAATTTTAACAACTCTTTATTTATTTAAAATCTACAACAACAACATTTCAAATAATCACTCAGTGTCTTTATACACGTTTATCAATTCGCAGAAATGCACACACGCTTTATAATGTACAAACTCACGACTGCAACCTCTGCCACTATTTATACACACGCCATCTTTCGGGAATCTTCTACAATGCTCTTAACAGACAAACTAGTATGTTCGAATTCTAGACTTTTCGATGTCAATGCTAATAACCGCATGCTATCAACATTGTTGATAAGTAGAAGCTTCTACTGATGGACGTGTTTATAAACATGATGAATGCTGCAGGCAGTCGTTACAGACCGTTAAATTCAAATCGCTATTGCAAATTCGTAACAATATTTATAAAATTTATTTGGAGCGAAATTTTTTTAGATACCTATATAAATTAGGCATGGTTAAATCGACTCAGAAAAAGATTCTGAGTTAGGGTTCCTATTCACATTTTTTTAAAAAAGTTGTATGATTCGATTATATCCATAGATTTTATCGATACTAGCAGCAAAAAAAAAAAGTTAACACAGAAGAAATATGATGATTTACGTAACCGAACAACAATTTTTCAGCCACAACAGAAAAATTCGGTCAGAGTAAATAATTTGATTAGCAATTAATTCGCTTATCATACACATAAATATTTTCCGTGTGATAAGAATCAAAAAAACGTTTATGTAAAACAAGAAAATAAACATTTCTATACTTTTTCAAGTAGAAATTGAGAAAATCCAAATTAATATTAGCGGTATTCACAATGTAGAGTACTTGGCCTAGTAGAAAAGCAGAAAAGCTATTTATTGACAAATATTTCAATTTCTAATGTATTTTGTTTTTAGTTTTTTGATATTCTGCTCTTTTACTACATTACCAGGCCAAGTACTCTACATTGTGAATACCGTTATTGAGAAAATACAAAGTGAAAAAGAGAAATCCGAATTAATGTTGAGAAATAACAAATTGAAATTCAAAATATCAAATTAAATTGAGAAAAAACAAATTGAAATTAAGATTTCTTAATGACTAATATTGAGAATATATCGCTCATTTGCTGCAACAACGACATAATTCAAAATCTGTGTGTTTTGAACTGAGTAATACGAAATATGGGCCGTTTTATAGTCTTTCATATAGTTTTATCAGTTTTCAAAAAAGTCAATAATTTTTCCCGTTAGAGTATTTTTTTTGTTGTAAACGTCAAAATCAAAATTCATGTTTTCTAGTATATTTGACAAGAACAAATTTGGGTTAAATACAGATTAGAAGGATATTAACATCTACTATTCAAATCAGGTTATATTTCTAAAATCTCATGATTTGTTGAACATTTATTAAAGAAACAGTCAAATGTCTTAAAGCATTCAAAGCCGTTTTTCTCGAAACGGCTTTTTTTGAATTATGACGTTGTTGCAGCAAATGAGCGATATGACAAATTTAAAAAAAAATTTTTGTTATGAAATACATACTACGAGTACGAAATTTAAACCAAACAGAAAATTAAATTTATTATTTCTTAATAACAATTTAGGTTTTCTCAACATCAATTTGTATTTTCTGAATTTCAATTTACATTTTCTGAATATTAATTTCCATTTCTGAATTTCGGTTGCATTTTTCTCAATATTAAATTGGATTTCTTAATTTCAATTTGTTTTTTGCCAATATTAATTTGATATTCTCAACAGGAATGCCAGGTACTTTTAATCGCTGTCCCCAACCAAAATTGAAAATATCCCCA
Organism: Calliphora vomitoria; assembly: GCA_942486065.2. Lineage (NCBI taxonomy): Eukaryota > Metazoa > Arthropoda > Insecta > Diptera > Calliphoridae > Calliphora > Calliphora vomitoria. The sequence continues at coordinate 35,513,741 of OW818031.2, read as the reverse complement.
AAAATCCCAAAATATTGTTTTTCTTGAAATTTTTACAAAAACTAAACTACATATTAAATTAATCAGCCAATAACTGTTCGAATTAATTGTTAATAAAATTAAGAAGATTCCTTAAAACAAAAATTCTTATGAATTTGTCAAAGTTTCTTTTGAAAATATTTGTAGCAATTGGTTGAAAATTTTTTTCCACTGCACACACATCGTTTGAGAGTAATCGATAGTAAATTCAATTCGAAGTTACAGAATTACACCTTGCACTGAACTTTACCATCATAATTTGTATTGATTTGTACATAAAATCCTACTTTGGATTTAAAGATTATATCGTATTATATGTTATGATACATACAAGGTGGGTCAAAACTAATCAACCAATGTTTTTTTGCTGTAATTTTTTTTTATGAAAAGCAGAACCAAAGTTTTTCATTAAAAAACAAAAATACAGCAAAAGAACATTGGTTGATTACTTTTGCCCCATCTTGTACATTCAATAGCATTGAGCATCTCTATTTTCTATACACACAACGTGAAATAATGTTCACTTATTGCTATTAAGTATCGATATTAAAACAACCTTAACCTAATTACTTTATCCCCATAAAATCCCCGAAATATTTTCAAATATCCCCAATAAAATCCCCAGTACCCAAACGAAATTTTCTGTCCCCAAAAACCTTACAAAATCCCCAACACTGGCAAGCCTGATTCTCAATATCAATTGGTATGTATATTTTCTCATTGGGTCTTCGGGTCAAATTTGACCCATGAAATGAAAATTTAATTTGTTCTAAAAGTGAGTGGTTGATAGTGTCAACAACTACAATAGGTTTTTAGAAAAAAAAAATTGGCCAAAAAAATGTCTATAAAATTTTTTGCACTTAAGGTGTTTGGGCCATATTTGAACCGGTGAAAAAATCTCGAATTTTTTTACGCACAGTTAAGTTAAATGTTTTCAGAGCTTTGGTACAATATATCTTTGGCAGCACTAATATATATCTGTCTCTTTTCATTATACTTGAATGAAAACTGGAATTCCCCGAGCAAATACCAAAGCTATTTTTTCTAATCCCTCAAAATTCAACCCATTTTTTATATTTTATGACCTTTATTTAATTTCTAATGTCAACATAAAATAATGACAATAATATTGGTTTAAAATTGTTTATACACATTCTGATTGGAAAAAGTACTTTTTGAAAAAAGTTCTTTTTCAGATTTAACTTAGTCGGACCTTTTAAATCATTTTAAAAAGTGTATATTTCCATTATTTAATTTTTATAGATTATTTGAAAATTTATAACCGGGGTTTGACTTAATTTGGTATTAAAAACCATTGCCGGGAATGAACAGAAATGGAAAAAGTCCGGGAAATTAGGAAAGCCTCAGTCGATAGTTCAATAATTAAAAAAATTGTATCATCACTTGGAAAAGATTTTTCCATCCTAATTTATTTTGAATTAAATGAACTATAAATTATTAATATTGATGTTGCTAATTATGTGGTACTTTTTCTGAACAGGTAAATTTAATTTTTAATTAATTCAAGGCCATACTAGTAAGATAGTAGGGTTCCATTTGCATAATGATCGTTTGAATAATCGATAAAATACTTCCGAATAATTATTCGAAGAATTTAAAAATTACCATTTTTGAATAACGAATAATTTTATGTATTAAATTCGAATAAAAAGAAGAATTTAAAATTTACCATTTTCGAATATTTTTATGTAGAATAATCGAATAAAACGAATAAAAATATTTGCTCTAATTGTACAAATAATCTGTCTGTTTTCATTTTCAAAAATAAGAATGAAAGAATAAACCAATTTGCTGAGTACAAGCAAGTCTGTTTTCAAATTTGAAAAATTTCCTTCTTCTTAACCCTACCTTATCTATGACATCTACAAACACAGAAATTGCGCAAATTTTATGTACAGGTGTTTGGTATTATTGAAATATTTAGAACTTCAGGCTTAACATTTTAAAAAAAGTCTTTCCGATGAAGTTTCAGAATAACATTTTGTAAATTTCACGATGTTGCGATTTTTCGTGAAGAATATTTTTAAATTCGATTTTATGTAAAATTCTTAAGGATTAAAATATTGTAATAAAATTTGGAACTTATAAAGATCGAATAATCTTTTAATAAAACTTTTTCCGTTGATACTTAAATACCGTAATTCCTAAAACGGGGAAAATATGTTCCAAAAATTAATTTGTATTTATAAAAGAAGTCGGCTCTGCCGTAGTTTACCATGTGATATATGTTTAACATTTACCACTATAACCAGACTTTGTGTTAGTCAGTTTATATGTTAACTTATATTTATACTGTCGGTTAAAATAATTTTTGTATGAACACTGTCAATGTAACTTTATGTCAATTGCCTCATTTGAAACGGGTCTTAAAGAATCCAACAACTCCGACTACAAAATATATAAATGTTACTACAAAAAGTTAGAATTCTAAAAAAAAATTGATTAATTTTAAATTTTTAATCGCATTATTTGAACAAGTTAAAATCTCTTCTTCGAATTATTCAAATAGAAGAAAAATCTAATCATTTGAATAGATGTACGTAAGTTTGTTAATATAATAACATTTTATTTTTTGCAAAGAAGAATCAATTTATATATATTTATTATAAAGAATCTTGGAATTTTGGAAATTCAATATTTGAATCCTTAACATTTTTGTTAATTCATATCAAATCCACATTGAATTAAAATATTTTATCTTCATTCAACTTCTTATTAATCACTCACAAAGTGAATTGAAAAAAAATGGCTAAAGACTATTTGTAATAGATTTGAATTAAAGAAAACTTGAATCATTCAATACATTTTATTAAGCTAATTTGTAATGGTTTTAAATTAGAGAAAACTTAAATAATTCAATAAAGAATAAATTCTCAAAAAAATTAATTCAATACATTTGAGACCCTAAGGAATAAAATTATGAGTTAATTCGTAATGAAATATTTAAATGAATGGCTAATATACATATGTATAAGATTTTATTTGGTTTTGAAAATTTAATTAGGAATTAATTCTTACGAACCTTTGTTTCTACATTATTAAAAAAATAAATAATCCATCGATTATTTAAATAATATTTTATAATACAATAAAATTATTAATTAATGTATCATACCATCTTCCCATTTCAAATATCAACATTTTAGGTTGTAAGTATTACAAAACTCATAAGTATTTAACATGTCTTTAGTATTTAAAACGAAATTGCAAGCTTTGAAATTATTACAAAAACTTGATTGTATTAATAAAACAAATTTCATAGTCAAATTCAAAATTTCTGACATACCTTTAAATAAAAGTAATGCGAACAAGAAAAAACCATAGAGAATAGACATAGAGCGGAAACTCTCCTGTCAAAGACCTAACTCAGTTGTCAGAAACCTATATGTGGTGAGAATATATTAGTAGAAAAAACTATGTGAAAACAAAAACAACACTCGTATGTGTGATTATTTTGAGTAATTCTTTTGTTTGAGTTTTTTTCTAGTTTCCGCTCTATGTTTCTCTATGGAAAAAAACATTCAATTTGATTTCATTCAATTAAAAATAATTCAAAATATATATTCATAAATAAACTCCAATTGACACTTTGGCAAAAGTGTTTTGTATTCTGAAAATATCATTAAAAATAATCAAAGATTTTTGGGTTCAAAGTAGCCTTCTGGTCTTCTACCGCGCTTAATTGTCTATTGTCCAGAAAATGGAAGGTGAAGCCAAAGAAGGAAAGGAAAGTGAGCCTCAGTGAGTATCAAGCAATGTTTATCAAAAAAAAACATTGAAAACTTAAACATAAAGTTTTTTTTACTTATACATACTTAAAACTATACAACAATAGTTAAATATTATATACAAATACTATATAAATATTAGAAATGATATCACTCTTTTTGATACAGCATTATTATTAAAACGAAAAGAGTGAGCTTTCAATTGTTATATATTGAAAAAAATTTCAAAGTAATTGCCTGATTTAATATCAAATATCAGCTGTGATTTTTTATTTCGCTAAAAACCGAATGTTACGTTTAGTATATTTTTAATCTAGTGCCTTAAATAGTTAGAATATGAATTCGCCAAAGGTGGAATATATTTTTAAATAATATAAATAAATATCAAACAATAATTTTATTAATATTTTGCATGTTAAATATTAGTTTCTTTTTACTTAATTTTTTCAACTTTATTTTAAATTAAATTTATTTTTTTGAAGAAACCTTGTTAAAACTTGAGTTGTTATGAAAAAAGAAATACTTCGTAAGCGTAATACATTTTTTAATGAAATATTGGATAATTTTGAATATCATCTTGACATCATAAACGTTGCGATATATATATTGAAACCAACTTTTCGAAGACCCCAACATATATGCATATGAGTCTCCTGAGGGGTAGATATAAGCACTATGTACAGGTGTTTGGTATTAGAACTTCAGACTTAACATTTTAAAGAAAAAGTGTTTCCGATCAAGTTTCAGAATGCCATTTTTCATAAAAACTTGAAATTTCACGATTTAGCGATTTTTCGTGAGGAACATTTTTAAATTCGAATTTGTATAAAATTCGTAAGGATTAAGATATTGTAATAAAATTTGGAACTTATAAATATCGAAGGAGCTTTAAATCAAACGTTTACCGTTGATACTTAAATACGGTAGTGCCTAAAACGGGGAAAATAAGGGCTGAGATCGAAAAAATCTTAACATACATAAATGTTAATAAATATTGATTGAAATTATTATTACAACTTACGAAAATTATTATTTTTATGGTTCTAATCGATAGTTATGAATTTATGAACCTTTTCCGGAAACCCATCCATTAAGATTTTTATTGAGTTTGCTGTCACTTTGTTCGAACAGGTAGTCCATCTCCGTTTAAAATCTATCACACTTTTGGACACCTTTTTTGTGCTCTTCAATTCTCTTTTAACAAGATCCCAATATCCCTCCACTGGCCTTAGCTCCAAGCACTTTCGAGGATTTGTCTCTTTTGGTACAAATACCACATTATTGTTCTTGTAACACTCAAGACCATTATTACCATAGTGTAAGGATGCCAAATCAGTCCAAAAATGAGTGAACACATTAAGAAGTCTTGCCATGCCAAGAACTTTTTGGGAACATTTTATGCTTTGGGTCCTAAACTTTTTTAAAAAATACTCTCGAGTATCAGAAAAATAAAAATATTGACCCGGAAGCTGCGAAAACTTTTTCATACATACGTTTCCCCATCCATTATGCATCAGGTATATTTTTTGTATAAAATTTGACTTCAATTTCCATATATTTTCGATGCGTATGAAAAATAAAATTTTATCTATTAAATAATAAGTATACGTTTGAACTCAATACATATTAATTATGCTCACCCTAAAATTATGCAACCCTTCTGCAAAAAAGTTAACATATTTTGAGAAGTATTAAAATAAAAGCATTAGAGGCGAAAGTGGCCTCTAAATTTTTAGCAGAGTTCCTGCAAGCACTTTTTGGGCCTTGTATGTTCTTGAACCTGTAATGGCTTTAACTTTTCGTACCAAATAGTCCGAGTACTGAGCTAACCGAACTGCTTTCCTACCGGATGTGTTGGGAGCTCTTTAGAAAATGCTTTCAATTTATTGGCTTTAGAAACATCATGTCTATCAACGAACAAGTTCTCCCGATACTGTTTAATAACATTGGAATCAGTTTGACGGCAGACCTTTGATTGTTTGGCCAACTTTTTGTAGGACCAAGTTGGGTTTTGTTGAAAATATTTAATAATTTTAGTACGCACTATTTTCTTGTCACTCATTTTAATCAGATTAACAACAAATGAACATAATTGATATTAAACATAATAACTGACATGCTTTACAAAGATAAAAAAAGTCAAATAATACTTGGGTTAAAAGTTTTAATGAAAAACTTGTGTTAAGGTTTTTTCAATTTCAGTCCTTATGTTCCAAAAATGAATTAATAAATTATAAAAGAGGATACCACATGGTAAATAACGGCAGAGCTATTTACCATGTGGTATCTATTTAACATTTACCACCATAACCAGCCTTTATGTTAGTCTGGTTATGTAGGTTATAGTTATACTTTCGGTTAAAATAATTTTTGTATGAAAACTGTCAGTGTAACTTTATGTTAAAACATAACTATACATTTTGACCTTTCAAAAACAATATTGTTATTATATTTTACACCCATTAAAGTAGTTTTCTTTCAGAAACATATTGTTACGTTTTAGCCTTTTTAAAACGTTGGTTTATTTACTTTAAATAAACCGGATACTTTTGATTGCAGATTAAAGCCGTTTAGTAGTTTAAAATTTTAACAACTCTTTATTTATTTAAAATCTACAACAACAACAGTTCAAATAGTCACTCAGTGTCTTTATACACGTTTATCAATTCCCAGAAATGCACACACACTTTATAATGTACAAACATACATGTACAAGGCAGTTGATGTTAACTCTAACAGCGCCTATGATCAACCCAACTCACGACTGCAACCTCCGCCACTATTTATACACAGGCCATCTTTCGGGAATCTTCTACAATGCTCTTAATGGACAAACTAGTATGTTCGAATTCTAGAGCTTTCGATGTCAATGTTAAGGGCACCATACACTATCAAAACACTCATCATGCACTGTGGTAGTATTAGTGAAAATGTGTTTGTATGTGTGACACCGACAACGCTTAATGGAAAATCAAAAACATTTTGATTTTTAGCACGCTTAATGTCACTTTTTGATAGTTGTATGGTGTTTTCTCATCAATCACGAAGGCATTTACAAAAATATTTCAAGGCGTGAGGTTGATAAGTGTGTCGGATGAAGACAATAATTTTTTTTATTACATATTTCTTTTATTATTTTTGTTTTTCCTTTTGTCTAAACATGCTGCCGTTATTGCAACTAAATTTTCATCCGATACTGACATTTTTAAATACACTTTTAGTGAAAATAAAAATGGATTATAATTCCCGCTATTGGTGTTAACACCACAAAATCAAAAATAAAATGCTGATTGACGAGTCATCAATCAAGTGTACATCAAAGCATCAAATTACACGTACACGAAAGTGACATCAAGCATTTTGATAGTGTATGGTGTCCTTTAGCAGCTTAAACATTTAGTGTTGCCACACTTATAAACAATGCTAATAACCGCATGCTATCAACATTGTTGATAAGTAGAAGCTTCTACTGATGGACGTGTTTATAAACTTGATGAATGCAGAAATAATATAAATTTTTATTGGAACAAGATAACTGTAGGAAACTTTTCTTTATTTAATTTTAAATTTTATCAGAAATATTACTGACATTTTTTTCTGAAACGTGCAAGGTCCCCCACACCAAATATCAACATATAAGCGAACAATGAAATGAATGAAATTTCGTTGTTCACGAGTCACTGTGGTTCTAGATTTAAATTTAGTGGCTTTTTTATGTGAATTTGTGGTATCTATATCAAAATTATGTTTTAAATAAAAAATCTCTTTTTACTAGTTATTTGGTTTTCTGATATTTCCTGTTCTGAAATTTAGTCTTGCCATGACAATTTCTCGATTTGAAGAAGACCCCTAAGTATTTATTTATAATTTCTTTAAATGCATTTTTTTTTTTTTTAAATAAATAATTTTTAATTTTACTTAATTTCTTATTTTTATTTTATAGAATTATTTTATCAAAAATCAGACATAATTTATTTAACTCTTAAGAAATCGAATCAAAATAATGGGCAAAAAAGATAAAAAGAAGGAAGAGTAAGTGGAAATTTCTTTAAACATATTGGTAAAAAAAAAAATATATAATTTTCAAAACAAGCTTTGTTATAACAAAATATAAGAGTTATTTTTTTTTTTAGAAAGGCTAAACGAAATTTTATAAAACAATCATGTACAAGTAACTAATATTGCTAAATACTTAACTAAACATAAAATAAATATTTAATAATACAAATACATAACTATATATTTACTATATACTTATTATACATATTTATAGTTTAATTTTCAATACTTTTCTTTTTTCGTAACCAACTTAGTTTTTCTTTCTGGTTATTTAAGTTTATTTTTGTCTTATTATTTTATAATGCACTTTAGTGAAAATATGTTGAATATGGATAATAATTTTATTGTGATTCGAAAATAGGGCGGATCCAGCAGCAGCCGGAGATGCACCACCAGCAGAGGGTGCACCAGCAGGAGAGGGTGGCGATGGTGAGATTGTTGGTGGACCACGCAATCCTCAACAAATAGCGGCACAAAAGCGTTTACAACAAACCCAGGCACAAGTTGATGAGGTATGTTAGCAAATTAAGTTCTTATGTTAGCTATTAAAACACTTCAGTTAGCTTTAGTGTTGAATTTCTTTGTTTTACCAGTTATAAGCTAAAAAAACAAAATTCTTAAATTTCTAGGTTGTTGATATTATGCGAACAAATGTTGAGAAAGTGCTTGAAAGAGATCAAAAGCTTTCCGAATTGGATGATCGTGCTGACGCCTTGCAACAGGGTGCCTCACAATTTGAACAGCAAGCTGGCAAATTAAAACGAAAATTCTGGTTGCAAAACTTAAAGGTATGTATTTCTAATTATTATTTGTTAATTTAAGGGGCCCATAGACACATACTGCCGATGAACCCTACGTATACGTGTGTGATTGATATTTTACTACACACCTACAATCATCATTTAAAAAAATGCGTTTGAGAACAAAAAAAAATATTATTTTCTATTTTTCAGTAACTAAAACGTCAAATTTAAAAATTATATTTCATAAAAATGAAAAAATGTATACTATTGTTCATTTGAACAACTGTCAGCAGTACGAGTTCATTTCAAAATCAAAACTATTTTGATTTTTCATACTGCATTGTCTGTGTGTCGCATACATAAACAAAAATTTAAAATTTACCAACACATGCTTATTGCATGAGCAGTATGTGTATATGGGACCCTTTATGCTTTCCTAATACTTAAATTATTTTATTTACTATTTCAATATTTCAGATGATGATTATTATGGGCATAATTGGTCTGGTTATTGTGGGCATTATTGCAAGTAAGTAACTTTTGTAAACCAACATCCTCAAAATATTTATAAAAGATCACAAAGTAGAAACAAAAAACAAAAGAGTACAAACAAATACATTTAACATTTTGTTTAAATGTTTAAAACAAAACAACACTTGCATATATACATACATCAATTCATTTACAAACAAATATTCATTAATTATAATTAAGCAGACTTATTCATTTCAATAATTCACACTCAAAAAGCAAATAATTATTCATGCATTAACATTAATTACATATTTACTTAGTTAAACTAAATCTTTAAATTATCATTAACTACATTTACTTTAAAAATAAAGAAAACATTAATAAATTTCTTTAAAATTTTTTTTTTTGGTAATTGTCATGATTTTTTTATTTACATATTTATTTCTTCTCAAATTATTTTTTTTTTTTTAGGTAATTTTATGTAGATTGCTAGTTAAGAACTAAATTATTAATAAAATTTATTAAACAATTAATTGTATTGAAGAATTTGGTTGCTATGATAGCAAAACTATGAAATCAATCAACGATTGTGTTAAAATCATTAATTTCAAAATCATTTAATTCGAAAATATCACTCAACTGTTAAAGCTTTATAATAATCCCTTCAAAAAAACAAATTGGAATACAAAACTCTAACTTCATAAATTCCTATTTCGTGTTACACCATTATGATCATCGTTTTTAAAACTCAAATCAAATCAAACTAATTAATCTGAACTTAAAAAAAAGAGCACTAATAATAAATTGTCCTCAACAAAGGTTTAGTATAGAATGTATTTTTTTAAATTATTCAATTATATTTATATTTTATTTATGTTTGTTTTATTTGTGTATAGTTTAAATTTTAAAATAAAGTTTAAAAAAAATCCTCTAAACTACTTTATATTTTGTTTTTGTGTTTGTCCCTTTGTTTTATATTTTTTTTTTCATTTTCGTTGTGTTTCCGTTACTTGTTTGTTAGTTGGAATTTGTGTTTTTCTACCAAACGCAGAACTTATGTGATAAATTTGGTAATACAAAGTAAATTAAACCATTTTGTAACACTCCTTCCTTTAAAAAAAATAACCTTTAGTCCTTTAGTTAATTTATAACAATTGCATAATAACTTAGTTTCAAAATTTTATTATTAAAATATATACTTAGTTTATAACAAAAATTCCCTCATGTATTTGTAGTTTGATGTTAGAGTATTTTTATGGCCACTTAAAGACATTTCCCCCCACCCTCAAAAGAAATCAAACAAAATTGTAGCCCAAATAATATTCACTCCACTGTGCCACCACCATCACATTTGAATATTGTATAACTGCAATATCACCCACAATTCATACCACTTGTATACAATTTAAAATCGCATTGATGTGTTGTAGATTTTCTTTTCATTCTACCACATTTTTATATGTTTTAATATTGGCAAAATTTTGTATAATTATCAATCACACTTAAAACTCGAAAAAAAAAATCCAATTTTAAATTTAAAAAAAATTAATTTTTTATTTACAAAATTGCACATATTTCAAATTGTATTTTTACTGCCAACGATATAGAATGGCCTAGACTAGCAACTATGTTGTGAAAAATCCTTTAAAGGACAGATTTTATACCCACCATCAAAAAATATGGGGGGTAAATTAATTTTATTATTCCGTTTGTAACATATCGAAATAATGGTCGTAGAAACAAAAAGTGAGATCGACAAATTCTTAACATACATATATGTTAATAAAAATTAAACCACTAAACTTACAGTTTTGAATCTTTTTTTATTTTATTGAAATTATTGTTACGATTTACAAAAAGAAATATTTGTATAGTTCTAATCACTAATGAACCAACCTTTTTAGAAAACCCTTCCATTATGGTTTTTATAGTGATTTCTGTCACTTTGTTCGAACAGTTAGTCCATCTCCGTTTAAAATCGAACACACTTTTGGACACATTTTTTGTGCTCTACAATTCTCTTTTAACAAGAGCCCAATATCTCTCCACTGGCCTTAGCTCCGGGCAGTTTGGAGAAATTTCCTCTCTTGATACAAATACTACATTATTGTTCTTGTACCACTCAAGACCTTTCTTACCATAGTGACAGGATGACAGGCCAAAAATAAGTGGACACATTAAGAAGTCTTATGAATGGAAACATCCTTTTTTGTAAACATTCCTTGATGTAAATTTCGGTATTTATAGAGCCCTTTGTAACATATGTTTGGCTTTTTTGCCGCAACTGCATATTGCTTGCCATACCAAGAACTTTTTTCGAAATTTTGTCTGCTTCTGCGTCCTAAACTTTTCTTTAACATTCCTTTCGAAACCTGCGAAAAATTTAGCTTACGTACATTTCGTCATCCATTATATTTTTTGTATAAAATTTGACTTCAATTTCCGTGCTCTGTTTTTGGCCTCTAAATTTTTAGCAGAGTTCCTGTCAGGAACTTTTTGAGCCCTGAATGCTTTTAAACCTTCATTGGCTTTTACTTTTCGTTCCAAATAGTCCGAGTTCTGACCTAACCGGGCTGCTTTCATACCGGAGGTGTTGGGAGCTCTTTTGAAAATGCTTTCTATTTTTTTGGCTTTAGAAACATCATATGAAGCATTCCTTCTACCTGAACCAGGTTTTATATCAACGGACAAGTGCTCCCGGTACAGGTTAATGACATTGGAAAAAGTTTGACGGCAGACCTTTGATTGTTTGGCCAACTTTTTGTAGGACCAAGTGGGGTTTTGTTGAAAATATTTAATAATTTTAGTACGCACTTTTTTCTAGTCACTCATTTTAATCAGATTAACAACAAATGAGCATAATGGACATTAAACATAATAACTGACATGCTTTACAAAGGTAACTTGATAAAAAAAATCAAATAATACTTGGGTTAAAAGTTTTAATGAAAAACGTGTGTTAAGAATTTTACGATCTCAGTCCTTATATTCTGGGACCATCTAAGCTAAGTCCGCCCGTCTGTCACGACAGGGTCCCAAGGAAAGAAGTTAGCTGGCTGAAATTTTCCACAAATACTATCTGTTGATAAGGTTTGGTATTGAAAATGGTCATTATCGGTCTATGATTTCACCTAGCCTCCATACAAATGTCTCCCTGGAATACAGTTTGAGCAGTCATAAATATGATGATTATGCTGCAAACCTGATAAAATTTTACACAAATTAGTTGTAAGTACTCTGACATTATACTGTAAAGTATGGCGAAAATCGGACAACATTTGTTCCTAGACCCCCCTAGGCCTCAGAAAATGAATTCAACATTCAAAATTGTAATAATTAATATCGTGAGGAGATTATTAGCTAGGCTTTACGCACGCGACCCATAGGATCTTTTGTTCAGCCTAAAATTGTTCATCCCAACAGATTTAGGCCACGTATGAAGCCAAATATATTTAATGAGAGATAAATTACGTCCCCCGGGGGCATAAAGTCGTTTCCGAGCCATTTAGTTATGCACATTGCCAGCATTGGGCAGTCGCATAGAACATGTTCAGAGGTTTCAGTATGAAGTTCACAAAACACCCTTTCCGGGTGACTTGATAGCAACAATTTTGAGCAACGTTTGGATAGAGTAATGAACCGTTTGGACTGTCTAAGTTCTGGTAAATTCCGATTCATCATAAGAATAAATACGTTCCATAGTGTAATCACGTGGGATGTCAAAGAACGGGTCAGGACGAGCGACGGGCGCCCCTGTTGGGCAGACAACCAGCCTTCATGGCCAGGTACCCAGCAGTTTATTGTGCGCACCGAGTTCATTCAGGGATGTCCAGCAGTCCATAACACCAGACCTCACTTTATATGATGATAAGGCTCTAAGAGCAAATGTCTTAAACATTGATTAGAGCATATAAGGATTGCGTAAATCTCCGCCTGAAATATTGATGGGAATATACCCATTTGGATACCCCTTTGAAATTTTACTATAAATACCAGCCACAGTGTCATCATTAGCCTGTTTGGAACCATCTGCAAACCACACTTGATCGGCATTATCCTGCCAACATGTCTGATTTATCCACTCAACCCTTTCAGGTATAAGGAACCTAAACTTCCTATGTAACACCAAAGTTGGTGACATATAGTCGGATACTGCAATACTAGGATCATTCCCAAAGATGCCTAGAATGTGCATGTGCCCAACCAGATCACACGGCATTACAAGGGAGATCCCCGGTAATCTGGATACACTCCTATAGGCTGCCTCCATTATCAAAATATGTTAGGGTGAAATGTGTGGGATTGCACCCAGAGCATGAGTGGGGCAGGTCCTCATGGACCCAGTAATAGAAATACAGATGAGGCGGTAGACCACATAGTCTCCTTTGAGCTCTTTGTCTAACGTTTCTCCAATTTTTCTATCCCTTCCAAAAAAATTAAGATTTGCCGAGGTCATCAAAATAGGTATCTTTTATGAAATGATTTCATCGAGAAATTTTTTCAAGTTTGGAAACAAGAAATAGTCACTCGGGGCTAACGGGAGCATTTCATAACCTGATTCATGGAAACTGCGCATGAGTCTACCCGATTGTTAGCCAACGAGGCAGCCATCTTGCGGAAAGCTTTCTCATACCCAAGTGAACATTCAAAATTGAAAGCACTGAGCCATGTGATATGCCTATAGCTTCCGCAAACTCTCGGACTTTCAATCTCCGATCGGCCAATTGTTTCGGGTGTAGAGACCTCAACTGGGCGTTCAGAACGTTCGGCATCTTCCGTGATTCAGTAAACCACTTGTTTACCATTGAAATTGATGGTGCGGAGTTCCCATAGTATTTATCGAGCTTAGCCTTAATTAGAGTGATCTTTTTTTTTCGCAAAAAATAATGCTTAATGAACAGACAACTTTTCCAATTTCTTCTCAAGTCACGAGGTAGTCTGCTATCAATGGCTGTCAAACTGTATTGACCTTTCAGTTAAGAGCCTTAAGTATTCAAAAATTTCAAATTAGGAAGGATTTAGTACACAATTCTTAAAATATATCTTATTTGCGTCCACAAAACCGAAATAGGATGGCAAAGCAATAACGTTTAATGCTATGTTCACACTTGGGATTTTAAACGCGTTTAAACAAAATGTTGATTAAGTTAATCAAACCCGTTCACATTACATTTGAGATGATTAAGTTGACAGTAAAGTGATTAAGTTGACAAATAAAAAACAACAAACAAATTTATATTTCCTTAAAGCATTTTAAATGGAAAGAAATACTTGAATGAAGTTATCAGCAGATTATTTACTTATTTACTTATTAATGGTGGAGTTGTGAACATTCATGGATTATTTAAGGTTGTTTATGAACAATTTATTTATCGGTAGTACACTTGAAAGGTACGTTCATTGTGGCCGATGCTACATCATCAATCAGTTTGAGGTATGTTCAGATGATTCTACGTGATTAATGAAATGATTAAGTTTTAATCATGTCAATTTGAAGTGGTTAACAAATCATTTAAATGTATGGATAATCATCTCGATTTTAAAGTGATTAGAGCTTAATCACGTTTGAGATAATTAACTCTGCAAATGTGAACATAGCTTAAATTATGTAAAATAGATATAAAATTAATGGTTTCATGATAGAAAAGCTGTGAAGTCTGTAGGGGGTGTTGTGGATTTATATATCTCCATATTGCGCAATTTTGTTCATCAAGCCAAAAATGAGCCTCATCGCTGGACGCAATTTTGTGATAAATAAGTCGTAGAACAGTTGGATAATTTGCGATAAAACAGTCGTAAAACAGTTGGATAATTTTGTAGCATTGTTCAAGTGTCAATCTATTTATGGTGATTTGCCAGAGTATACTGATCATGAATGTCAAAAAGTGAGCGCAGTATAAGAGTTTCGTAAGTTATATCGGGCTTATAATTGGTAAAAAATCTTAATTTTAAGATTTTAGTGGAAACAAAATATTTTTGATTTATTTTGAGTTCTAAGTATCATTTTCTGTTAAACATAAGCTAAAATTGGAAGAAATTATTTAAAATTAAATAATTAACAAAGGATGGTTACCCAAATTTCATTCAAAATTAACGAAAAGATATTGCTAATTCGAATACACATCAATAATGAGCATTTTATATAGTCACCACTGTTCAATACTTCTGCATTTTCAGTCAAAACATTATCAATCTCAATTATTAAACATTTAGGTCATGGTTTTATAAAACGAAACTACAAATGTTTGAAAAAATGTGTATGGAAAATATTCAAGTTTCAAACCTTTTTCCAACATTTTTCGTTTTATAAAATTAGGCCCTTAAGCAGCCTAAGTTCACAACATAATCATAAGAAAAACATATCTAAAGATTAATACTATATCAAATTTAAAAACGGTGATACATATTTAAATAAATAATTTTTACAGAGAAAGATGAAGAGTAAACCAAACAAGACAAACCCTAAAAACACTTAATAAAAACAAATGCAAATGCAAATACAAATAAATTTGATTATTTATAAATACTTAAAATTCACATTAAAAAGGTAAAATTTAGCAATTACAAAAAAAAAAATGAAAAGTATTGCTAAAATAAAATCTCATCACAAGTAAAAGGAGCCAATATACGACATATAGTAGGAGCACTTTATATTTTATAAATTTTTATGATTTAAACTTGTTTCTTGCTTTTTTTTGTTAATTTAAAACCATCATTCATGAGTATTTTTAATCATTTAATTATCGAAACAAAGTTAAGAACAACTCAATCACACATTATCCATTCCCAAACAAAAAAAAAAAAAAAAACTTTTGTTTTATTTAGACTCCTGGTTTTCAAATGACCATGATACCAGTGGTCCTCCACCACCACAACAATCATCACCACTACAACCATCAACCAGTAATGTTATTGTTGACCATGGCCATGGTCAGGTATTGGATTCGGTGCCTGCACCCCATGAACAAGAACATCCTGAATTACCCGAACACACATTACAAAAAACACCCACTGTGAACGAATTACAGCCAGACATTAAATCAGCCACTTCAGAATAAAAATCAGAAAAAAAAAAAGAAAAAAAATCAAAAACCACAACTAAATCATAATATATTTTTTATTAAACAAAAAAACAGAATTTCACACAAAATTGTAAGCACGCTTTAAAAATTTCGAATTTTGAAAGTATTTTTTTTGTTGTAATTTAATTAATCAAAACCTATATTTACACATAAAAGGGCATCAAACTGAATATTTTTTAAAAAGTTAGTGAGAAATAAAAACTCATTTTGGTTACAATTTCAATTTAAAAAATTATCTTTCAAAAATATTTTCAAAATTATTAAAAATTGTGGCTTTTATTGTAGCCTTCGTGTAACATAAAACCAATTGTAATTTACTCAGTTTTATGCCTAAAATTTTATAATTTATTGGATTGCATGCTTTTTGTAATTGAACATAAATGTTTTTATTTTATTTTTATTTCAAAATTGTATTTTATGCACAACAATTGGACGAAAAACATCAATAAATCCATCAAGTTTTTTATTGACTTAATGTACATAAGAGTATATAGAGAAACTGTTAAAAATGCAGATTTTGCTTAATTATCGTAAAAATTCCATATCAGGATTGTTCACGGACCCTTGACCCGTTTTTACAGTACCGCGAAACTCAATACATGTTTTTATTTGCATCAAATTTAGCTGGAAATTTGTGTCAATTGTATTTCAGAAATTTCTAATTGAATTTCTGAAAAACAAATGAAAATGGTGTAGTACCATGACATGTGAAAAGGAGACATGTGAATTTATATGTCCTATTGTGGCAAAAAGTTGACAATTTATCAAAAAAAAAAATAATCAAATATTTTGGCCAGTTTTATAATAACCTGGGGTTAGTTCCGAGACCTTTCACAGATTGCTTAAAAGGTGTCACTTTAACCCATTGTTGAACATATCCATGATAAAGTAACAGGTTCATTTCATATTAAGTGTTAGAAAATGGAATCTAGGGTAAATGCTTAAGACATGTTTGTTCGCATTGTACAAATATAATTGTGTTTCTCCCTAAATTCTTAAAGTTTAAATCGCCGGTGCGGCCAAATTATTAGAAGTATTGACGTAATTCTTTTTGTATTTTATTCTTGGATATATACTTAATAAAATCCGGAGGAGCAATTCTTAAATTTTTAAAATTTGCTTGACAAAATTTTAAAAATATTGAAATTGGTGTTTTTTTTATCACATATGTCAGAAGCTACTTTTATTCTTTCTTGCCATGTCACACAATAGTTCTAGAGTTGCTATGTTGTCTGGAAGTTCCTCATCAAAACTGTAATCTTCACATTCTTCATCACTTTCTGCACTTGTACTGAGTATTTTTTCTAACTCAGTATCCGATAAAAAAATCCTTTTCGCCATTTCGTAAGACACTTTTATTTATAAAAAAAAGCTCTCTGTTTCTAAGCAGTAAATATTACTGACAGTAGACTAAATTCCACTATTGATTAAGATTTTCCGAAATTCTTGAGTTCTAAAACGCAGGTATGGCAAAATTAGGATAGGATTTGACCTATTCCCGCATATGTCCTTCATTTTTACAATTTTCAAAATATTGAAATTTAAGTTTTTTTTTATTAAATATTAATTTTATACCCTTCACCATGAGTGGTAAGGGTATATATAAGTTTGTCATTCCGTTTGTAATTTCTACATTTTTCATTTGCGACCCCACAAAGTATATATATTCTGGATCGTTATAGATAGCGGAATCTATATAGCCATGTCCGTTTGTATGTTGAAATCAACTTTCCATAGCACCCAAATAACTTACAAACATAATTGATACATAAATATATCGGGAATTCTTCCGGCTCGGTCGATATTTAAAATCGAGAAATCGGCCCACAAATGGCTGAGTTATGTATAAGGAAAAAACCGTGACAACCTCGATTTTTGGCCTGGATTACTAAGTCATTAATATAGACAATATGGATATCTAATGATAGATATTTCAAAGTCCATTGCAACCATGTATATAAGGCTATAGTAATTTAGACCTACAATGGGTCAAATTTGGGACAAGTATTTTTTAACCCGAATTTTTTTTACCAAACAAATTTTTTGTCATACATTTTTTTCACTAATAAATTTAATTTTTTTTTTTAAATTAAAAAAAATTGGAAAAAGATCAAAAAAAAATTTAAAAAAAATTATAAAAAAAAACAAATTCGAAAAAAAAAATTTCAAAAAAGAAAAAAATTTCCAAAGAGGGCAAAGGTTTGTGGAATTTCTGAGGAGTAAATAAAGGCTTTTTATATAAGTATTTGCTATTGTTGAAAACCTTAGGTCATGAAGATTGATATTTTAGTAAAATTAAAATAATTTTCTTAAATTTTGGGACGTCATTTACTTTAAAAACTATAATATGTTGATTTTCCATGAAGAAAAATATAAAATTTTAATTAATGTAAAATTTTAATGGTGTAAAGATATCATAACAAAATTATATGTTATTATATTTTTTGACATTTTTTATTTTCAAATACCGAAATTCCTAAACCGTGGAAAATGTGTTCCAAAAACTGAGTTGTTTTAGAAAAGTATCTACTGTGACGTTATTTACCGTGTGATAGTAAAAAAAACTTTGTAGATATTTAAGAAGAAGAGGATCGGTGGCTTGCCTTTTTAGGATTTTTTACTGAAATCTAAAATTTTTTTTAAAAATTGGCCAAGTTTGGATAGGTTCGGGGGGTGTTGTGTTCGCTTAAGTGAGCCAAAGTTTACTTTACACGCTTTTGCAATAAATTTTCTTTCCGGATTATACAAAAATTGTATATAGTCCCGAAGAAAATTTTGTTTTTACAAAAGAAAAAATATATGGGCCTTTTTGAGAAAAAACTTAAAAAATATGTCAATTTTTACAAGTTCTAACTTTGGATGCTTTTAACTTTTTATTGGGACAAGATGTCAGCAATTTTTTTTTATTATTTAGAATTTTATCACCAATATAGGTTATATTTTAGAAAAAAAAAACTCGACCCTCCGTAGGACCGCCACATCTAAAAAAACATAAAAAGATCGAGAAAAATTAAAAAAAAAAATAAATAAACCCAAATATCTCTTCAACTAATAGAGATAACCTACACATGCAAGCGTACTTTTGGTAGATCTTCTTAAGCACTATTTATATTTTAAATTTCAGCTCATTCGAATCATAAATTAATTTTTTGCGATTTTTTTTTAAAAAAATTAAGACACGAGGTGACCAACTTTGAGAGACAACGCACTAGCCCTGAACGACTACAACTCGAAAACACCTTAACTCCAACCACGTGAAATTTCGTAACAATATCTCAAATAGTTCCCGAGATACCGAATTATTTCCAAAAAAAAACTTTTCTAAACCACTGTGCGTAGTTTTGTGTTGCAAATCATCTATAGAAAATACTGTAAATTGAAGATTTTCTATAGAAAATACTGTTATACACAAGATTTTGTATATAAAATTAGTCGAACACCCACCAGAATCACTTTAGGAGTCGATTATATGATTTCCGTCGGTCCGCTTGGCTGGCTGTCTGTCCATATAAACCTTGTGCGCAAAGTACAGGTCGCAATTTTGAAGATATTCGGCCTATAATTAGCCCCTTATAAAGCCCTCTTCGGAATATTTTATTTTAACGAGCATAAATCTCTTAAAAATGTTGGTATCCACATAAAATCCAACAGAAATAAGTTTCATAGCGACATAAATCACACGACCTAATTTCATGGCGATCGGTCCATAATTAATCATAGCTCCAATATAAGGCCCACTTCCGAAAATCATTCACGAAAATAAATTATTGACATTTTAAAAGAAAAGAAAATTGTTTGCTCATTTACTCAGTGTAGGGTAAATTATAAATATAATAAACTCCATATGTAAATAAGTACCTAAATTTAAAAAAATTCTAAATAGTTTAAATACATACATATTCAACAATGTATTAGTATTCAGCATAGAATAACTACATAGAACGGAAATAGAGAAATGTCAATGAACAAATTAAACAAAATTGCTCTCTTTTCACACATTCATATGTGTGATACAATAACCAAATACATATCAATACATTCTCATGAATTAGGTTTTTGACAAAAGACTTAGATTATTCGTTCTCAGTTACCTATCTAGTTCTCATCTATGGTATTCTGTCTTAATTTATTTTTAACAATACTAAAACTCACCCACTAAAGTGCATCCGAAATTCAATATTAAGATATGTTTAGGAGTGACAAATAAATATAATGACAATTAAACAAAAATCAAGTTAAAATTAGATAAATACACACCGATCGGAAACTTTCCTGTCAAAGACCTAACTCAGTTGTCAAAAACCTAAGTGGTGAGATTGTATTAGTAAAATAAACTATGATACAAAAAAAACAACACTCGTATATGTGATTATTTTGAGTAATTTTTTTGGAAATTATGCCTTAGGCATAGAGAAATGGATTCGGACTTAAAATGGACTCAAAATAATCACACATACGAGTGTGGTTTTTGTTAACTCATTTACTACTACATTCTCACCAGGTTTCTGACAACTGAGTTAGGTGTGTTTTTATCTATGGCCTAAGGCATGTGATGTGTTTGTAGCAAAACGACAGCTATAGAAACAAAACCAAAATGTTACGAATTGTAACATACGATTATTTTCACTTTCGTAAAATTTCTGTGACAGACCTAAATATTGTCTAGAATTCTTTGTTCTCAAAGCTAAATTGTTGTTCTTTCTATAAAACTATGTATTAGTTTTTGAAGCACTGAGTTGTTAATTTACTTTGTTTGAGAGCTTAACAGACAAACTTTTCAAATCTCCTCCGAATACATTATCGAATTTGTTCCAGAATGTCTCAGAAATAATTTATTGTTAAGAAGTATAAAATTATTACTTTTGAGGCACTTAGTTGTAAATTAACCTAGTTTCACACTTTAACAGACAACAAACATATCAAATCTCCACCGACAAAGCTGTGATATAAACCATACATTTTAACTCAGGACAACTCTTGATCAAATTGGAGAGAGAGATAATCTAATAAAACAGACATAATATAATGCTTTTATAATGTGTAACATTGTAGATATTGTAAAGCTTTTTTTTATAATGAATAAACCGAGTAATTTAATATAATTGTCTATTGAAAATATAAATGTATGTTTAAAAATCAACCTGCTCTGGCAAAACAATACTAACACTCACTTTACTTTGTTTTCTTTCAAAACCCACAGATAAACTGGGCTTAATAGGTGGTGAACAACAGCCTCAATATCCACCACAATATTATATGCCGCCACCACCACCCCAACAGCAGCCACCACCACAAGCGGCAGCTACCGGTGGCACATCGTCATTGGCTGGTGATGACAAGTCCCAAGGACATGGTGGGGCATAAGTAGTCAACTTTGTACTTTCAACAAACGAAAACCACAACAACAACAAGAACAGTGTTTAAATTGCTTACAACAACAAAATATTATAAAATAAATCATTCCTTTTTTTTTTGGTAAAATAAAACAACCATAATTAATAATACTTACTAACTATAATACTACAACTAAACAACTTTAATAAAATATAAAACAAAATTACAGAATCACAAACAATAGATGAAAAAATAAATAAAGAAAACCAAAACAAAACAAAACACATAACCTCAATAATTAACCAAGAAAGGAAGACATGGAGAAAACACAAATACTTAACAAATAATGGAAAATAAAATAAAAAAAAAAAAGAAATTATTAATTACAATGCAAATAATATAATTATAATAATAATATGAGAAATTAAAAACAAAATTATATGCGAAAAAAGATAATTATAAAATAAATAAATAAACTAAATAAAAATAAAAATAATACTTAAACACTTTTAGAACAAAAACCAAACAAACAATTGTATTTCAATAAATTTATTGCAAAAATGATGAAAAGAATACTTGAATCCAAAGAAAACAAAATCCTTTAAATTTAATTTAATAATAATACAAAGTAAATAAATCTTATAAACTTATAAACAAAATGGGAATTATTACTACATACATACAATATTATAATTATTATATACTTAATAATGAAAACAAAACAAATGAAAAAACAAAACAACAAAATGGTGTATAAAAAATTTAAACAAAATGAAAAAAAAAAACCTAGATGATTATAAACAATTTATTTATGGTTGCATTATTTAATTTCAAAATAAATAAAATTATTATTAAATATAAATAAATAAAAAAAAAAAAACAAAAATAAATAAGAAAATTACTTTTCAAAATGCTGTTTGCATAAAACAAGGGGTCTCTCGTTTTGATTAGAGTTTAAACTTGCTTAAGTTATAGTCCAGAGCTGATGGACTGGGTTTAAAGAAGGGCAGGGGTCTTATAAGGGTACGAAAATGTTAGCCGATTTTTTGATACTTTGGATATTATATTTTACAGATATCATGTGGGTGCTGTTCAGCGGACGATTACACATTATCGGGAAAATTATTTTTTGGGTCGAACCTTACGTATATGAAACCTACTACCTGGCAATGTTTTCCGGTGGAATATAATATTTACCAATTCACGTCAAACGTCCACAAACACTACTCCCTCTCATAATATTATTTCCTAACATCAACACAATGCACTGCATATATACCTAGAAGTATCCTCTGAGTGTTGGTTATATAGAAAAAAAAAACTAGTCCCCCTACAAATATCCTCCCGAAATAGGACTTTATCGGCCATAAAGCTCAAAATTATATATATCATCACAAAATTCTGCACAAGTAAGTTTTGTGTAAAAAATCAAACTTTAAAACTTTGTACGGATTATATCCTATATGAGCCCTACATTTGAAAATCAGTTTAACGCTCATAAGTAGATTCCTTATAATTATTCTCTTAAGAACAACAAAACATTTTAGTTGTGAAGATTGACAGGTTGTTTTGGTTTCATGCAAATCCAAATACTCAAATCAATGGTTCGAAAGAATTAATTAAATAATTGATTGATTGATAATTCCTTCAAATGTATTAGATAATTCAGTCATTATAGAATTAATTCCTTATTGAATTATTTTTTCATTTGAATGAAGAAAAAGTATTTTGATTTAATTTGGATTATATTTGAATTATCTACCTTAAAAAAATCTCCATTCACTAGCTGAACCCGCGTTGCTGGTCCTTAGAAACCATCTGTTTAATATTGCATCTTGATCTCGATTTTAATATACAGTGTCGGACAAATCTAAAGCACGGACTTCGACTTCGGACACCGACCTGACTTCGCACCCGAAACACTTATTATCTATAGCCAGACGACTGCGGATGAAGAGGTTATATGACAAAGTTGTAGCAGATATCTATAAGTGCAGCATCACGGTATGCCCTTACAAAAAACAAACGAATGTATTTAAGGCAAATGGGATATTAATTTATGAATTCATCTTATTATATCTTGTCGCTCGAAGTCTGTGCCAACCATAACATCTGCGACGTCGTCTATCACCGGTACATTGGAGCCCCGCTCATGCTCACCAGCCGGTGTCTTCTCAGCTCTTATCACAACCTTATAATCATCAGTCGGCATCTAGTCTAGGGCTGTTTTGAATAGTCGGATAAGGCTGTTGTGTTCGTGTAACATTGATTGAAGACTCAAAACAATTTCTAGTCTGACTGATTGCACAACGGTGTTCGGCTTCTGTAGCTTCATTTCCAGTGAAATAAATTTTAAAGAACTTCGCATCATCATTGGGAAGCGGGAGAAACGATCCAATTCTGTGGTACATTTGGCCTTGAATAAAGGTGGGCATGAAGGCGACGTTGTTTACGATATTAGTTGCATTTAAAAGCATGAGTTGCACTTTCGGATATTTTGAAGGAAGTGCTTGGAAATCGGAGTGACGCCGGAAATGTAACTTAGAAGCGGCTCAGGCTACTTAATAAAATTTGGCAGAACAACTTTACCGTTCGAACAGCACATTCCCGGGCATTCCTTAGGGAACTTCAAAATGCTGCAATGTAAGAAACGTTTGTTCATTGCGCCAATCAGTACATTTCCTGTAGTCATCATCCTTATTTTAATGAAATGTTGCGAACTTTAAGCCATTCGGGAGCGATTGGCTTCTAGTCTTTCGATATGCTGTTGGGCGTCTCTGAAGCTCTCGTGATTCGCGTTCTCTTTCTGTTTCTGCGTCTCTAGACGTAGATGCCCTTTCGCGATTTTCCTCAAGACGTGATTCGCGTTCTGCAGCTATTTCAGCTGCTCTTCTTTCCCTGATCTTCCGTGATTTTGTTGTGTTTTTGGTGGCATTTTTATAAAATTCACTTATAATAATTTTTAAACCAATTTTATTCTTGCAAAAATTAAAGCTTTTTAACTGATCAACACATAACTGCAATTAACGCAAAGCAAATCTAATGCAGTCAGTGACTAAATGAAAACAAATTTTATTTGAATAAACCTTTATTTTTTATGAATTCATCGTTATTTTTTAAATAGATTTCACATGGAAATTTCTTATTCATGCACCCAATATACAAGAGTAAACAAAATTATTTATCATCGATTGAAAATTTAAAAGAACTTTTATAGCACAATGTTGCACCTTATTAACCGCGGACTACTTGTTTTAACGAACGATATGAAAATTTGGCAATGCAATGTTATGTTCGAAAATTCGAAATCTTTAGATCATATATAAACCTGATAACAATGCAATATTATGTTCGAAAATTCGAACTTATGTTTGAAATATTTTTAAAGCTGTTAAAATAGTCTCTAAATTATGAAGATTTTTCAAAAAAATTATTTTAGTTTTATTTGAGGCTAATTTCTTTCCAATTTCGAACTTGAAAGTTTGAAATAAAAAAAAATATAAATAAATGTTCGTGAATTGAAACTTAAAAGTTTGAAATAAAAAAAATATATATAAATGTTAATGATTTTTTTTTTTTTTTTTTTTTTTTTGTTTCCAGTATAGTTGCAAATATATTTAGAGAATAGGAGAAGTATCACAGTTTACTCATATTGTTAAGATGTTATCTTAAACTTTATGTGTTCTACGGCCATAATATGTTTAAACAAAATTTAGATCAATGGATAATAACGTATGCGGAATGAAATTGCAACAAAAATTTTACACTGGCCAAAGAAAAAGTACATGAGCTATTAGTGTTTTAGGACTTATTTTGAATTACGTTACGTTTTCCCTTAATACTTCAATAGCTCATTTGAAAATCTGGCTTTTAGTTATTTCAAAATGTTAACAAAAAAAGAACTATTTGTATTTTTTTTTCATATTTTATCTATTTCCATCGGGAACAATTTATTATATTTTACATCAAGTGGCAGAGAAAGACAGAGAAGTGGACTTTTTTGGAAGTTAATAAACCTATTATTGATAAGATGTGCAAAGTAGAACATAATCTTTTTTCTAAAAAAATATATATGGATTTTGAACAATCAGATGTAAATTACAAATTTTGACTTTTTTGGAATTTGATTTGACCATCAATTCTAATTAATATATACTGAAATGTGTACACAAAATTAATCATTTCATAAAAAGAAACATCAGAGATTAATTTTTTAAAAAGAAAGTTCTTCTTTACTGTTTCATCATTCAACTGTCACGCCCAGATCATTATGGTGTTTTCCAACACCCTTCAAATTCCAGACTTTCTAAAGTGGAAAAATGTCCCATTTTTTTAAAATTAAAAATAATTTCAGAGTTTTTGAACCTTTTTAAATAGAAGAGTTTTTGTAGATTATTTTAAATAAAAATCGATAAAAAATAAGACCATGAAACTTAAATAGGAGCTCAGAAAAATGTAAACATCGGTATTTTCAACACCTGTATATAAATTTCTTCATAAATTAGTTGCTCACATTAAATCAATACAATGGGCTATTTTATAAAGGTTTTATATATTATTTGTTTTAACGTTGAAAACAAATATAGCGTTTTCCGTTTTGTTGCAATTTCATACCGCATACGTTAAAATGTTTTGTAAGTAAAATAAATTAAATACTTGTAGTAAGTTATTTCGGAATATTTCAATTGGCTTGGATTTGATTATAGATTTGGCTCAACGTAATCTAAAAATCTGTACTAATCAGCAAATGAAACATCATTTAGTTTTTAGTAATATACATAAGTTGTTCGATCCGACTAAGTCGGTTATTTTGACCTTCTACAACAACTTTTCAATGGTTGTGGTGAAATATATTTGTCCCTCTTTCCAAACCACAACCATTTTAACATTTTCTTTTGTTTGTTTTCTCTTGCTATATTACTAAAAATAACTGATCTGAACCATTTGGTTTAGGTTCTATAGAAAAATAAAAAAAGTAAAACAAAACAAAACAAGTAAGAGTGTTAAATTCAGTTGAGCTGAATCTTGTATACCCACCAACAATATGTAGTTTTGACCTTCTATGTGGACTTGAAGCAGTCATGGTCTGAACTGTACATAATTTCATAGTGTTTACGTCAAAAACAACACTTCGGATTTTCGCATGAATCAATCTAACTTACAACTGTGTTCTTCGCTGTCCTACTCCTACTGCTCCTTATTGGTAAGAATCCATCTTCCAAATAATTTAATAAATAATTAGAAAATGTCTACTCCTTTTGTTTTATTCATTTCTTATCGTTTCATATTGTTTGTTAAATTATTTTAAGTACAAAATCTAATCGATTTTGTTTCGGTTCATAGAGTTTGAACATCTCTTCGAATTTATCCAGCATTTTCCCTCTTCACCCGGCTTTCAGCTAAACACGTAGAGTGATTCATTTCTTAAAACTTTAAATGATATGACAATTGATTTGTCGTAATTTGTTTCTGTGTATGTTTTGAAACGAATTAAATCTCAAATATTTTAATAAAAGTATAAACCATAGAGAAAATATACATATAGCGGAAACTAGAAAAAAAGTGAAACAAAAAAATTACTCAAAAAAGTTACACACACGAGTGTTGTTTTTGTTTTTAAATAGTTTTTTCACTAATACATTCTCACCAATTAGGTTTTTGACAACTGAGTTAGGTCATTGAGAGGAGAGTTTCCGCTCTATGTATATTTCCTCTATGGTATAAACCAATGGTGACCAAGCCCTATACTCTTGGTGCTCATTTGTTTTTGTAAATGCTCTTAGCTATAGCCTGTGTGTTTCTATACTCAATGGATCACTTAGCACTAGCAATATGAAATACACAAACAACTTTGTCTTGTTTGTTTTTTTGTCGATCTTCACTGTCTTCACTGCAACAACACTTTCGTATGCTTTGCTGATAAACATTGACGACAGCGATCATCAATGTAGATTTTGTTTTTGTTATGGTAATCGATTACCATATTCTCTATGACTGTTAACGTTTTTAAGATATTAGATGACAGTTAACATGACCTCGTCAAAGGGCCTAAAAAATCTCAATAAAAAATTTAAGACAACGCATTTGAGGTCGTCAAACACATTTAAAATTTTTCTTTTCCAAAACTGAACGAGAAAAATCACAATTCCAATTATTCATTTCTTAATTCGAAATAGAAAATATCATCTTTGTTGGTTCTTTTCTGAATATGAGATGGAAAATCTCAATTTCAATTGGTTTTTTTCCAAGTTCATATAAACCTTGTTTATGACCAATTCCATCACGATATTAACTACTTATTATATTCATATTATGAATGTTCATTGTCATGAGGGGGACATTGTATGGGAACTAGGGACAAAATTCGCCATACTTTACAATATAATTTTTTGATTTAAAAGTTATATTCAGTTATGTATGAAAACTCTCAAACCAAAAATTCAATAATTTTATAAACAATTGCAATACATAATAACAGTGGTAAATTTAATTAAAATTGAGGATGACAAAGACGACTCCTGTCCGCTTTGGGAAGTATAATCTCTATTAACTTATAATTGTTGAGTATACTTGATATGATTGATCAATACTTATTACTCATACGCCAACATGGTTCATGCGAAAACATACACCAGCAAGTGGGGAAAATCATTTTTCTAAATTTTTGTAATATTTGCTTTAAATTTTTTGTTTAACACAGTGTAACACATAAAATACAAACTCCTTCTTGAAGTACTTATCGAAACTAATGGCGTTTTCTTTTCTGACACAAAATGTTGCCAACATATTTTGTATCATTTATTAATTTTTTAAAGGGTATGGGTAACCGCATAATGTCCTACATTTTTATCGGTCACAATAGAACAAAAATCATTACCATTTATGGAATTTTCTTTTATGTAGCTTTTAAATATTCCAAACGATACTTTTTGCTTCCATTTTAACACTTTTAATAAAAAAAATAAAAAAACTATTTCATTAACACAAACGAACTTCCAAATCAACAAAGCTGGGTTTCTGCATACACCGTATAGGCGCCGATAACGAAAACTGAAAAACGTTGGTGTTCGTCACCGTCTAATTTCTGAATTGTTTTCGTTGCAGTTGTGTGCGTTGCGACATAAAACAGAAACGAAATTATTTTTTAAGTTGTCATTTGGAAGTGGAAAATTGTGCATCGAAAAGCATATTGAAGAAATACTAAAATTATGGAAAATTATAGTATCGATGAAATTAACGAATAGAAAACCAATAACACCAAGACACAAATTATGCATTACCTTAAGGTAAGAAAAATGCTTTTTATTAAAGGAAAATTGCAGCATTTTTTAACTACAAAGATTTTCATTGAATTGTACTTTTGGCAATGGTCGACGCAATTTACAAGATTACAGCAATAGACGTTGGCTTCTATGGCCGAGAAGGAGATGCAGGCATTTATTTGAAAAGCGAAATTGGCCTAAAAATTAATAATGAGCAATTTAATATTCCACCACCAAACGTTCTACCATACACTGAAACTGTTTTGCCGAATGTAATACTTAGTGATGAAGCATTTGCTTCGCACAAAAACCTGAAGAAGCCCTATCCAAGACAGTAATCATCACAGGATAGATCCAAAGCTATTTACAATTATCGCCACTCCCGTGCTAGAAGAACGACAGAGAATGCTTTTGTAATTATTTCCGTGTTTTTCACACACCAATTGGTATTTCTACACCGGAAACAACTGACAATGTTATTTTCGCGGGATGTATATTACACAATATGATACGGTCAGAAAAAATTAATTCACCAGCAGACACCACATTCGGAAATGTAAATGATTTGACAATGCCAGTTAATAATATGATTCCAATTACAAATGTATCAGCAGGTGGCCGACCAAATAATAAAGCATCGCTAATTCGCGATAAATTTAGAGATTATTTCAATGAAATTGGTGCGGTTGAGTGGCTGGAACAATCAATTCATCTGCTAATGTTACCCACAATCTATTTTTCCCCTGACTGTCACGGAATTTTGGATGTCGCACATTAAAAAAAAATCTATTATTTTTTCCTCTTCCAATAAAGAAAATTAATTTTTTTTATTCATTTTGAATTTTAAATAAAAATATAATTAAAATAATTTCGTTCCTACAGCACCGAAAACAACCTACTTGAAATTGTTTTCGTTCCGGCCCCAAATGACAGGTTTTTCGTTACTGATCGGTGCCGTTTCGTTCCTAATTTTCATTGCCGATTTCTGAAACGAACTTTTTTTCGGTGGAAATGTATGGAATTTTGTTTTCGGTCCCGATTACGGAGTATGCGGAAACGTAGCTTAACAAGAAAAGCTATTTAATAAGAGCTGCCTTTCTAACCCTTTGATAAAATTGAGGGTGAAACATGTAGCATATTTACAGGGTTTTGGGGCAACATTATTTGAAAAGAACACGTTATACGCTTACCAAACTAAATTTTCTTCAGAAAAGAACACAAAGAAGGGTAAAAGGCAGAATATAGGCATCATTTATGCCAGAAAAGAAAACGTCATAACAAAACCCTAAAACAATTTTTATCACGGTTATATCTCGGAAACCAATTGGAATTTTGTTTTCCTGTCTTCGGCACAATTGTACTTATAGACTAGGAGAATAAAATTGTAAAACAAATTAACCCGAAAAAACTGCATTTAGAGCCTCAAAATTCTAAAATATCGAAAAATTTTAATTTTTATATCCATGTAGAAAATTCAGTAAAGTAATCTTCAGAAAAAATATTCCTTATTATATAATTCATAAATCTTCAGAACAATAAAATACTGGAAAAGGATTTTTTTCACATTTTTCCTGCTGTATTTTACTACCGCACTAAAAGCTGCAATCAAGGGCGTTTTAGGAAAGGAACAAAGCAAAGAAATTGGTGAAAAACAACGCTCAATTGCATCTGCATCATTACTTTGATGAGTTTTTACACAAATTGCCCACCCAATCACGAACAAGAAGTGCGATTTCATCAGGTCACCATGAAAATAGAAAAACGAAATTTTGACAAACGAGTGCCAGCAAACATGTGGAAGCCATTTGCCATATCCTGTGTAGTTTATTATTCAATAAAAAATAACAAACTAAAGAAAAAAAACTGTGTTTTCCATTCAATTCAAACCATACATAAAGCACAACAGCAACATTTCTAACTTTTTGAGAAACTGTCAAAAATATAGAAAATATTCTTAAGACATACAGAAACTAGCAGAAAAATTAGCATAAATGTATTCTTTGGAAATTCCAATTTATTTTAGGTAAATTTCCTTTAGTAACTGTAAAATATAGAAAATATTCTTGAGACATAGAGAAACTAGCAGAAAGATTAGCATACATCTATTCTTTGGAAATTCCAATTTATTTTAGGTAAATTTCCTTAAATAACAAATCTGCGATTTAATATAACTTAAGCATTAATACATATTAATTATCAAATCAATAAATTATAAAAAGATTTCGCAAAGATGGAAAGAAAGTAAAAAAAAAAAAAAAAAAAAACATGAGCATGTTTGCATTAATTAAACTACAAATATTATTTGTAGGAAAATACTCTAAGAATTAAAGATAGAGAGAGAGAAAATATATACCCAGCAAAAAAAAAAATATAAGGTACTTAGTTCTAAACCACAACATTTTCATTATATAACAAGTAGTAGAGTGCGAGAAAATATTCAATTTCGGTTTTGGATAAGGCCAAAACTTGGCCTGATACTGATACGGAAACATTTATAAGGGAAAACCCAAGATTATGTAATGTTAAAATAAAAAAAATGTTTTGAATATAATTAATAGAACACAACGTATTTTTTCTTGTAAAATTTAGTAATTGTGTAATACTATTTCCTCAAAAAAAATAGTTAAAAATTAAAAAAAGAAAGATTAATGGAATACACAATTGGTCAATTCACAAGGTCTCTTATCATGTCATATTGTCATAATGTCCTAATATTTCACAATGGTTTTTATTGCCTTTCAAGCAAAAAATTTCCTAAAATAATACTACTTTCTATGCTATGTTTATTGTGTTATCGTAACCTACCAGCAGAGACCAACGCCGAATGCCTAAGAGTCGTTTAAGCCGAGCCGCTGAGTCGTGATATATTAGGACATTATGACAATATGACTTATAAGAGACCTTGTGAATTTGGATCAGAAATATGGATCACTTCTTTCCAGTGACAACCACGTGTTAAATTCATTGGTGTTTCACCCAAAATAGAACTACTTCAGGTTGTGTTTCATCAATGAATTTACCAATGATTGGTATTCCCATTTTTTGCTGGGTTCATATGTACTTTACATACAGTTACATTAGACAGGTTCAAAGCTATGAACATCGTACAGGTTAAAATGAAAAATAATGCACTACTACTCATTAAACTATAAATAAATTAGAACTCGAGCCAAATTAAAAAAAAAAAAAAAATTGATTCTGTAAATGTTTTTTTTTAAAGGATTTTTGTCAAAATTCATAAAAATTTGAAATTATATTTATAATAGTAACTCATTAAACTAAAAACTCAAAATAACTGGAGCTAAC
Source organism: Calliphora vomitoria (assembly GCA_942486065.2). Taxonomy (NCBI): domain Eukaryota; kingdom Metazoa; phylum Arthropoda; class Insecta; order Diptera; family Calliphoridae; genus Calliphora; species Calliphora vomitoria. The sequence goes on along the minus strand of OW818031.2, from coordinate 35,481,714 downwards.
TTCATTTAAAAATTAAGATAAACTTTTTCAGTTACTGTTGTAGTTTTAGCATGAACCATGTATGCGTATGAGTAATATTAATCACTCATATTAAGTATACTCAAAAATAATATCGTGTATAGAGATCGGTTTCGAATATTTTCTATTTACAATTGAGAGAACGGCTTTATTCTATCAGATAACCGGTTTTTAATAAATATTTTTTTAAATTTGTTGCCGAAAAAAGTTTTCTATTGGGTGTATGACTCAAAAATGAGGGATTTTTTCAAATTTGTAGCTTTTATATAGAAACATTTGCACAGTGGTTTCCGCCATAGGCCAAAAATCCAAAAAATTAAGCTTTATTGCATTAAATTTATTGATAACACTCAAAATTTTATGAATCTAACAAATTTTTATATTGCATATATTGTGGTTGCATAGTCAAGTTATTCGCAATATTGTGGCAGAAGTCTCCAAAAACCCTACAAACATTAAATTTTAACTTATTTTCTTCCAAATTTAATAATAAAAGCTGCAAAAATATAAGCGCATTAAAAAATCCCTAAATCCCTCATTAAATTAAAAAATATTGTGGCCGCAGATTTTTGCATATTTTAGCATATGGATATGATTTACATAGTCATCCGACGAAAAATAATGAAAAATCGCATTTTGTTTTGTGCTATTTCTTTTTAATAATATGACTCAAGAGAAATAAGAGCGGTGATATATAAATTAAATAACAACAATGAGGAACAAAATTCGATTGGCGACAAATTCGGTTGTGATCATGAATCTGTGTACATACGAATTTTCCTTTATATTATTAAGATTTTGTACATATTTTAAGAATAAACACATTCTATTTTTATCAATGAATGGAAGAAAAGTTAAAAAAGTCCTAAATTTATTTCATTCTGTTCTTACTACCGAATTATTTTATTTAAAACAGTTGAGTCTACCATTAATTCAGCAATAGAATAACACAGCTACCATATATTCAGTCATCCCAATCGAATTTTGTCGGTTCCACGTATCTGTTTTCTCTGTAAATTAAATAATAACAATGGAGAACATCCAATAGCTTTTTATTCTCAAAATTTAATCCTTGCTAGAAAAATTATACTGTCACAGAGAAAGAATGTTTGGCGGCAATAATGGCTGTGAAAAAGTTCAGACTCTTTGTCGAAATGATGCCGTTTTCGATCATAACCGATCACGCAAGTCTCAAATGGTTAATGACCCTCAAAGATATAAGCGGAAGACTTGCCAGGTGGTCTTTACAACTACAAGCTTTCAACTTATAGATTGAACATAAAAAACGTTCAGAAAATATTGTAGTTTACATGCTTTCTCGTCTGCCGTAACAACATGATTTGGAAGAAGTTGAAACAGAACATTTATTGGATTTCGAAACCACCGAATTTGAATCCGAAGAATATACAGATTTAATAGAACAAATTACACAAAATAATTATAAAGTACCGGATCTTAAAGTAGTTGATGGAAAAATGCATTGTTAAATATGATCTTTTCCCATCTTTCTGGCAACATATGGATTCCGAGCTAAAAGAACTGGTCATCTTTTGAGCCCAAGAACGAATCAAGCCAATATTTGCATATTGGCTTGCTTCGCCGCATATTCGGGGCGTTTTTCGGCCAGATTTCAACAGATCATAATAGATAGGATCCTTTTGGTCCCACCAAGCACCTTAGCGCCATTCGGCTGGTTGGCCGGGCTTCACATACAAAAACGGTGCAAAAACTTTCTTTTGACGTTTTGAAATTACTGATTGTGTAGCTCCCAATGATTTTGCTAGCTTTTATTGAATTTGACAACAATCTTCATGGCGTAATGCTTCCAATTCTTGGTTTTCAATCGTTTATGGCTGGCCTGGGCGATCTTTGTCTTCCGTATCAAATAAGGAAAATAAGGAAAAACTGAAATATCTATATCCTCTTCAGACCTTGTACGTTTCATGTTCTAGAAAGTGGTGTTATCTCGCTGCCTATACTCCTGTTACATACTAAGCCCAATAGACTTTTAAATGCCTCAATAGAAGCCGCGTATCCGAAATGTTCAATTTTCCAATACTCTGGCACATAAATCAGACTGAATTTAACTGATGGCTTGGGTTATGTTGCCCTTGAGGGCAGCTGTGGTTTGTGGCTTTTTCGCATAGACCTGCGACCTTCACAAATCGCTGTTGCAGAATGTCCACGAGTCCACATGTCATTGGTGTTCATATCATCCAATTCAGGCCAAAATATGTTGGTAATCATCAAACTGAGGCGCTTGCCAATGACGGTGATAACCTGGTCAATGTCGTACACAAAGAAATATAGACCGATGACGCCAAAAGCCCAAAATCGAAACTAAACAGTGGAAATGGGCCTCATAGCTGAAGATGAGTTTTTTATGAAAATTCTGGTTAGTTTCCAACCGCTCCAAGGCCCATTCTACACACGTCGTTGTCTATGGTCATCCATTGTGTTTTAGCAAAACAAAGTGAATAAATTACAATATGGCCGCTTTAAACTTTATTTTACATTGTTATTAAGAAAACTGATTTTTTTTTCAAAAAGTAGCCGATTTACTTCATAACCTCAAATTTGACACGGTATTTTGTGCAATCTCTATATGGGAACAAATCTCTGTCAAATTATTCGAAAATATAAAGTATTGAAAACAACTAGGTGCTTAAAAGGAAAACACCGATTAACCGGTTTGGATTTTAAATACTGTAGTTGAAATTTAGTGCATAAAAAGTAAATTTGAACCACTCTAATGCGTTCATACGTATATAATTTCATTTAAAAGGAAACGTGTCATTTAATGACGCCTTTTAATAATATATATGCATGTATTTGCTAATATTTAAATTTAAAACAAAGAAAAACTAAAATTTAAAAGCAGAAATTATATAAACAAAAACTGATTCAATCATATATCGTTAGAGGTGGATTAAAGACTTCATACTATCTATATCTATATAAATATACACAGAAAAAAGAAATTCATAATTGGAATGAATTTGGTAATAAATATTATTAATCGAACATGACTTTTTTTTCCCAAACTTTTTTCATTCAGAATAAGAACATGTTCATAAATATTATAAAATTGTACATAACGGAAATTTTTGCTATTTGTACGTAAATTTAGCAATATTTTATAATAAATTGCATTATAATTGTATTATCTAATGAATTATTTCAAAAATGTTTGCATAATAGCCATATATAGGCCAATATTTTAAGAAGAATTAACAATATCTGAAACTTAAAAATGATCATTAATCATAACAAAACATATACAAACATTAAGGCATTTCATCCTCTTAACAAAATTGAGTCAATTTCGCGCATATTTTCCCTTTTTGTAGCTGAAAATCATAAAAAAATAAAAAATTTTCCAAGGAAAATTTCAAACATTTTTGAACAACATAAAAATATAAATGAAATTCTAATAATATTTTCCAAGCATTCTAGATTTTATTTGAAAACATAAAATATGAAAAAAATCATACTATTTAAGAAATTATTTATAAATGTTATGAATTGAAATCAATGAAATCAAATCATAATATTTAAGTTGATACTTTTTTCTGTGTATAAATGTCTTTGTAAGTTTGTTTGTTTATTTGTTTGTTTGTTTGTTTGAGCATCACGCCTAAACGGCTGAATCGATTTTATTGAAATTTGGAACGTAGATAGATCCTTACTTGGAAGCGTCAATAGGCTATAACTTTTTTCAATACATGGACCAGAAAGGGGTAAACAGGGGGTAAACAGGGGGAAAACGGGTAAAATTTTAATAGTATTTTAAATAATAGCAATAATATAATTAATCTTTAACAGAGTGATGGTACAAGTAGAGTGCCGCAATAATATATATGGTTAAAACAATCATATATATGATTGTCACAATAACATGCATGATTGAGTATGTAATAATACACTTAATTATTATTCGATGCTGCACTGAATGATTACTGATCAGTGCTGACTAATCAGTGCTGATGTAAATATCGTCAGTGGTGACTAATCAGTGCTGATGAAAACATCGTTATAGCTGATTAATCAGCACTGATGTAAATATCGTCAGTGCTGACTAATCACTGCTGATGAAAACATCGTCATAGCTGATTAATCACCACTGATGTAAATATCCTCAGAGCTGACTAACCAGGACTGATGAAAACAACGTCATAGCTGATTAATCAGCACTGATGTAAACATCGTCAGTGCTGATGAAAACATCGTCAGTGCTGATGAAAACATCGTCAGTGCTGATGAAAAGATCGTCAGTGCTGATGAAAACATCGTCATAGCTGATTAATCAGTGCTGATGTAAATATCGTCAGTGCTGACTAATCAGTGCTGATGAAAACATCGTCAGTGCTGATGAAAACATCGTCAGTACTGATGAAAACATCGTCAGTGCTGATGAAAACATCGTCAGTGCTGATGAAAACATCGTCAGTGCTGATTTAAACAACGTCAGTGCTGATGAAAACAACGTCAGTGCTGACTAATCAGTGCTGATGAAAACATTGTCAGTGCTGATGAAAACATTGTCAGTGCTGATGAAAACATCGTCAGTGCTGATGAAAAGATCGTCAGTGCTGATGAAAACATCGTCATAGCTGATTAATCAGTGCTGATGTAAATATCGTCAGTGCTGACTAATCAGTGCTGATGAAAACATTGTCAGTGCTGATGAAAACATCGTCAGTACTGATGAAAACATCGTCAGTGCTGATGAAAAGATCGTCAGTGCTGATGAAAACATCGTCATAGCTGATTAATCAGTGCTGATGTAAATATCGTCAGTGCTGACTAATCAGTACTGACGATGTTTTCATCAGCACTGACGATGTTTTCATCAGCACTGATTAGTCAGCACTGACGATATTTACATCAGCACTGATTAATCAGCTATGACGATGTTTTCATCAGCACTGACGATCTTTTCATCAGCACTGACGATGTTTTCATCAGTACTGACGATGTTTTCATCAGCACTGACAATGTTTTCATCAGCACTGATTAGTCAGCACTGACGATATTTACATCAGCACTGATTAATCAGCTATGACGATGTTTTCATCAGCACTGACGATCTTTTCATCAGCACTGACGATGTTTTCATCAGCACTGACAATGTTTTCATCAGCACTGACAATGTTTTCATCAGCACTGATTAGTCAGCACTGACGTTGTTTTCATCAGCACTGACGTTGTTTAAATCAGCACTGACGATGTTTTCATCAGCACTGACGATGTTTTCATCAGCACTGACGATGTTTTCATCAGTACTGACGATGTTTTCATCAGCACTGACGATGTTTTCATCAGCACTGATTAGTCAGCACTGACGATATTTACATCAGCACTGATTAATCAGCTATGACGATGTTTTCATCAGCACTGACGATCTTTTCATCAGCACTGACGATGTTTTCATCAGCACTGACGATGTTTTCATCAGCACTGACGATGTTTACATCAGTGCTGATTAATCAGCTATGACGTTGTTTTCATCAGTCCTGGTTAGTCAGCTCTGAGGATATTTACATCAGTGGTGATTAATCAGCTATGACGATGTTTTCATCAGCAGTGATTAGTCAGCACTAACGATATTTACATCAGTGCTGATTAATCAGCTATAACGATGTTTTCATCAGCACTGATTAGTCACCACTGACGATATTTACATCAGCACTGATTAGTCAGCACTGATCAGTAATCATTCAGTGCAGCATCGAATAATAATTAAGTGTATTATTACATACTCAATCATGCATGTTATTGTGACAATCATATATATGATTGTTTTAACCATATATATTATTGCGGCACTCTACTTGTACCATCACTCTGTTAAAGATTAATTATATTATTGCTATTATTTAAAATACTATTAAAATTTTACCCGTTTTCCCCCTGTTTACCCCCTGTTTACCCCTTTCTGGTCCATGTATTGAAAAAAGTTATAGCCTATTGACGCTTCCAAGTAAGGATCTATCTACGTTCCAAATTTCAATAAAATCGATTCAGCCGTTTAGGCGTGATGCTCAAACAAACAAACAAACAAATAAACAAACAAACTTACAAAGACATTTATATATTTATATAGATATAGATAGTATGAAGTCTTTAATCCACCTCTAACGATATATGATTGAATCAGTTTTTGTTTATATAATTTCTGCTTTTAAATTTTAGTTTTTCTTTGTTTTAAATTTAAATATTAGCAAATACATGCATATATATTATTAAAAGGCGTCATTAAATGACACGTTTCCTTTTAAATGAAATTATATACGTATGAACGCATTAGAGTGGTTCAAATTTACTTTTTATGCACTAAATTTCAACTACAGTATTTAAAATCCAAACCGGTTAATCGGTGTTTTCCTTTTAAGCACCTAGTTGTTTTCAATACTTTATATTTTCGAATAATTTGACAGAGATTTGTTCCCATATAGAGATTGCACAAAATACCGTGTCAAATTTGAGGTTATGAAGTAAATCGGCTACTTTTTGAAAAAAAAATCAGTTTTCTTAATAACAATGTAAAATAAAGTTTAAAGCGGCCATATTGTAATTTATTCACTTTGTTTTGCTAAAACACAATGGATGACCATAGACAACGACGTGTGTAGAATGGGCCTTGGAGCGGTTGGAAACTAACCAGAATTTTCATAAAAAACTCATCTTCAGCTATGAGGCCCATTTCCACTGTTTAGTTTCGATTTTGGGCTTTTGGCGTCATCGGTCTATATTTCTTTGTGTACGACATTGACCAGGTTATCACCGTCATTGGCAAGCGCCTCAGTTTGATGATTACCAACATATTTTGGCCTGAATTGGATGATATGAACACCAATGACATGTGGACTCGTGGACATTCTGCAACAGCGATTTGTGAAGGTCGCAGGTCTATGCGAAAAAGCCACAAACCACAGCTGCCCTCAAGGGCAACATAACCCAAGCCATCAGTTAAATTCAGTCTGATTTATGTGCCAGAGTATTGGAAAATTGAACATTTCGGATACGCGGCTTCTATTGAGGCATTTAAAAGTCTATTGGGCTTAGTATGTAACAGGAGTATAGGCAGCGAGATAACACCACTTTCTAGAACATGAAACGTACAAGGTCTGAAGAGGATATAGATATTTCAGTTTTTCCTTATTTTCCTTATTTGATACGGAAGACAAAGATCGCCCAGGCCAGCCATAAACGATTGAAAACCAAGAATTGGAAGCATTACGCCATGAAGATTGTTGTCAAATTCAATAAAAGCTAGCAAAATCATTGGGAGCTACACAATCAGTAATTTCAAAACGTCAAAAGAAAGTTTTTGCACCGTTTTTGTATGTGAAGCCCGGCCAACCAGCCGAATGGCGCTAAGGTGCTTGGTGGGACCAAAAGGATCCTATCTATTATGATCTGTTGAAATCTGGCCGAAAAACGCCCCGAATATGCGGCGAAGCAAGCCAATATGCAAATATTGGCTTGATTCGTTCTTGGGCTCAAAAGATGACCACTTCTTTTAGCTCGGAATCCATATGTTGCCAGAAAGATGGGAAAAGATCATATTTAACAATGCATTTTTCCATCAACTACTTTAAGATCCGGTACTTTATAATTATTTTGTGTAATTTGTTCTATTAAATCTGTATATTCTTCGGATTCAAATTCGGTGGTTTCGAAATCCAATAAATGTTCTGTTTCAACTTCTTCCAAATCATGTTGTTACGGCAGACGAGAAAGCATGTAAACTACAATATTTTCTGAACGTTTTTTATGTTCAATCTATAAGTTGAAAGCTTGTAGTTGTAAAGACCACCTGGCAAGTCTTCCGCTTATATCTTTGAGGGTCATTAACCATTTGAGACTTGCGTGATCGGTTATGATCGAAAACGGCATCATTTCGACAAAGAGTCTGAACTTTTTCACAGCCATTATTGCCGCCAAACATTCTTTCTCTGTGACAGTATAATTTTTCTAGCAAGGATTAAATTTTGAGAATAAAAAGCTATTGGATGTTCTCCATTGTTATTATTTAATTTACAGAGAAAACAGATACGTGGAACCGACAAAATTCGATTGGGATTGATGAAAACATCGTCAGTGCTGATGAAAACATCGTCAGTGCTGATGAAAACATCGTCAGTGCTGATTTAAACAACGTCAGTGCTGATGAAAACAACGTCAGTGCTGACTAATCAGTGCTGATGAAAACATTGTCAGTGCTGATGAAAACATCGTCAGTACTGATGAAAACATCGTCAGTGCTGATTTAAACATCGTCATAGCTGATTAATCAGTGCTGATGTAAATATCGTCAGTGCTGACTAATCAGTGCTGATGAAAACATTGTCAGTGCTGATGAAAACATCGTCAGTACTGATGAAAACATCGTCAGTGCTGATGAAAAGATCGTCAGTGCTGATGAAAACATCGTCATAGCTGATTAATCAGTGCTGATGTAAATATCGTCAGTGCTGACTAATCAGTGCTGATGAAAACATTGTCAGTGCTGATGAAAACATCGTCAGTACTGATGAAAACATCGTCAGTGCTGATGAAAACATCGTCAGTGCTGATTTAAACATCGTCAGTGCTGATGAAAACAACGTCAGTGCTGACTAATCAGTGCTGATGTAAATATCGTCAGTGCTGATGAAAATATCGTCAGTGCTGATGAAAACATCGTCAGTACTGATGAAAACATCGTCAGTGCTGATGGAAACATCGTCCGTGCTGATGAAAACATCGTCAGTGCTGATGAAAACATCGTCAGTGCTGATGAAAACAACGTCAGTGCTGACTAATCAGTGCTGATGAAAACATCGTCATAGCTGATTAATCAGTGCTGATGTAAATATCGTCAGTGGTGACTAATCAGTGCTGATGAAAACATCGTCAGTGCTGATGAAAACATCGTCATAGCTGATTAATTGTTATAATGTCTCCCATTATTCCCCTAACACGAAACAATATAATATGAATTAATCAAGTATTTGCAAATTTTTATTTTTTTTTTTCTGTAAATAAATTTCTTACCAAATTTATTTACAGACATTTTTCTTAAGAATTACTTTATTTCAAAATTGTTTTTCAACAATTATTGATTTCTTAAAATTTGTGAAAATTGCTTTTCAGCAATTATTAAAATTATTAATTATTGATTTCTTCTTGAACTTTGCAAAATGGAAACAAAACAGACTTATGCTTAGTAAACAAAAACTGATTTTAAAATTAGTATATAAGAAACATTTTTTTAATTAATAAAGTGCATTTGATAATTACATCTCATCAAGCCGTGTTTTATTTTTTTTATTGTTTAGAAATACGTTTCTTTTAATTGGCGCAGTCGGTAGGATCGCGATATAAGTACGGATCTTATATACGTTAAACGTTTAATCGCGAAAAGGAAAACAATAAAAAAAATAATAAATATTCTGCGAATCCCACGGGACCCTCCAGAATAAGCGACTAAGAAGTCGAAAAAAAAAAGGACTAATCTAAAAAGCTGGATACTTTTTAATTACGTCCTATAATTTTAAGAGAAAAAAAAAAGAACAATTTTGTAATCCCAAGGACTTTGTAGAAAAAAGAAAACTGAATATTTTCTGCTACAACCGGGAGGAATACATTTTTTTTTTTTGAACCGTAAAAAAACAAAAGTTTGTGAAAAAAGAAAAGTTAAATGGAATTAAAGTTTAAATAACTTAAAATAATAAAAATAATAAAATTATAAAAAAAAATTTTCCTCAGGACCTTGTAGAAAGTTTAACACTTTTACAACCAGGAATAAAATTTTTTTTTTTTAGACTGAAATTAATTATAAACGTAAAGAAGAAAAAAAAAAAAGCTTGTGAAGAAAAAATTTCCTCTGGACTTTGTAGATTACTACAACCGAGAATAAATTTTTTTTTTTTACGAACATAAAAAAATAATATAAATAATTATAAATGTGAAAAAAAAAAAGCTTGTGGAACTGAAAAAGAAATATATATATGAACGAAAAAACAATAATTGAACAGTGAAATAAAGTAATATTTAAAACAAACTGGAACCCAAAAGGAAGCTTAATAGTGAAGGAAGGCTCAAATCAACAACATCTTACAATCAGCTTACATTACATAGACGGAATAAAGAAGGAACCAACTTTTTTCAATACATGGACCAGAAAGGGGTAAACAGGGGGTAAACAGGGGGAAAACGGGTAAAATTTTAATAGTATTTTAAATAATAGCAATAATATAATTAATCTTTAACAGAGTGATGGTACAAGTAGAGTGCCGCAATAATATATATGGTTAAAACAATCATATATATGATTGTCACAATAACATGCATGATTGAGTATGTAATAATACACTTAATTATTATTCGATGCTGCACTGAATGATTACTGAATGATTACTGATGTAAACATCGTCAGTGCTGATGAAAACATCGTCAGTGCTGATGAAAACATCGTCAGTGCTGATGAAAAGATCGTCAGTGCTGATGAAAACATCGTCATAGCTGATTAATCAGTGCTGATGTAAATATCGTCAGTGCTGACTAATCAGTGCTGATGAAAACATCGTCAGTGCTGATGAAAACATCGTCAGTACTGATGAAAACATCGTCAGTGCTGATGAAAACATCGTCAGTGCTGATGAAAACATCGTCAGTGCTGATTTAAACAACGTCAGTGCTGATGAAAACAACGTCAGTGCTGACTAATCAGTGCTGATGAAAACATTGTCAGTGCTGATGAAAACATTGTCAGTGCTGATGAAAACATCGTCAGTACTGATGAAAACATCGTCAGTGCTGATTTAAACATCGTCATAGCTGATTAATCAGTGCTGATGTAAATATCGTCAGTGCTGACTAATCAGTGCTGATGAAAACATCGTCAGTACTGATGAAAACATCGTCAGTGCTGATGAAAAGATCGTCAGTGCTGATGAAAACATCGTCATAGCTGATTAATCAGTGCTGATGTAAATATCGTCAGTGCTGACTAATCAGTGCTGATGAAAACATTGTCAGTGCTGATGAAAACATCGTCAGTACTGATGAAAACATCGTCAGTGCTGATGAAAACATCGTCAGTGCTGATTTAAACATCGTCAGTGCTGATGAAAACAACGTCAGTGCTGACTAATCAGTGCTGATGTAAATATCGTCAGTGCTGATGAAAATATCGTCAGTGCTGATGAAAACATCGTCAGTACTGATGAAAACATCGTCAGTGCTGATGGAAACATCGTCCGTGCTGATGAAAACATCGTCAGTGCTGATGAAAACATCGTCAGTGCTGATGAAAACAACGTCAGTGCTGACTAATCAGTGCTGATGAAAACATCGTCATAGCTGATTAATCAGTGCTGATGTAAATATCGTCAGTGGTGACTAATCAGTGCTGATGAAAACATCGTCAGTGCTGATGAAAACATCGTCATAGCTGATTAATTGTTATAATGTCTCCCATTATTCCCCTAACACGAAACAATATAATATGAATTAATCAAGTATTTGCAAATTTTTATTTTTTTTTTTCTGTAAATAAATTTCTTACCAAATTTATTTACAGACATTTTTCTTAAGAATTACTTTATTTCAAAATTGTTTTTCAACAATTATTGATTTCTTAAAATTTGTGAAAATTGCTTTTCAGCAATTATTAAAATTATTAATTATTGATTTCTTCTTGAACTTTGCAAAATGGAAACAAAACAGACTTATGCTTAGTAAACAAAAACTGATTTTAAAATTAGTATATAAGAAACATTTTTTTAATTAATAAAGTGCATTTGATAATTACATCTCATCAAGCCGTGTTTTATTTTTTTTATTGTTTAGAAATACGTTTCTTTTAATTGGCGCAGTCGGTAGGATCGCGATATAAGTACGGATCTTATATACGTTAAACGTTTAATCGCGAAAAGGAAAACAATAAAAAAAATAATAAATATTCTGCGAATCCCACGGGACCCTCCAGAATAAGCGACTAAGAAGTCGAAAAAAAAAAGGACTAATCTAAAAAGCTGGATACTTTTTAATTACGTCCTATAATTTTAAGAGAAAAAAAAAAGAACAATTTTGTAATCCCAAGGACTTTGTAGAAAAAAGAAAACTGAATATTTTCTGCTACAACCGGGAGGAATACATTTTTTTTTTTTGAACCGTAAAAAAACAAAAGTTTGTGAAAAAAGAAAAGTTAAATGGAATTAAAGTTTAAATAACTTAAAATAATAAAAATAATAAAATTATAAAAAAAAATTTTCCTCAGGACCTTGTAGAAAGTTTAACACTTTTACAACCAGGAATAAAATTTTTTTTTTTTAGACTGAAATTAATTATAAACGTAAAGAAGAAAAAAAAAAAAGCTTGTGAAGAAAAAATTTCCTCTGGACTTTGTAGATTACTACAACCGAGAATAAATTTTTTTTTTTTACGAACATAAAAAAATAATATAAATAATTATAAATGTGAAAAAAAAAAAGCTTGTGGAACTGAAAAAGAAATATATATATGAACGAAAAAACAATAATTGAACAGTGAAATAAAGTAATATTTAAAACAAACTGGAACCCAAAAGGAAGCTTAATAGTGAAGGAAGGCTCAAATCAACAACATCTTACAATCAGCTTACATTACATAGACGGAATAAAGAAGGAACCAACTTTTTTCAATACATGGACCAGAAAGGGGTAAACAGGGGGTAAACAGGGGGAAAACGGGTAAAATTTTAATAGTATTTTAAATAATAGCAATAATATAATTAATCTTTAACAGAGTGATGGTACAAGTAGAGTGCCGCAATAATATATATGGTTAAAACAATCATATATATGATTGTCACAATAACATGCATGATTGAGTATGTAATAATACACTTAATTATTATTCGATGCTGCACTGAATGATTACTGAATGATTACTGATGTAAACATCGTCAGTGCTGATGAAAACATCGTCAGTGCTGATGAAAACATCGTCAGTGCTGATGAAAAGATCGTCAGTGCTGATGAAAACATCGTCATAGCTGATTAATCAGTGCTGATGTAAATATCGTCAGTGCTGACTAATCAGTGCTGATGAAAACATCGTCAGTGCTGATGAAAACATCGTCAGTACTGATGAAAACATCGTCAGTGCTGATGAAAACATCGTCAGTGCTGATGAAAACATCGTCAGTGCTGATTTAAACAACGTCAGTGCTGATGAAAACAACGTCAGTGCTGACTAATCAGTGCTGATGAAAACATTGTCAGTGCTGATGAAAACATTGTCAGTGCTGATGAAAACATCGTCAGTACTGATGAAAACATCGTCAGTGCTGATTTAAACATCGTCATAGCTGATTAATCAGTGCTGATGTAAATATCGTCAGTGCTGACTAATCAGTGCTGATGAAAACATCGTCAGTACTGATGAAAACATCGTCAGTGCTGATGAAAAGATCGTCAGTGCTGATGAAAACATCGTCATAGCTGATTAATCAGTGCTGATGTAAATATCGTCAGTGCTGACTAATCAGTGCTGATGAAAACATTGTCAGTGCTGATGAAAACATCGTCAGTACTGATGAAAACATCGTCAGTGCTGATGAAAACATCGTCAGTGCTGATTTAAACATCGTCAGTGCTGATGAAAACAACGTCAGTGCTGACTAATCAGTGCTGATGTAAATATCGTCAGTGCTGATGAAAATATCGTCAGTGCTGATGAAAACATCGTCAGTACTGATGAAAACATCGTCAGTGCTGATGAAAACATCGTCCGTGCTGATGAAAACATCGTCAGTGCTGATGAAAACATCGTCAGTGCTGATGAAAACAACGTCAGTGCTGACTAATCAGTGCTGATGAAAACATCGTCATAGCTGATTAATCAGTGCTGATGTAAATATCGTCAGAGGTGACTAATCAGTGCTGATGAAAACATCGTCAGTGCTGATGAAAACATCGTCATAGCTGATTAATTGTTATAATGTCTCCCATTATTCCCCTAACACGAAACAATATAATATGAATTAATCAAGTATTTGCAAATTTTTATTTTTTTTTTTTCTGTAAATAAATTTCTTACCAAATTTATTTACAGACATTTTTCTTAAGAATTACTTTATTTCAAAATTGTTTTTCAACAATTATTGATTTCTTAAAATTTGTGAAAATTGCTTTTCAGCAATTATTAAAATTATTAATTATTGATTTCTTCTTGAACTTTGCAAAATGGAAACAAAACAGACTTATGCTTAGTAAACAAAAACTGATTTTAAAATTAGTATATAAGAAACATTTTTTTAATTAATAAAGTGCATTTGATAATTACATCTCATCAAGACGTGTTTTATTTTTTTTATTGTTTAGAAATACGTTTCTTTTAATTGGCGCAGTCGGTAGGATCGCGATATAAGTACGGATCTTATATACGTTAAACGTTTAATCGCGAAAAGGAAAACAATAAAAAAAATAATAAATATTCTGCGAATCCCACGGGACCCTCCAGAATAAGCGACTAAGAAGTCGAAAAAAAAAAGGACTAATCTAAAAAGCTGGATACTTTTTAATTACGTCCTATAATTTTAAGAGAAAAAAAAAAGAACAATTTTGTAATCCCAAGGACTTTGTAGAAAAAAGAAAACTGAATATTTTCTGCTACAACCGGGAGGAATACATTTTTTTTTTTTGAACCGTAAAAAAACAAAAGTTTGTGAAAAAAGAAAAGTTAAATGGAATTAAAGTTTAAATAACTTAAAATAATAAAAATAATAAAATTATAAAAAAAAATTTTCCTCAGGACCTTGTAGAAAGTTTAACACTTTTACAACCAGGAATAAAATTTTTTTTTTTTAGACTGAAATTAATTATAAACGTAAAGAAGAAAAAAAAAAAAGCTTGTGAAGAAAAAATTTCCTCTGGACTTTGTAGATTACTACAACCGAGAATAAATTTTTTTTTTTTACGAACATAAAAAAATAATATAAATAATTATAAATGTGAAAAAAAAAAGCTTGTGGAACTGAAAAAGAAATATATATATGAACGAAAAAACAATAATTGAACAGTGAAATAAAGTAATATTTAAAACAAACTGGAACCCAAAAGGAAGCTTAATAGTGAAGGAAGGCTCAAATCAACAACATCTTACAATCAGCTTACATTACATAGACGGAATAAAGAAGGAACCAACAGACAACCAAACCAAGAGGATCAACTTAACACCATTTAAAAGTAAGACTAGTTCTTAAGAATAAATTAAAATATCAAAATAATTTAAATGAATGTAATAGAGGAATTCGAAAAGGAAATCGAATTTATTATTGAATTGTACATTGTAAATGAAAAAGATAGGGACAGTTTAAGAGGACTTTTAAGACAGATAACACTTATTGAGATAAAATCACGGAATAAATATCTAAAGAATAAGAGGAAATCAGGAAGACCAATAAGAATATAGTAAGGATAAATAGAAGGAGACTCATTTTAGAAAAGTTTGAAAAATTTATTCATAATGACCGAGGAAAATCAAAAACCTTCAGTTAGTATTGACCCATTGAAATATTTAAACCAAATTCCACAATTTAGCGGTGATTATCGTGATTTACAAACCTTTATTAACTTGATAGATAGGGTCTACCCCATACTTACTGCCTACGACGACCCATCACAATTACTTTTCTCAGATATAATTAAAAGTAGACTTACTGGAAAGGCAAGAGAAGTTATAGAGATCAATTGCCAAGTACAATCATGGACGGATATAAAGACTGTACTACATAATAATTTCGGAGACAGATGTGGACTTGAAGAATTGTTCGATAAACTAAAAGGTACAACCTTCAAAACTAACAGTGTAGAATTTTATAATGAAATAAAACAAAGACTTAGAAGCCTTAACAATAAGACAATTATGATAATCGGTTCCGGACCAGCGGCAAATGAATGTGCCAGAAATAACATGAAAACTGCCTTAAATGTGTTCAGGGAAAAGATTCCCGAACCTATGCGTACAATTCTGACATGTAGGAACCCACAGACCCTTGAAGTAGCAATGGAAATATTATTCCAAGCTGGATATGCGTACGTCATATCATCAAACGAAATATTTCCCAACTACGGAAAACCATCAAACAAGGTAGGACATAAAAATCGACAAACATACCGACAAGTTGGTAACAACAATAATAATAATACAAGGACTTTTAACAATCGAAACACGCAACCACATTTTTCATATAATCAACCAAATCCTCGAAATCATTATCAGAATGACATTCAAAATATCTCAAATAATTGGGAAAGAAGAGACTATCGGAACTTTAATCATAACGGACAAGATCAACAGCAAAATAATTGGAATCCTTTCAGACAACAGAACAGACAAAATATACAACGTGACAACTATTTCCCTAGACCTGAACCCATGGACGTAAATAACATTGAGACTCCAACTAATGGCAATCATCCTCAAGGTGAAAATTTTCGATTTTCTGCCTCAAGGAACTACCATACATAAAAGTAGAAACTAAATTGGGACACCTGAAACTAATTATAGATACAGGTGCAACTAATTCAATTTTGAATCCAAATATATGTCATCCTAAATGGATACAGAAAGTTGACCATATCCCTATAAAAACATTGCAACACCAGGTAAATATCGACGAAAAGGCAAAAATCCCTATTTTTAAGGAATTCGGTAAAGGAATTGACACAATGGAATTTTACATAACTAAATTTCATGACTATTATGACGGACTTATAGGAAATGATTTACTTAGACCATTGAAAGCTAAAATTTGTTATGACACAAATACGATAAATATAGGAGGGAACACATTACCTCTTCTTGTTAAAAGCGAAGATGCACAACAAGAGCAATACAATAAGGATGATGAGGAAAATTATATTAAGGAATTAAATGAACATGAAATGATGAAAACGGAAATTTTGGAAATGGAAATTAATTTTGCGTCAGATTTTAGATCTATTAGTGATCAGATTCGAATAGAACACCTAAATGCTGAAGAAAAGTTACAATTGTTATCAATGATAAATAAGTACCGGGATCTTTTCTACCATGAAAATGACGGACTTTCATTTACATCTGCTATAAAACACAAGATCAGGACGACGAACAACGTTCCTATATTTAGCAAATCATACAGGTATCCATATATTCATAAGAATGAAGTGGAAAAGCAAATCAAGGAAATGCTCGACAATAACATAATTAGGCACAGTAACTCTCCATACTCTGCACCTATTTGGATTGTACCCAAAAAGTCAGATGCAAGTGGGAAAACAAAATGGCGACTTGTCGTTGATTACCGCAAACTGAATGAGGTAACTATCGATGATAAGTATCCGATACCTAATATAGATGAAATTTTAGAAAAACTGGGAAGATGCCAGTATTTTACAACTTTGGACCTCGCCAAAGGATTTCATCAAATAGAAATTGAAGAAGAGGATATTCATAAAACAGCCTTCAATGTAGAAGGAGGACATTATGAATTTTTGAGAATGCCTTTTGGACTGAAGACAGCTCCAGCAACATTCCAAAGATTAATGAATAATGTTCTTAAAGAATACATCAATAAAATCTGTCTAGTTTACTTAGATGACATAATTATATTTTCCACATCACTGCAGGAACATATGAATTCTATTAAACTTATTTTTGACCGTTTAAAGGACGCAAACTTGAAAATCTAATTAGATAAATCTGAATTTCTTAAGAAAGAAACAGATTTCTTAGGTCATATAATAACGCCTGAAGGGATTAAGACAAACCCAAAAAAGGTCGAGTGCGTTAAAAATTTCCCAATTCCAAAGAATATTAAACAAATCAAACAATTTCTTGGCCTTACTGGCTATTACAGGAAATTTATCAAAGATTATTCATTAATCGCGAAACCCATGACGAAATATTTGAAAAAGGATACAAAACTTAATCTGACTGATACTGAATATGAGAAAAGTTTCAATACCCTTAAAACTTTACTAATTAACGACCCAATATTAGCATATCCCGACTTTACGAAAATATTCACACTCACTACTGATGCCAGTAACTATGCACTAGGAGCTATTCTTTCACAGGACAACCACCCAATATGTTTCGCTAGTCGTACTCTCAACACACATGAAATAAATTATAGCACCATAGAAAAAGAATTATTGGCCATTGTATGGGCTACAAAATATTTTAGGCCATATCTTTTCGGACGTAAGTTTCTTATAGAAACAGATCATAAACCATTAACATGGCTTTTTTCAATAAAGGAACCCAACTCCAAACTTGTAAGATGGAGATTAAAATTATCGGAATTTTACTATGAAATAAAATACAAGAAGGGAACTAAAAATGGCAATGCCGATGCCTTATCCAGGATTGAACCAGAATCCGAGAGCATAAATGTATTAGAATCCAACAATGTAACAATAAGGGAAACATCATCACCAATCAATATGTTTAAAAATCAAGTTATTATAACAAAGGTAACATCAGGATCACTAAGGATTAGAAACAAAATAATTTTTGGAAATAGAAGAAAAAATATTTATATGAAGGAACTGGATCGTGAGACCGCTATTACATTACTTAAAAATCATTTTAACCCATCAAAGCTAAATGCTATTTTAATTGAAGAGGAGTTTTATCCAATTTTCGAAACAACGTTTAATGAATTATTCTCGAATAATCGAAATTTTAGGATCATAAGATGTTTCATCCTCACAGAGGACGTAGAAAACGAAGAAATACTTACGGAAAAAATAAAAAAGGAACATCTTGATAAAAATCACCGAGGTATTCAAGCAGTATATAATGAATTGATAACTCTAATATACAACCCACATTTGAAGGAAAGAATTACGCAGTTCATAAACAACTGTGAGGTATGTAACCTGGAAAAGTACGATAGGAAACCTCCAAAAATACCATATAAAATTACGGAAACCCCATCTAAACCTCGCGAAATTATACATATAGACGTATTTTACACTTTAGAGAAGAAACTTTTTATGACAGCAATTGACAAATTTTCTAAATTTGCACTAGCATTCCAGATAAACGGAAGGAATTGGACAGAGTTCAAATCCAAACTATTACAGATAATTAACACATACGGGAAAATGAACAAAATTATAGTAGACAATGAACTTGGATTCAAGGCTATACCAATGCAACAATTCTTAAAGGACGAAAACATAGAAATCCATTATACCTCTAACAGTAATCACACATCAAACGCAGACATCGAACGACTACACAATACCATTAATGAACACATACGTTTACTAAGACACGACAGCAGAAATAAAGACGAAACTATGGAAGACAAAATGACAAGGATAATAGGGTTCTACAATAATACAATACATAGCACTACAGGTATTAAACCGATTGATTTCTTAAATGGTAAAATTCATGAAGACAAATATAAGGAAATTCACGATCTAATAAACCAGAAAAAGGAGAAATATATAAGGAAATTGAATGAATCTAGAAAAGATATAGAATTAGAAGACGGAACAAATTATATTAAAGAAATAAGGGGTGGTAAGAATCACACGAAATATAGGAAAGTTAATGCAAATAAGATGGACAATGATCACTTACAAACTGTAAAAACTGGACACAAATATTACAAAACCCATGTTAAACCTAGAAAAAAATATCAGGACAGAAATAACCCAACTATAATATCTACAAAATAATTTATTTTCAGTTGACGACTTGGATCATAATATTTACATTGATCATGACAACTAATGCACAATACTTAGATATTCAAGACTTGACAAACAATAATGGATATATCCCGATCAAACTCGACGAAATCAGTCCAATAAAAACATATTCTAAAATAATTCACATTATTAACATTACCATGTATGAGGAAACCCTTAGATTAATTACTGATAATGTAGCGGTACTTAAAACAACCACGACAGATACAAAATCATTAATGGACACTGTTGACAAAAACTTTGCTATACTTAAGGCCAAAATTGCTAATTTAAACCCACAATTTAGAAGAAAACGAGGACTAGTTAATTTGTTAGGAAAAGGTTTGAAAATTGTAACAGGAACAATGGATAGCAAAGACGAGGAACATATAAATTATTCATTAAAGCAACTTTATAAGAACAATGGACTCTTAACCAATACTATACATAACTTAACTCAAATAAATAACTTCTTTTCGGATCAGATCAGGAACATAACAGATCATATCAACACACAACAATTTCGTGTTTGAAAATACTTGAAACAATTTAAGAACATTTTTCAAAATAAAATAGCAACATTAGAAGACGAAATATTGTTCATGCAACACATTTACCAGATTAATAATGATATAGCACTTTTACGTAATCATATCGACGACATTGGACAAGTGGTATTTTCAAGTAAATTAGGAATTATTCCAACAGACATTTTGACCCCAAAAGAAATGGACCTTATAACAGACTTTGACAGTTACGTTAATATAAAAACTTCTGTTGCTTTACATAATGGAAGTATATTATTAATTTTTAAGATACCATTATATTCAGAGAACAAACTTAGTAAAATTACTTTCGAACCAATTCCAGACCTTAAGAATAAAACAATAGCTTTAGAAACATATACAGTACTTATTGACCATAACAAGAATATTTATCAATCAATTTTTAAGGATAATTTGGAGAAAAATTTGATTAAAATTGAAAATAAATGTATACAGAATATTTTAGAATTTAAGGAAGCAAATTGTTCAATGAAGAATTTTGAAATCGAAGATGTTACGGAAATACTTCCAGGATTATTAATATTTAAAAATTATGACCAAATTATTAACCATAACTGTAATAACCATAATAAACTACAAATAAAAGGAACCTTTTTGATAAAATTCGAAAATTGTAAAATAATAACTGAAAACAAAAATTTTACTAATGTTAATTTAAGAATTAAAGATAAAATAATCCTTCCAAACATTATAACTAAAATTAAGAGTAATGAAAATGTAACTATTAATGATTTGAAACTAGAAACAATATATCTTAAACAAATGAAGTATGAAGAAAATCTAAACAATATACTGTACCATGATTAGAAAACAAAAACTATAAGTTTTAGTATTGATATAGTAATCATTTTATGTATTATTATCCTAATAATTATTTACATATTAAGACCAAAACAAATATTTAATGTTTCGTCGGAGCCTCAAGCTAACGGTGGGGGTGTTATAATGTCTCCCATTATTCCCCTAACACGAAACAATATAATATGAATTAATCAAGTATTTGCAAATTTTTATTTTTTTTTTTCTGTAAATAAATTTCTTACCAAATTTATTTACAGACATTTTTCTTAAGAATTACTTTATTTCAAAATTGTTTTTCAACAATTATTGATTTCTTAAAATTTGTGAAAATTGCTTTTCAGCAATTCTTAAAATTATTAATTATTGATTTCTTCTTGAACTTTGCAAAATGGAAACAAAACAGACTTATGCTTAGTAAACAAAAACTGATTTTAAAATTAGTATATAAGAAACATTTTTTTAATTAATAAAGTGCATTTGATAATTACATCTCATCAAGCCGTGTTTTATTTTTTTTATTGTTTAGAAATACATTTCTTTTAATTATTAATCAGCACTGATGTAAATATCGTCAGTGCTGACTAATCAGTGCTGATGAAAACATTGTCAGTGCTGATGAAAACATCGTCAGTACTGATGAAAACATCGTCAGTGCTGATGAAAAGATCGTCAGTGCTGATGAAAACATCGTCATAGCTGATTAATCAGTGCTGATGTAAATATCGTCAGTGCTGACTAATCAGTGCTGATGAAAACATTGTCAGTGCTGATGAAAACATCGTCAGTACTGATGAAAACATCGTCAGTGCTGATGAAAACATCGTCAGTGCTGATTTAAACATCGTCAGTGCTGATGAAAACAACGTCAGTGCTGACTAATCAGTGCTGATGTAAATATCGTCAGTGCTGATGAAAATATCGTCAGTGCTGATGAAAACATCGTCAGTACTGATGAAAACATCGTCAGTGCTGATGAAAACATCGTCCGTGCTGATGAAAACATCGTCAGTGCTGATGAAAACAACGTCAGTGCTGACTAATCAGTGCTGATGAAAACATCGTCATAGCTGATTAATCAGTGCTGATGTAAATATCGTCAGTGGTGACTAATCAGTGCTGATGAAAACATCGTCAGTGCTGATGAAAACATCGTCATAGCTGATTAATCAGCACTGATGTAAATATCGTCAGTGCTGACTTATCAGTGCTGATGAAAACATCGTCATAGATGATTAATCAGCACTGATGTAAACATCGTCAGTGCTGATGAAAACATCGTCATAGCTAATGATGCCAAACGGGACTGGGTTTTACAAATCCGAGGATTCGGGATTTTAGAAATGTGAATCCCGGGATTTTTCGGGACCCCGGGATTTTTCGGCATCCCGGGATTTTTCGTGATTTCGAGATTTTTCGGGACTTCGGGATTTTAGTTAAACGTAAAAAAATACAAAATTCAACAATAAAAACTATTTTTTTTCGTTAATATATATATATTAAAATATATCAAAGAAAAAACTAATGCATTGAATTAAAATAAATTTGGCACAAACGATATTTCATATTTATACCCGTATTCTGAACTTTATAACAGTGAGAAATCCATAACAAAACTGTATTGAGTACATATGGTAGTTCATAGTAAAAGGATTTTTAGGATTACTATGAGACTAATAGTGTAAAAATTGGTAAGGCAGTTTAAAAGTTATTTGCAATTAAAACCTTTAGTTCTTCATATACTAAACGGCCGAAACGATTTTATTGAAATTTCCAACATAGACTACGACAGGGGTAGCGAAGCGCACCGGGTCAAGCTAGTTGATAATATTTGTGTTTAAAACACAGTAGCTGTTATTTAGCAATACTTTATAACTCTCCGACCCCCAGCCCTTCTAAGTAATTAGAGAATGGTTATATATTTTGACCAATTTGTATTATATTGCAGTGCAGAAAAACTAAACCATAGAGTGAAATATCACCCAGGTCTCTTTCCTAATTATTATAAATTGTGTTAAAGCTTAACATTAAGAATTATGACCTTCTGTATTTGCGGCAACATACAAAAATAGTACCTGTAATTTTGTTAATTTAACAAAATTCAATAAAAATAAAGTAAAAATCAAGTGGCGCCTTTGTAGCAACACATGTTTACAGCTAAAACTGAATATTTACCCTCTTACACACTCAAAATAAGTATAAATAATTCTTTGTCGTAATAGAAATTTATTATTAACCCGGGTATGTGTGATTATATTTACAATACAGGTGTTAAATTATAGGACACAGACAATAGACAATAAGGAAAATTTATGCAATAACCCATCAGAGGAGTTGGTAACATTTTCTCAAAGGACACAACAAGTCAGTCACAACCGGAATACGAAAATTGCAAAAATAAAAACAAACAAACATGACGTACACACTCACTAAAATACTATATTTAAGTATGTGGGACGATGTGCATATGTCAGGTATGAGGGAAGGGCTATAATTATACCTTTTTTTTTGGGGTACAATTGTGAACTGGAAAGTACTGTTACTTAAAATGTTCTCATATTTTTTCTCGCTCTTTGCTATTTTTAATGATTTATTATTTGAATATTGTTTCAATATATGTATATATTTATAAATAAGCAACGTTTAAGACAATAACAGCAATGGTGGGTTTCTTATAAGAAAAGTTTAAGACAAAAGTTTAAACAGCAATGGCATAAGTAAACATTAGGCAATAATCTTAAGTATTTATAAAGGAAAGTTTAAGACAATTATAGCGGATTCTTTAAACAATCCTGTAGGAAACTTTCCTACAATAACCGAGGAGCATTATTTAAACAACAATAAAAGGTCTCTTATAATGAACGTTTAAGACACTAATCGTGGATTATTTATGAGAAAAGTTTAAGACACCAATGGATTATTTAAACAACAATAAAAGTTCTCTAATAAGGAACGTTTAAGACACTAATCATGGATTATTTAAACAAAAATAATCTCTATTTTATAAGGTAAGTTTAATACACTAATAAAGCGTATCTTAAAAAAAAGGTATAAGACAATTATAGTAGATTATTTAAACAACAATAAAGAGTATCTTATAAGGAAAGTTTTGGACAATAATAAAGGGTCTCATAAGGAAAGTTTATGTCATGATTGCACAGATCTTATACAATATTTTTATCAACATCAAATTAATACAAAACAAATTAAAGGAGATTTTTTTGTCGCGTTCTAGCACCAAAATGCTATTTCGCTACCGTTTTAATCAATTGACAATTTTTATTCAAACCAAACTTTAACTGCTTTAACTAAAAAAAGTTACTGCATTAATAATCACACTAAACATTTTATTATCAAAGTGAGTCACGTTCGATATCTAAAAAAAACAAGTAAGAAAGTATGGTGGTCAAGTCCGACCACATAATACCCTACACTGAGTAAATGAACAAAAACATGTTTCTGTTAAATTTTCAATAATTTATTTTCGTGAATGAATTTTTGGAGAGGGCCTTATATGGGAGCTTTGACTAATCATGGACCGATCGCCATGAAATTAGGTGACATGAATTTTGTATATATAAAACTTATTTGTAGCGAAATTTGTGTAGATACCTATATAAATTAAACATTTTTTACCGATAAAGTCCTATTTCGGGATTATATTTGTATTGGGGCGAGGTGAAATAATGGACCGATTTTAGCCAGTTTCAATAGATTTCGTAATTGAGCCAACAAAATTGTATGTACCAAATGTTATCGAAATATCTTCAAAATTGCGACCTGTACTTTGCGCACAAGGTTTACATAGACAGCCAGCCTGCCAGCCAGAAGGTCGGACGGACGACGGACATAGTTTAACCGACTCCGAAAGTGATTCGTTACAAACATCAGCACAAACGCATTATACAAAAACAAGTTAAATTTTTTGTCGCGTTCTCGATCCTATAGTTATTGCTAATATATTTGAAGCATTAAAATAAATGCTATCTTAACATGGAAACAAGACAAAATTTTATTAAGATTTCTTTATTAAAGTCAACATTAAGCCATGGAAATTACCTTATTTGTTCTTTTAATTATTTTATACTAGCTTGACCCGGTGCGCTTCGCTACCCATGTCGTAGTAAAAATCGGTTCAGCCGTTTAGTAATTATTGTTTAAGAACTAAAAGTACCAATTTTACCAGTTTTTCTCCCTGTTTATCACTTTCTGGTAAAAGTATTGACAAAAGTTATAGCCTATTGACGCTTCCAAGTAAGGATCTATATACGTTCCAAATTTCAATAAAATCGATTTAGCCGTTTAGGCGTGATGCTCAAACAAACAAACTTACAAAGACATTTATATATTTACTAGCTTGACCCGGTGCGCTTCGCTACCCCTGTCGATGTAAAAATCGGTTCAGCCGTTTAGTAATTATTGTTTAAAAACTAAAGGTACCAATTTTCCCCGTTTTCCCCCTTTTTATCCCTTTCTGGTCCAAGTATTGAAAAAATTTATAGCCTATTGACGCTTCCAAGTAAGGATCTATCTACGTTCCAAATTTCAAACAAACAAACAAACAAATAAACAAACAAACTTACAAAGACATTTATATATTTATATAGATATGGATTGTTACGAATGTGTAATAGCGATTTGAATTTAAAAGTCTGTAATGACTGCCTGCAACATTCATCATGTTTATAAACACGTCCATTAGTAGAAGCTTCTACTTATCAACAATGTTGATAGCATGCGGTTATTAGCATTGTTTATAAGTATGGCAACACTAAATGTTTAAGCTGCTAACATTAACATCGAAAGCTCTAGAACTCGAATCTTCTAGTTGTCCATTAAGATCATTGTAGAAGATTGTCGAAAGATGGCGTGTGTATAAATAGTGGCAGAGGTTGCAGTCGTGAGTGAGTTTATCATAGGCGCTGTTAGAGTTAACATCAACTGTCTTGTACATTGAGAAGTGTGTGTGCATTTCTGCAAATTGATAAACGTGTATAAAGAAACTAAGTGACTATTTGAACTGTTGTTGTTGTAGATTTTAAATAAATAAAGAGTTGTTACAATTTTAAACTACTAAAGGGCTTTTATTTGCGATCAAAAGTATCCGATTTATTTAAAGCAAATAAACCAAAGTTTTCAAAAGGTGAAAACGTAACAATATGTTTTATAGTAAAAACCAAACTGACAATTACACTATGTTACACCAAAAATTTACAGAGCCAATTCTGTTGTATTGAAGACTATAGAGTTCGAAAATATTTATACTTTTTGTACCCATATGGGGATATATTGATTTTGTCATTCGGTTTGTAACGTATCCAAATATTGGTCGTTGAACCATATGGTATATACACACAGCCTCAAAAGTGAGATCATGAAAATCATCATAGTCCGACTTAAATCTTATATTTTCAGAACCGAATCTATTATTCAGCCCAATATCCAAAAAATCCAAACTTTTAAATTTGAATCGATGGATAGATTTTAGGATTTTAGTTATTATAAAAAAATCAAATAATTTGTGGTGTATTCTCACTTTTGAGGCTGTGTGTATACTCTGAGTCCTCATAAGATTCTAAGACGATCTAGCTATGTCCGTCTGTCCGTGAAATTGTCCACAAATACTCTATATTGATAAGGTTTGTTTGGTATTGAAAATGGGTTATATTGGTTCATGATTTCACCTAGCCCTCATACAAATGTCCCCCCGGAATACTGTTAGAGCAGTCATAAATATGTTGATATTTTGTATCACTGTATTATGTTCACTTTTGTATCACAGTGTTATTAACCAAAATTTAGGTACATTTTACAGCTAAAAGTACTTTTTTTACAATTAAAAAAAAAACACATTAAGTATTCCTTTATTTGGTATCTCTGATCTGTAGCTGAATGTTTGTGTTTAAACTTAAGTATTGTTTTTTATTACACCAAAAACAGCTGTAAGATGGCTAAATTTTAATAAGGATGTCCTGATTAATGAAATTGTGTACTTAAGGTTTTTGTTTTTGCTTTCGTGTTAACACAACAAAGTACTCGTCGTACAACAAAATGTATTACATTTTTTTGTTTGTGCTTTTTCACACATGCGCTGCTAGTATTTTGCTGATTTTATTTCAATTTTAAAAGGATGCTGCCGCTGCTATTGAAGTAAAGGTATTTATTTATTGCCCACATACTTGAAGAAACGGCAAAGTTCGTGTGTATATATAAATAGGAAGCAGCCAAAGGATAAAAGTTTAGTTGTAAACAGTTGCTGCGATTTCTTGGTTTGCAGCATAGAGTGCTTAGCGGTTGTCTTTATTTTAGTTATCAAATAACGTAACATTTTGTGTGGTATTACATATATAATTTTTGGTTTCACATTTAACTATAAACAAAATAATGGAACAACAAATACTCGGTAAGTTAAGTGAATGTTGTTAAATGCTGAAAGCAACTTTAAATTAAAAAAAAAAAAAAAAAAAAAAACCTAAAGCTATAGGTCATGTTTAAGTGTTTTAAAATCGTTTGTGTTACTTATGCCCGTGGCAATAAATTCATAAATTTTTGTTGCAGTTTTTAAAGAAATACTAAAAGTAAACAAAAAAACTTGTTTATAAACTGTCAAAGGCTATGATATTGCCGCACAATGGGTTGAACACTATCAAAAACAGAGAAACCATTGAAAAGTGAATGTTAGTTTATTGCAATCATATTTAAGTAAGGAGATAAAAGTGGATTAAATATTAAGTTTTTTAAAAGAAATTAACGAAAAACTTAAATTGCTTCAAAATACTGAGTGCAGGTGTCTATCAAGCTCGACCATACCCTACACTGAGTAAATGAGCACCAACTTTTTTCTTTTAAAATTTCAATAATTTATTTTCGTGAATGATTTTCTGAAGTGGGCCTTATATGGCATCTATATGGCATCTATGACTACTTATGGACCGATCGCCATGAAATTAGGTCGCGTGATTTATGACTATGTGAAACTTATTTATGTTGAATAATATGTGGATACCAATATTATTAAGAGATTTATGATCGTTAAAGTGATTTTCGGAGCGGGCCTTATATGGGAACAATGACTAATTATGGACCGATCATCATAAAATTAGGTGACATGACTACCGTATATATAAAACTTATTTGGAGCGAAATTTATGTAGATACTTATATAAATTAATCATTTATGACCGATAAAGTCCTATTTCGGGAGGACAATTGTATGAGGGGCTAGGTGAAATAATGAACGATTTCAACCAGCTTCAATAGGCTTCGTCCTTGGGCTGAAACAAATGTTTTACCAAATTTTATCGAAATATCTTCAAAATTGCGACAGCCAGCCAGACGGAGGGACATCGTTTAATCGGGTGTTAACCTAATATTTTTGGGCGTTACAAACATCAGCACGAACGCATAATACCCTCCCCACTATGGTGGTGTACTGACGTCCTTATAGCATATACAATTCAAAAACTCGAGTAAGTCTTATTAGCCAATAGGTCTTGGAGGCCAATAAGTCTTCGAGGCCAATAGCGTTAGCTTAAATGGCAAAAGTGCTAAATTACGAGGATTTGAATGAAACACTGGATTTTGGATAAAAAATCATTTTATTTTTCAACATAGTATCCTTTGAGCTCTATACACTTTGCCCAATGTTTCTGCTTTTTTTAACTCTTACAAAAATAAGATTTATCGATGTCATCAAAATCGGGATTTGTTTGTGAGTTGATTTCATATCTGGAGTCAAATCTCTTTCCGCCAAGACATTTCATCAGGTTTGGACACAAGAAATAGTTACTCAGGACTATATCCGGAGAATAGTGCAGATGAGGGAATAATTCGTAGCCTAATTCATGGATAATTGCCATGGAAACTGCACATATGTCCACCCATTTGTGCACCCGATTGTGAGAAAACGCGTCGCCCATCTTGCAGAAAGTTAACATTCAAAATTGAAACCACTGAGCCATGTGAGATGCCTATGGCTTCCACAATCTCTCGCACTTTCATGCATTTTTTTGGGTGTAAAGAACTCAACTGTATGTTCAGAACGTTCGGCATCTTCCGCTTGCACGGCCACAACGAAATTCAGTAAACCACTTGGAGGCCAATTGACAGGTCCATTTCTCGAAATCAAGTTACCGCCAAATTTTGATTTTAATAAATCGATGGTTGAGGTCGCCGTATGGCAGCCATCCTATTCCTATATGGATGACACCTCGCCCGGATCAATGTCATCCATATTTTCAAACAAAAAATCATTAATGATGGTGCGGTAACGATCTCCATTGATACGCGAATCGATGACTGATCTTCAAAGTAAATTTAAATAATTTGGTAGCTAATATGTAATAGATTTGAATTGAAGAACAATTTAATCATTCAATAGATTTAATTAAGCTATTTTGTACGGGATTTGAATTAAAGAAAACTTGAATGATTCAATGAGGAATTAATTCTATAAATAATAAATTCTCAAAGAAATGAATTCAATACGTTTGAAGTAGAATTTATAAAATCCCGCGGTTTTTGTTTTAAAAAATTGATAACGATTGCTTTCGGTTTTGGGCTAAGGAGTGAGATCGAAAAATTCTTTACTTCAATTTCCATGCTCTGTTTTTGGCCTCTAAATTTTTTGCAGCGTTCCTGTCAGGAACTTTTTGAGCCTTGTATGTTTTTAAACCTGCATAAGCTTTAACTTTTCGTACCAAATAGTCCGAGCACTGAGCTTACCGGACTGCTTTCCTACCGGATGTGTTGGGAGTTCGTTTGAAATTGCTTTCTATTTTTTTGGCTTTAGAAACATCATGTGGATCATTCCTTCTACATGAATCAGGTGTTCTATCAACGGACAAGTTCTCCCGGTACTGTTTAATAACATTGGAAACAGTTTGACGGCAGACCTTTGAATGCTTTGCCAACTTTTTGTAGGACCAAGTTGGGTTTTGTTGAAAATATTTAGTAATTTTAGTATGCACTTTTTGCTGGTCACTCATTTTAATAAGATTAACAACAACTGAATACAATTGACATTAAATATAATAACTGACATGTTTTACAAAGGCAACTTGATAAAAAAAAAAAAAATCAAATAATACTTGGGTTAAAAGTTTTAATGAAAAACGTGTGTTAAGAATTTTACGATCTCACTCCTTAGTTTATAAAATATTATAGAAACAAGAAAGAAATTTCATACTATGGAAAAAATCTATAAAAAATATGTTGTTAAAGGAAGGATTTTGTGTCAGTCATAACACAATTTTAAGTTTAATTGTCAGGAGATATGGTAAATATTTGTAATTGCATTGATAATATTCTTTATTGGAACACACGAAAAAAAATAATCTAAGAGCAACATATTATGATCATTATTAGTATCATAAATGTCATACATGATCATAATATGTTCTGAAGTAATGATATTATGATTCAAAGCAATCATATTATGATACAACGTAATCATATTTATGATCCAATGAAATCAATTTATGATTTAATGAAATCATACTATCATAAAATGTAAAAATTTCCTTTAGTGTCAAAAGTAATTACCAATTAATATTTACTTTCAGTTGAAATAAAAGCTAATTATTAAAATTAACCAAAGGTAACTATGTTCTTGTTTAAACAGAAAACTCATTATACACATAAGTATATACTGACATGGTAGTTCTCTTTAAAAATAGCACAAAATTAGCATGAATTGTAAATAAAATCGAATTATAATACATGAATGTGTGTTAAAGTACTGCTAATCAAATGAAATAAAATGAGAATTATTTTCCAATGTTTAATGTTGTTAAACATTATTGAATGGTGGTAACTTAAATTTGTGTCTTATTGATTACAGTATTCTTGTTTAAGTGTTCACGTAAATTAATTATTCAGTAAAAATCTATTTATTTAGAAAACCAACAGTATTAAAGGCGAAATTTATATAAACAAGTTTTATTTCAAAAAGTTTTTTTTATTGAATATTGAATAAAATGATCCAAATTATTTGAACCAAAACTATTTTTTCACAACCAAAGATTTTAATTACATGATTATTGGAAAGATGTTTTTTGTTTTTAAAAATTTCTTTTGAAAAGTTTGTTAATATTCCACCAAATATTAACCTAATATGGACATAAGTTGATACTCATGTGAGAAATTTGTATTTTTGAACCGTGTACTTGGCTGATATATGTTATGAAAGCTATTGCTATGAAAGATACAAAATGGCATAGAAAATCTATGAAAATATATAATCAAAACTTTCATTATGTTTGTGTAAAACTAAATAAAAAAGGACCAAAGGTTCGAAAGAATTAAGCCATGTATTCATATAATTCGTCACAGTAACTAAGAAATTTATTTTTCGACTTTAATACACCCTGTTTCTATATCCCATGCGAGTACTTTAAGTGAAAATTTAACATGTGTTTGGTTATTGTAACAAAAACTAAATTCATTTTTTGAAATTTTGTACTAAAAAACAAGTTAGAGAGCTATATTCGGCTGTGCCGAATCTTATATACCCTTCACCAAATTATAATTTAAAATAAAATAAAAAAAAAAAAAAATTTTTAATTTTTTAAAAAAAATTTTTTTTTCAAAAATGTTTTTTAAGTTTTTTCCAATTTTTAAATTTTTTTTTTTTAAATTTATTAGTGAAACAAATTTATGACAAAAGAATATTTTTTGTGAAAAAAAATTCGGGTTAAAAAATATTTTTCGGATTTTGACCCATTGTAGGTCCAACTTTGTACAGCTTTATATACATCGTTGCAATGGACTTTGAAATATCTATCATTAGATATCCATATTGTCTATATTTATGACTTAGTAATCGAGATATAGATAAAAAAATAGGCCAAAAATCGAGGTTGTCTCGAATTTTTGCTCATATCTCCGTTATTTATGGACGGATTTTGCTGATTTTAAATAGGAAACTTCTCGAAAGCATGTCTGACTGAATTATTGAGGATTTGGATCCCCAAGATATCTGGAGTCTTCAGAAAATTGATTTCAACAGACGGACAGACAGACAGACGGACATGGCTAAATCGACTCCGCTATCTATAAGGATTCGGAATATATATACTTTATAGGGTCGGAAAATTATATTGTGGAAATTACAAACGGAATGACAAATTTATATATACCCTTCTCACGAAGGTGAAGGGTCCATTTTATAAAAACAGGCTGTTAATCGTTAAAAGCTAAAAGTTACAAACATTACAACTAGACTTCGGCTTAATAGTTCATTTCAATGACGGCTCATTTTAGTTCATAGTTCAAAAATGAACTAGGTTGCCTTTCTACTTAGTTCAATTGCTCTTTTTGTTGAACTACCTATTTATAAAAGAACAAGAAACGAGTGATAAATTTCTTATAATAAAATATTAACATTTTCTCTCTGTTCTGAACTAAAACAACAGATATGATACTAGAGCTAAAATGCTCCTTGGTTTTTTAATTTGCTGTCAGTTGTCGTATAATTCTGAGAACGGATTCTATACATTATGACCCTTATCTCAGAATTCGTATAAAAAGAAGCTGGAAAAACAACGAAAACAAGCATTCATTTATTTTTCAATGTTAAACTAAGTGAGCAAACAATTTGAACTAGTTCATTTAGTTCAACTAATGGAATCGTTCAATTGAACTAGTTCGTTCATTAACAACCCAAGTCTAATTACAACATTTTCAAAAGTTGTAAAATTTGTTTTTGCATTTGTAATAATTCAAATATATTCCAAACTATTTATGCTTTATATATTTCAAAATTGATACATGTAAATAAATTTTTACCTAGCACTGTGTAGAGATAAAATATTACTTAATACCGCTGTCTATTTCAACCCCTTTAGAAACCTTTTCTTTTTTGTTTCCCTTTTCACTATTCCATTGTAAACCGTAAGGTATTGCACTTTTTTTGGGGGGTGATGGGTGGTAGTAGACAGACATACAGACATATACATACATTTATATGAATGCAATTTGGATTTTATGTAATTTTTTATGTTTTTGATACGATTCAATTATATAAAAATCTCATTACAAATACATATATTTTATCTAGTTATCCTGAAACAAATTTTGGTGGAGGTTAAAAGCAACAAAAAGACAAAAACTTTAGTTTGTCAGAGTAAAGTAACCGAATAACAAAACTCGAATACACTTGCAACCCCCTCCCTCCCATTGTTACAAATTCATGTTCGATTCGAAACATACGCGAATTAAGAGAATGTAAAGAAATTAATTCAAAAAGGAGAGCAAAAATATGAAAGAGAACTACGTATTTATAAATGTACATACTTATTACAGTGGAAACTGGTTAAAACGCGAATAAAAACAAATGAAGAGGTAAAAGGGGCAGTAATTAAAGAAACTTATTTATTATGATTTTATTTAGGATATATACAAGAATAAATGCCAAGGAAATCGTTCAATAGCTCTCATAATTTTGCAATATTGCATTTAAAAGATTAAAGATATTTTTTTTATTTTTATCCTTTTTTGAAAGATAATTCTGTATAGATTTAGATTCCAAAATAATTTTTAATAACTACTAACAAAACCACTATAAACTACTACACATACACATAAATGCCTGTAACTTTTAAACTTTACACTATAAGACTTCAGTTTTGAGTTAATTTTAATGATAAAGATATTGCATTTAATGTGTTATGAATACAAATCATTTCTCAAAGTTCAAAGATATATAGCTCAAAACCGAACATTATTAGAATTAAAGACAAGTAAGAGTGTTATACCCACCATATGACAATAAAATATTTGTCTGATATAAGGTTTATATGCGGGGTAGGCTCAATTATGGACCGATGCTCACAAAAGTTAGTAGAAAGATTTAGGTTCATATAAAACTTGTTTATGTCCAATATCGTTACGATATAAATTATTAGAAGACAATTATTAATGTTCAAGTCATTTTCTGAGAGGGGCCTTGTATGGGGAATAGAGACAAATGTTGTCCGAGTAACTTCAGAGTACTTAAAACTAATTTATCACTATTGTCGGTTTCAACGTGCGAGAAATGGTTTGTGCCGTTCAGAAATGCTGCTTTTGACACGGAAGACGAAGATCGCCCAGACAAAAAATTTGAAGGCAAAGAAATAGAGGCATTACTCTATGAAGATTGTTTTAAAACTCCACGAGAGCTTGTAAAATCTTTGGGAGCTACTCAAGCAGCAATTTCAAAAAGTTTGCGAGCAGTAGCATATATCCAAAAGCGGGGAAATCGGGTACCATATAAATTGAAGCCGAGAGACCTTGAAAGACGATTTTGCGTGTCCAAAATGATGCTTGAACGTTATAAATGAAAATAATTTTTGCACCGAATCATTACTTGCGATAAAAAATGGATCCATTACGATAACCCGAAGTGTAAGAGATCGTATGTGAAGCTCGGCAAACCAGCCGAATCGACACCAAAGCCAAATGTATTTGGTGGGATCAAAAGGGTCCTATTTATTATGAGCTGCTGAAATCTGACGAGACCATCACAGGGAACCTGTACCGAATGCAACTGATTCTTTTGAAGCGAGCATTGACCAAAAAACGCCCAGAATATGCGGCCAGACAAGAAGCCTTAATATTCCATCATGACAAAGAATCAAGTGGTTGGGAAGTTTTACCACACCCGCTTTATAGTCCAGACCGTGCTCCGTCCGACTACTATTTGTTTCGATCGATACAGAATGCTCTCTCTGGAATAGGCTTCAGTTTATAACTGATTATTCGATATTGGCTTCAAAAGATGAGCTGTTCTTTTGGCTCGGAATCCATATGTTGTCATAAAGATGGGAAAATACTTTGAATAAATTTATAATGTACAAATGTTTCAACATAAAAAATTTTTAAAAAATCCAGTATTTTTAAGTCATACACCCAATAGAATTCCGGGGGGACATATGTAAGGGAGATAGGTGAAATCATGGACCTATATTGACCATTTTCAACACCAAACGTTCTGTCAGCAGCCTCCTTTCATTTGGGCCCTATCGTGTTTTCAACCGACAGACGGGCAGACATAGCTAGATCGTCTTAGATTTCATAAGAACCCAGAACATATCGATGGGTTAATATAGAAAGGTCGTATCTCAACTTTTAGTTACTTTACTTGAGAAGGAAAATACTGAATAAAATCTGAAAGTGAAAGTGAAAAATAAACAACTGAAAATTTGTAAAAGATCGAAATTTACTTTTGGGAAAGTTGTTTGTTTTAATATAAACCAAAAAATATGCATTCAACATTAAATGAGTTAGCGCTTTGTCTTTCAAACAATTATTGAAATGAGTTAGGGTTTTTTTAATTACTGTAAATCTGTTATTCGTCAACATAGGAAACTGCATTTTTTAGGAGAGGTGTATTTGAGTTTTGTCTACATATCGATGGCTTTTTATATTAAGCCATCGATATGTACTCTTGTGGATCTGCGATGAATATTTCGATGTGTTACAAACGTATTTACAAATCAATATACCCTCATATTTTATGATTGTGAGTATAAAAATAGGATATTTTTTATTTAATTTCAAGTTTTACCACTTTATATGAAAACGGCAATATTTACTAACTTTGACAACTAGATGATTGAACTCTGACATTATGATGTCGTTTTATCTACATAGTTATAGCCAATACCAATAATTATGAAAAAAAATTATGTAATTTTTAAATTTCAAATAACCACAACTTTTGACACATTTGAAACCAATGTGCGCTGAGGAGTTTGGAGATTACAGGCAAACACACCTCTAGGGTTGTAACAATACCATGAGGTACGTGTTTTAAAGTATCCATCACAATCGCCAGATCTAAATTCAATAAAAAACCTATGAGAAAAGTTTAGATTGCAAAATACAGGCTAAAAATTATCAGACGCGGTAATGGCAAAATAATTCATAGGAGACGATTAATTGGTTCAATGTAGAGTTTCCAATTCGGTTTTAACCAAAACCGCGGGTTTTCAAGGCCTAAAACCGAAACCGACAATTATTCATCGGTTTTGACTTTTAATCTATTTTCAGTAGAAAAATTCAAAATTTAGAAATGAGAAACAAACTTTTTCATCCAATATCTCTAAAAAGAAATAATTAAATATATCTTAAGATTTGTTTAAATTTTTTAACTTGTATTACGATAATTGCTGCAGATGATGTAGCAGGCTGCCTTTCGTACGGTAAATAATGCAAAATGTTTGTAACAAAGTTATTTTCAAATATCAGATAAACGTATGGAGTACTAGCTGACCCGGTGCGCTTAGCCACCCCTATTGTAAGAAATAAATAGTACTATTAAGTCTCCCTTTATGAATTAATACTAATTCAAGAAAATATGTCTATAGTTTCATGTTTATTGATTCATTGTAATGTGGATTCTGCACCATAAAGTCCCACATTTTGTTTTTATACCCAGCATCATGAATGTCTAATTTCATATTTCCTATTGTGAATTCAAACTCATTCAGAATCATTTGTGCCTAATTTTCAGTTTTAAGGTTTATTATTATAAAATATTCAAAAAGTATCTTTACAATAAAAAAAATAATAACATTAATTATCCCTTTTGAATTCGCGTTTCTGGGTCCATCGTTATACAATATTCAAAAAGTACTATTAGTTGAAAAAAGTACCTGCAAATCCCTTTTTTATATTCTAACTCAGTCAGGATCATGTGTTTTAATTTGCTGCTTATAGGTTCAATATTATAGAAATTTCCATATGAAGAAAAAGTAACAATTTTCCACACTTTCCAAGTTTGCAATTTCAAAGTATTTTCCTGATTCTAGGTTCAATATTATAGAAAATTCAAAAAGTACTATTTGCAGAACGAAAAAATACTTCTTAGTTTGGTTTAGTTCTCCATTTTTGGTATCATAATACAATTGGACACCCTATTATTGATTATTTCTTTATTGAGAAGCATATTAGCCAATTTTAATGTATATAAGCTATCTATTTAATGTATTAAAAAGGTACCATTAAAAGAAAAAGTACAAATTTTCCTTTATCCTCTTGAACACTCGCCAAGCTTGAACTTTAAATTTATCATTTCCTATATTATTAACTGATTTAATAGTTATTAAATTAACCCAAAACCGAACCGAAACCGATCGGTTTTCAATTTTTTAAAACCGAAACCGCGGTTTTGAAATTTTTCTAGTTCAATGCATACTGACATAGAAGCAGTAATAAAAACAAGGTTAGACAATTTTTGTAAAAAAAATTAACATAAAATTCCATTGTTTTGTCAATACCATAATAATGAATTAATTTTAGTTTGTTTTCTATTTTCAAAATTTAAATATGTTCTTGTTATTATAAGTAAATAACATGAAATTCTTAAAAAGATACAAATTTATTTAAAAAATTTTTTGGATTGTAGCCTATTACAATGTACTCTCCCTTTGCGGACACCTCTCTAAAGTACCATAAACGGACACTTTTGTCAGTTTAGGATTATGTACTACTCTCATAAGCGGACAAATTTGTCATTTCCTTATGTGTCCACTTATGAGTGAGTACACTGTAATTGAATATTACGCTTTATTCAATTCTGCCCTTTTTGAGATTGAAATTATCTATTTAAAAGAATATAAACAAATCTCTCTTGGATAACAAAAAGACCTCGAAATTTTTTCTAGAAATTAATTTAAAAACTTGATTGGAATATTTTGAGTTACTATCAAATAAACTAACTTTTACTGAACCGATTCCCACAAAATTGTAAATTTGATACAATTAAATTATTTTAAATGGTTTATTATACGAATTCGATTTTGCGATACCCTATCGTAATTTATATAAAAGTGGTTACTAACTGAATCAATTTTATGTTTGTGCAAGTATGCATCGTTCATGTACTATATGTCTGAAACCTAAAAAAACAACCCCTCAAACCGGATAGCCCAAATAACACATACACTACATACAGCAACAAAATGTGAAAGAAGGAAAAAATAAACAAAGATAAAGAAAAAAGAAAAAAAGAGCGAATAAAACTGAGTTGTTTTGCACATTAAGGGTGGTTTTTATGTGTTTGGTCTGACATTTAGCAAAAGCTAACAGCCGGTTAAAAAGAAATAAGTTTACCACAGTTGAACAGCGGCATTCGGAGCGTACGGACCAAATAAATATAGTTTGGCGGAAGCGGCAAATTTTTCTTTAAATAATTTTAAATAAATTCTCCCTCACTTCTCATTTCATAACACCCTAAATTTAGACGTTTTGAAAAGGAAAAAAAAAGTTGAAAAACAGAAGAAGAAAAAAACACTTAAACTTCGTACATTGTGTATGTATCCATTGGTAATACATACATAAAAATTTTGTGCAATTATACAATACATACACATAAGTGTTGTGTATGTGTGTGTGTGTGTCTGTATTTAAACGTTTCTAACGAGAAAAAGAGGTGTTTTAATTTGAAAACTATTAGAAAGAAGAAAAAAAACTTGGTTTTTTTCTTCGTCCAGCCATTTATATTGGGTGTTAATTAATACATTTTTTGGAATTTCTTTACGTCGGCTTTACTCCTTTGTGAGTTGTAAAATCTTTAAAAGTGGAATCCCCAAAGGCAGAAAACTCTACGGACGCTCAAATAGCACCACCAGTAGAATCACCGACAGAGCCAGCAGCAGCAATAGCAGCAGCAGCTCCTAAAAGTGTGACACCTAAGACGCCCGGCACAAACAAACGTACCAAAATGGCTGACAATTGTTTCAAGTGCAAAAAATCAATCAACTCCAAGGAGGCCAGTATCAGCTGTCCCTGCCAGAAAAAGTATCATCGCAGCTGTGTGAACATCGATGACGCCCTGCACGAGGCCATACAAAAGAATCCGATGATCTCGTTTAGCTGCGACGAGTGCCGTCAGCAGTCGCCCAAAGCAATGGCGGCCAAGATACACGCCATTGAGGACAAGCTGAACAAGGTGGTGAACGGTGTCAACCAAATACAGGGACGTATGTATCAGCAGTACTTCCAGTTCGGTAATGCCAACAATGCCAACGAAGTCAAGAAGCAGACCAACAGTCTAATAGTCGTCGGCAATAATTGCAATTCGGATCGACTACAAGTCGTCTGCGATTATGGGCGCTGGGTGCAGGTGGGCAAATTTGCCACCTCAACTTCGGAGGACGACATTATCGAACATTTGGCCGAGGAGCTGAAGATTAATAAGAATCTTGTCAAGTGCACTAAATTGGTAAAGAATGATGCCAATTTGGCTGCATTGTCCTATTGTAAGTTTAAGATTTCCATACCGGACTATCGCTTCAACGAGCTGTTCAACGAGGCTATTTGGCCCAGTGGTGTAATGGTCTCACCATTTACCCCCCGTTCCCAATTAAATCAAAATCGCATTTAAGGGAAAACTGGTTAAATATGTATACACGCCACACCAATGAACACGAAAAGAGCTTAAGTTGATGAGAACAACAACAGAACGTTAACAAGAGAGAGAGAGAGGAGAAGACCCCACTTTTTTCCTTCTATGGCAACGGGGTGTTTTTATCTTTCTCTTATCAAACAACCGAGGGTGTTTGCCAATTGTAGGAGGGTTTAGAGAAATTGGTAGCCACCAAGCAAAAAAGGTAGAGAACGAGCGAGCAAAAGCCAATTCACACAACATAGACAGACAGCTGCTGGGTATGGGTTTTTACTCAAGACTTCTGGTATACCAACAAAATCAACAACACCAACAACTACAGTAGCAGTATATTAAGCAAACACCATTCGTTCAATTTCAAGTTTCATCAATTTTTGAGAACTTTTTCGTTTTCATTGTTTTTTTTTTTTTAAATTTTCATTATTCATTCATGGCGTTGTAGAACATACAGATTTTTTAATAAATGAAATGAAATCAAATACATTTTTTAAACAATTCTCAAAAAAAAAACTTTGCAATTGAAAAATGTAAAATTACAGAAAATGATTATAAAAAGAACTAAACAAATTTGCTTGTAAAACCAAGATTTTTTTCCAACACAATTTAAAAGCTTAAAATATTGAACATTGTAATACATTAAATATATACTTTTAACATATTTTAGACATTTATGAACAAAAACCAAATACTATTCTATTCGAAGAAAAAACCCAGAACAAAAAACATCAAGTATTAGAAATTTGCATAATAATTATATTTGTCGTAATTACCAGTAAAACAAACAAACAAATAAACATAAAAAAATATATATTTAAAAACTATTAAAACAAGAAATAAAATATTAACTTTTCAACATAAACAACAAACAACAATTTAGAAAGTACTTAAATACACAAAAAGCATAGAAATACAATATATGTATACATATATATATATTTAATTGTACATGTCTTTTAAAATATTTCCAAAGATTAACTTTAAGTATATTCCCCCTTTTAAAAGCAACTCTTTAATTATAAAAATTATAAATTTAATTTTAAACAAAAGAAAACTTTCATTTTGATTCTACTTTAAATACTTTTTCTCTAACAACAAACTAACAAACAACATTCCTCTTAATGAAATTTAAAATTCTATTTATTTAAAACATAAACAAAACTTATTTATTCAATTCAATTTAATTAAATTTTATTAATAAAATTCCATTTATTTCAACAACTCACAATAAATATTCTTCAAAAAATATTATTAACTAAAATAAAAACAAAAGTAATGAAAAAAACCAAACAAAAATAAATATTAGAATGACAAAAAAAAAAGCATTTTTAAAAACTTATCCAAAATATGTATTAATGTAGTTTGAAGGCAATTTCTTAAAAGCTTGTCGTAAACATTTTTAGAAATTTTCAATATTCATTAAAAGAAAAAAAACTTTAACCAAATAAAACTTTATTTAAACAACCGAAAAACCAAATGAATTTGTGTCATCAGATGGATAAACTTGAACGAAAACCAAAATTTCCAATAACGTCGAGGAAAATATAAAAAGTTTTCAACATTTTATGGTTATTGTAAAGAAGTGTATCGCAAGAAGAAAAGAAGAAAATTAAACATTAAACAAGTAAAATCTTAATATTTTTTTAAAAATAAAATCGTAATTTATTAAACAAAAATAAATAAATAAATAATATACAACAACAATAACAAACATTCACAAACAATTTACGTATTTAGTATACAACAAAACAATATTATGCATGCATGTATTTATATCAAATTTTTAAACTGAGAAAATAAATTTGAAGAAAAACTAAATGGATGTTTTTTTTTTTGTATTATTAAAAAGAAAACTTTAAGGCCATAGACAAATACACATAGACCTGTCAAAGAGAATGTATTAGTAAAAAAACGTAGCTGAACATAAACGACCATATACAAAGACGGGTGTTCTCTGAATGGGCCCTGGATCAGTTGGAAACTGACCCTAATTTTCATAAAAAAATCATTTTCAGCGATAAGGCCCATTTCGGGATGAATAGGTACGTCAACAAACAAAATTGTCGAATTCCATAAACGTCCAATGCATCCTGAAAAAGTCACTGTTTGGTGTGGATTATGAATTGGCGGGGTCATCGGTCCATATTTCTTTGAAAATGTCAATGGCCAGGCCATCACCGTCAACGGCGAACGCTATAGGTCGATGAATACCAACTAATTTTGGCCTGAATTGGATGGACACCAACGACATGTGGTTTCAACTGGACGGCGCTGCGTACCACACAACTCATGCCACATTGGATATCTTACGTGGAGGTGATGTAAACTGGCCACCGAGATCGTGCGATTTGACCCGGTTAGACTTTTTCTTGTGGGATTTTCTTAAGTCGCAGGTCTATGCGAATAAGCTACAAACCACAACGGCCCTCAAAACTATACCATCGGTCAAACTCAGCCTGATTTATGCGCCAGTGAATGTTAAACGAATAAAATATTTCGATGATATCTCACACACTATTTTATTTAAATTTAAAGATGGGTAACTCTCATTATTTATTAAATATGAACCAAATCGTAAATTTTTTATATAATCATGTTATTTTTATTGATGGATTTGCAGTTGGTGAGTATGAATGTGAAATCAGATTTTCAGAATTTGATAAAGCTGATCTTATATAGCCAAGAGAATGAGATTTCTATATACTCTTGAATAATTACTTCAATTTCTGATAGTAGCTCAAAATTACTTTTTTTTAATTTTTGTACCACAAATTTCAACTTTTGGAATTAGGGTTGTATAAACGAACGGCTCAGCATATACAGTATTGGCCATAACTAAAGCACCCCCTTAATGGATTTTATCATATCATAATTTTTTGGATAAAAAAGGGTTTTTTGGGATGTATTTTGTGTATATTTTATTAACTTATATTGTAAATGTTCATATTGTGTTCATTTAGGAAAGGATAATTTCATGAACAATTAAATAAAAGTGATAGAACATACAAAAACACAAAACGCGACGGACAAAACAAAAGCACCCCCTTATAAGATGTTTAAAAATTTGACTATTTTTCTGCATATTTGCAATGTCAGTTAACGGGACTCACAACGGATGCATTTTAAAATACCAGAAGATAAAAATAAAGGGAGGCGTAGCCTATATAATTTAAGTTCTATACAGTTTATTGTGAAAAAACAATGGATGGCAAGGAACAAATACTCCAGTGAATTTAAAATTAAATTTATTGAAGACTGGAAGCCGGGCTTATCACGGCATGAATTGAGTAAACAATATTCAATTAACATATCAGTTATTTCCTTGCTGATTCCAAAGTTTTTGCAGAATGGTCGTATATCACCGGGGCATTCTGGAGGACGTCCGCGTAAAACCACACGATATGATGATTCCTGATCAAAGGAGCAATGCAAAATGATCCTACAGCATCAGCTAGTCAAGTAAGAACAAGTTTAAGATTATGCGTTAACGAAAGAACAATCCGTAGAAGAGCAGTAGATGCACGATTATTTAGCCGACGACCAGCAAAAAAACCGTTTATATCAGCTAAGAACAAGAAAGCTAGACTGGAGTTTACCAAAGCCCACATCGACTGGAGTGTCAAAAAATGGAAGACAGTACTGTTCTCTGACGAATCCAAATACAAATTAAAAAGTTCCTATGAAATAAGGCGTGTACGCAGACGAAAAGTAGAAAGACTAAATCCAGTGTATTGCAAAGGAACAATTAAACATGGAAGGGGCAATGTAATGGCATGGGGTTGCTTTTCTGGTCAAGGAATTGGGCCAATTCATAAAGTTAATCGGATTATGGATCGGTTTACGTACCGTGACATATGGAAAGATGTAATGTTGCCTAATGTCAGTGAAGAGATTCCACTTATGAAGAGGTTCCAACAGGATAATGATCCTAAGCACGCCTCCAAAGTTTGTAACACTTGACAACAGAGCAATAAGATTGAAGTTCTTCGTTGGCCTGCTCAATCTCCCGATCTCAATCCTATTGAGAACTTGTGGGAGATTGATAATATGAAAATAAATCGTGAAAATTGCAGAAATAAGGATCGGCAATTTTCACGATTAATTTCAAGGCGTTATTGTAGCCTGGGAAGGAATATCGCATGACACCATAAAAAACTTAATATCTTCTATGCCTAAGAGATGTGCTTGTGTCATCCAAAACAAAAGATTTGCAACAAAATATAAATTAAAATTTTTTAATATTTTATCCATGAAGGGGTGCTTTAGTTTTGTCCGTTTTATTTTCCAGCTTTAAATATCTTTTGATTTAATGTTACCTCTAATAGAAAGATTAACTTTAAAAGTATTTGTTTATCAATAGTAAATATATTAACAATTGAAAATAATACATAATACAAATTTAAAACTTTGTTTTTATAGAAAAAAATATAATATGAAAAAAATTCATTGAGGGGGTGCTTTAGTTATGGCCAATACTGTATGGAGGAATCCCGAAATCATATTTAAACATTAATGCCATAAAATTATCTTATTAATAAAGCCAATTGGATGGATATTAAAAATGTCTCAGTATTATTTCAATTTAAATTTAACCGCCTCTATAAAAAACACAAAATTTATTTTAAAACTTAAATCGATTAGTGAACTTTATTCAGCTAAATTCAAGAATACTCTTACATCTTCATCTCTTCTAAAATTCGCAATTAAAATTTTTAGATTGTTTATATTTATTAAACCTCGTTGGGCCCTATTTTAAGCAGTATTTGCCATTTTAATAAATGTTTATATATTAAATACGAGCCTATTTCTCGATATCGAACGAATGCTTTCTAACTGAAAGAAATCTGATTTGGGTTTCATTAACACCACTTCTATTCGAACAATGTCTCGAACGAAAATGTAATCATACAACTTATTGATTTTCGACAATTCGAGATTTGTTAAAATTGTTGGTTAACGATTAAAATATTGATATAAAAATCGATCTTTATTAGAATATTTTGTAAGCTTCTTTAGACTGTAAATTGATCTCGGAAACTTTCGTTCGACTGAACTCAGTAAGTAAGCTTTTGTTTATTGAAACAAGTTTGTCCACTCGATAGTCAAACGAGTAAATCCTGTGGTTTTAGAACATTAACACAACACTAAAATATATGAAAAGCCTAAAATAAAAGAAAATATTACTCGGATTCAGTTTACAGAACAGAGGCGTATTGTGTTTTTTCTCCTATCTCAGCCAATTATGGACCGATTTTGCTAATTTTAAATATTTGGTGTATGACTTAAAATTGCAGGATTTACAATAGATGGCATATCTTTTGAACGCTGTTTTTTTGTTTTTAAAAACTTATATGTAATTTTGAAGGGTACATATCTGTCATTTATT
Source organism: Calliphora vomitoria (assembly GCA_942486065.2). Taxonomy (NCBI): domain Eukaryota; kingdom Metazoa; phylum Arthropoda; class Insecta; order Diptera; family Calliphoridae; genus Calliphora; species Calliphora vomitoria. The sequence goes on along the minus strand of OW818031.2, from coordinate 35,436,831 downwards.
CCCGCTTAGTTATTGAACATCACAGTGTAAAAAACTAAGCTTTTGTTTGCTTCGAAAATATCCAATTTTGTACCAACATAATCAGGAAGTTTTTCTTCACTTCTTTAATTGGAAAAAAGTGTCGCTGAAGCTCACCGATTGCTCACAGAAGCTTATGGTGAATGTGTTTCATCGGTTTTAACATGCAATACATGGTTTGTGCGAGACATGGTTTTGCAAGCTCTTTGCAAAATCATTGGGAGCTATTCATCCAAAAGCAGGGAAATTGAGTACCATACGAATTGAAGCCGAGAGACATTGAAAGAAGATTTTGCATGTCCGAAATGATCAAATTATTATTACAATTTACAAAAAAATGTATTTTTATAGTTTTAATCAATCGTGAAGAATTTATGAACTTTTTCCGGAAACCCTTCCATTAAGGTTTTTATTGACCTTTCTGTCACTTTGTTTGAACAGGTAGTCCATATCCGTTTAAAATCTATCACATTTTTGGACACGTTTTTTGTGCTCTTCAATTCTCTTTTAACAGGATTGGAGGATTTGCCTCTCTTGGTACAAATAACACATTATTGTTCTTGTACCACTCAACCCCTTGCGTATCATAGTGATAGGATGCCAAATCAGACCGAAAATAACTGGACACATTAAAAAGTCTTATGAATGGAAGCATCCTCTATTGTAAACATTCATTGATGTAAATTTCGGTATTTATAGAGCCCTTTGTAACAAATGTTTGGCTTCTTTTGCCGCAACTACATATTGCTTGCTTACCAAAAGCTTTTAGGGAAAATTTTCTGCTTTTGGGTCCTAAACTTTTCTACAACATTCCCTCAAGCATCAGCAACATAAAACTATTGTCCCGGAAGCTGCGAAAATTTGCTTTGGCTTTAACTTTTCGTACCAAATAATCCGAGTACTGAGCTAACCGTACTGCATTCCTACCTAATGTGTTGGAAGCTGTTTAAAAATGCTTTCTATTTATTGACTTTAGAAACATCATCATCATCCTTCTACATGAACCAGGTTTTCTATCAACGGGGTAGTTCTCCCGATACTGTTTAATAACATTGGAAACAGTTTGATTGTTTGGCCAACTTTTTGTAAGACCAAGTTGGGTTTTTGTTGAAAATATTTAATAATTTTAGTACGCACTTTTTTCTCGTCACTCGTTTTAATCAGAATGACAACAAATGAACATAATTGATATTAAAGATAACAACTGACATGCTTTATAAAGGTAACTTGATAAAAAAAATCAAATAATACTTGGGTTAAAAGTTTTAATGAAAATCGTGTGTTAAGGTTTTTCAATTTCAGTCCTTATATTAAAAATTAAAGTTCTGCAAAAACTAAAAATCTATTAAAACATGTTACTGCAATATACTAATTATAATGTTGTTTAATTAATTAACGATTTTATATACAAATTATTATTTCAGATAAAGAAATGGACAAAACCAAAGAACATCAATCAACATCGGATATCGACACTACTGGAACAACTCAAAAAACCAATATAAAGCCACAAAAATCTACCACATTTGCCAATGTATTTAAGTTATGTACTGATTATGATTTGCAACATTTCACTAGTTATAATAGTTGGACCAAATGGTTACATCGACCTGTAGATGCCTCTGCATTAGGAGTGTTTCGCATGTTATACGGTTGGAACTCAAATAATTAATATACAAAAATTTAAAATAACTTTTAAATGTTACCCTATTTACAGGAGCTGCCATGTTAATAGACATTGCCGAGGAGAGAGGCGGCAGTCAATTGGATGTACGATTTGGTGAATCAAAACACTGCCACTTTCCTTTATTCGATGGTATACAGGCTTTTAGTTTTCCCATAATGGGCTGTGTGTATTTATGCATGTGGTTAGGTGCCATTGGCATTATGTTGGGCTATCGTTTTCGTTTGAGCTGTTTGGCATTTGTGGTACCCTATTGGTATATATTTCTTTTGGATAAACCTGCCTGGAATAATCACAGCTATTTGTTTGGTCTAGTGGGCACCATGTTATTATTCACCCAAGCTAATCGTTATTGGTAGGTGGTTTGCTTTGAAGATACATACATATATATATAATTAAATTCTAAGTTAAAATTATTTTTCTATTTCAGTTCTTTAGATAAATATCTATCACCCAACCTGCCCTCAACTGTACCCTATTGGAATTATTTTCTTATAAAATTTCAATTTTTTATACTCTACATGTATGCTGGTTTGAAAAAACTTACCGCTGAATGGTTGTCCGGCTATGCGATGTCTTCGTTAAGTCGCCATTGGGTTTTGAGTCCTTTTCGTTGGGTTCTTACCGAAGAGCTGACTGATTTGTTGATTGTTCATTGGTTTACGGCGATATTTGATTTCTCTATAGCTTTCTTGATGACTTGCGGTAAAACTCGAGTATTGGCCACTCCGTTTATGATAAGTTTTCATTTGATGAATTCACGCTTATTTATAATTGGTAAGTTTGATAGCTTCGAATTAATTAATTCAATCTTCCCAACTAATATGCTTTGTTGCTTTTAAGAGAATAATTATAAGAAATCTATGAGCGTTTAATTGATTTTCAAGTGTAGGGATTATATAGGATATAATTCGTACTAGTTTGATTTCTTACACAAAATTTGTACAGAATTTTGTGATGATATATATATAATTTAAAGATTTATGGCAGAGAAAAAGTCCTGCTTCGGAAGGACATTTATAAGGAGGGGATACTCCTATGTATATATGCAGTGCATTGTGTTGATATTTGGAAATAAAATTATGGTAGAGAGGAAAGAGGGAGTAGTTTTTGTGGACGTTTGATTTCAATTGGTAAATATTAAATTCCGTCGGGAAACATTGACAGGTAGTTGGTTCCATATACCTAAGGTTCGACCAACAAAATAATTTTCCCGATAATGTGTCATACTCCAATTTATAGCAAAAATATGATATCCGAAGTAGCAGTTTCGTGCCATATAAGATCCACCGCCCTTTTGAACCCGTTCCACACGGAAACCAAGCACTTAAAGGTTTCCTTCACAACATCAAATATATAACGATTCCAACGAACGTCCCACTGTATTCTCGTTCCTCGAAACAAAAGGTTTTCTAAACCTCCAACAGTATCATTACTCATACGAAGACATGATTGTGGTGAACTCTCTAGTTGTTTGTGTCTCAATAGACAACACTGAGTTTTAAGTGTGTTCACCCCATCTGGAGTTTGATGTAACGTCACAATTTTTCGGGTCATCCATATTCATTCTTGAAAGATTAATCTCGGAAAGAGTTGTCCTATGGTTAAATTAATATCAAATTAAAAAAAGGAAAAAGAACTCCAGAGCTCAATATACATTTCTCGGAACATACCCCATCCAATACTACGAAGGAAACTTGAAATAAAACGAGACAAATTGCGATTGGCCTATAATTATCAAACTTTCAATTAATGGGAAAAAAATCCCAGATTATTATAAAAGGTAGAAAAGAGTCCTAAGGGGACGTGTCAGCACGATTGCAATCCCAGATTAATATGAAAGGTAGAAAGGAGTCCTAAGGGGTCAAACAAAAGAGTGGTATTAAATCTGGATCTTCTAAACTACAATTGTGAAATATTTTTTCTTAAAGCTTATGCCCTCCTCTACGATTCGTTCATACATCATTTTGCAATCGAAGCTGTAGGTTAGAAAATCCAGATTTATTATCACTTTTTTTCGATCGACCCCACTGAGCAGCGATGAGGAACAAGTGCAGGAATGCAATTCACACCATGGGATTTGTTCACATTGATTCTTGACTACCCGAGTCCTGAAAAATATTTAGAGCTTAGTACAAGAGTCATTAGGAATCAAAGCTACGATTGATTGCAGCCAAGAAGGCTGCATGGTTTTTTCCTTAGCTTCGTTGACAATACCGCACCGGTAGTGTTCCAAATCATCTTGATAAAAGACCAGAAACTCTTGCTGTTCCAGGGGGCATCAAGTATCCTAGTACGTATGCGATGTTCAATCCGTGCCTGTCTGCGATAATTCATAAATGCCATATTTTTAGGTATGATGGCCTCTCAACAAGTTCTATTGAACCCAAATTTGTCCAACAGAAATCAGACAAATCTTTTTCAAAAAATTAATAAAATGTACAGCATATTTAGTAAATTACATAGTGTTCCTTTGGAATAAACATTTAAAATTATTAAAAATCTCTACATAAATTCATTTTAGTTGGGAACATTGACAAATATTGTTTGGGAACTTCAGATTTAGTTAATTTTTTATAACTTTTAAAAATTTATAATTTCAGGCATGTTTCCTTGGGTGTGTTTAGCTCAAGTGCCCATGTTCTATAGCTGCGATTGGCCAAGAAAGTTCACTTTGGATAATTTAAAGAATTTATACTATGCTACTGTCAAACAGAACGTCATACAGGGCAACAAACAACCGGTTAATGATGAAACTGAAATGTTGGACACAAAAACACAAAATCAATTAACTTCCAAACATAATGATGAGCCCATCGTTTACTGTAATACCTGCAAGAAATTAATGAATACATCTGCCGAAACCTCTGTTGGAGAAAGAATTCGCAGCTGTATTATATTGCTCTACTGTAGTTTACAGCTATTCCTGCCATATTCACATTTCCTAACACAAGGTTATAATAATTGGACCAATGGTTTGTATGGCTATTCCTGGGACATGATGGTACATTCTTATGACACCATATTAACTACAATTAAGGTGGTGGACAATGCCAATAGTAAAGTGCACTATTTGGATCCTTATGCATTTACCGAATACGATCGTTGGACTAAATATGCCGATATGGCCCAGCAGTATGCTCGTTGCATACAAAAGAACATAGAGACAGAACATCGACGTAATGCTGCCCACAGTCCTTTAAGTTCTACCAATATTTCTATATACTTTGATATATGGTGTTCGATGAATGGCCGCTTCCAGCAAAGAGTGTTTGATCCCCGGGTAGATTTACTTACAGCCGAATGGTCACCCTTTAAGAGAACTCCTTGGTCTTTGCCGCTGCTCAATGAGTTAAATCATTTAAGACCAAAACTACGCACCATAGCCAATGAAGTATTGGCTTGGAACAATTATTCCGATGTGATTTTTGTGGCTGATTTTCCCGGACTTACCTTGGACAATTATATATCGCCCGATTTGACAAATGTTTCGTTGACCATACTTGAAGGCAATGTACGCTATTACAACGATAATGTTAATGAGACTTACTTCCTGACATCAGGCAAAAGCATCAGTTTGCCCAGTGGCAATGTTCATCATGTCACCACAATTGGTCTGAAGCCATCATGCTACTTATTCACGTATGTCAATAAAACAATGCAAGAGGAAAACATTGAGATTATTGAGAACAACATTGATGGCAAGCAGATGAAATCCTTGTTGCCTTTGTGGCAGGAGTTTCTAATGAGAGTGGACAATTACAAACGCTTCCTACAGCACATGGGTAATTCTGTGTTGTATTTGTTGTATGATGTACCATTACCTATGGAAATTAGGAAAAGAAATTAGAATGGAAATTAGGAGAATGATATAAATGATATAAATGATAAAATGATACGTATAAAGAATTTTTATAAAAAATAATTTATATCGTGATAAATTTAACTGTTCAGTAACAAAAAACTATTTCGAATTATTGAAACTGTCAACAATTTCTATTAAAAATGCATTTAAACTCAAAAAACTTGAAAATTTCTTAACAGTTTATAATATTTCAAATAGTGATTTGTTATTGAACAAATCTAATGTCTTTTACATTATAACATAGTTATACAACGGTTGTAGGGAAAAGAAATTCATATGTTTAATTTTAAATTTCACTACAATTGTTTTATAAATATTGAATACAATTTGTGCCATAGTTAAAACAAATATGTATTAAAAAAATAAGTAACACATGTTTCCCCATTAAGTGCATGTAGATGTGACATCAGAAAAAAAAAGAAAACAAATTAGAATATTTAGAATTTGTGTGTGATACTGAATTATATAAATAAATATTATAACTTTTAATAAAAACGTTGTTTAATTAATTTTTTTTTAACTAGGTTTTTTATTTATTTACAGGAACATACTTAAATACATACACATGTTTTACTACTAAATGAAATCGTATTCATGAAATAACTTTCAACCTTAACAACTTCGTTTATAATTTTTTGTCCACAAATTAAAACAATATTAAAATCTAAAACGAAATCTTTTAACAAACACTCACTGCGCACAGCCTCTAGCTATTTGAAAAAAATTTAAACTATTTACACTTAAAAGGGACAATTGTTTAATTGGTTATGTTTTTGGCATTTTAAAATAAATTTAAACGTATTTTTTTTTTGTTAAACTTAAGATCAAAATTGTTGTGTTTGTGTTTCCCAGAGACGAGCATACAAACCATTTTTCTTAAGTAACTCGGCATGTGTGCCGCGTTCACCTACTTTTCCATTTTCAAGTACTAAAATCTCGTCGGCGTCCATAACGGTAGATAAACGATGGGCTATGCAAATACTAGTTCTTCCTTTAGTAGCTCTAACTAAAGCTTGTAAAATATTCTGTAGGTGTATGTGTGTAATGAAATTGTTTATATGTTTAGTTTTTGTAATAAAAATTGGACAAATATAAATTATTGTTGTACTTACCAATTCTGTTATTGAATCTAAACTACTGGTGGCTTCGTCAAATATTAAAATGGGAGAATTTTTCAATATCGCTCTGGCTATAGCCACACGTTGTTTCTCACCTCCCGATAACTTTAAACCTCTTTCGCCAACCTGTGTCTCATATTGTTTGGGCCAACTCATAATGTTATCATGCAAATCTGCCATACGGGCAGCATTTTCCACATCTGTTTGGGATTTGTTTAAGTTACCATAATGTATATTATGCTGTATGGTATCATGGAATAGCACAGAATCCTAAAATGTTGTTATTAAGAAAATTTGTCAATACTGAACTTCTAAGCGCATTCTCTTTTTGCATTCTTAATAAAAAAACCCAATACATACATATTAATTACATAAAATCACACATTCTGCAAAGTTTCCTTCTTATTCACAAATAAAAAATCTTCAATTTTACAAAAAACAAGTAAGAGAGCTATATTCGGCGGAGCCGAATCTTATATACCCTTCACCGAAGTATGTTGGAAAAATGTTTGGGTGATAAAAATAATTTGGTGGAAAACATTTTTTTTTTTTTTTTTGTGAAAAATATTTCTGGTGAAAAAAAATAAAAAAAAAATTGTGGTAATAAAAATCGGGTTAAAAAATATTTTTCCCGATTTTGAACCATTCTCGGTCTGAATTTCTGTGGCGTTATTACACCTTAGAAACATTTTTTTACAACTAAAAACCTCCAATTCATAAAATTCATAAAAAAATCAAAATTTTACAAAAAAATCTCTGATTTACAAAATTTATAAAAAAAATTTAAAATTTCACGAAAAACATAAAATTTTTTAAAAATTTTACAGAAATCTCCAATTTCACAAAAAAATTAAAATTTCACAAAAAATATCAAATTTTCCAAAAAGAAATAATCAATTTCAAAACAAATTATGTGAATTAATGATTCGTTTTGAAAATTGAAAATTTTAAAAATTAAAAAAAAAAAACATACAATTTTACAAAAAATATAAAATTTTCAATAAATTACCCAAAATCTCCAATTTCAAAAAAATTACAAAAAAAATCCTTAATTTAACAAAAATAATAAATTTCACAAAAAATGTTCAAAAAAATAACGAATTTCGCAAAACTAAAATTCAGAATTTTAAAAAAATTTCAATTCAATTTCACAAAAAATTACTAAATTTATAAAAAAAAAAAAAATCATTCCGTGGTTTCAGTGTTATATTTCAGATAAATTAAATTTTACTAGGTTTTCTATTAAAGAAAATTTAAAAACTATAGCCGAAAACTGTCTGATAAATAAACAATTAACGACTGAGATCGCAAAATTCTTAGCACACGTTTTTCATTAAAACTTTTAACCCACGTATTATTTGATTTTTTTATCAAGTCAATGTCAATTGTGTTCATTTGTTGTTAATCTGATTAAAATGAGTGACCAGAAAAAAGTGCGTACTAAAATTATTAAATATTTTCAACAAAACCCAACTTGGGCCTACAAAAAGTTGGCCAAACAATCAAAGGTCTGCTATCAAACTTTTTCTAATGTTATCGAGCAGTACCGGGAGAACTTGTCCGTTGATATAAAACCTGTTTCAGGTAGAAGGACTGGTCCACAAGATGTTTTTAAAGCCAAAAAAATAGAAAGCATTTTCAAAAGAGCTCCCAACACATCGTAGGAAAGCAGTCCGATTAGCTCAGTGTTCGGTCTATTTGGAACGAAAAGTTAAAACCAATGCAGGTTTAAAAACATACAAGGCTCAAAAAGCTCCTGATAGGATCTCTGCTAAAAATTTAGAAGCCAAAGACAGAGCACGAAAATTGAAGTCAAATTTTATAAAAAAAATATACCTGCAGCATAATGATGACGAAACGTATGTTGGAAAATTTTTGCAGCTAGCGGGTCAATATTTTTATGTTGCTGACGCTCGAGGGAATGTTGTAGAATATTTTATTACTAAGAGCAGAAAATTTTTCCAAAAAGTCAGTCAGGCAAATAATCTGCAGTTGCGGCAAAAGAAGACAAACATTTGTTACAAAGGGCTTTATAAATACCGAAATTTACATCAAGGAATGTTTGCTTCCTTTCATAAGACTTCTTAATGTGTCCACTTATTTTTGTCTTGATTTGGCATCCTGTCACCCTATGGTAAGAAAGGTCTTGAGTGGCAAAAGAACAATAATGTGGCATTTATACCAAGAGAAGCAAGTCCACCAAACTGCGTGGAGCTAAGGCCAGTGGAGAGATATTGGGCTATTTTAACAAGAGTTGAAGAGCACAAAAAGGTGTCCAAAAGTGTGGTAGATTTTGAACGGAGATGGACAACCTGTTCGAACAAAGTGACAGAAAGCACTGGAAGGGTTTCCGAAAAAGGTTCAAAATTTCATCACTATTGATTAGATTTTTTTTGTAAATTATAATAATAATTTCAATCAAATCAAAAAAAATGAAAACTGAATGTTTAGTGGTTTATTTTTTATTAAGATTTATGTATGTTAAGAATTTTTCGATCTCAGTCCTTAATAAATCAGCAGTTTAAAAAAATAAAAAAAAGAACTGTAAAAACTCAACAGTTTGGAAAGACCTTGGAAGCTACTACAAGACATGATAATTTAATAGCAAGAGATTTTAAGAAATTCTCAACCCAAATTGGAAATTAGTTGTCCAATTGTTACCAGCTGCTCTTGGTTGCTTTCGCTCCACGAAAAACGTCTTATTTCTAAATAACCGTACTCCTCGTATCATATTTGCAAAGAACATTTAAAATGGTCGACTGTTCATACTGTTCACTTTTCGGATGAATTAAAATACAATTTAAGGAGCAATGCTAGGAGAACTTTTGTAAAACGGCCGAAGTGAAATATAGTATATCATAAAATTTACTATGACAGATTCATTATATATTTAAATATGTACCCCGTTGAAATATTGCCACTCAAAAAATCACCAACTTTAGAAAAAAAAAAAATAATAATTTTAATAGAATCACCATATCCGAATTTCACAAAAAATCCACCAAATCATGCAAACAAAAATAAATTTATAAATATTAGGTCTGTTCATTTACTTTCCCAGTAAATACTTGCAACGAGAGAATAAAATCAAAATTTACAAAATGACTCTCTTAAATTCTCAAAAATAGTAAAAAGTAAATGAACGCTTTTTCAGTAACAATTGGATCCAATTTGGTCCCAATATCTTACAAATCTTGGTGGCCTGCACTGGATCCTAAATGTATACACACAATTTTCATATTTTATTCCTTTAAAAATGTATAAATACTCACATTTTCTTCAAATTTATTGAAAATTCTTTTTTTTACATGAATATGTGAACGAGTTATTTTTGACATCTATAGTTAAAATTGATTTTTTCTGCTGCCGAACTTGTCCTAAATCTAACAGAATAAAATAAAACAAGTAACAGAGCTATATGCGGCTGTGCCGAATATTATATACCCTTCACCAAATTATGCTTTTAAAATAAAAAAAGGTTAACATTTTTAGGTAAACTACACTTAAAACAGACGGACAAGGCTATATCGACTTCGCTAACTATAACGATCCAGAATATAAAATATTCTGCATCGTTATGATCCGAATGAGAAACTTATGTATACCTTTGCCACTCATGGTGAAGAGTATAAAAACAATAAGAATTCCCGCTACATGTAAGTCTGACTTCATTTATAACATACTTTCCACAAGAAAACTTGCATAATGTAAACGAAACAAATACATTTTTCTTGGAACATGATACTTAAATAACTTTGATTAATAATAAATTCACAGAACTTATACATTTTAACTAAACAAAACTTTCAGTAGTTTTCGATTTGCTTTAGTAAAATAATCGTGATTTTATAAATACTGAATAATTGCAGAATATGTTAAACAAACACTCACCTGAGGCACAACAGCTATAGCTTTTCTCAAACTATCGATATCAACTTCACTTATATCCTGGCCACCGATTAAGATTTTACCAGCATTTGGTTCAAAGAAGCGGAACAATAAACGAACCATTGATGATTTACCCGAACCTGAACCACCAACAAAAGCAATATTTTTACCAGCTGGTATTGTGAAAGACAAATCCTTAAATATCGGTTTTCCATTCTCATATTCGAAATTCACATTCTGAAATTCTATGGAGGCATTATCTGAGCCCAAAATCAATGGCGGGGCATTGGGACGTGTCTGAACACGACTATCAACATTCATTAAAGTGAACATTGACTGCATATCTAACAAGGCTTGTCGTACTTCACGATAAACACTGCCCAAAAATCCCAGTGGTATACTTAATTGGAAAAGTAAACCATTTACCATAACCAAATCGCCCACAGTCATGTTACCCTTAGCGATTTCATTGGCTGCCAAAACCATGATTATACTTAAAGCAGTGCTGAATATAGCATTTTGTCCAAAATTCAATAGAGCTAAACTGGAACTGGTCTTCAAACTGGCCGATTCATACTTTTTGAGAACTTCATTGTAACGGTTAGCTTCGAATTTTTCATTATTGAAATATTTCACAGTTTCATAGTTAATGAGAGAGTCCACAGCTTTATTGCCAGCTTCGTTTTCAGCTTGGTTCATGTAAACGCGGAATTTGGTACGCCATTGCGTAACAGATAATGTGTAGGCCGCATAGACACCCACACAACCCATTGAGACGCCGGCAAATGCTAAGCCACACTAAATTAATACACAGAAATTAATAAAATCAAACAAATAATTTAATAATAACAAATGTTGACAAACCTTTATACCCAAAATGCTAGACACCAAAGCCAATTCAAATATGGTGGGAACAATATTGAAAACCATGGCAGATAAAACAAAATTTATACCTCTCGAACCACGATCTATGGTCTATTGAAATCATACAAAAAATTACATTTAATAATAGATAAACATTCAAAATAATAAAATATACTTTTGACAGGGCGCCAGTTTGTTTATTGAGATGGAATGCTAAATCTAAATTATGCAAATGTAGAAAAACATTGGTGGCTATTTTGCGTATGGAATGATGGGCAACTTTGGCAAACACAGCATTACGTAATTCATTAAAAGCAGCTGCACTAGCACGAGCAACACCATCTAAAAAACAATAAATATAATAATTAAGCTCTTGACTTTGTTTTGTTTATACTTACAGCCTACCAGCATGGCAGTGGCCATAGATAACACAGTATCAACTGGTGTATCCATTGACAAGGTACCCAAAGTATCAACAGCTCCCTTAAATAAAAATGGCACACAAACCGTTAACATTTTTGAACCCGCTAGAAGGCCCAATGATATGGCTACTCTAAAATAGAGAGAAAAGTAAATTTTAATTGATTTCATCAGATAATTTATAGTTATTAATTTATTATTTACCTTTTCCTAACTAAAGGATCCTCTTTTGGCCAAATGTACGCCATCATTGCCTTTAACATGTCCTGCGATGTTACTTCAGGTGCATCTAATTTACCCAGAGAACTACCCCCATTAACACCTCCTAGATGAATGTGACATTGTCGTATTGGTTGTATTTGTTGCAGTACATTATGTTGTGGTAGCGTTTGAACAGTTTGGTCTGGACCTGTGGGGATTTACTAAATTCAACAAAGTAAGATCCCTACAGGGCCACACAACACACAAGCATATAAGTACAGTTTTTTTTTTTTTTTTTTTTTTTTTTTTTTGTTAAAAAAACAATATTAATACAAATAAAGGTAACAAATAAACTTAAACGCAACAGATTTTACTATGTTAATTATTCAATATATAAACAAGCAAAAAGTTAATTTAAGCTAACATTATTAAAAATCTTAACCCTCTAAGGCAGGAAACAAATTGTTTGAGAACCGAATTTTATTTTCACAATCGAACTTAGATTTTTAAAACAAAAAATTAGTGTAAAGATCCAAAATTTAGTTGACATCTGTCATTAAAATTTTACGAAGCAGAGGAAACGTATTCGAAGCATTAGAGGGTAAGAATTGAAATAATTTAAAAAAAAAGATAACGATCTATGTAAGTAGTTATAACAGAAAAATTTTATTCGATTGTTCCGAATTTTGAATATCTATCAACATAGTTTTTGATTGTTCTAAAAATGTTTAATACAAAAAGGAACATGGTTAACACAACAAATAATAAAAATAATTATTATACCCTTCACCAAGGTAAGTTTATCATTCCGTTTCTACTTTCTAAAATATTTCTTTGCGATCGGATAACAATAGTTAGAGTTTGACAGTCATTGATAGCAGACTACCACGTGTGAGCTCATTAAGCATTATATTTGGGGTAAGAAAATCATCACTCAACCCAAGGCTAAGCTTGATAAATACTATGGGAACTCTGCATCATCAGAATCATATTCTCCGAATTTAGGCCCGAGTGGCTATTGATTATTTCCAAACCTAAAGAAATTACTCGGCGGATATACATTTGACTCCTACAATGAAATCATCTCACAAAAAATACCTATTTTGATGACCTCAACAAATGTTATTTTTTGGAAGGGATTAAAAAAAGTGGAGAAACGTTAGACAAGGAGCTCAAGCGAGAATATGTTAAAAAATAAAATAATTTTTTATCCAATAACCTGTGTTTCATACAAAAAGACACAAACTTATTGACCCACTCTCGTATCATGGATAGAGATATACAATTTTTAGAAATGAGTTCTTTAAAGTTTCAAAGAAAATCTGGAAAAATTGGATCAATACACCAAAATTGTAGAAGAGTTTAAACCGACAAATTACAGTTGGGAATACCTTCTGATGTTGTGATATAGATTTACTTAAAACTAATATACGTCGTTGGAAAGGTCTTTAAAATGTCTATCATTAGATAACCACATTGTCTACTTAATGACTTAGTAATCCAGATATAGAAAAATACAAGTAAGAGAGTTATATTCGGCTGTGCCGAATCTTATATACCCTTCACCAAATTATACCTTAAAATAAAATTTAAAAAAATTTTTTTTTCAAAATAGTTTTTTAAAAGTTTTTTCAAATTTTAAAAAAATTTTTTTTTTTTAACTTATTAGTGAAAAAAATGTATGACAAAAGAAAGTTTTTTGTGAAAAAAATTGGGGTTAAAAAATATTTTTCCCGATTTTGACCCATTGTAGGTACAACTTTGTATAGCCTTATATACATCGTTGCAATGGACTTTGAAATATCTATCATTAGCTATCCATATTGTCTATATTTATGACTTAGTAATCGAGATATAGATAAAAAAATAGGCCAAAAATTGAGGTTGTCTCGGATTTTTGCTCATATCTCCGTTATTTATGGACGGATTTTGCTGATTTTAAATAGGAAACTTTTCGAAAGCATGTCTGACAGAATTATTGAGGATTTGGATCCCGAAGATATCTGGGGTTTTCAGAAAATTGATTTCAACAGACAGACGGACAGACAGACAGATGGACATGGCTAAATCGACTCCGCTATCTATAAGGATTCAGAATAATTACAAACGGAATGACAAATTTATATATACCCTTCTCACGAAGGTGAAGTGTATAAATAGATCAGAAATCCATATAGGCGATGTTGTTTGATTATATCTCAGCCATTTCAGTGCGGATTTCCCGAATAAAATATTTAAACATAATAGGGAAAAGTGTAGCAGCAGGAACCAAAATCAGCCTGAGTACAACTTCATGCGTTCGGGACATTACAATTGAAAATATGGAAAGGCCAATAATGATCTGGAGCGAAATCCCACTTGATACCATTGCTATTACAAATAAAGCTTTGAGGATTTATGAAATACTTAATGATCAGCTACTATCTACATCATCAGCTCCAAAATAATAATATATATATATGTCTAAAGAATATCCCGAAAAATTTACTGAAATTATTGCTGCGAATTCATGCACTCCTGATAAAGTCTTCAATACAGACGAATCGGGACAGTTTTGGAAAATAATGCCACAGCGGACTTTTCTATCAAAAGCTAATACAATTTTTAAATTTAAACAGCGTTTTAAAAACAAATTTTTTATGGAAATTTTGTTATGAATATGGGGAAATGTATTTACTTTACTTTAAAATAAATGAATTTTCTAAACAAAATTTTAAATTTACTCGAATTTGGGTCTTCTTTCGATTTTCACGATTTCTCATACAAATATTCTAAAAGCGATATTTTTTATAATTAAAACTCAATGATTTTTCGGGAAAATCAAAGATCTAGCGTTTGATCAGTGGGTCTTCGGTTTAAAAAATCGGCGGCTGAATTCAGATCTCATATTATTTACTACAATTTGAATAAACCCAGGCAGAAAGAAACACAATCAGCACAAAATATATCTCAAAATGAATGTTATATTTTTGTTTCTCCAATGTTGTGGTGGTTCATAATTTCTGGAAGAGTTTTAATTTTGTATTTATAATGTTGTATTCGCATAAAAGAGTCATAATTTCTGCATGGGTAGTTTCCAGTTATAACAACTAATGTATTTTTATGAAAGAAAGGTCTCTAAATAAAGGAATTTCAAAAATGTAACTTACAACGACATTAGCAATATATTTTAGCTTTCGCCTTTACAAACCCGTTAGGAAAGTTCTAAATTTTCAAATTTCACACCACTTTTATATCTGTTTTATACTCTAGATTTAAGTAAAAAGCAAACAAATCAATTGAATCAATTACCTTTAGGCATCTTCTTTACAAAAACGCCACCTAACAATTTACTGCCGGGGGTAGGAGTAAACGGTGTTGCTTTCTTTTTCGATTTTGAAGTGCCATCATCCACATTGGTTACGGTGGTACGTGATGAAATAAGCTAAAAAGGGATATATATGTAAATGAAGATACATGTATAATAAAACTACATTTTCTTAAAATTTTAAAAATATAAAAAAATATTTAGATTTATTTTCATTTCAGTAGTACAAATAATACAACATTAGCTACTTTGTAAGTTTATTAAACAATTATTTAAATATTCTAAACATTCTTGTAAATAAGCCTTGCAAACTAAACCCGATTTAGTTAAATTCTGTTTACTTTCCAACGCGGCCACAAACTTTTCATATTCATTGATTTTAAATCTTAGCAAAAGTTCTACTTCTGTATTGACATTCAACAAATTTTCCTCAGAACCGAATGCTACTTGATTCAAAATATTGGGAAATGGGCTTTCTTCTTTGAATAGTAAATGCAAGACAACATGCAGATTGTGTGAAATTCCATCTTCTCTATGCACAAACATTTGATCGTGCAGATTGTGTTCGCGTATAAATTTAAATTTATTTCTATGAAACATCAAATCTTTGAATGATTTTTCTTGTTGCAAAAACGTTTCTACATCATTAAGAGTGATTTCAAAATAATCTTTTTCATTTGCGGGCAATATGAAACCATATTCAACGAGTAACTTTAAATTTGTTAATGCCCCATAATTTATGAAAATCTGTTTAAGAGGTAGGATTTTCTCGTCGGGACAATTTTCCAAAGTTAAAATGAATTCAAATTCCTTGGTTCTTGGATTGCGTAGTAAATCTGCTTGTGTTGTAAATTGATCAGAATGATTGAATAAATCGAGAAATGGCGCTAAAGCCAAATTACAATCTTCGGCTATTAGAGGTTGAAAGAAGCAATTATCCGGCTTAATTTGCTTGCCAAAGATATAAACACTACGTGTGTTAACCACAAAATAGGACCAACGGAAATCGTTTAAAGTATATTTTATATCAAAATCTTGATATTTATAAACTAGCTTTAGATTTTGAAAGGATTCCTTAATCTTGCGATTTTGTTCAACTGTACGTTCTAAAATTGAGTCTGGCAAGCATTGTAATTCCGCCACTGGACAAAAATAAGGCGTTGTAAAATATGGGGGCAAAGATTTTATATATGAAATAAATTTTGATTCTGCTGCTAGCAATTTTTGATGCATTACATAAAAGGCCATTAAAGATTGAAAAGCTATCTTGTGATCTTTATCAATCTGGTCTATATTAAACATATTTTTAAAATCCTCATCATTCTCTATGGTTTTAATTGTTAACAATGCATCGATGGGTAAACGAATAATATCAGCTTCCTTTTCAATAACCATCGACTTCGAACACAAACCTCTGCCAGTTAAGGGAAAGTTTCGTGCCGTTAGTTTGGTCTCATTATTCCAACCTAAAGAACTTAGATATTTATATAAATCCGGCAGAAAGCGTTCATCTTTTGTTTGCTGCTGTTCTAAAGCTAAACGCTGACGTTGCGTGCGTAGGCGTTTGGTACGTCCCATTTTGGTGGATCAGTTATCTTTTGAAATTTGTGATAAGAATTCTCAGCTGTTTAAGTTGTTTGTATGTGTGTTGAAAAATTATCTCCTAATGATGTATATGCCTGGATTACATATAAATTTATATTAACAGATTTTACAGTTTCTGTAAAGACAATAAAAGGACCAGAGGTTTTTATAATGACACTTTTCCAAGGGGCTTAAATGAAACTATCATTTGAGTAATGTAATTTATTAACAATTGTGGCCAAGTTCTTGAACATTAACTATGTATTATGTATATTATTTTTTTGTTTTTATTAATAACAATCTAATAGTCAATGTGGAAATCTTTGCCATTGATTTAATCTACGAAAATATTTTGAACTGTATTAACAGATTTGTTTATTTTAATACAGATTCTTCAAAGAGTTTCGTGTGGTATTTTAGACCATATGGAAAAATATTAGTTTAATAAAATGAATGAAAGGCATGTTAAAAAGCTATTTTTAAAAACATAAGATTAATAATTATAAAAATGTTACAAATGAAACTATAATTTGAGTCATATAATTTATGAATAATTGTGGCCAAGTTCTTGAACAGTGGAAATCTTTTCCATTGATTTAATCTACGAATATCTATGGATTTGTATTAACAGGTTTGATTATTTTAATACAGATTATTCAATGAATTTCGTGTGGTAGTTTAGACCATATGGAAAAATTACTTTAACTAAATTAAAGAAAAATAAATACAAAATATATTTACATATAAAGATGAGAGCTATATTCGTATTTTCCGTATTTTTGATACCTACACTTCACCAAAGTATACTTTAAGAAAATTATGGTTAAAAAATATGTTTTCCAATTTGACCAATTGTCGGTCCGAATTACTATGAACGTCGTTGGAATTGTCTTTCATTGGATATACATATTGTCTATGTTTAAGAATTAGTAATCTTAGGCATTTGTGGGGCGAATTTATTGAATTTAAATATCAACCGAACAGGGAATAAACGGATATATTAATGTATCAACCATGTATATAAGCTATTTGGTGGCTTCGCAAAGTATATTTCAACAGACAGACAGACAGACATGGCTACATCGACAACGCTATATGTAACGATCGAGAATATGTATACCTCATGGCGTCGCAAAAGAAGGGAAGGGTATAGGAATAAACATTTTTTTTCAAAGTTTTCTGCGTATATTCGTGAATTCTTCCCAATATACCTAGTAACATGAAGATTTAAGATTGATGTAATATTCATACTATTCATTTGTCTCTTCAAGAAATTACTATCATATATTTCCGTCTGATCTTGATGTAAGTATAAACGATTTTGTTTGGCTATTTTATTACACTGGTCTATTGTCAACATAATGTACAATTTTACACACGGTTTAAAAATTCAGCACAGTTCTATAACATTCTTTAGATCCCAAAATAATACTTCACACATACACACACTTAAACAACAATTCTTATATCTCATGATTGTCACCTTTTTTAAAAAAGGTTTTTGAAAAATATCCAAACAAAGATTACGAAATATGTAGTTGTTGGTAGAAGTCTCAAAAAGGTTGTTTGTCAATGAAAATGGCCTTGATTTAAGTATTAAGAACTAATTTAAGAATACAACTTACCAAATGTGCAGCCACACGTTGACCAGAAGCATTGAATTTGCAGTTAGTATAACGCGTTAGTGTACTATATGATTTGCTATTACGATTAATGGGTTGTCTACTGCAAAATCTAGCCAAGTGGACCAGTCCAGCCATAATTTTCCAAAATTTATATGATTTCTAGCCTGTAATATTGTTGTATGAGTGTGATATAGAAATTAGTGATGTACATGTGCTGAGTACTCAATGTCGACGGTTTTTGAGTATTCAGTACTGGACTACTCTGAATATGCATACATGTATTTAACTGCATATATCAGTCCAAGGCAAGGCATATTTAACCAGGTGGCAGCGTAACGCCAGCTGACTATTTTTTGCTATACTTATATTGTGCCTTATGAAATGTCAAAACGTGTTTACAAAGATTTTTAAATTTGTTATAAGAGTAAAAGGATTATTTTATATTTATAAAAGTGAGTTTTAGTTACCGCTTTATGTTCGTAAAATATTTGAAAGTGCTAAAAGAAACTATTTCGTTTTAAAAAGTGCGTTTTTGTGAATTTATTTTTTGTCAGTTTAGAAGGTTTTACACACTGTTGTTCTTGTATTGTTGTAATTGTTGTAGTTACGCTGCCACCTGGTTAATACATCTTGGTCCAAGGCGAATTCAAATAAGGAGTACTCGTCAACAAATACAACAATACAAAAACAACATACATTTTGTTTTTGCTTTTTACCCAATATGTCAAAAAACACAGCTGTCTATAAAGTAAGGAGAATTCAATATTAAACTGGAATATAACAACAAGCCAATGTAAGATTTATATTTATTTTTATTTATTGCTTCATTTCGCACGAAATTAAAACCAACAGCTGATCATTTATGGCGCGCACTTGGAAGTAAACATAAACACAAATTTTGACAGTTTGTGTAAAACAGCTGATGATCAGCTGGGCTGTCTACTATACCTTATATGAATTCGCCTTGTTTGAGCCTTTACTTGTAAAGTAACGACTAATATCGAGTATAAACAAATTTACAACACTAGCAATAGCAATTACTTTTTCTTAGAAGCAGAGATGGTATTTTAGCTATTTTTTTGTAAAATTTAGCGATTTTTAATCCAATTTAACATAGAAAAGAGTATTTCTTACGATTTGTTTTATGTTTTGTAAATATGAATTTTTCGAAGCTTATAATTAATTTTTGAATAACTTCTCTGATACCAGTCCATTTTTTTTTATCAGATTTGGTATGAGATACATGAGATATTAATCTTAAAATTTAACACATTGTGGTAAAAATTCAAAATTTTGTGTTTTTATCCCGATAAATTTCGGAAAAATATGTCAGATTGAAAGTATATATATCAAATATAAGTAATATATTTGATGTGAAGCCGGTGTTCGACATACCACAGACTTTAAAACTCTTCCGCTATCAAGATAAATATTGTATACAACGACGGTGTTCAACATACCATCAATTATAAACCCCTTTCGTCGTACGTACAGTATTTTAAAATGTAGGTATTTATTACTTGTAAAATCTAATAAAATACAAATTGATTTTGGAAAAATCCCACTACATTTTGTATTGTAAATAAAATCATATAAAATAAATTAGATTGTGATCGAAATTTCATTTAAACTAGATTCCGGGCTGATGTAAATGGAACATTATAAATTTAAGTCAAACCACAATTAAAATATTGTTAGCGCAACTTCCGTTATCTCTCATTTAAACGTTTCGAATCTATTGTCAACCTTGTGAATTACTTTAAACATAACTATTTAATTTTATTATCTTGATATGTTAAGTCCTTGTTTTCCATCTATTTTGTACTACACTGAAAATTTTTCTCGGTCAATTTAATCGTTGTCCACAAATTTAAAACAATTATAATTATTTTACCTTTTGCTAGTATTTATTTTGGTTAATTTATATGCGTAATTAAATTACAGGAATTGTATTGTACATTTTATTTGTACTTGCAATGTGCATTCAGCTGCCCAATAATGTTTGTAATTTATTTTTAATAGTTTTTTGTATACTTATTAGATATTTCATTTCAACCAACATGGATTTGGCCATTTCTAAATTATTTTCGGAGAAAGCGCTTCCTAAAGATACTACTTTTTCTTGTAGTTCTTGTGTTAAACGATCGTTTATGGCATTTAATTCATTTTTAGTTGTGGCATCTTCAACTTCTTCATTGCGTTCCATCATTTCCATAAGAAATTCCTTATTAAGAACACTATTGTCCTGGGGTATTTGCAAGCCATTCAGCTCTAACAAGTACTGGCCTCTATCTATGGGCACTGACAATGTTTTATAAGCTTTATTGATTAACGAACTCCAGTCAGCCGAATTGGTCTGCTCACGAGAAGTTCTAAAAAAGAAAATTAGTTATATATTAAAATATGTACATAAAACGAATATTGAATGCAGTACTAACTTATTACTAAATTTATCTGGATGTACCACAGTTTGCAATTGCCTGAAGCGTTTCGTTAATGCTTGAGCTTCCAAATCAAATGTTTGT
Source organism: Calliphora vomitoria (assembly GCA_942486065.2). Lineage (NCBI taxonomy): Eukaryota > Metazoa > Arthropoda > Insecta > Diptera > Calliphoridae > Calliphora > Calliphora vomitoria. The sequence continues at coordinate 35,415,732 of OW818031.2, read as the reverse complement.
GGAAAATCCAAAAGATCAAAATAGTTCTGTATTAAAGAAGAAATGAAGCTCGTAAGTAATTTATTAAAATAGAAATTATGCATCACCTACAATCTCTGTGTTTACATCTTGTAAATGGCCACAATGTTGACACAGCATTAAGGCTTCTCCTTGCCTCATTTCCTTTTTACAATTCCAGCATTCTGTGGCCTTAGTTAACGTTGTTGGAGCATATGCACGCTTTTGTTGGCTATAGTTTAAATTATTGAAAATTGTTTCCTTACTAGCTTCCCATTCTAAGGGTAAACATGGTGTGGTTTGTGCTGAGCTAGTAAAAACTAATCTGCTTTGGTTTATACTGTTTTCTTTAAGATTTTTCAAATAACCACAACTTATTCTAGCAAATCGTCTCATTTTGTACTAGTATATTGTGAAATAAAATTTTTAAAACTTAAAAGAATTTGTTATCTAATAAGTATGCAAATAAATAAATAATAAATGTATGTATCAAAACAAAACAGATAATTAGCTGTTTTTGCCAGTCAATGGCAAAGTGTTGACAACGTCATCAAAAACGTAATTTTTCACAAAAAAAACGGACTTTTCATAAGTAATACACAAAAGTTAAATTATATAGGACATGGTTTACACAACTATGTCAGTAATAAATCTGCATTCAGAGTGATGAAATTTTATTTAATTAATAATAGGATTCTTCAAATGAAATTGGTCTGACCAGAGGTCAACTTAGTGATTAACAGCTTATCGCCAATCCTAGGGTTAATTACGAGAGGGATAAAAATCGTTTTACTCAATATGGCAGCATATTTTAGTACACTACTCGAATTAATACAACAATATCAATATGGCAACATACTTATTAAAAAAAGCGCCTTTGATTAAAATTTAAGTCAAGTCAAATTTAAGTAAAGTTTTTAATTTAAAATGGGTAAATTTACATATATATTAGTTTGTTCCAAATATAACATACTTTTTTGCAGACTCTTTATTACTTTCTGAAGAAATCAAGCAATTAAAACGTTTAAGTAAGTTTATTTAAATTTTTTATTTGTACAATAATGTTGATATGTAGTTCATTTTGTTAGGAGAGTTTTATGAAGATCAATTAAAGTTAGTGGGCATAGAAATGTGTGATTTGGGTGATGATGTCCACAATTTGCTTGATGAATCTGTAGAGTTACAGCGTGTTACCAATTTGCAGGACATGCGCCTGTCCAATCTACAAACATTTTACTACAAAAAGAAAAAGGAACACTTGGACAATCAAGCCATTATAGCGCAACTGAAAAACGAAATTAAAAAACAGCAACAAGAGTTGGAAAAAGAACAGAATGAATGCAATTTATTGGAAAAGTAAGCTACTTTAAATTCGAGTGAAAATAATGTATTGCTGCTAACAAATGAGTTGAATTTTTATTCTATTTAGATTCACCACTTCAATTAATAAACGTCTAGTATCCGAGGCTCAAATGCAAAGTTCAAAACTTGACATAGAAGCCAGCATGAAGAATTTACAAGATCACTTAGTAAGTATTTAAGTACATTATTTATTTACTCCAAGTAACAAATAAATGAATAAAACACAATCCTGCCTGAAATTACATTTTTCCAATCGACTTTGGATTAACACAGCAAGTTCAAAACATTGAAACTTAACCCAAATATGCCCAATGACCTATATATAGTACATATAGTTTTTGTTTACATGATAGGTCACGTTTATCAAAGTACAATTTTTTTTTTGTTCACATACTCAGTACTTATTAGTACCTCGTGGAAAATTGTGTGATCGAATTATTTTTTGCAACAACTTTTGATTTATTGAATTATTAATTTGTGATATTTTCATAATGCCCATATTCAGTCATTATGAAAATATCACGTTTGTACGTTAAGTAAAATTTTGTACATTTACAAGTGAATAAATACTATTGGTTAATTCACTAGGTCTCTTATCATGTCCTAATATTTCACAATGGTTTTTATTGCTTTTCAAGCAAAAAATGTGCTAAAATAATACTACTTTCTATGCTATGTTTATTGTGTTATCGTAACGAACCAGCAGAGACCAATGCCGAATGCCTAAGAGTCGGTTAAGACGAGCCGCCGAGTCGTGATATATTAGGACATTATATAATATGACTGATAAGAGACCTTGTGAATTGACCATATATGAAGAGTAGCTGGATTGTTGTATGCGTGAACGTTTTATTATTGTGTTTCAGTTTTGTTATTGTGACACCAATGTCCTATATATAGGACGGCTTCAAAAACCACTTTTTTCATTTGCTTCCAAAATTATATAAAAGTAATATTAAAATTATCAAGCAATGGGCATATATGGGTTAAAACGAAAACATTGTGACCTAGAAATGCTTAAAGTATCTGCAATGGAGTTAGAATGATTTTCCAATTAATAATAAAGAAAATTAACTATATAGTATAATTTATAATCCAATTTTGTTATTTTTTCATCCGACCATTTCAAATTGGTCATTTTAATTTTATAATTTGGCATAAATCAAGATCCTCGAAACAGCTTGCATGTCTCTTTTATAACCACAAAAACGTTAAAATTTGTGCCTGCTCTCTCTTAGTTTAGGAGTTAAAGGAATTTAAAGTCAATATATACATATAATAGTAAATTTATTATATATTTAGAAAATGATCTGATCATTATGGGTATTATTGAAGAGTGCATCAAAATACCTTTTATATGATAAATGTATAGTATGGTACTGTTTATTAACATTTTGAACTAAAAATTCCTTTTTGAATTTATATGACAGTACTTTAGTTCCCTCGAACGGCCAAAGGCCTGCAATACAGAAAATATGAATGCCTCTTAACAGAAAAGAAGTTTATGAAAATATAAACTGTTGATTTGCTCGTATAATTTAAATATTTTAAATTTAACTTTTTTTTTGTTTAAGGAAACGTTGGAGATACCAGACGACTTTAATATAGATGAGTTGATCAAAAAAGTGGATTTACTGAAAAATGAAAAATCTAAAGAAAAGAAAGAATTTTAGCATTAAAATTAAATTCATATCCTTAGCCGAAATGCATAACCATATAACTAACAAACATTTAATTGTAATTTTTTTAACTAATTCTGACTTAATTTATTTATGTTCGCAAATTGTCATACTACAGGGGCCGAATTGCCGCATTCGTGATCGAATGCCATAATCATAAATAAGAAAATTACGATAAATTTTACTCGATATTGAATGCGGTAATTCGGCCCATGGTCTATACTACTGTGATTTACAGTTTCTGTAAATTATGTGGTTTTGCTTTTAAATTAGCAATATATGGTAAAGGGTTATAAGTACAGTTTGTTCAATAAAAATGTTTTTAATTTTGTATATTTTACTCGTTTTATTTATTGGCTCGATTATGAATGGCAACCGAACTTCAGTTGCGTTTCCAGAGGGCATCCACAAATTTCTAGTTGCCAATTTGGCAACAGAAATGCATAACCATATATATAACTAACAAAAATTTGCTTTTAAATTTGCGATATATATTAAAGGGTTATAAGTTGCTTGTACAATAAAAATGTTTTTAATTTTGTATATTTTAATCGTTTTATTTATTGGGTCGATAATAGAGGGCAACCAAAAATTTCTGGTTGCCAATTTGGCAATTCCCCGGAAGTTTTTTCCCTTTTCCTATTCAATGTTAAAAATAAGAAAAGAGAATAACACAAGCGAAAATTTTTTCATAATTGGATAGTTGCCATCTGTAATGCCATTTAGGCAACTGACAACGCATCCATAATCGTCACATTAATTTTAGATGTAATAAAAGATGTTGAACATCTATTATACTTTGTTGGTTCATGTCTTTGCTAAATTGAACATAACCTATTTATACTGATCTCGGTTCAGAAATTTTTACAAATATGTAATTAAATTAATTTTGAACGGCTACACCATTTCCAATTGTATTTCAGAAGTTTCTAATTGTATTTCAGAAATTTCCAATTGAATTTCAGAAATTTCCAATTGAATTTCAGAAATTTCTAATTATAATTCAGAAATATCCAATTGAATTTCAGAAATTTCCAATTATATTTCAGAATATTCCAATTATATTTCAAAAGTTTCCATTTATAATTCAGAACTGTCTAATTGTATTTCAGAATTTTCTAATTCTATTTCAGAATTTTCCAATTGTATTTCAGAAATTTCCATTTGTATTTCAGAAGTTTTAATTTATACTTAAATAGTTTCTAATTGTATTTCAGAAATTTCCAATTGTATTTCAGAAATTCCTATTTGTATTTCAGAATTTTCTATTTGTATTCAAAGCTGTGAAAGAATGAATTCAATTGAGAATTAATTCACTTATATTTTTAATTCAGCTTGAACTTTTTGAATGTATCATTCAAATTATATAATTCGGCTTTAATTATTAGAATTTTCCATTCGTTAAAACCATTCACCGTAAATAATTCCTTAGCTTCATTCAAAAGGCTGTACATTGAATAGAATTAATTCACAACAGAATTCATTCTTATAAGGAATGAATTCACTTGAATGATCATTCTATTTTTTTAATTCCTTCTATTACAAATTGAATGGTTGTAAAAAGTTTTAATTCAATTTGTAATAGTTTAATATTAAAATCAATATACATTCGGCAAACACGAAATATATATACACTTTTCAAAATTGAATATTTAAATTTTTGTAATTAGGGAGGAAATCATAAAATATTCATAATAAAAATTTAAGCCCATTTGTTAGGATATATATATTAACATATTTATTTGTCATAATGTCGTCATATCTTATCATTTATGAACTTTTACTAATTTAAGTTGGTACGGTGCAAATCTATTTCTTTCATTATATAACAAAACTGCCAAGAAAATATTAAATAAAAAATATTGTTCAATAATTTCTATTTAAATAAAAAAAATAAATAAAATGAGCGAATGTGATTTTTCCTACGACGCTCAATTGAAGATGTAAATTATGACCCCCCCCCCTAAAGAAAAACAACAAATAAATCGTGAAAATTACTGATCCTTATTTCGACAATTTTCACGATTTATTTTCATATTAACAAATTCCCACAAGTTCGCAATAGGAATAAAATCAGGAGATTGAGCAGGCCAATGAAGAACTTGAATCTTATTGCTCTGTATCTAAGTCATACAAACTTTGGAGATGTGCACTGGCATAAGGCACCTGATCCATAATCCCATTAACTTTATGAATTGACCCAATTCCTTGACCAGAAAAGCAACCCCTGGCCATTACATTACCCCCCTCCATGTTTAATTGTTCCTATGCAATACTTAGAATTCAGTCTTTCTCCTTTTCATCTGCGTACACGCCTTATTCCATCAGAACTTTTTAAATTGTATTTTGATTCGTCAGAGAACAGTACTGTCTTCCATTTTTGAACACTCCAGTTAATGTGGGCTTTGTCAAACTCCAGTCTAGCTTTCTTGTTCTTAGCTGATATAAACGGTTTTTTTTTTGTGGTTGTCGGCTGAATAATCCTGCTTCTACTGCTCTTCCATGGATTGTTCTTTCGATAACGCATAATCTTAAACTTGTTCTTACTTGACTAGCTGATGCTGTAGGATCTTTTTGTATTGCTCCTTTGATCAAGGAATCATCATAACGTGTAGTTTTACGGCGGAGTCCTCCAGAATGAACCGGTGAAATACGACCATTCTGCAAAAACTTTGGAATCAGCCTGGAAATAACTGATCTGTTAATTGAATATTTTTTACTCAATTCATGCCGTGATAAGCCCGCCTTCCAGTCTTCAATAACTTTAATTTTAAATTCACTGGAGTACTTGTTCCTTGCCATCCACATTTTTTTTACAATAAACTGTATAAAACTTAAATTATACAGACTACGCCTTTATTTTTATCTTCTGGAATTTTTAAATGCATCCGTTGTGAGTCCCGTTAACTGACATTGCAAATATGCAGAAAAATAGTAAAATTTTTAAACTTCTTATAAGGGGGTGCTTTTGTTTTGTCCGTCGTGTTTTGTGTTTTTGTATGTTTTATCATTTTAAATTAGTTGTTCATAAAATTATCCTTTCCTAAATGAACACTATATGAACATTAACAATATAAGTTATTAAAATATATACAAAATACATCTCAAAAATCCTCTTTTTATCAAAAAAATTATGATATGAAAAAATCCATTGAGGGGGTGCTTTCACTATGGCTAATAGTGTATATAATTATTTTATAGTTTTATGTTCTTCTTAAAATAGTTGTTTATAAACTGGACCAATTAAATAAATATTTGTTAGCCTTTTAACTGAACTAACAAGAACTTAACACTAAAATATTTTTGAATTAAAAATCAAAATGTTCATTCAATCTGTTACAAATTGAATGGTTAAAAAATTGTTTAATTCAATTTGTAATAGATTGAATTTGAACAAAATTTTATCATTCATAGTGAATTTAACATTGATAAGAATTCATTCAGAAGGAATTTATCATTCCATGGGAATTAATTCACCTAGGAATTGAGTCAACAACATCAAAAGCTTTAAGAATTAATTATATTAATTACATCTTACATAATGCCTTATAAGAATTGTTAATTCCTTAAAATATAGTTCAATTTCTAAAATAGAATTAGAGAATGAATTCTTTTACAGCTTTGTTTGTATTTCAGAAATTTCCATTGGTATTGCTATTAGAATTTTCTGAAATACAAATGGAAATTTCTGAAATACAATTGGAAAATTCTGAAATACAAATACGAATTTCTGAAATACAATTAGAAACTTTTTAAGTATAAATTAAAACTTCTGAAATACAAATGGAAATTTCTGATATACAATTGCAAAATTCTGAAATACAATTAGAAAGTTCTGAAATATAAATGGAAACTTCTGAAATATAATTGGAATATTCTGAAATATAATTAGAAAGTTCTGAAATATAAATGGAAACTTCTGAACTATAATTGGAAATTTTTGAAATATAATTAGAAATTTCTGAAATATAAATCGAAACTTCTGAAATTCAATTGGAATTTTCTGAAATATAATTGGAAATTTCTGAAACTCAATTGGATATTTCTGAAATACAATTAGAAACTTTTGAAATACAATTGGAAATGGTGTAGTTCCTCCCTTTTTTATTAGTAAATCGAACTATAAATGGCTGAGATATAAGCAAAAACACGGATACCCCGATATGTTTACCTATTTTTGACATATATCTCGATTACTAAGGGTTTTGACTTGAAAATTGGGTATTAAATTAATTAGTTACATAGTGATACAAAAGTGAAGAACACACGGTCAATTGTATGAAAACCCCGAAAATCCGAAAAACATATCACTCAAATTAGCATAAATCATTAATTTTTTAATTGATTGTTATTTACTTACGTGTTTCGGAAATCTACTTTTGTATGCTTTTTCACTAAAATAAGAAAACAATATTTTATTGCATCACTTAGAATCTATCTTTGAAATAAAATATACAATATGCAAATTGTTGGCAGTGAGTAGTGATCGCGAAAATTTGTGCAACCAAAGCATCAGTATTAGTTATCTAAACCAAGTGTAACTCACCTCATTTTCCCCAAAATTAAAAAAAAAATAACAACAAATCACATTGTGCATATTTTCAATATTAATTACATCGTGTATTTTTTTTGTTGAAATTATGTTTTTAAAAAATGACAAAATATATATTTATATGAAATATTTATAATTTTCCTTAATAAAAAAAATGTATATCAAACATCATCATAATCTAAAAAAAAAAAATAGAAAAATATAAAGGGAACGTAAGGCGAAAATAAATGTTGTTTTTTTTTTAAGGGGGAAAAATACAATTAACAAGTATTTGAAAGCAAAATATATAATAATAGCATTGAAAGCAAAAATTAAAAATTATTTAGTTTTAGTCGTTTGTTGTTATAATTTAATAATAGTTAACTTGAAGAAAGCGGTATATATATTTGAATATATTTTGTTGTTGTTGTTGATAATTTGAAAAACGAGTTCCTCGTAATAGATTATAGAACGATCTACACATATTCGCATAGATGAATTATTCTCAAGTTTTGTTTTTTTTTTTTTTTTAATTTATTTTTATGTATAAAAAGGAATTTTTCGTTTTAAATTTGTTGATTGATTGCTGAGTTGCTTTTTTGTGTTGTTATTGGTGTTTTTCTGACATTGTTGTTTGTTGTATGTAGTATTAACTTATTTTACTGGAAGCTTGTAAAACACGATTAAATTTTATATTTTTTGTTGTTGTTGTTAATGTTGTTGTATATAAACCTCTACCATATTTAATTTCTTCTTTTTTTAAGGGAATTTATTTGTTTGTTTTTTTTCTCATTTAAATTATTATTTTTTGTTGTTTTTTAATTTCTCTTTTCGTGTATTGTTGTTGTTTGTTGTAGATGTTGTTGTTGTTTTAAAGGGCGGGTATGTGGCAGACAAACATTCAACTGTAGCTAAATGCGCACGAAAAATGCGTCTTTAGCGGCTGAATTCGGGCGCATCGTCTTGTGTAATGTCACCGTATTTCCAAATGGCTAAATGAGCATTTAAGGCAGCTTGTTGGGCAGCTTTGTATTGATCAATCAATTCTCTAAGTTTGCGTTCGCCACGTTTCTCAACCATCACTAGACCATCGGACACCAATTGCTTACCAATATCGACATTGGTAGAGGGATCGTGAATGGTGGCAAGGGAAGGTCCGGTGCCAGATTTCATTTCAATATTAATTTGGACCTTGCGGTTGAGTACATCCTCAGCGAAGGCACGCAAAGCTTCTTCCTTATCTTCGTTGTCTGCGGGCAGTTGAATCAAGGCTAAAGCATACTCAGTAGCAAATGGCCGCTCACTAGTAAAGCCAGCTGGCAAAGCAGCCAAACGTGTGAAGGGAACAACCTAAAATAAAGAAAATTAGCCATTAGTTTAATTCAAACTATTTTATTCCAATTTGAATTGAGAATGAGTTTGGTTTTGTAGTTCTTTATTCATCTTGAAACAGAAATTGAGATGACCCTCAAATATCGATTGCCTTCGAAGCTAAACAAAAGCCGCTGTAAAAGTTTCCAACGGGCAACTTTAAAAAAATATTAAAGTTAAATTGTCCACTCTTAGCTTGGCCTTCGTTTGTAGCGCCTCTAACAGCAAACATAGTGACAAATGAGTTAAAATTCATGACAAACTTTAGTCAAACGTTAATGATTCGTTAATAATATTGAAAAAAGATCTATTTTTTGATTTAGCAAACTTATGACTCATGCGTTTCACTTTTAGCCGGAAACGGATCTAAGGAGCTTGCAATATATAATTTCATTTTATTATAAAACATTTGTTCATGCTTACCTCCTTGTTTCCGTAGTCAATGTACAAAACAGTAGCATTGCCGTCTTGAACGCGTTCGACCTTAGCGCGGTACCATTGGTTGTCGGCAGAGAATTGAGCAGCGCATAAATCACCACGCTTGGGGGTGTATGCTCCAGCAATTGGTGGATTGGATTGGAAATCAGCATGCAATTTGGCCATTAAAGAATCCAATTTAGAGCCGCTGTTACATGATTGAGCAAAGAAGGATAAGGATTCGGTGATCTCGGTGACAATGACATCTTCCAAATGAACTTTACGTTCAACTGGTGCCTTTTCTTCTTTTTCCTCAACGACGGGTGCTTCTTCAACCACTTGTTCGACATAGTTGGCCCAAATGTTTTTCTTGGCAGCCTTGGCACGATCCTCAGCAGCCTTGAGTTGGCGGTAGTATTCGGATTTTTCGGCACTAAAGTGAACTTCAGCGAGACCTTCTTCAACCAAAGCAACAGACAAGTTGACGTTAGCGTCAGTCCACAGCCAACCAATGACAGAGGTTCCGTTCTTATCGGTGGTATCAATGTGTACGGAAACATCACGTTGCAATACACGATCGCGGGTAAATGTTAAGGCTTCATCACCGTAGGGTTCGCCCTCTTGAGCTGGCACGCCATTCAGGGCAGGACGTGATGAACGAGGACAGGAGATACCAGCCAGCAAGAAGGTAACTAAACAACTATCCTTGGGCACGAACAGACGAAGACGGGAACCGCTGGCTACAAATTCAACAATACCCTCAGTACGCAAAGCACGCTGCCAAGAAGGCAAGTATTGAACCTTAATGCGGGAATGGTCGACAGTAAGGTCGTTAACGCGCATGGTGGCAGTATCTTTTTTGCCGTTCATGCCCTTTTGACCCTTGATGGCTTGATTTTCAGCAGCAAACAATTGATCGTAGCAAGACGAACGTTGATCGTCATCCTGGCGGTAACGTACAACAGAAGCCAAACCCTTAGATACCATGGCTTCAGCCACATTTTGGCCACCAATAAGTACGGTATAACAGTACTTTTCGGGGAAGTTATCACGAGCAGGCGACACATAATCCAACACGCATTGGACCTTCTTGTTGATCAACTTCTTACGCAAAAACTCACGAGCTTCAAACATGAAGGGGATCTCATAAAGAGGTCTGAAGTTTTTGGGACGTGGAGGAGCCTTAACAACTTCTTCGCCATCGTTGCCGATAACAGCACGGGTGTCACGTGGTGGGCGAATGGAAGAGAAGAATACCTTCTTAATTTGACCATTGGGAAGTTTGACATTAATGGCATCACCATTGAACACTTCAACTACGGTACCGGTAAAGTCTTTTTCTTTTGTATTGAATGTAGGAGCATTCGATTTATAGTCTTGCCACAAACGTAAACGTTTCTCCTTGGCCACACGTTCAGCTGCACGAAGTTTTTCCGCACCTACAAGTAAAAAAGTAAATAATGAAAGAACCGTTTAGCAAAAGAAAACAATCTCTATGTGTACATATATATACATAAAAAAAAGAGTAACGTTACTGAGTGACTGACTGATTTTACATCGCCTAGCCCAAACGCAAAAAGGTATAGACATGAAATTATAACTATAGGTTTCCCCACTCTCCATATCCAGTAATACATTTTTGGAAATTCAAAGGTTTAGTTAGGGGTTTCGGTAACTTAATACAAATACCAAAAAGATTTAAAATGCATCTTTATCTACTTAAAAAATTAACAGACATGTATTTTTTGAAATTCAAGCCCTTAAGGGCAGTCATCGGGTAAAAACTATGTCTTTGTAGATTTTTGGCACCCTATGTATATTTTAAACCAAAAATATATTTTAAATCGCATTATTTACTTATCAAAATAAATAATATGTTACACTTTTTTTTACCAAAGTAGAGTACTTTGAAATTTCAAACTTGAGTGTTCAAGAGTTCACACTAAATTTGGTACTTCTTTAATATATTAAATTATTTAACTGATATGCTTCTGAGTATAGTAATAATCAAGGAACGTTTTCATACAAAAAAGCATATATTATGGTACATCCTAAAAACTACTTCGAATTTCCATTAGTAAAATGTTTTTTAATTAATTATTGGTGGGCGGCGAAGCGAATCAGGTCAGGTCAGCTTGTATTTAATATTTATCATTTAAGAAATGTTGCCGGGGTGAAATGATTTAAAAGCTTGTAAAACAGCTTAAAAATCTTGGAATCCGCCAATTTATTATAGCATATTTTGGTTTTAACTTAAAGCCTTATTAAGATGTAACTCAAATAACTAAAAGTAAAACCGAAATATGCATACTAACACAATATTGTAATAGAATTGTATATATTTAAATATTAACAAAATGTAGACTTGTTATCTAATGCAAATGCTAAAAAAAAAAAACAGCAAAAACACCTCAAAACTGCCCTAAACTTCTTAATCTGGCATCTTCGATTACAATATTAAAAATGGTTGACACATTTTAACGTTGAGATGATCGTGATGCCAATTCAATATATCAAAATTAGCCTTATTAAGATGTAACTCAAATAAAACCTACTAAATACTAAAACAATATTGTAATACCTAAATAGAATTGTATATATTTAAATATTAACAAAATGTAGACTTGTTATCTAATGTAAATGCTAAAATAATAACAGCAAAAACACCTCAAAACTGACCTAAGCTTGTTACTCTGGCATCTTCAATTCCAACAATAAAAATGGTTCGAACATTTTAACAATAAGATGATCGTGATGCCAAATAAAATAATATCTAAATACTACTATAACAAAATAGCCTCATCAAAATTATTCAATATTACTTACCGCCTTTCATTAAAGCCATGGACCAGTCTACGCATCTAGCCAAACCTTCACGCAACAAGGACTCGGCAATGTTTCCCTTGGGATGGATGATGGTACCAATGAAATTGGCATTATTAACAGATTCCAAACGAATCTCTACCTCACGTTGCAACAAACGTGTCTCAACGTAGTAGCGGGCTTCATCGACGTATGGCACCTTAATTTTCAAATCAGGCTTACCCTCCGAGTCCAATTTAACACCGGGACAACGGATACCCGAAATCATTAAAGTGATGTAGTAGAAATCGGGCAACAAGAAGGCACGTACTGTGGAGCCATCGCGCACATGCTCAATGATAGCTTTGACGGGTTTGCCACCGAACATTTCAACGATTTGCGAGGGATTATCTTGAGTCCATTTGATTTGACGGACATGCTCAGCGGGAGAAGCATTCGACCACTTGCCACGCAAAGCATTCCGAGCTTGATCTTCCAAATCAACTAGTTTCTGCAATTCCTCTTGCTTGTGGGGTTCTGGTGGACGGCTGTCGCGACGTACAGTTACCAAACCTTCTTTCACCATAGTTTGTACGACATTTTCACCGTTTTCATCGCCCAACCACACAAAACCATATTCACGGTTCGAGTTTGGTGGCTTCTCAAAGCTGAAGGTTACTTCATGGCCAATCAATTTTTGGCGTAAAAATTCGCGGGAATCCCAAGCCCAAGGTTCATCCTTGGTTTCATCACCACCGGCACCAGGACGGCGGGCTAGCTTGGGAGCAAGAACATATGAGAAGGTGATTTGTTTTTCTGGTGGTGGTGCACCTTTGTGGGCTCGTATAACAACGGTATCACCAGACAAAACCTAAAAATGATAATTGAAAAGTTTTTTTATTAGTGGATGAAAAATATATATATTTTTTTTTTTATTTTAAAACTTACATAATATGTACTAGAAAATTAAACTCTATTAGAATCAATTTTGTTTAAGAAAATTTAAATAAATTACTGACACGTGTTCTGTGTGCAACAGCAAATTATAAAAAGAACAATAATTTCGTGAAAAGAATGAAGTTGGCTGCAGTTGTTCAGGAAATGATCAACAGACAATACATGGTTGTATTTTAGGGTAGTTAAAAAATGTACCACTGTGAATTCATAAAAAGTGGCGGCAATCCTACTACACCAATATGGGGAAAAAAAAAAACAGCTGATTGCTTAACACTCAATTTTTATTTCTTAGCTTAAGCACTACATTTGCTAGAATATCGGCTGGAGATCAAGTATACATGTAAAATATTATTGTAATTTGAAATTATATTAAAAATTATTTATTATAATAATAGCGGTATTCACAATGTAAAGTACTTGGCCTAGTAAAAAAGCAGAAAAGCTATTTATTGACAAACATTTCAATTTCTAATAGCGGTATTCACAATGTAGAGTACTTGGCGTAGTAAAAAAGCAGAAAAGCTATTTATTGACAAACATTTAAATTTCTAATGTATTTTGGTTTTAGTTTTTTGATATTGTGCTCTTTTACTACATTACCAGGCCAAGTACTCTACATTGTGAATACCGCTAATGTGTTTTTAAGAATGTAATGTAAAAATAAATTAGAGCATTTCAATTATATAAAGTCTCATTAAAATTTTTAAGGTAGGTTTCATAATGTTCTGCTATAGGTGTGTTAATTTAAAGTAGTTTCTAATAAAATGTTCAATGTAACAAACTTGTAATAACATTGTAAACTATTGGTCTTGCTTCTTGTGATATTTTTGACCAAAATTTTATATAAAATTTAACTTGAAAATAAATTTATTCGATTAATCGACAATAATTGATCGAATAATTTATTATTCTAAATTGAAAAAATGTTATTCATTCGATTTAAAAATATGTAAAATTTTGAACTATCGTTTTGTTTCAATGAGATAGTTTGTCTATCAGCCCAATTATGAATAAAAAATTCCCCGGGAGTTTGTTCCCTGGGAGTTTTTTCCCATTGAATTTGAATAGGAAAAATGGGAAAAGGGAAAAAACTCCCGGGGAATTATTATTCATAATTGGGCTGTATATGTTTGGTCTATTCGAATAATCGACAATTATTGAAAGAATATTTTTCTTATTTTAAATTGAAAATTGGATTATTCAAATAATAAACTTATTATTTAACCTCAATTCCAATTTGGTTCCGTAATATAGCGAGTATAATATAATATAATCTTCGAAGACATGAAAAAATATTTCTCAATTGTTTTTTATTAAATTGTTTATATTCTGCAATGTATTATTTATTTTGTTTACGACTGCGCCATGTGAAACTGTTTTTGCTTTCAATTTCAGAATGAATATTTTATTTTTTCATTGCGAAATACTTGAAGAAATTATGTTAAGTTTTCTAATATAAAATTATTTGTAAATTTAAATAAAATATTTTACAATTTTGTAACTTATTTACATTTCGGCTGTGCCGAATAAATTTTCCAAATTTTTTTTTTTTAATTTTGTTTAAACATTTTTTCTTTAATTTAAATTTTTTTTTTTAATTTATAAAATTTTTTATGACAAAAAATTTTTTTTGGTGAAAAAAATTCGGGTAAAAGATTATTTTTCCCGATTTTGACCCATTGTGTGTCCAACTTACTATACCTTATATACATCGTTGCAATGTACTTTGAAATATCTATCATAAGATATACATATTGTCAATATTTATGACTTAGTAATCGAGGTATAGATCAAAAATAGGCCTTATATCTCAGACATTTGTGAGCCGATTTTCTCGATTTTAAATAGCAACCGAGCCGGAAGAATTCCCGATTCAATTATGTTTGTAAGTTATTTGGGGACTACGGAAAGTTGATTTCAACATACAGACAGACAGACGGACATGGTTATATCGACTTCGCTAATAATAACGACTTTGTGGGGTCGCAAATGAAAAATGTAGAAATTACAAACGGAATGACAAACTTATATATACACTGGCCACTCATGGTGAAGGGTATAAAAATTGCTTCAAGTTTTAACTTAATTTTAAAGTGATTTTCAATCTGTTTAAGTTTATGTTTAAACGTGGCATACGATCGTTATAATTTGTGTTTATAAAAGCACATATGCATATACATTGAAAATAAAATATTTGATAATCCAAATGCCAGATCATCAATTCATTTGCTTGCACCTTTCAAATCGATTTTATATTTTGAACGTTGGAAAGAAAACCAACAACATTAAAAGAAAAAGCACTGTAAACAAAATCTATACATACACAACTGATAAGTGGCTGTTATCAATGCTATGCATGATTTGATTGCTTATTCAATGCGTCTTCGCCAACATGTCAGCCATACAGCAGCTAACCACCATCCATATATAGTACATAAATATATTGTGGCAGAAAACTAAGTTGTTTGACTGCTTAAAAATGTTCTTTTTTTATTTGTAGGTTACAGTTTCATACTTGTTGACAATAAGCAATCATAATTTAAATAATACTAATAAATAAAAACATACCGGTTGGAGGAACGTACTAAATTAATTGATTTCTTTTTCGTTTTACAAGTCAATGACTTGTTTTTATATTTATACACATGCTTTCACGTATGTGTGAAATTTTAATGAAATCTCATAAAATTTTTGTCTACATAGAAATTTCTTTTTAGAATAAATGTTTCTTCTTTTATACTTAAAGAAAAATTTACATTAAATATTTATCTTTTTTTATTATTCTTTTCTATAAATTTGTTTATTTTTCATATGACTCTCAAGCAAATTTATTCATTTTGCCGTTTTAAACCTTTATAGGTAGTTTTAGTGTTTATATTTTAACAGCTTGCTTAGCTTTATGACAACCAACTAACCATTTTATTTTTAAATATAGGTGTGTTTCATTTTTGCATTGTATTGGAATGTATTCATATGTATTTGAATGTATTTTACTTCTTCAATTTTTAAGGGATTTTTCAACATTTTATAGAAAAATTTTTATTTTATAATGTTGCTTTTGCTAAACTAGTATGTTTCAAAACGTTTTGAGCGTATTACTGATAATCACATGAAGTCTCAATATAAATAATTTTGTTGAGTTCTGAAATGTTTTTTGTTACTAAAAAAAATAACTGGCAATTGTTTAATATTCAGTTTTCATTTTTGATTATATTTCATTTTACACCGATTATCAAACTAAACGTCATTCAGTGGTTATAAATATTGATCTTCTAAACTACTGCTCCGATTGCAAAGAAAAAGCTTTAAGCAAATTAAATTTGTGACCACCTTGCTAGAATACAAGTTGGGATACAGGGGGTCAAACACAACCAGCTCGGGTTAGGAAAAATTTTTAACTTATACAAGCAAGTGGGAAGATATAGAAAATCCTGTTTATTTTACTAAGTTATCTCTTAGCCCTATTATCTCAATCTCTGGTTATCGTTTTTCGTAACGATATACTTCCAATAAATATAATTTTTGTATGAGAACTGTCAGTATATCGTCACAATAGAAAATGAGTCTTACCCCCAGTAACACGAACTGACAGTTTTCATACAAAAATAATTTTAACCGACAGTATAACTTATAGTTAACCCATAACCAGGCTTCGTCATAATGGTGGTTAGAGTTTAGAATATATTTCAGTTTAAATTTTGAAACTTTACTTTTTTACCTTGACTTTATTATTTTTTTTTTTTCAAATATCTTCTTTTTTTGCCAATACATCTCAATCCACCTAGTCAAAATTTTGAAAGGAGTTTGAAAAATGGAACTTAATTGTTTTTAATATTAATTAGATTTAATTGAGTTAAATTTTTACTAACTAAGAATTCAAGGAACACTTTGAAAATGTAGACAATTGGCAAATTGAAATGCATATCCTACCCCGCTAAGGGCGCCATCAACAATCTTCATTGTCATATATCATAAATTTAACTCACCATTATTGGGATATTATACAAGTTATGAGTGAGACGAAATTTAATATACGTTCGCAACGTGTGTGTGTATTTTCTTACTACTAATTTGTTATTGGTTTTTTAAAATTGTGTAATATTTTTACATGTTTGATAAGTACTGGTTTAAAAATCTACTGAGAAATTATTAAATCGATTTAGGTAGACATGTACTCTACTTTGGGCAATAGTCGAAAATAGTTATTTTTTCAAACAAATTTTTTACAAATTATAATATACATTTAATCTGTTTTTAATTTTTACCCGACCGCTCAAAAATTTGGACAGGGTAGCAGATTGTCTAGAAATAGTCAAATTTCCAATAGCAATTGAGTAAACCATTATTCTCGATTCACCATTATTTGATTACTTAATATGGCAACACTGTCTCTATTTGTTTACGAAAAATAGTGTAATGAAAGAAAAATAATACAGAACATGTTCAATTGTTTAAGAAATATAATTTTTTTTTTAAATTGCTGGACATATTTTTAAACGGAGGTGAAATGATTTATAATGTATGTAAGCAGTATTTCAACCCATAAAATCTCAAAATGTTTTTTTTGCATGTTTGTTCGCCCGAAAACCAGCTAGAGAAAAATTATTATGCGAAACTGCTTTTTGATATAAGCCGAAGGTAAAAATATTTCTTCGCGGCCGAAAGCCGGTTTGCTTAGAAAAATTTTTGCTACACCTATGTATTTTTGATCATTTTATCTGTAAAATTCAACACTAATTTAGCAGCAAGAGAATTTTTATACAAAAATATCCATATATCAATTGGCATAAATAAATTCCTATGCAGTCTTTGGAAATAAGATTTACAAATTTATTATCAAAATACGTATGGTAAGTTTACACTGTTCAAAAACTTAACGAAAAAGGCAAACCCATTAAAAAATCAATATTACAACTTCCTTTAAGCAATATTTAATTAATTAAATAGCAAAAATCACAATAAATATTTTCTGTAAATAGTGGTTACGCCAATTACGTTAACTATATAAACAATGTGAACCTACCATTAGATCGGATAATTTAAGGAATCTAAATATTTTTAAATAAGTTTTCTTAGTTTTAACATTTATCCTCTACTAGAAGAATCCTTATTCTGAATTCCTTTTAATCTTAACCATATGGATAAAATCCCAAACACAAACAATATAAACATTAAAATGCCACGAGTTAATTTTTCCACTAACATATTTTTGATAAAAAGAAAAATATATATGTAATGTTGTAACTGTTAGACAATGTATAATACATATAATACCATCGTACAACACACTATGAACTCCTCTGCCCCACTTGCAAATAAACAATCAGCTCCAAATAAACAATTTAGCAAAAAGTGAAAGTATACTTATTACAAAATATTCGTAATAAAAACATTGTACAAACACATATTGAATTGGCCAATTATTACAGGTAATATCTTCATTGATGCATTATTTTTTATTTTAACATATAAAATACAATTCCTTATTGTATTTCATTCCCTTTTGCTACCAATTTTCTTGGCCAACAATGACAATTTAGTTTTTCTTCTTTTGTAAAGATAACAAGAAAAAGACGATGAAGAAAAAAAAAAAAAAGTGAGGTTAAAAACTACGATACGCAGGCAAACCCGGCAAACGCCACTATTTTAAAGGCAGCGTCTCAACGACAGCGCATACGTTCATTTTACTCAAGAAATCTGCCAGGTTGGCACTCGCCTAAAACGAACTTTCATTCAAATGATATCGTGTTTAACGTGTTACTCGTCCATATAGCCCTATATCTCGTATTCTTTTTCACATTCAGTCAATTTGCTGCCGACGTAATTGTATGCGTGTTCAATTGTCGTATAATGTCTGCATTTTTTTTTCATAAAAAAATTATGAATTTGTCAGATGTGTTGGAATTCATCTAGATTTTATTCCAAATTTCTTTAATTTATAGTTAATTAAATGCTATTTTATTTATTTAAACTTACCTGCTTTACAACACCCTTAAGTTTGGCTGCAGGAGCAGAAGTTTGTGTGGCTGGAGCAGCTGCCGCATTTGTTGTACTCATTTTTTTGTCTTTTTATAAAATCGGTGACTGAATATCTGATGAACTTTTTACAATTGTGTCGCTTATGACGAGGCGGGGTGTGTGCACTTTAACCGTTTGGTTTTACACTTTTTTATGAATTATTTTATTGCTTTAAGCAATAATTCAAACACTTGATTTTTTCTGTCTTTTGTTAGTTGATGGAAAATGGAAAGAAAACCCGTTTTAATAAATGGAAATGTAATCAATTTTTCCTTACTATCCTACTAGTTGAAACTTGTGTTCCACCCGACAAGAAGTTTAATTTCGGTTTGACAAGTAGCAATCACGATACAAAATGATGTCGTGTTTTTTGCTGCAAACACGAAATAACACGATACTCGTGTACAATGGTGGCAATTTAGCGATTTTTTTCAGTTGGGCAGCTGGCGTATTTGTTGTATTATTTGTTTTGTCTTTTCATAAAATCGGTGAATATCTGAATACCGTTTAGTTAAATTCTATTTTAATAATTTATTATAAAGTAATGTTAATTGTTTTTTATTTAAATCACTCTTTATTTTTACCAAAGAATAATCACTTTAATCATTTTCTTCCGTTCGCGGTTTATCAAATGTACCATGGAACATAATAGCTCTACTATTACTGTTTTTGCGAAGTGGGTGTTCGATGCATTGGCCGGAAAATATAAATTTTAATAGAAAAAATAATTATGGAAAATAAGCTGTTTCACCTAAAAATCGAAAGCATGTTTTTTTATTTTTCATATTAACAATAACAGTTTTTAAAGAGTTTTTTTTATTTGTTTATATAATTAAAATAATGAATAATCTTAAATATCAATATTACTTTATTGATGAAATACAAAAGAAATGGTAGTAAATGTTGCGAAAAATAAATTTGATTTAGCTATTTTCTAGCGATTTTTATGGCTGTTTCGATAAGACAATTTTACCGGCGTTAAATACGAGGTAAATTGCACAGCTGATTATTTTTTTTAATTATTGAGTTTGACATTTAGGGAGACTAAAGCAAACTGCAAGTTAGTTTTTTATTGATATTATTGAAAAACTATCATAATGTAATCCGCTTTATGTTCATTATTAATAACCTATATAGGAACAGTATTCTTTGAGAATTGTTCCATACATTGATTTATTGAAAAGAGGCAAATATATACATAAGTAAATACGAGAAAACGCAAATTTGTTTATGAGAAAGACAGAGATGTCTGCTTAAAATTTTCCTTTTTTATATAAGAGTAACCAGACTGTAAGCTTTATAAAATCTGAATTAAAATGTAGTTACGTTTTTTAAAAAAAGGGTTGACGAAAGTAAAATTAAATTATTTTATACTTTTAATGAGTTCATCTTGATTATTCATATAAAAGAATTTAAATAATAATATAGACATAATTTTTTAGTTAATTCAAGAAGATTACTTCGAAGGAGTAGAGATTTTATTAAATTCTTTAAATTTCCTTTTATATTTCAAGACAAAAGTTAACTCCGAAAATAATTTACAGTACCGAAAATCATTTTAGTTAGCTCATCGTTAATTATTAGGGTTCTAACGATTATAACGATTTCGTTATCCCGAAAAAGTGAAAATTTGTTAAAATTTCATCAACGAATTCGAATTTTATAAATAGAAATCGAAATTTTTAAAATTCGATATAAGTCGAAAGGTCGACTTTTTCTTTCAACTATAGAATCCTAGTCTACACCTGGTAATCATAGGGATTAAGGATAACTATCTAGTTTAAAGTTATATTTATAAACATTTTCCAAAGTTAGACATGGATCATCTACTTTTGTAAATGTTATTTTTTTTTTTCATCAAATGTTGTAGTAATGATACTGATAATAGGCTCAATAAAATTAAACTCTTTTGGAATGTAGAACGGGAAAATACAATTTAAGTACATACAAATATTTTTTCAGAAAAAATTAAGGAACTATGTACTTTCCAATGAAAATTATCTTCATGTCATTTTTTTTTAATTTTACACCTACAATAAGGATTATCAAAAATCAACTTCCATTATAGTTTTGGTCTAATGAAGGTGTTTTTTTTTTTTTTTTTGATTTTGGGATTACTCCGTGCCCCCTTAACGAAATCAAGGGATGGGAGACTTATTTGGCTGATCCAAAGGGATAAAACGCCACCAACAATTTCAATCAGTATACGATTTGAGTTTTGAATGGTACTCCACCAGTATCGATGTTGAGTTTTATATGGTCTCCACCAGTGTTCACATAAAATTAAAAGACACGCGGTTGGTGCAAACAACGTAGAACAGGAACCGTTATACGAAGCCTTACATCACACACGTGGCAGGGGGAACCCAAATTTTCGAAGGCAAAAAAACGAAAACGGGCCTGATTGCACTTAAAAGATAATTACAATGACGCGAGAGTTGTTAATCAATCCAGACTTACTTTGCGACTGATGAAGGTGTTTTTATCTCCGACACATGCAAAAAACTACCTTTATTACTGTATAACTTCTAAACTACAAGAGATTATTAAAACATAATGGTGTAGTTTTAGAATCTAAAGCACTATTAATGTTGAACAAGGCAAAATTTATGTAATTTAATTTTTTACAAAGTATTCTGAAGGACCTATAAATTTAACATGCCCCTGATTTTTCAACTACGACCGTGGAGCATGAATTCTTCTGAAAATACAAAATCTATTTTTTAATTATTTTAAAAACATTTAATTATAAAATATAAAGGAACTATAATTTTTAAATTTTCTTAAAAACTACTGAGGTAACCACACTGCCAACTTTTCCACCGAACTTAAAAGATGGAGTCGGTATGCTACATATTTTCTGAAATTTGCCCAGAAAACTATTAATTAGCTCATCTTCGGTCCAATTGCAAGACGTGATAATAAACATACTTTTGTGTGTCATTATGTTTCTTACAGATTCCATGTACAATTCTCTCTTTTGTTTTGGATTCTCAGGACACAAACTAATAGCATCGTATGTACCTTTGTCATGTACTATACCAAATTGACCCAAATCTTTACACGATTCCACATTCATTAAATCAGCTACTTTATAATCGATCTTTAAGTCTTGGTCTTTAGCAATATTTTGTGCTAGTTCTACTGCTTTAGGTGAGTAATCCACTCCCAGCAAATTAGTGTAGCCCTCTCGTGCTAGTTCTATTAACAACATTCCATTGCCACAGCCCAAGTCAATTATGCGTTCATCATCTTCAACATCATCCCGTTTCATTATCCAATTAATGACACGTATTTGGGAATCTTCATCAAACCATATTTCGCCAACATCTCCGTGATTTCGATAATTTTTTATTTCACGTTCATAAGCCTGTTCCCAGTACTCTTTTGTGCCCAACTCTGATCCATTCAATTCTTCCACGGACATGATGCTTCTAACAACAGAAACAGCTGAAGAAAAATATTGCCACACAGTTTTTTGTAGTAGTTACATATGTTTTCATACCTATAAGTTTTAATATATGTCGTTTAATTGAATGCAGAGCTTGAAACGAGCAATGTCGACTTTTTATATTTTTAAGAGTCGACTTTCGAACTTACGACTTATTTATATTTTTGAACAGTAGTTGATAACTCTAATAATTATAAGCACAAAAACGTTAAAATTTTTGCCCCTCTCACTTACTTTAAGAGTTATAGGAATTTAAAGTCAATATATATAATAGTAAATTGAAGTTCCTTCGCCCGACCGAAGGCCGGCAATACAGAAATATGAATATTATTGATTTGTTCCCCATTACCAAAATAATCAAAAAATATATTTCTCGGATTTCACACATAGTCAGTCAATATTCTAGGAAAATACAGGAAAGATATTTTAATTGTCTTTAACTTGATATATTGCTCGATATTGCACATCCCGTAATTTTAAAAATAAAAATGAATATTTGATTTAATTCATCATTGCTTTATTTACAAGATTGATTCTGCTTGATTTTACATATTTTTTTCTGTGTAATGACATGTTGTTGTTGGGAGTTTTAGTAACACAAAAATCGTTAATTGGGGATGGAAACTGAAAAAGTACTGGCAACACTAACTTGCAATTTATTTTTTTTTTGTGCAACGCTTGGCTTGCCGCGAATTTATGCTAGATGACTTCATCCCAACAGTTTTTTCTATGGCAAACGTCAAACTTTATACATAAAAAATAAATAGTTCCTGCATCAAATGTCAAACTCTATATGTAAAAAAATATACAAATACTACTAATGTCCTCATGCTGTAGCCTTGTATAAATTCGCCTTGGTTTGCCGATTCTAGTTAAAATTCGCAAATTTTATTGTTTAATAAAAGTGTTTAAATTAAAATAAAAAATACTTGATATTGAATTTAGAAAATCCTTTAATTGATATATATCCTTTACAACAAAATGTCACCGCCTAAAAGCGGAAATCAAAATGCAAGTGGACGAGGAGGTCGTCCTGCAGTTGGTGGATCTAGAGGCCGTGGTGGTGGATTTTCTGGAAATAACAGGGGTAATGTAAGAAGTGGTCGTATTGAAAGAAATGGTCGTCCTTCGGGTAGTGGCAATATGAGAGGTGGCTATGGAAGGTTTGGTGGTGGCAATAAAGGAGTAAATAATAATTCAAGAAATCCTGATGATTTTTCAAGTATGTGACAAATCAATTGTTATTAATTAACAAGTTTTGAATAAATAATTCCTTTTAAGACCTGCGGGAGATCAATTGGATGCAGCTGCGTTTGCCTCCATTTCAGAAGAACTTTTACAAAGAGCATCCTCAGACTGCATCCCGGCCCATGAGTGATGTTGAACGTTACAGAGCAGCCAATGAAATAACAGTCCGGGGACCTGCTCCGAAACCTATTGTTTATTTTGACGAAGCCTGCTTTCCTGACTATTGTATGAATGAGATACGGCGCCAAGGTTACAATGAGCCCACTCCCATACAAGCTCAATCTTGGCCCATAGCTATGAGTGGTAATAATCTGGTCGGTATTGCTATGACTGGTTCCGGGAAAACTTTAGCTTTCATTTTGCCTGCCATAGTTCACATAAATCATCAGCCGCCTTTGGCAAAGGGCGATGGACCAATAGCTTTGGTATTGGCTCCTACAAGAGAATTGGCTCAACAAATTAAAAAAGTGGCTGATGATTTCGGTTCGCATGTGTATGTACGCAATACCTGTATTTTTGGTGGCACCCCCAAAACCCGTCAAACTAATGACCTTGAGGGTGGAGTGGAACTGGTTATTGCAACACCCGGCCGTTTGCTAGACTTCTTAGCTAATGGAGTAACAAATATGAAACGTTGTACATATTTGGTACTCGACGAAGCCGATCGTATGCTGGACATGGGTTTCGAGCCACAAATTCGTAAAATATTAAGTCAAATTCGACCAGATCGTCAGATTTTAATGTGGAGTGCTACTTGGCCTAAGGAGGTTAGACAACTTGCTGAAGATTTCTTAGGAAATAATTATATACAGGTATTTGTGTTGCGAAAAAGTGTGATTTTTATTTATATAAATTGTTTTTTCCTTCTAAAGATTAATATAGGCTCTCTTGAACTATCGGCCAATCATAACATCCGTCAATATGTTGATGTCTGTAGTGAGGTAGACAAAGGTTCCAAACTAAAGAGTTTACTGTCAAATATTTATGATCAACCTCAACCAGGAAAAATTATAATTTTTGTTGCTACCAAAAAGAAAGTGGATGAATTGGCTCGTTTCATTAATGGCTTTGGAGTGCAAGTTGGTTCCATACACGGCGATAAGTCACAATCAGATCGCGATAATGTTTTATCAGACTTCCGCAATGGTCGTTCCAATATTTTGGTAGCCACCGATGTAGCGGCTCGTGGTCTAGATGTTGATGGCATTAAATATGTTATAAATTTTGATTTTCCTCAATCCTCGGAAGATTATATACATCGTATCGGACGTACTGGCCGAAAGCAGTCTACTGGTACATCGTATGCATTCTTTACAACTAAAAATGCTAAATGTGCCAAAGCGTTGGTGGATATACTACGAGAGGCTAATCAAAACGTAAATCCGGATTTAGAATATATGGCTCTTAATGCGGCTTCTATATTAAGTAAAGAGAAGAGTGATAATCGAGCTAACATGAATGGTTTTAATAACAGAGGTGGTGGCGGCGGTATTCGTAGATTTGGAAATGGCGGTGGGAACTATGGTAATAACAGGGGTGGCGGTAATAATGGCGTTGGTGCCATCAGATCTCGTAATGTCTACAATTCCAGAAAATAATTTAAGCACTATCATGTATAATTTTTTCGACTTTCGAGTGAAAAATTATTACTGATTAAAATTTTTAATTTAATCTAACTGTTCTGTAACTAAAATCTATTACGAATTTTAAGTGGAAATTTGGTGAACGATTCTTCATGTAATGAATTAAATGTTACAGTTCGTATAAAATCTACGTCATGATAATATGAAGTATTACAAACTGCTAAAAATTCGCTATAGTTTTTTGTAAATGCAGACTGTCTTTTGTTGATTTTTATTTTTAAACTAAAATTATTTATTTCATTTTCATACAAACTATCAACACTTCTAAGAATTACACATTTAACTACTGTGTAGCATTTACATAATTAAAACGTACGTTTGCTATAAACAAATTATCAGAAAGCTGAGGTGCACTACTATTATAATCAGACCAAATGTTGTAAGTTTTTATTAAAAAGCATTATAAAAATACTGCTATTTATTTTTGTTCTCAATACATTATAACTCAAATTCAGAAAGCTGTGGTGCTTTTTTGAAATCCATATTATTTTGCACTTTTGCGATGCTTCCAAGGTCTAAAATTGTTACTTTTTAATCTAAAAACGAAATACTGAACATTTTAGCAAAATCGGATGTTTAGTGGTTGCACATTTTATTTGCAGTTTTGAAATTGCTTCTTAAAAATAATGTTAAAAAATACAATTAAAAATAGATTGCATTTTTCCATAGATGTTTAAATATAAAAGTTTTCTGACATCGATAACCCATTACAACTTGATAGCTATAAAATTTCATGCATATCTTAAATCCAAAATTTTAAATTTTCACACATTTTTTTAAGTAAATTTAAAAAAATCTTTTTTTTTAATTAATGATGATAAAAAATGCGAATATTAACGGTTTTTAGAAAATGCTATTTTTAGAATACCGAAAATTTGGTTTCCAAAAAACATTTGTTTCTGTAGTCATACAAAACTTAATTATCATGGCTTTATTTGGAACTCTATTGTGAATTTGAAGATTGGACCAAATCTGGGCAAACAGTTTGTTCAAGATTTGAGTCGTTTGAGTATATCCTAGGTCTAGTAATAAGGTCTGTGGAACTAATAAGGTGATCGTTTTTTGCTTCTTTTGTGTTTACATACTGTGCTTGTCAAAATTTCTGGTTCCCAATTCTGGCTGCCAGTTGACATTGTAAGTCGATTTAGGCAACTGACAACTCATCTGAAGTTAGGTTGATAAGAGGGAGGGAGATATAATTGTACTTTTTTGTTCTTAAAATTGCACTTTGATTTTTTTATTATAATAAACCCAGAATCAGGCAGTTATCAGGCATGATTGACACTGAATGAGTTAGAATATTTAATAAAGTGATTTACGGGTAATTTATTTTCTACTAATAGTACTATTTGAATATTTTTTGATAATGCAGAGAAAATAAAAATTTATTTTTAGTAATGATACTTTTTCAATATTTTACAATATATTATAAACCTAAAATCATGAAATTAGGCACACATGATCCTGAATAAGTTAGAATCCACAAAAGGTGACTTTAATGGTACCTTTCTTCCTAATGGTACTTTTTGTATTTTGTATAATAATGTAAGTATTTTTGTCACTTATACAGTATTCTAATTATATTCTAATTTTGCAGTTAGAATCTACATTACAGTGAACCAATGAACATGAAACTAGATACATGTTATCCTGAATGAAATGAAGCATTTACCGAGGGAGACTTTTTCTGTCTTCTAAAAGGTGTGACAAAGCAAACCGGGTCAGATAGTTTTTAATAAAACAACACTTTCGTCAAAGTTTTTTTTCCATTTTATTATTAAAAAAAATTATGAAATTTATTTGTTTTCTTTGTAATATTTGTAAAATAATAAAATTACATTTAGATGTTTATTAAACTAAAATATAAGATAATAATAAATGTAGTATATAGTATATTGGATTTTGTATTTGATAAAAAAAATACATGTATAAAATGTATGCAATACATAAATTTAATTCTTCATTAAAATATTTATATTTTTTTTTGCTGCAGTTTTTTAATGTGTTTAAAATCTGGTTACAAGATAAAAACTTTAATTTATATTTGTAATTTGTTGTTGGTATGTTGTATTGTATATTACTTTTATGATAATTTATGTTAATGCAAATTATGAAATTGTATAATTTATAATGTAAATATGTATGTAGTAAGTATGAATGTATCTTATTGGATTTTTCTCTTAAAATAACTTTTGTTTTATAAAGTGTGCTTAAAATAAAAAAAAAAAAATTATTTTCATATTTTGTGGTTTTCAGTTCTTAACAACACGGCGGGAACCTAAAAGAGAAAAATAAGAGCAGGAAAATTATGTAGAAATATTTAGCTAATTGTTAGAGACTCCCCCAAGTGTTAAAATGTTTACCTTTTTCTTTGTTTTTGCGCTCCTTTTTGCCCCTGCCACCACTAGCCTGTTTGCTGGCATCATTATTGGGATTACATTTCTTGTTAATACTGCGCACTGCTTCGCAGCTGGGCTCAACACCGCCTGTTGATTTTAATTTATCCTCGCGCGTCATTTGTCCATTAGTACATTCCGACCAGGCACCCTTTTCATAACGACAAGCTGTTTTATAAAGAAAAATACAAATATAATGAATTTACTAAAACCATTAACTTTGCACTTTTAATATGTAGATGTTAATGACGATTTAAATAAGATTATGAAAACCTATTAAGTTTGTTAACGTTTGAAATTTATTAAGAACTAAAGATTTATTGGTTTTGTTTTTTAAATGCTGTATGTATACAGAATTTCACAGCACAGTGGGTGGAAAAACCCACAGGCATTAGTAAATTTTAAATTGGAGCTAAAAAGGTTAACTATAAAATCAAAGTTTTTCAAATTTACATCTTTTCTCATTTTGAAAGGACTTCAAAGTTTTAAGGATATAAAAAAAAATCGGGCAAAAAAAAATTAAAAAATTTCGTTGAAAATTTCATCCTTTCATATAACTATGGGAATTATATGAAATATACTTATATGCACTTTCACGATGTTAAAGGATTACTGTTTCGATCAGGGATATAGAAATGTTTTCTAATTTAGTGAATAGCATAATTATGGTATCGAGCTCATTCAAAAACCGTCTGTTTATATCATTTACTGATCTTTACTAAATTTTTTGTGTTTTTATTGTTAATTATTGTTGTAGCTAACATTTATTTTGTGGTATGAGTGAACTTTCTTCCATAACTGAAAATGTTATTAATATGTAATTGTAAAATACATGACCTGGGGAAGTTTAAATAAATATGCACAAAAACAGGATTCACACAAAAGCAGGAAAATTAGCTACCTACGAATTGAAGCAGAGAGAACTTGGAAGACAATTTGGCATGTTCGAAAATCATTTTTGCACCGAATCATTACTTGCGATGAAAAATGGATCCATTATGATAACCCGATGCATAAGAGCTCGTATATGAAGCCAGCCAACCAGTCGAATCGACACCAAAGCCAAATATCCATGGCGTTAAGGTAATTCTCTGCATTTGGTAGTAGCAAAAGAGTCATATCTATTATGAGCTGCTTAAATCTAGGCAGACCATCAGAGGGAACCTGTATCGAACGCAATATGTTCGTTTGAAGTGAACATTGGTCGAAAAACGCCCAGACATGAAACCATAATATTCCATCATGACAACGCTCAGCCACATGTTGCAATACCTGTCAAAAATGCTTTAGAAAGAAATGGTTAGGAAGTTTTGCCTCATACGCCTTATTGTTCAATTGCTTATATTTGCGAATTGGGCAAGACTTTTTGTATAAAACATTTTGTAGTAGGATTTGGAATCATACAAATTTGTTTTCCAATTTATAAAATTTAAAAATCTTTCCTCGTTTTTTTATTTGTTATGCTAGGCATACACGTTACGATAAGTCGTACGATAAATCATACAAGCATAAAATTTGTAACATGTATCATGTTGTCGTACTAACGAAGTATGAAAATCAAAAATTTTTGATTTTTTGTGGGCTGAGCTTCGATATCATAGTATCTCATAGTACTTAGTACGAAATTTATTTCTTCAAAAGTAGTACGATTTGTAATAACGTCTATCAGAAAACCGTACTTCAACTCATACTACGATTACTACGAAAATTAGTATCGTGTATACCCAGCATTAGCCTTAGTATCTAACGTGACGTTACATGACGTTACGTTATTTAAATTTCCATTTAATATAATATTTTTTGGTTAAGAAATAAGAAAAATAAAACAATCAATCTTGCAACGGTATTTGCTAAGTAACTAAAGTTTAGTTACTAAACTCAATTTAGTACTTTTAGTTTAGTTGTGCTTTTTTGTACCCTTCATTTTATTTTAGTATTTGCGTGTTTTCATTTCTAGCCGGTTGTGTTTTTAGTTTGCAAAATTTTATTTTGTCAATCTTTTATTGTTAAAGTTGTGTGATCTTTATAATTTTTGTACAAAAATGTTTAACAACAGTTATATTTTATGTAGTTATAATCGTTTTATCAATAAAAATAGTGATTTATCTTAAAAAAGCTAATTAAAATTGGTGGTGAAAATACAAATTGCTAAAAAATACAAGCAGCCTCCATTAGTGTTTTGGGAAGAAGAAGAAGAGTATAAAAAATATAAAAGTGTTGTTGTGAGAGAGGTTTAGAGAAAAAGTTAAAGACGAATGGAAAATAAATGTGTGTAAGAAAATCAAGGTTCGCTACCGTTATCACCAAAGTGGATTCATACAACTGCATGTTTTTTCCTGTACGTTCTATAGAGCCGTGTAAAATAAAGGTATTTAGAAAAATTTTTTGTATTTATATTTTTATATCTATGTATGGCATTTTTTGCCTTTTTGTACATTTTTTTTTTGCATTATACTAATAAATATTAAATATTTTTTTTTCATTAAAAAAAAATTTCATAAAATTTTTTTTAAAAATTACTTCAGAAAGAAAAAAATGGTATATAAGAGAATATAGCTTTTCTTTTTTTTTTTACTTTTTTTATTGAATCTGCCAAAACGATGTTTTTTCATAGTGTCTCAAACTAATAATTAGAAAATTGTCTAAATTTGACAGTTTGTATACCCTTCACCTTCGTGAGAAGATTGTCATTCCGTTTGTAATTTCCACAGTATAATTTTCCGACCCTATAAAGTATATATATTCTGGATCCTTACAGATAGCGGAGTCGATTAAGCCATGTCCGTCTGTCTGTTGAAATCAACTTTCTGAAGACCCTAGATATCTTCGTGATACAAATCTTCAATAATTCTGTCAGACATGCTTTTGAGAAGTTTCCTATTTAAAATCAGCAAAATCCGTCCATAAATAACGGAGATATGAGCAAAAATCCGAAACAACCTATATTTTTAGCCTATTTTTGTATCTATATCTCGATTACTTTTTTCATAAATATAGACAATATGGATATCTAATGATAGATATTTCAAAGTCCATTGCAACGATGTATATAAGACTATACAAAGTTGGACCTACAATGGGTCAAAATCGGGAAAAATATTTTTTAACCCGATTTTTTTATGACAAAAACTTTCTTTTGTCATAAATTTTTTTCACTAATAAATTAAAAAAATTTTTTTTTAAAAATTGGAAAAAACTTTTAAAAAACTATTTTGAAAAAAAAAAATTTTTGAATTTTACTTTAAGGTATAATTTGGTGAAGGGTATATAAGATTTGGCACAGCCGAATATAGCTCTCTTACTTGTTTATCTATATCTCGATTACTATGTCATAAATATTGACAATATGGATATCTAATGATAGATATTTCAAAGTCCATTGCAACGATCTATGTATATAAGGCTATAGTAAGTTGGACCTACAATGGGTCAAAATCGGGAAGAATATTTTTAACCCGATTTTTTTTTCACAAAAAATATTTTTTTTGTCATAAATTTTTTTCACTAATAAATTTAAAAAAATAAATTTTTAAATTAAAAAAAAACTTTTAAAAACCAATTCCGAAAATTTTTTTTTTTTTTTAATATTATTTCAAAGTATAATTTGGTGAGGGGTATATAATATTCGGCACAGCCGAACATAGCTCTCTTACTTGTTTCAATTTTCTAATATAATAAATGTTAGCTTTAAAAATTATTGGGTGTATGGCTTAAAAATGCGGAATTTACAATAGATAATGTATCTTTTGAATGCGGTCTTTGTTTTTAATAACTTATATGTCATTTTGAAGGGTACATATCTGTCATTTGTTCGCACTTAGTTATTGAACATTATAGTGTCAACAACAAAGTTTATTATGCTTCGAAAATGTCGAATTTTGTACTAACCAAGCGTCATATTCCTGCCTATGTTGTTTTACTTCTTTAATTTGATAAAAAAAAGTGCCGCTGAAGCATAACGATTGCTCACAGAAGCTTATGGTGAATAAGTTCCTTCGGTTTCAACGTACGAGAGATGGTTTGTCCGGTTCTGAAGTGGTGATTTCAACATGGAAGACAAATATCGCCCAGGCCAGCCAAAAAAGTTTGAAGACAAACAATAATAGAAGGCATTACACCACGATTATTGTTGCAAAATCATTGGGAGCAAATCAATCTGCAATTTCAAAACGTTTGCGAGCAGCAGGATTCATCCAAAAGCAGGGAAATTGGGTACCATAAGAATTGAGACACCTTGAAAGACAATTTTGCATGTCCGAAATTATGTTTAAACGCTATAAAAGAAAATAATTTTTGCACCGAATCATTCATTACTTGCGATGAAAAATGGATCCATTACGATCAGTGTTGCCATATATTTTTTGAAGAAAACTTTTTATTTCTAAAAAAAAACTTTTTTTTTCAAAAAAAAACTTTTTTTAAGTACATACATACTAAAATTACAAAACCCAATTCGTACACGAATCAAACTGAGATAATTTAGGTGAATTTAGTGCTTTAAAAATATTCAAATCAATGTCCCCATTAAGTAAATAAGTTTGGGGACAATCATTTTGAAATAAACGGTTCAACTTATTGATATCATAAATTTACAATTTTCCAAAAAACTTTTTTTTTTTTTAAATAAAACTATTTGCATCTCAAAAAACTTGCAAAAAGGGAAAACTTGACATATGGTAACAATGTTTACGATAAC
Organism: Calliphora vomitoria; assembly: GCA_942486065.2. Lineage (NCBI taxonomy): Eukaryota > Metazoa > Arthropoda > Insecta > Diptera > Calliphoridae > Calliphora > Calliphora vomitoria. The sequence goes on along the minus strand of OW818031.2, from coordinate 35,383,164 downwards.
ACGAAGCCTAAGAGATTGTACGTGAAGCCCGGCTAACTAGCCGAATCGACACCAAAGCCAAATATCCATGGTAATTCTCTGTATTTGTATTCTGGGATACGCTTCACTTTGGAACAGAGTATCCGATATTGGCTTGATTCGTTCTTGACCACAAAAGATGAGCAGTTCTTTCGACTCGGTATCCATGTGCTGCCAAAAAGATGGGAAAAGGTCATAGCTAACAATAACCAACAATTTGAATAAATTTATTGTTTTGTACAAATGTTTCAAAATAAAAGCTAAAACTTTAAACAAAATCCTGCATTTTTAAGTCATACACCCAATATAATAATGGAAGTCAAATAAATGCATATGCATGTACATTAGACCGTACCTCAAAAAAAATAAATTCCCCGTACACCCCCTAATATAATGTAGTTCTGCAAGGCATTTACGAAACAAATTTTTTTTTTTTTTTTATGTTTTACATTTTTAGTTATATGTATACGTCCGACCTTAAATGCAGACTGTTCTACTGGAGTTATCGAATTACTTCGTTAGCAAAAGCTTAATGATTTCTTGCGAGCTTTAATTTTCTGATATTAGGGTCGTACATTAGGGTGGTAGGAACAAATAACTGGTGGATAAATAGTAAAACGGAATACTTGAGGTCAATGGCCCTTAGAGAAAAATATTGGTCTTCTCGAGACAAAAACATTGATATATCATACTTTAAGATCCGACTGTAAATGCCAAAGATATAACGAAAAATGTAAAAAGGCGACCCCTACATTCGGCAAAAAAAACTAAAAAAAAATTTTTCGTAACTGTCTTGCATAAATACATTATATTTTTTTTGCTTGTAAAGTGGTACGCTCTAATGTACATACTACACTATTTCCTCTTATCCTATGATTGTGTCTTTGCTAAAATCTAATTTTTCCTTGAATATCAATCTGGCAATGCTGTTTAGTATTTGCTAAATTACTAAACTCAATTTAGTACTTTTTGTTTAGTTGTTATTTTAGTATATCGTGTTTTCATTTCTAGTCGGTTGTGTTATAGTTTGCAAAATTTTATTTTGTCAATCTTTTATTGTTAAAGTTGTGTGATTTTTATAATTTTTGTACAAAAATGTTAAACAATAGTTAAATTTTATGTAGTTAAATCGTTTAACCAATAAAAATAGTGATTTACCTTAAAAAAGCAAATTAAAATTGGGGGCGAAAATACAAATTGCTAAAAAAATACAAGCAGCCTCCATTAGTGTTTTAAGAAGAAGAAGAAGAGTATAAAAAATATAAAAGTGTTGTTGTGAGAGAGATTTAGAGAAAAAGTTACTGGCCTACCTAAATAAAAGCGTAAGGCGGAACGTTTCTTTACGCTCAGCTTTAACGCTGAAATGTCATACCTAAATAAAAGCGCCAACGCTATGTCAAACAATAAAAACAAGGTTATCAAAAAAATTAATATAACAACCCGGATTATTTAAACAATAAAGTACATTGCAGTATTGGTGTTTCTGATTTTTGTTTCGTGAATTGTAAACTAAAATTTTATCAAAAAAACTAAATATTAAAGTTTAAAAAATGAGTTTCTTGCATATTTGTTTCTCCTTTTGTATGTATGTGTTTACATTTGTTGTGTTTTGCAACTAACTTCACTATTAAACGCGCTGTCAAAATCGGATTTTCCAATTGCAAAGCGTTGCCGTCGCGTTATTTCGGTATGCTGCATACAAATTGTATGGGCATGAGAATTTTTGACAAGTAAAAAACGCCTTACGCTCCAATTTAGGTATGCGTGTTAAAGACGTAAAGTAAAGAAAATAAATGTGTGTAAGAAAAACAAGGTTCACAACTGTTTACATCTAAGCTACAGTTATCACCAGAAAAAGTGGATTCATACAAATGTATGTTTTTCCTTTACGTCCTATGGAGCTGTGCATAAGGTATTTATCAGTTTTAGATAAGTTTAAGAATTTTTGCATTGATTTGTTAGTGCATATTACTTATGTTCTTCCTTACTGGCCTACCTAAATAAAAGCGTAAGGCGGAACGTTTCTTTACGCTTAGCTTTAACGCTGAAATGTCATACCTAAATAAAAGCGCCAACGCTACGTCAAACAATAAAAACAAGGTTATCAAAAAAATTAATATAACAACCCGGATTATTTAAACAATAAAGTACCTTGCAGTATTGGTGTTTCTGATTTTTGTTTCGTGATTTGTAAACTAAAATTTTATCAAAGAAACTAAATATTAAAGTTTAAAAATGTGTTTCTTGCATATTTGTTTCTCCTTTTGTATGTATGTGTTTACATTTATTGTGTTTTGCAACTAACTTCACTACTAAAACGCGCTGTCAAAATCGGATTTTCCAATTGCAAAGCGTTGCCGTCGCGTTATTTCGGTATGCTGCATACAAATTGTATGAGCATGAGATTTTTTGACAAGTAAAAAACGCCTTACACTCCAATTTAGGTATGCGTGTTACGCCCCGACTAAACTCGGAATAAATATGTTTGCAATAAAGCAATAACGCCGGCAGAATAACGGAACAATATTGTTTATTGCTTTACTTACATATGTATGTTAAGGCTATGGGAAAACGTATTTACGTTAACATACAATTTATTTTATCTCTTTGTAAAATGTCTGTAAATAATTTTCTTTGTAATGTCAAACACAAATTGACAACCAAATTTTACATTTTATGTTAGCAATATGTTCGCCAGGTACGAAAAATATGCGTCTTCACTGGAGATAACATAATTTTGACATTTGCTGCAATATATTGCTAATGCATTTGTTGCAAGTCTAGATGAAAGGATAAGAACACATTTTTGCATTAACAGCATATTTAGCATTTTTAGAGCATATCTTGCCTTGTTGTATTTTTTTAATATCAAATAATTTTTTTTTAATTAAAAAAAATCATAAAATTTTTTTTCTTAACTGTTTTCTGAAAACAAAAATTGTTTTTAATCGTAATCTTAAAATTAACTTAGGTTGTGGGTATATGAGAGAATATGGCTTTTCTTTTTTTTTACCTGTCAACTGAATCTGCCTAAACACCACTATTTTTCATAGTGTCTCAAACTAATAAGTCAAAAATTGGTAGACAATACCCTTCACCATGAGTGGCAAGAGTATATATAAGTTTGTCATTCCGTTTGTAATTTTTACATTTTTCATTTGCGACCACACAAAGTATATATATTCTGGATCGTTATAGATAGCGAAGTCGATATAACCATGTCCGTCAGCCCGTCTGTATGTTGAAATCAACTTTCCGTAGCCCTCAAATAACTTACAAACACAATTGATACATCAATATATCGGGAATTCTTCCGGCTCGGTCGCTATTTAAAATCGAGATAATCGGCCCACAAATGATCTATATCTGGATTACTAAGTCATAAATATTGACAATATGGATATCTAATGATAGATATTTCAAAGTCCATTGCAACGATGTATATAAGGCTATAGTAATTGGTCAAAATCGGGAAAAATATTTTTTAACCCGATTTTTTTTTTACCAAAATAATTTTTTTTTTCACTAATAAATTTAAATTTTTTTTTTTAAAAATTAAAAAAAAAGTTTGGAAAAAAATTAAAAAAAAAAATTGGAAAAAAATTAAAAAAAACAATTTGGAAAAAATATTGAAAACAATTTTGAATTTTTTTTTTTTAAATTTTGATTGTTTAAAAATAAATTTGTTTTTCTTTGGGTAAATTACTGGTTAAACTCTCGCAGTACTTTATGAAAAAAGCAACATTATTTTTAAGCAAATATTAAAAAAAGCATCAATTTCTTGAAAAATGGCAATGTTTTCCTATTTTTTCAAAATGCAAAATTTTCTTATGAATGAAATTTATTGATTTTTAAATAAAAAACATTTTATTTATCATCAAAAATGATCTAGATTTAATTTTTAGAGCACAAGTTTTAAATTTTAAGAGCATATTTTTCGGTTTTTACTGCATATTTTAAGCGCATAAAACACATTTTTTAAAGCATATTTCTGATTTCCCTGATAATAACAAAAACATACTTTTGAAGTATGTCTAAATATATGCATTAGGGTGGGTCGATTTTTTTCACGAAAAATCGTATAGCAGAAAAGCATTCTACGGACAATTCTAAGAAATTTTCCCCAAGAAACCATAGGTCTAAAATCAAATCCAATCTTGCGCATTTCGTATTTCTTCCAATGATATTTCAGTATTATTTTTTTTTTAATAGTTTTTTTTTTTTTTTTGAATAAAAGACGAAATGCGCAAGATAGGATTTGATTTTAGACCTAGGGTTTCTTAGAATTTTTAATTTTTTTATATGCATATTATTTAACCTTTCGTATACTCCTTTCCTTCATTTGTGGTGAATATGGATAAATGTTGAGCCAATCGGATAATGTAAACCAATTATTAATTATATAAATTATAAATTGTTAAATAAACCATATGGTAAGAATCGGTAATTATATCAATTACATATATATTTTTAAATCAGATAACATTTTTAAACATTTTAAACCAAGTATCTTCTGCGTAAACTTGTCTTTCTAACAATATATATATAAATACTACAATTTCACGGCGGCGGCGGCTGACTCCAAAAAATGTCGGCGGCGGCTCAAAGCCGGCTGTCAGCCGATAAAAGAATAATTACTCAAATTGTTGTGAAATTATAAGGAACTTTAATTAAAAACGGCGGCTAATTTCAAGCCGATTTAAGCCTCAACAATTTCGGCGGCGTCGGTTTTTAAAATTTATCGGCGGGTCGACTCAGCTTACAGCCTTTCGGCGCAGGTCTCTGTGTCCCAGTCCATATATGCTGATTATAGCTTAAATAACAAACACTGAATATGGATATTCAAGTGTTTATACTAATAAAGTTTATGTAATTCTCATTATATTTGGTGGGTTCCAGCAGTTCTTGGTGACTATCCCGAACTAGTGATCCCGAACTAGTGATTTTTCCTAAACAGGGAGACATTAAAATGAGACGCTTAGGATTCACATACCGGTTACATAGAGTTATTTACCTTACTAGCTACCTAACTGGTTACATGATCAGCGACATAACTAGTTATTTAAAAATATACAGTTAAAACAACATCTCCTAGACAGTCCAATAATAATCGATTACTTGTAACCAAACGTTTCTAAGACAACTCTCCAATTGATTACTTCTGGTGATTAAAATAACTATTTTCTGAAGTGTAATACAAAATAAACGTTTAAAGTGACTACAGTCTAGGCTACTTAGAGAAAATAAAGAGACAATTGACACCACGCTAGGTTACATAGGATGTCAGTATACTTGAGCAAAAAAAAAAAAAAAAAATTAACGTTGAAGAATGTGATAATTGTATCAACACCATTTGTACGAATTACTCAAAAAACGTTTAAAGTGACAACCATAGAAAAAAATATACATAGAAGCATTACTGAGAGACAAAAAACCTAAGTCTTTTGTCAAAAATCTAAGTCTTGCAACCAATCAATGTATTTTGTTGTTGTGTCATACATTAAATTTGGGAGAGAGTGATATTTTTATTCTCAGCTTACTCTCAGTTGCGCCTCTAGTTCTACCCTATGGTGACAACAGTCTAGACTACTTAGAGGCACTTAAGTGAAAATTGACTTTACGCTAGATTACCTGGGATGTATTGGGTGTATGACTTAAAAATGCGGGATTTTTTTTTTTAATGTTTAGCTTTAATTTTGAAACATTTGTACAATATAAAATTATTCAAAGTATTGATCATTGTTAGCTGCTCATCTTTTGAGGCCAAGAACGCATCAAACCAATTTTTTTTAACAAGATGTTCAATGCTCACTTCAAACGGATCAGTTCCATTCCATGTGATGGTCTGACCAGATTTCAGCAGCTTGTGGGACTCTTTTGGTGTTTGTCATCCGTGTCAAAATCACCCTTGTCAAAATAGCCCTGCATCATACTACCTCGATTATTTTACCTATATTTTCCCAATTTTGTTTTCTTATAAAAATTTGTAAAAAAATAGGTTTTAACAAAAAAATTTTGTTCACCAAATTTGAGTTTTTAATATTTATCTTAAAGAATATTTTTGCACTCTTGCATCACATTAGTTTTAATTTTAATACTCTGAGTACAAAAATTTTAAATTCTATCCCGGTTTGGAACTGAATGGCATCGTTCAATACGTATGGTACTGCCTTAAATTTATAAATTTTCTGTTAAAAATGCAAATACTTATTTAGCACTCATGTAATACATCCATGTGATATTTTGTTTTCGTTTTAAACTCTTTATATTCCGGTTAAAGACAATTTTATGATTATGATATATTTTATTATTGCATATATTTTACTTTGAAAACAAAAAAACGTAATCATCTAGAAACATTTTTGTTTGTGTTTTATCTTAATTTCATTATAAAATATATTTTAAAACAAAAGATATCTCTACATTTTTATCTATGGTTTGGAAATCCCAATTACAACGAAAACATGGTTTGATAACAGGTTTGAGGAGGATGGAAAGAGTGGAGGACTGTTGAGAGTATGTTATCCTAGTGTTTTATTTTGGTTTGACCTAATTCTTGAATAAAACAAAATTTATGTCATACTTTGTGTTTGTGCAATGACATTTTTTTAATTACAAATACTTGGATTCCCAGGGAAGGTTTCTTTATGTTTTCCAAGTAAATTTAATATTTCACATTGTTGAATAAATTGCGATTTAATATGAATGAAATGTTTCTCAATGTTATTTACTCACTTAAAGCACTTTCATTTTCCGTTCTAATTTTTCCATTTCTATTTTCTTTCTCTGCTAAATGGTTTTTAGAAAATTATTTTATAGATGTGTAAGTTTTCTTTCGTCAGAAACAGAAATCCTTAATTGCTTTTATATACTTTTACGCTCGCAACCAACTAACCAACGAACCAAACACACACGTATGTACGTGCCCCATACTCCAGCAGTTGCATTATCAAACTTAAACGACTACTTGTATTTTAAACATTTTTTAATTACACATAATCCACCTTTACCAAACAATGTAACAATCATAACTAGTTAGCATCCTGGAAAGCAATTGCAAAAATGAACAAAAAACTAAAAAAAATAAAGTAAAATAAAAAATACCAAACGAGTAAAAATGACTGCATTTCTTGTTTTTTGGTTTTAATGCAGCGCGCTAAAATCTAACGCTCATTAAAATATTCATAAAAGAAAATAATGATTTTATAACAAAAGGTGTAACCCTTTTAAATTTCAGTAGAGCATCTCCTCCACCAGCATCATTATTATTCTTTTTTTCCACCTACTCCTAAACCAACTACACATGTGTACAATAAGTTGGTGCTTAATACTTAGTTGGGTATTGAAATTACACAAAAAAGTATACAATAGACATGTGTGGACTATCATAGCAATGTCTTCCAATCAAGGATTACGCATAACCAGACAATGAATTTCTTGAAAGTGCTGTGTCAACTAGTACTTCTATCTGACATTATCTTGAATCTGAAGTGAGATCTGTATTGTTTACATTGAAACAGAATTGAAAATCAAGTAAGATTGTTATAATTGGCTGTGCCGAATCGAGTATACCCACCATCAATATGTGGGTATACATACATACATATTTGATATAGGGGTAGGGAAACTTATGGACCGATCCTCACAAAAGTTGGTAGAAATAATTATGTTCAACTAAATTTGTTTATGTCCAATTTCACCACAGTATTAATAAGACAATTAGGGATATTTAAGTCATATTCTGATTTGGACTACGGACAAATGTTGCTCGATTTTTGCCATAATTTACAGTATAATTTCAGAGTTCTTAGAACTAGTTAGTGCAACATTTTATCAGGAATGCCGGATAATCAATAACAACTCTTTATTTATTTAAAATCTACAACAACAACAGTTCAAATAGTCACTCAGTGTCTTTATACACGTTTATCAATTCATAGAAATGCACACACACTTCATAATGTACAAGGCAGTTGATGTTAACTCTAACAGCGCCTATGATCAACTCTCTCACGACTGCAACCTCTGCCACTATTTATACACACGCCATCTTTCGGGAATCTTCTACAATGCTCTTAACGGACAAACTAGTATGTTCGAATTCTAGAGCTTTCGATGTCAATGTTAGCAGCTTAAACATTTAGTGTTGCCATACTTACAAACAATGCTAATAACCGCATGCTATCAACATTGATGATAAGTAGAAGCTTCTACTGATGGACGTGTTTATAAACATGATGATTGCTGCAAGCAGTCGTTACAGACCGTTAAATTCAAATCGCTATTGCAAATTCGTAACAATATTTATGACTGCCCCAATATAATATTTATTTGTATTGCCCATTTGTAAATGAAATTTTTATAATTTCAATTTACATTGTAAATACCAGCCTAATGTTTTAGAAAACTTTTTCGTATATGTGTCACATAGTAAATGGTAAAAAAAAATTAAAAAACTAAACAAATGGTTAAAGGGAAATTATGAAAGCGCTAAAATGGTATCATAAATTCAAGAGGTTTTCAATTTCTAACGTAATTAGGGCAAAAAATGCAGGCAAAACGAAAAATGAAAACGATAAACTACAGCATAATACAGGGTGTTCTCATAGTTAATGTAATTGAAAATAATATTAACACAAATAGAAATGATGACAAAGGTACAAGTTGTATTCGCGTACTTTATAATTTGCATAAACAACATGATACGTTTTTACCTTTAAAAAACGGGGTTTATTTCCTTTAAATAAACCGGATACTTTTGATTGCAAATAAAAAGCCGTTTAGTAGTTAAAAATTTGTAACAACTCTTTATTTATTTAAAATGTACAACAACAACAGTTCAAATAGTCACTCAGTGTCTATTTACGCGTTTATCAATTCGCAGAAATGCACACACACTTGTTAACTCTAACAGCGCCTATGATAAACTCACTCTGCCACTATTTATACACACGTCATCTTTCGTTAATCTTCTACAATGATCTTAACGGACAACTAGAACATTCGAATTCTAGAGCTTTCGATGTTAATGTTAGCAGCTTAAACATTTAGTGTTGCCACACTTATAAACATTGCTAGTAACTGCATGCTATCAACATTGTTGATGAGTAGAAGCTGCTACTAATGGACCTTTTGCTGTCTCTTCGATTACCCGATACCTGCACGCTTTTCCAGGCAGAGATATACATATGCCATCGATACAGCCGTAAGAAGAATCCGGGAACTGAATCTCGAAAATTCGACTAAACATATCTACTTGGACAGTCTTGCATCAATCAAGGCTCTTTACACCAACTTTATTAAGTCGAAATGTCTTCTAAATTGAATCCAATCAATGGCACAACTGACACAACATCAAGTCGAGTTGATATGGGTCCCAGGACATGAGGGCATCCGGGGAAATGAAGTATCTGACGAATGCTTAACGAACAGGTCATTCCTAGACGTAACTCTTGCGTAAAAGGGTTATTCACACTCCCTTGGTGACCGTATTTAAATTGATAAATGAATGGGCTTTGCGTGAGACGGAACTCAGTATCATCGCTTGTAGAATATCCAGATTACTCTGGCCCACTCTGACAGAGGATAGGACCAGGACTCTTTTGTTTTTTAATAGGAATTCGATTAGGCTTCTACGGAACGTATGGGTCACCCACGTTATATCTATTGTATAAGTTGTTTGGATGAGGAGAAGGAAGACTCGGTACAACAGCTTCTATGTGACTGCCCAGCCTTACAAGAGCATAGACTACTATATCTTGGTAGAGCTCTTTTCCATGATCTGGACTGTCTCAGAGATGTGTCACTAGTAAATATAATCAGATTTATTAGAAGTACCGGCTGATTCTCACGGAGAACATAGTCAACGAAATAAGGGAGGAAAACTACTATACTCCCTTTATGTATCAAATTTCAGCTAAGGGAATGGTAACTCTAAGGGTATCACAAGGCCTCCGAGTGAACTCGGTAACTTGCGAGCAACCCACGTAACCTAACCTAACTTTGTATTCATTTCTAAAAACAATGTAGTTTGGTAAGCGTATAACGTGTTCTTTTTAAATAATGTTGCCCTAAAATCCCGAAAATATGCTACAAGTTTAATTAAAGGGTTAGAAAGGCATCACTTTTCTTGTTGTTGTTTTTGAAGTTCGCTTGTGTTAATAAAATAGTTTTTGTATATTTTGATTAAAAGCACCCAGCAGTTTTAGGAGTCCCGAACTACTGATTTTGCCCATCATTTAGGGTGACAACTAGTTACATAATTAGCTACGTGACTACTTTCTTAATAGGTGAATGTCCTAAGCAGCGGTTCAATTGACCCTTCTTGATTACAATGAGACTGTCTAATAGCTGGTCCAAAGTAGTCAATGCATTGGATTTACAAACTGGTTAAACAGCGTCAGTCATCTTACTAGCTACCTAACTGGTTACTTGATCAGCTACATAACTAGTTAATTTAACAGGTAAGGGTGCTAATTGACCTTAAATAGTCAGTTAAAAATACATCTCATAGACAGTCCAATAACCGATTGCTAGTAAACAAACCAACCTCAGACAACTCTCCAATAGATTGGGTGAGTAAAATAACTACTTTCTAAAGTGCAGTACAAAATAAATGTTTAAAGTGACTACAATCTAGGTTACTTAGAGAAACTAAAGTGACAATTGACTTCACGATAGGTTACATTGGATGTTTAAAGTTACCAATTTACTTCTAAGTATCTGCACTTCAAAAAACACATACTTGTCAAAAAATATACCCAAAATATACTTAAGCAAAAAAAATAAATAAAGTGTATGTATATCAACACAATTTGTTTAAAAAATTATAGTGACTACACTCTAGATTACTTAGAGACAGTTAAGTGACAATTGTCTTCACTCTAGATTACATGGGATGTATAAAGTAACCAATTGACTTCTATCTGCACTACACAGAGCACATACTTGTCAAATGACCAAAAATATATAAATTGGAGTCAGCCAAGTGATCAGACATTAGTGACAATTACTGCCTATAAGGGATGCAATGACTACTTCCTTAACTGCTGGGTGCTTTAGATGTGAAATTGCATATTTTGATAAGGAATAAATGTATGATGCACTTGATGACTCAATCCACCTTAATTCTTATCGATTTAACTATTTGCATGCTCCCCAACTAAATTACCATTTCCTACTCCAAACATTCCACCTACATTTTTATTGAATTTTTTGTTTTACTTGCTGCAAACAAATCAAAGACTTTAGATCATAAATAAATGTCTGTATGTAACAAAATTTTGTCTCTATACCAAAATTTGTAGCTTTAGGCCATTTTTTATTTCTAAATTGCTTTTCTTTTTTCCTGATTCTTGCTTATTTGCTTTGAACTACAGTTATAGTTCATACTAACATTTGTGAAAACATCACATAAATTTAAAGTTTTTATCAGGTTTGTCAACATTAACTGGTTACTTGTACTTACAAGGAGTACATAAGGTATGAAAAGAATATTGAAATATTGATCTAAAGTCTTTAAGTGTACAATAGACGTACACTGAGGCCTTTATGGACGGTTAATGATATGATTGTCTTTTAAAATGTTAAATGTCATCAATATTATATGTAAAGAACTTTTGAAGGATATTGTTACGAATGTGCAATGAAGATTTGAATTCAACGGTCTGTAACGACTGCCTGCAGCATTCATCATGTTCGAAGGCACGTCCATCATTGACATTCTTTGTAAGTATGGCAACACTAAATGTTTGGGCTGCTGGCAATGACATCGAAAGCTCTAGAAATCGAACATACTAGTTGACCGTTAAGAACAATCTCGACTACTCGGATGAAGATGGGAGTGCGTGTATAAATAGTGACAGAGGCTGCAGTTGTGAGTTGAGTCACTCAATGTCTTTATACACGTTTATAAATTCGCAGAAATGCACACAAACTTTATAATGTACTAACACACATGTACACGACAGTTGATGTTAACTCTAACAACGACAATGATCAACTCAACTCACGACTGCAGCCTCTGCCACTATTTATACACCCACTGCCATCTTGAATTACACTTCGGTTCAAGCAGGTTTTCATATGGGCACAGATGCAAAGGTCAGTAAGAATTTAAAATTCCAGATGAGGAATAATAAGTACCACATACATTTATTTGATTTGATGATTAAAAATCATGAAAATCTTTACAGTTTCAATTTGTTAATCAAGTCATCGATGCTTTTATGCAGTTTTCCTTGGTATTTGTGAGAAAACCAAAAAATTTAGTTAGTTTTTTCTCTGTTGAATACAATTTTTGTAGTTCATGTTGCATATACTGATTCTATTTACAATGTACCCTGGGGAAGTAATTAAATCTCATTGTATTAAGGGCGAATAGCAAAAATTGTATAAGAAAAAAATAATAATCATAAAAATCTTACAATTATGTATAAATACTGATGACAATGATGGATAGATAACCAGGGTTGATAGATACACAGAAAAAAATGTTAACAGTTATTAAGCAATTAAAAAAAATTGTTTGAAATGTGATTTAAATGTTGAATAATTTTTTTATTAAATATGTGTTTTTAATACTCATATCAACAATTTATTTTAGATATTTATTAACAATTTCAGTTGTTAAAATTCAATGGGAATATCATATTGAAAGTAACAAAAATAAATGTGTCAAAAAAATAAAAATTAAAGAAAAATAAACACATTTTTTGTTTCATAAAAAATATGTTTTCTTTTATAAATTATAAAGAAATTGGACTATTCTACATGGTAAGTTTAATATGAAACTATAATCTATCGCTATAGGCCAAACAATTTGACATAAATTTTATATACAAAACGTTTTTTCAACAGGATTCAAAGTGGACTCTTTTCGTCATCAAATGCGTCGAGGGTAAACGGAAATCATTCAAGAAGAATACAGGAGGAACAACATACAACATACATATATACATGTTTTAACTTTACACAGAAAAAAATTACGACAAATCAGTTGTCATATTAATTACCAAATTCGTCAATACAATTAATTTTTTAATTAAAAAGGCACCAACAACCGATTTTGTAGATACAAAAAATATTTTTGTTACTTAAAATTGTTAACTCTCAACAAAAAATTTTGACAACGAGTTTGTGAAATTAAACAATAAATTTGTTAACAGTCAACAGTAAAATTTTAACAATAGGTTTGTAATATTGAATAATTATATTGTTACTAGTTTATAATATAATAAAAATGCAATATGATCTTTTTAATTGTTGTTTTTTTATTATTTTAAGCAAATTTACAAAATATAAAGTTAAAGCTTGTATATATGTATCCATTTTCTCACCTTTGAACCAGTACAATGATCAATATCCCCCTCTTTGTAAGTTTGTTTGTTTATTTGTTTGTTTGTTTGTTTGTTTGTTTGTTTGTTTGTTTGTTTGTTTGTTTGTTTGTTTGTTTGTTTGTTTGTTTGTTTGTTTGAGCATCACGCCTAAATGGCTGAACCGATTTTATTGAAATTTGGAACGTAGATAGATCCTTACTTGGAAGCGTCAATAGGCTATAAATTTTTTCAATACTTGGACCAGAAAGGGATAAAAAGGGAAAAACGGGTAAAATTGGTACCTTTAGTTTTTAAACAATAATTACTAAACGGCTGAACCGATTTTTACATCGACAGGGGTAGCGAAGCGCACCGGGTCAAGCTAGTTTATATTATAAACTAGTAACAATACAATTATTCAATATTACAAACCTATTGGTAAAATTTTACTGTTGACTGTCAACAAATTTATTGTTTAATTTCACAAACTCGTTGTTAAAATTTTTTGTTGAGAGTTAACAATTTTAAGTAACAAAAATATTTTTTATATCTACAAAATCGGTTGTTGGTGCCTTTTTAATTAAAAAATTTATTGTATTGACGAATTTGGTAATTAATATGACAATTGATTTGTCGTAATTTTTTTCTGTGTACATATGAATAAAATTGGGGATAATAAATTTAAACATATTATTATACATGTAAGTGAGTATAAATTTCTAAAATATTTTCATTTTTCCTCATCCATATCTATATAAATATATAAATGTCTTTGTAAGTTTGTTTGTTTTTTTGTTTGTTTGTTTGAGCATCACGCCTAAACGGCTGAACCGATTTTATAGAAATTTGGAACGTAGATAGATCCTTACTTGGAAGCGTCAATAGGCTATAAATTTTTTCAATACTTGGACCAGAAAGGGATAAAAAGGGGGAAAACGGGTAAAATTGGTACCTTTAGTTTTTAAACAATAATTACTAAACGGCTGAACCGATTTTTACATCGACAGGGGTAGCGAAGCGCACCGGGTCAAGCTAGTAAATATATAAATGTCTTTGTAAGTTTGTTTGTTTATTTGTTTGTTTGTTTGAGCATCACGCCTAAACGGCTGAATCGATTTTATTGAAATTTGGAACGTAGATAGATCCTTACTTGGAAGCGTCAATACTTGGACCAGAAAGGGGTAAACAGGGGGTAAACAGGAGGAAAACGGGTAAAATTGGTAAAATACTATTAAAATAGTATTTTAAAAAATAGCAATAATATAATTAATCTTTAACAGAGTGATGCCGCAATAATATATATGGTTAAAACAATCATATATATGATTGTCACAATAACTTGCATGATTGAGTATGTAATAATACACTTAATTATTATTCGATGCTGCACTGAATGATTACTGATCAGTGCTGATGTAAATATCGTCATAGCTGATTAATCAGCACTGATGTAAATATCGTCAGTGCTGACTAATCAGTGCTGATGAAAACATCGTCAGAGCTGATTAATCAGCACTGATGTAAATATCGTCAGTGCTGACTAATAAGTGCTGATGAAAACATCGTCATAGCTGATTAATCACCACTGATGTAAATATCCTCAGAGCTGACTAACCAGGACTGATGAAAACAACGTCATAGCTGATTAATCAGCACTGATGTAAATATCGTCAGTGCTGATGAAAACATCGTCAGTGCTGACTAATCAGTGCTGATGAAAACATCGTCATAGCTGATTAATCAGTGCTGATGTAAATATCGTCAGTGCTGACTAATCAGTGCTGATGAAAACATCGTCAGTGCTGATTTAAACATCGTCAGTGCTGATGAAAACAACGTCAGTGCTGATGAAAACATTGTCAGTGCTGATGAAAACATTGTCAGTGCTGATGAAAACATCGTCAGTGCTGATGAAAACATCGTCAGTGCTGATGAAAACATCGTCAGTGCTGATTAATCAGTGCTGATGTAAATATCGTCAGTGCTGATGAAAACATCGTCAGTGCTGATGAAAACATCGTCAGTGCTGACTAATCAGTGCTGATGAAAATATCGTCAGTGCTGATGAAAACATCGTCAGTGCTGATGAAAACATCGTCAGTGCTGATTTAAACATCGTCAGTTCTGACTAATCAGTGCTGATGAAAACATTGTCAGTGCTGATGAAAACATTGTCAGTGCTGATGAAAACATCGTCAGTGCTGATGAAAACATCGTCAGTGCTGACTAATCAGTGCTGATGAAAACATCGTCATAGCTGATTAATCAGTGCTGATGTAAATATCGTCAGTGCTGACTAATCAGTACTGATGAAAACATCGTCAGTGCTGACTAATCAGTGCTGATGAAAACATCGTCAGTGCTGATGAAAACATCGTCAGTGCTGATGAAAACATCGTCAGTGCTGATTTAAACATCGTCAGTGCTGACTAATCAGTGCTGATGAAAACATTGTCAGTGCTGATGAAAACATCGTCAGTGCTGATGAAAACATCGTCAGTGCTGACTAATCAGTGCTGATGAAAACATCGTCATAGCTGATTAATCAGCACTGATGTAAATATCGTCAGTGCTGATGAAAACATCGTCATAGCTGATTAATCAGCACTGATGTAAACATCGTCAGTGCTGACTAATCAGTGCTGATGAAAACATCGTCATAGCTAGGGATGCCAAACGGGACTGGGTTTTACAAATCCCGGGATTCGGGATTTTAGAAATGTAAATCTCGGGATCCCGGGATTTTTCGGGACCCCGGGATTTTTCGGCATCCCGGGATTTTTCGGGACTTCGGGATTTTAGTTAAACGTAAAAAAATACAAAATTCAACAATAAAAACTATTTTTTTTCGTTAATATATATATATTAAAATATATCAAAGAAAAAACTAATGCATTGAATTAAAATAAATTTGGCACAAACGATATTTCATATTTATACCCGTATTCTGAACTTTATAACAGTGAGAAATCCATAACAAAACTGTATTGAGTACATATGGTAGTTCATAGTAAAAGGATTTTTAGGATTACTATGAGACTAATAGTGTAAAAATTGGTAAGGCAGTTTAAAAGTTATTTGCAATTAAAACCTTTAGTTCTTAATATACTAAACGGCCGAAACGATTTTATTGAAATTTCCAACATAGACTACGACAGGGGTAGCGAAGCGCACCGGATCAAGCTAGTCTCTTTATAAAATATAAAATTTAATTGAAATTTCTTTTGAGACACTTACACTTTTTACATTTCTTTTGCATAGTTCTGGTTTCCAAACAATTCGGTTCACCCTTTTTCAAAGTTAAAGTGCGGGAACGCATATTGGTTTTGGGATCACATTCCGACCAAGCGCTTTTGGCATAACGGCAAGTGGTGGCTGAAAGAAAAGAACAAATAAACATAAAGTTCCTTTAAACATTTTAATTAAGTTGATTTAAATAAAACTGATTGTTTTTTCTTATTTTTTATTTCTTTTTCTTTTTTTTTTTTTTGCAAAATGCCTTAAAAAATATCTTCATTCTTCTTTTTTATCATTTCCTTTTTAATTATATAAATCATAGTTTATGTATTCATGTTTTTACAACAACAAGAAGAAACAAAAAAAAAAGCAGCACACTCGTGGAAAAAAACGAAAAAAAGTGTAAAGAATCTCTTTTATAATTAATGTTGACGACTCTGATGATGACAACTACGATAACAATGCTCTGACCATGGTTAATATAATGACAACAACAAAAAAAAATATTTCTCTTTTTTTTCCTTTTTTCTGTCAGATAGAAATTTCTTTTTTTTACCTCTTGATATCTATCCCCATTATCCCTTGAAATATGCTTCGTACTTTTGTGTGTGTGTGTTAATTAGGGTGGCCCTTATTCTTTTCCCATCTTTCTGGCAACATATGGATTCCGAGCAAAGAACTGCTCATCTGTTGAGGCTAAGAACGAATTAAGCCAATATCAAATACAGAGCATTACCTTAACGCTATGGATATTTGGCTTTGTTATCGATTCTGCTGGTTGACCGGTCTTTACATACAATCTCTTACGCTTCGGGTTGTTGTAATGGATCCATTTTTCATCGAGAGAAATGATTCCGTGCAAAAATGATTTTCTTTTATAGCGTTCAAACATCATTCTTGGACCAGCACTCAGGGGATGACCTCTACTCATGCAAAGAATTGTGTTGGAACTAGGAAAATAGGTTATGGGTGGGAGGATAGAGGGAGTAGTGTTTGTGTACATTTGATTTGAATTTTCCTATATTGAAAGTGACAGGAAAGACTTTAGGAGGAAGCTTATTCCACATACGGACAGTACGGCTAAAGAACGAATTTTCCCTGTAATGTGTTGTGCGATCCACTGTCCAGTCGACAACGAATTGGTGAGCCCTTGCCGAAGAACGTGTGTTGCGTAACAAACTACGGGTTTCGGGAACAAGTTCCCTAATTTCAGCAGAACGCATACTATTGTAGTGAAACACAACCCACATCGACGATGTTCCAGTGAGTCAATAGAGCTGGATACCCTACTGTCACCGATAAGCACCTTCGCCCTCTCCTGTACGCGGTCGAGTAACTCCAAAATAGACTTCGAAGCAACCGGCCCACACATGAGAGTTATATTCCATTTTCGGTCGGATATAAGTGGTGTAGGTAGTAAGGAGATCAGATGGAGTGAAGTATGTCTTACACCGTTTTAGAAAACCAAGGCACTTGAATGCTTCTTTCGACACTCGAAAATGTGTTTTGTCCAGCGAACATCACACTGAATTCTCATGCCTAGAACATTGAGAACTTCTGATTTCTTAATATTTATACCACCCACAAAAACAGATGGAGCAAGATGATCTGTTGTGCGTTTGTGTACAACATTGAGTCTTGCGTGCATTGAAATTCGCACAACCCCATTCAGAGATTGTCATAAGATCTTGGTTAAGCGTATCGTTCATGTTTTGCCTCATTGCCCCAATCTCCAACAGGCTTCGTCTATAATTGAACGCATATGAATGGTAAATGTTGCTGTCATCTGCAAAAGAGAAGATAGGGTTGGAAGTTTGTCATAGAAGATCGTTTATAAATATAGAAACAGAGTAGGAGAAAGGACGGAGCCTTGCGGTACCCCTGAATTGATATTGAACTCGTTTGATGAGATTCCATCTATAACAACTCGTATAGTGCGATCTCTGAGAAAGTTCGATATAAAACGAGAGAAGTTATTACCGACACCAAAAGCAATAAGTTTCGATAAAAGTGCACCGTGCCACTAGTTAGAAATATATAGAGCCACCACTTTACTTTCGCCAAAACGGTGTATGGAACGACACCATTTTTCCGATAGGATGGCTAGCAAGTCTTTCGTAGAGCGTCCTCTACGAAAGCCATACTGTCGGTCGCTGAGTAAATTGTTGAACTCCAAATGTTTCACAAGATGGTAGTTAACCATACTTTCCATAACTTTGGAAAGTGCAGAACAAATTGATATTGGGCGATAATTTTCAGGGTTACATTAGCAACCTTCCAACATACTGGAAATTTGCCGGTACGGTATAAAGTGCTAAAAAAGTTTGGTTAATGGACGAGCTAGCGTCGAAGAACACTGCTTCAAGACCAGTGCTGGTATACCATCAGCCCCAGGAGACTTATTTATGTTGAGATCCGCTAAAACCCTTTTAACTGCGCGATCCCGAAAGAATATATTCGGCATAGTAACTGATACTCTTTCGAACTCGGGTAGTGGTTGATTGCTTTCCGGTAAGTTCGAATTATTTGGAAATAATTCAGCCAAAATGTTAGCTTTATCAACCGGGTCAGTGAATGATTGGCCATCCCTTAAAAGAGTAGGAATTGATGAACTAGCATTATCTTTAATTCTTTTAACGAATGACCAAAAGCTTTTACTGCCCCGGGGGGCAGTAAGAACTTTGGCTCGGAGGCGCTGCTCGTGCACTTTGGCACACGAATCCTGCTGCTTACAAACATTTTGAAATTGCTGCTTCAGTAGATCCCAAGCTCTTGTTGAGTTTGATAACAATCTTCATTGAGTAATGACTTCAATTGTTGGTCTTCAAAATAGTTTGGCTGGCCTAGGCGATCTTGTCTTCCGTGTCAAAATCACCACTTCTGAACCGAACAAATCATCTCTCGCACATTGAAACCAATGGAACACATTCACCATAAATAATATGGGAGATTGCTTTGCAAACTGTATTTTTACTTTAGAATAAATAAAAAATAAATTTCATATATTTTTATGTTTTTAATAATTTTTGCTGTCTTGTACAATTTTGACCCCTGATATAAAAGGGTTAATAATAGAAATTTAAAAACCAAAACCATTAGTCCCCATCCATACTGTGAAACATTTGCTGCAAAACATTTGAGTTTGTCGATGAAAGGGAAAAGAGGAATGGAAAAGGGTACTCTGTTTCATGTACATGAAGTTTTTGTTGAGTATGTCATGCACATTTATTCGTTCATATTCGTTCTGTACAGAAATGTCAAAAACTGAAAAGCAAAAACTTCACGGTGTGGACACGAATGCAGTTCCAAAAGAGAATTTAAAAATGTTTTGCAGCAAATGTTTCACAGTGTGGACCGGGACTTAAAAACAACTTTAAGAAACAATCTGAAATTAAATATTCAAAAATTAGCTACGAAATATTATGCTTCCAAAAAGACGGTGAACGATGAAAGTGAGAACAGGAATAACCCTGATTATTTAAAGAAATAATTTTAACAAATTTGTCTCAAAAAAACAGAATTTTCTCGAAATCCGAAAATTTCAAATTGTTTTCTATGTTAACTAATAATAAGTACAACGTTTGCAGTTTTAACCTCATTTAGCTAAACATTTTCCATTTTGGTAAAATTTTCAATTATACCTTGGGAGCATCGAAAATGTGCAAAATAAGGGCCACCCTAATATTTATGTGTGTTAAAACATAGCTGATGATGGGTAGTAGAGGAATATTTAGTTGGCACAATAGTATGTTACATATTTCTTTTCTGTATAAAAAAATTCTACATAAACTCCTTTAACACACGTAAAATATGCAGGCGTGATAACAACCATTACCTTAGAAAATCCCGCAATTTCACGCAAAGAGGAATTTTACCAGGAAATTCTTCATTTAATCCTGTCTTATTTACTTATATGCATATGTATATGGTTATGGACCGGTCACTATTTTTATAATACTACTTATAATTAACATACTTATTAATATTCTAACAAATGTTTCCAAAAAAGCCTTTGTAGACTAAGAAAATGTAATTCAATCTACATCAAGATAAAATTAACTGTAGTTATAAAGATTCTAATAAAGCAGCAACATGGATTTCAATAACATGTTATGTTTTTTTCTAACGTATATAATAATTTGTATAAACTTCGTTGAAATTCGTGTTGTTTACAGGTAAATAACCGAACATGTTAGACCCCTGTTGGCTATGAGTGTCGGCCACTGGTCTAACTATAAATATTAAAACATTCTTTGCTTTCAATTTCCCTACTCCAAAATGTACCGCATTAAATTTTCGTTTTAACCTAATATACCCATATTTCTTACTCATTTCCATTTAATTGTGTTTAAAGCAAAAACTCTATAACAAATTGTAATTAAGTTAAACCATTTTTCTTTTATTTTTTTTTAAACATGATTATCATAACTATTTTTTTTGGCGCTAAGTTTTTTTCCCCATTTCATATTTTTTTTCATGAAAATTGTTGAAAATAAAAATTTATAAATCAAAATTATTGTCAGAGTGGTAGTTGCAAATAAATGAATGGGATTATATCTAGCATTTGTAACCAAAACAGATATGGCAAAAGTGTAAAGAAACGCTTCCCCTTATAACTTTTTGACCAAGCATAATTTTAATTGTTACACCAAATTGTGTACACATCAAATCCAAGTCCATTCAAGAAATTTGGACCCACAATGAGTCAAAATCGGAAAAAAATAGTTTACCTCTAATTTTACAGTGCCATCTTCTAGTTCTACACTGATAATGTATAAGTTTAAAATCAAAAAATTAGCATTTTTACTTTAATCAAGGTTAGTTTATTATAAAAAGTAAGAAAAAATAAATCAGAACATTAAAAACACCCCATTCCAAGGTTGTTTGTGGAGTTGGGTGGTTAGTTTACTAGCCACCGTTGCTGTTGGCATTAAAATTAATTATGACACAAATTTACGTATCGTATACATTTTTGGAAATCTAATAATTTTGATTAAATCTTCTGACCAAATAAACGAAATAGCAAAGTAACACTGAATTCGATAAAGAATAAACACTCTGTGTTTTTTTATTGAATGTGTGAAAGTAAAAAAAAAAACTGCGGTTTACAATATTTTCAAATTAATATATTTATCTAACCATCTATATTTATTGTAAAAAAACGTAAACGATGGACCTTCTATGCGTTTAGCTTCATGTGATTTCTGGTAAACTATATACAGTATCGGCCATAACTAAAGCACCCTCAGTGAATTTTTTTCATACTATATTTATTTTTATGAAAACAAAGTTTTATTGATAAACAAATACTTTTTAAGTTAATCTTTCTATAAGAGGTAACTTTAAATCAAAAAATATTTAAAGCTAGAAAATAAAACGGACAAAACTAAAGCACCCCTTCATGGATATAATATAAAATTTTTTTTAATTTATATTTTGTTGCAAATCCTTTGTTTTGGTTGACATTCAGTTTTTTATGGTGTCTTGCGATATTCCTTCCCAGGCTATAACAACGGCTTGAAATAAATCGTGAAAATTGCTGATCCTTATTTCGGCAATTTTCACGATTTATTTTCATATTAACAATCTCCCACAAGTTCGCAATAGGATTGATATCGTGAGATTGAGCAGGTGAATGAAGAACTTGAATCTTATTGCTCTGTATCCAAGTCCTACAAACTTTGGAGGTGTGCTTAGGATCGTTATCCTGTTGGAAGTGGCATCTCTTCATTGGCATAAGACAACTTGTTCTTACTTGAATAGCTGATGTTGTAGGATCTTTTTGTATTGCTCCTTTGATCAAGGAATCATCATATCGTGTTACTTTACACGGGCGTCCTCCAGAATGCCCCGGTGAAATACGACCATTCTGCAAAAACTTTGGAATCAGCCAGGAAATATTTAGTTCTAGAATTTGTCTTAAGATTCTTTGCAAGATGTATGCTATGACCGAACAAAATATGCGGCTAAACAAAAAACCGTAATAAGCCTTCATGACAACACTCGGCCACATGTTGCAATACCTGTTAAAAACTATGTAGAATGGTGGTTGGGAAGTTTTGCTTCACCTGCTTTATACTCCAGACCATGCCTTGTTCGAATACTATTTTTTTCGATCGATGCAGAACGCGCTCTTTGGGATACGTTTCACTTTGGAACAGAGTATCCTAAATTGGCTTGATTCGTTTTTGTCCTCAAAAGATGAGCAGTTCTTTTGGCTCGGAATCCATATGTTGACAGAAAGATGGGAAAAGGACATAGCTAACAATGGCCAATACTTTAAATTAAATTGTATTGCACAAATGTTTCAAAATAAAAGCTCAAAATTTGAAAAAAACCCACATTTTAAAGTCATACAGTCAATATATACTTTAATGGGTCTGCGGAAGGACAAAATATAAAAACAAAATTAATTCTATGACAACCATGATTCTTTGCTTTCGATGTTATTTGTCAGCCCTTTCAATAAGTAAATACTACTTCTTTTTTGCTTCTTTGGAAGTTGTTTGTTTGCTTTAAATTTAAAAGAGTTGCTGAAGCATTTAAGAGAAAAAACTGAAATAGTTAAAACACACTAATTTCTCTCATTTCTGTTGCCTAGAGTTTTTGTTCTTGTGAACACAATTAAAAAATCTGATTGTTATGTTTACTCTACACTATTATTTAATATACGTTCCTGATTATATCTATGTATAATAACACCATACATATACTCAACAATTTTTGGAAAATATGAAGCAAAAACAAAATCAGTTACAGGAATGTATGTTAAGTTATAGGAGAAAAATAAAAAAAAACGAGAAAATTATACATAATTCACATAATATTTTTCCCTTGTATATTTTTATGAAAATATGAAGTGAAAAATGAGCACATTTCACTAACACACATTACATTGCACGTTGTCGTCTCTACTTCAATGGCGCAAAAAGCAGAAATAATGTATTAAATATGAGAATATGAAATTGGTATATGCATGATTAATTATGAAAGGACATGAAATCCTTTAAACGAAAACAGAAGAAAAAAAAAACTTATCATTTCAAACAGAATGTAATGTAAATTTCACTTTAACCATAGGCCAAACATTAAACAAAAAAAAACTGTGTTAAAAAAATAACAAACAAAAAAATTTAAACTTCCTTAACATCTTGCCAGGATCTTTTTAATATGTAAAAAAAATCCTTTTTTTTATAGACAATAACCCTGATAACAATGTTTAAATCCTTTTTTTTTTTTTGTAACATAAAAAACTAAATAATATGAAAAGAATACAATAATGTTGTATCCTTTTTTCTATGTCCTTTGGTTCTCTTTCCATGAAAGAAAGAGTGGTGTTTTGTTCTTTTTTTTTTTTGGAATTGTAACTAAATAAAAGTTGAGTTTATGTAGGGAAAAAAACCTTGAGGGATTTTTAAGTAAATTTTCATTGAAAGCAAATAAATTTAAAAACAATAAAAAACGGCCATATACGACTTTTTGGGTAACTACAGGGAAAAAATTCTTAGAAAGGCCTAGAATAATTGTGTAACCTTACAAGCTTTCCAAAAGAGGTCATCCAAAGAAACTTTTTTGGATGTTCTGTATGGGAAATCCTTTTTTGAAAGTAAAAATAGGACATTTAAACTATTTTGCTAAGAATAACATAAAATAGTTTGACTCTTTTTGGATGCTGTTAAAAACTACTTCCAAAGAACAGCAAATTATGCACTAGGTTCTACTTTTTATGTAATGATATTATGTGTAGCTAAAAAGTACTTTAATGTTTTCTTTTCTAAGACTGTTACATGTTATTTATCTATACCACTACAAACCCATTATATTTCCCTCTCTATTGTAGCCTGCTCTTTATAAGGACACAAAAAAAAAAATCACATTTTGCCTGCCTCATGATGTACAAAAATGTTAATGTTAAAGATTGTAACATTAAAATTTCTTTTTCGTTGACTTCTTTTCTCACTCAGTCTTACAGCTTCAAGATTACTGTTTGTTGGCTTAGATAAGCAGTCCTTTTTTGTCTTGTTTTTTTTTTCTCCTCCTTGGATCGTAAACTGGGTGGCGTGTCATAGACGAGTATTAACAAAAAAAAAAAAAAAAAAAATGGCAAATAAATTCTTAAAAAAAATATATTAATATCAATGAATGCTAAGGATTTAAGACTATAAATTACATGATAATTTGATGGGATTGAAATGTGAACAAAATGGAACTATTTATTATTATACAAAGAACATGAATGAATACGATCTATAAGGGATGTAATTTTTATTTTTTTTAAGACTATAATGGGAGAACTTGTGCAGAAAATGTATGCACTTTGGTGAAGGAAATCGTTAAAGATATACGAATTTTGTTATAAATAGTTGTATTTAAAATAAGTTATAAGAAAAGGTATCTTAAGTATTAAAATATATTATTTATGTTAAAATTTATAGACTTTAGCTTAGCTAAATTGTTTGAATAAGAAAGGTTAAATTATCGATTGGTTGTTAAATAGTCGTCGTCGCCTTGCCTTCAAAAAGGTCTGTGTGTAATGTTTGGACATGTTTTTATTTGAGCATTTTAAAGCTTTTTTCATGCGGAATTTACAATAGATTGAACGCGGTTTTAAAAAAAGTGCCGCTGGAGCTTACCGATTTCACCAAAGCTTACGGTGAATGTGTTCCATCGGTTTCAACGTCTAAGAGATGGTTTGTGAGGTTCAGAAGACAAATATCTGGTCTGGCAGCCAAAGAAGTTTGAAGACCAATAATTGGAGGAATTACTCCATGAACAAGAGCTTGCAAAATCATTGGGAGCAACTCAAGCAGCATCAAATAATTTATAATTAACCGATTATTAATCGATTAAATTTAAAACCCGATTAATTATTTGCTTGATTAACCGATTAAACCAGACTTCAATACCCTAGTTTTTACACAAATTCAGTCACAAGGATTGTTGTATATTCGACATTCGTAAGTTTCAATCAAAAAACGAAATGTAAGAATTTCTTGATTACAAGTGCACTGATGATTACAAGTGGAGTTCGCTATGTTGGCGCATTGATCTTATGATAAACGGGTGTTCTGTCGTTAAAGTAGCTTCTGCACGAGTAGGAATTCCGCGGATTATAAGGACTGAGATCGAAAAAATCTTAACATACATATATGTTAATAAAAATGAAACTATTAAACTTACAGTTTTGATTTTTTTTTGATTTGATTTAAATTTGTACTACAATTTACAAAAAATATTATTTTTATAATTCAAATATTGATGAATTTATGAACCTTTTCCGGAAACCCTTCCATTAAGGTTTTTATTGAGCTTTATGTCACTTTGTCCGAACAGGTAGTCCATCTCCGCTTAAAATCTACCACACTTTTGGACACCTTTTTTATGCTCTTCAATTCTCTTTTAACAAGATCCCAATATCTCTCCACTAGCCTTAGCTCTACACAGTTTGGAGGATTTGCTTCTCTTGGCACAAATAACATAGTGACAGGATGCCTAATCAGGCCAAAAATAAGTGGACACATTAAGAAGTCTTATGAATGGAAGCATCCTCTTTGGTAAACATTCCTTGATGTAAATTTCGGTATTTATAGAGCCCTTTGTAAGAAGTTTTTGGTTTTTTTTGCCACAACTGCATATTGCTTGCCATATCAAGATCTTTTTGGGAAAATTTTCTGCTTTTGTGTCCTAAACCTTTCTACAACATTCCCTAGAGCATCAGCAACATAATTTTCCAGAATTTTTTTTTTTATAAAACTTGACTTCAATTTCTGTGGTCTGTCTTTGGCCTCTAAATTTTTAGCAGAGTTCCTGTCAGAAACTTTTTAAGCCTTGTATATTTTTAAACCTGCATTGGCTTTGAATTTTCGTACCAAATAGACCGAGTACTGAGCTAACCGGACTGCTTTCCTATCGGATGTGTTGGTAGCTCTTTTGAAAATGCTTTCTATTTATTGGTATTCCATTCCTTCTATATGTCTAAAGTCTCCCGATACTGTTTAATAACATTGTAATCAGTTTGACGGCATACTTTTGATTGTTTGGCCAACTTTTTGTAGGATTAAGTTGGGTTTTGTTGAAAATATTTAATAATTTTAGTACGCACTTTTTTCTCGTCACTCATTTTAATCAGATTAACAACAAGTGAACATAATAGATATTAAACATAATAACTGACATGTTTTACAAAGGTAAATTGATAAAAAAATCTAATAATACTTGGGTTAAAAGTTTTAATGAAAAACTGGTGTTAAGGTTTTTTCGATCCCAGTCCTTATTACCTCTCTAAGAGAATTCATTGTTAGTTCTTTACTCAAATTAGTTTAGAAGAGTTTTTAGAACTTCAACATTTAGACCACCCTATCAGTGAAGTTTTCCTTAGGCATAATTACGTTTGCACTATGATTATAGATGGACTCCGCACCTCTCCATTAAAGGTTTTTTTTGCTGTAATGTAGTGTTTGTCTATTGATCTCGTAGTAAAGAGTGTTGATCTAAGCTCTGAAAGTGAATTCGACGCTACATGTGCGAAACTTCTTTGATACTTAACAAATTTTTGAATGGATTAATTTGTATCACCATCCCAAGAGAGGTGGGGTTCTCGACCGTTTCATTTAGACTACATACTGACCGCAGTGTTGCTCAGGCTTAGGGTTGTAAATTAAACGCACTGTGGCTCCAACAAAATCTGGCTCAGACGAATGCCGGAAATATTTGAACTAGATGTTGGTTTTTGATTATTCCGTTCCAGGACTCTTCTGAGTACTACGATTAAC
The DNA here is from genome assembly GCA_942486065.2 of Calliphora vomitoria. Taxonomy (NCBI): domain Eukaryota; kingdom Metazoa; phylum Arthropoda; class Insecta; order Diptera; family Calliphoridae; genus Calliphora; species Calliphora vomitoria. The sequence continues at coordinate 35,355,821 of OW818031.2, read as the reverse complement.
TCGGTAACTGGAATAATTTGCTAGGAATGTAGCTCTGCTCTCTGATGTATACTAACCGGTGTACACCTCTTATCTTGCAAACTAAGACCTCATTAAGATTTATACCGCTGAGACTGTTTAAGAGTTTACTTGACTGCGAGGATTGGACCTAATTATTAGATAGCTCTGATGGAGCTCACTTTCTGGTAACTGTGGATACATTTGGTAGGAAGGGAAATGTGCTAATATTTACCACTGAGGCTGTGGTTTTATGAAACTACATGTTTTATTGAGAGGATTGTGAGACCTAATTTATCGACGGCTCTGATGGATAATTCTTTTATGCGATAGCATGGATGATAATCTTGTAATCTAAAGATTAATCAGAATCTACAAGGCTGAGACTGAGGCTGTCTAACTGATTTTCAGAAACTACAGAACTGAGAACATTATCAGATTCAAATAATCCACGACTCTGATAAAGCTTTCTTTGGCTCGATAAATTACTGAATTTAGTGGTGCTGAAAGGCAAATGTATGAAAAGATTTCGAAACTTTCTACAAAGAAAAGCAGCATAAAATAGAGTACCTCTATTCTGCATTTATCTTCACATTTTAACGCTATCAACTATCTATGGGAACGGCTGTGCCGAATCTTATATAAAAATTTTAAATATTTTTAGGTAAACAAATTTATTTTTTTTTTTTCAAAATTGTTATCAAAATTTGCAAGATTGTTTTTTAAAATTTTTTTCCAATTTTTTTTTTTTTTAAATTTTTTTCCAAATTTTTTTTAAATTTTTTAACAAATTTTTTTTTTTAATTTATTTGTGAAAAAAAAATTTGCAACAAAAAATTTTTTTTGGTAAAAAAAAATTTTTGTAAAAAAATATTTTTCCGATTTTGACCCATTGTAGGCCCAAATTCCTATAGCCTTATATACATCGTTGCAATGGACTTTGAAATATCTATCATTAGATATCCAAATTGTCTATATTAATGACATAATAATCGAGATATAGATCAAAAATAGGCCAAAAGTCGAGGTTGCCCCGGTTTTTTCCTTATATCTCAGCCATTTGTGGGCCGATTTTCTCGATAGTGACCAAGCCGGAAGATTTCACGATATATTGATGTATCAATTATGTTTGTAAGTTATTTGGGGGCTACAGAAAGTTGTTTTCAACATACAGACGCACATTGCTATTTATTTGCTATCTATTACGTTCCAGAATATATTTACTTTGTGGGGTCGCAAATGAAAAATGTAGAAATTACAAACGGGATGATAAACTTGTATATACCCTTGCCACTCATGGTGAAGGGTATAATTAGAGTTTCCAAAAAACCGAAAAATTGAAAACCGATCGGTTTCGGTTCGGTTTTGTGATAATTTGAAATTTCAATCTTGACAGTGGAAAGTATGGAAAATTGTTACTTTTTGTTCTAATGGTGCTTTTTATTATATTAAATTATATTGATTCTGAGTAAAGAAAGAATCAAGGATGGAGGGCATAATGACATTGAGGTAACAGACGCTAAGTATTATTGAAATGTCTATAATAATGAACCTATAAGCAGAAAATTAAACACAAATGATCCTGACAGAGTTAGAATATAAAAAAGAAATCTGCAGGTACTTTTTCCAACTAATAGTACTTTCTGAATATTTTATAACGATTTACTAGAAACGCTAATTCAATAGGGATAATTAATGTTACTATTTCTTTATTGAAAAGGTACTTTTTGAATATTTTATAATAATAAACCTTAAAATTAGGCACAAATTATTCTGAATGAGTTAGAATTCACAAAAAGTGGTAACTTTCTTTTATATTTTCTATAATAATGGACACAGAAATATGAAATTAGACATTCATGATGCTGAGTATAAATGCAAAATGTGGGTCTCTATGGTACTAAATCCACATTACTATGAATCAATAAACATGACACTAGAGACATATTTTCCTGAATTAGTATTAATTCACAAAGGGAGACTTAATAGTACTATTTCATTCTTCCAATTGTTGTGGCGAAGCGCACCGGGTCAGGTAGTACTCCATACATTTATCGGATATTTGAAAATAACAAATCTTAAGATATTTTTACCGATTTGTTTTTAGAGATATTGGATGAATAATTGTATGAAAAAGTTTATTTCTCATTTCTAAATTTTTAATTTTTCTGCTGAAAATAGATTAAAAGTCAAAACCGAAGAATAGTTGTCGGTTTCGGATTCGGTTTCGGTTTTAGCCCTCGAAAAACCGCGGTTTCGGTTTCGGTTAAAACCGAACTGGAAACTCTAGGTATAATATATCACCAATCTAATATACGAACATAGATCCATGATTCGCTGTCTGTCCCGATCTTATTAAGACTTTTGAAAAAAAGCATGGAAATCATCAATATCTTTTATTGTCAAAAGTAGAAGCAAATCCGCAATATTGTAATTCCATTAACCCATGGAAATGTTTTAATTTAATTTTTTGCCCTAGTCTTCGAAGGCAACTAAATATCATTCTATTGAGAAAACATTCCAAGTATTTACGTCAAAGTTTACGATGCTGATGTCGATAAATTTTTTGTTGTAATCTAATAATCTACTAATTTAATGTTTTATTGCTTATATGGATGGTTTTATTAAGTTTCGAAATATAAGTAGTATCCCTCGTAATGCTGGAGACATTTCCTCTCCATGTTTTACTAATTAATATCGATTTAACATACACTTGAACAACAATGAAAATAAGCAATTAATGTTTCTTTCATACATTTATTCAACGTCCTATACTAGCATTTAAATCAACTAGTCCCTTAATGGGTTAAGGAAGTAGTTAAATTTTGTTAAAAAATAAAAAAACTTACATGATTTCTCACTTTCGCTTTGGGTTTTCTCAACATTTTCCTTGTTTGCTTTGCCACCCGAACGTTTATTTTGGTGATTTTGAGATTTAAGCATTTGACGTTGTTTGTTACTGCCTTTGTTGTTGGTATTTGGATGCTGTTGCTTTTGTTGCTGCTGCTGTTGATTGCTTGATAATCCCGAAGTTGAGGAAAATTTCTTTTCCAAATGTTTACGTCTGTTTGAGGAAGTTACTGTGGATGATGATGATGATGACGACGACGATGATGATGGAGTGGCTGCTGCTGCCGGACCCTCTTGAGAGGCCAAGTTTTTGTTTAATTTTTTATTATTATTCTTTTGACGTTTACCATCATTGTTTCCGTTGGCTGGAGAGAGATTTTGATTTTGATCTGTGGCAGCTCCCCTGGCTGCACGCACTAAAACATCACCCGATTCCAGGGACATGACTAATTTGGCAGACGATGGGGATAATGCGGGTGTAAATAAGGATTCAGTTGAGTGTCTCTTTCCGTATTTAGAGGATCTAATATTGCGGTTGCTGTTGCTAGTCAAGCGACTGCTGCTGGCTCTAAAGCTGCTGCCGCCGCCAGTTCTAGCGGATGCCAAGTTCTTTGTGCCATAAATCAATGTCGGTTGAAATGCCAACATGGCTAACAAAAGCACGGATGCCATTACGAGATTCATTTTGAAAATGAGTTAAATTTTTCTCTCACACAACAAAAGTAAAACAAACACTCACACTCTGGCACACACAAAAAAATAAACAACAAACAATGTGCGCTAGTAAATTGTGGGTAAAAAGTTGTTTTTATTGCTTTCAGTGCTCTACTGCTGGTGTTGTCGTCTTCTTTTGTTGTTGTTCAGGATGTTTTTGTTTGTGGTTTTTATAAAAGAGTACTGGGCGAGTGGGTTGTTTGTTATTTGGTTGTTGTATCACTACTACCAGTTCAACTAGTACAACGTTGTTCCCTTCCTTGCTGCTGTCTATTGTTTTTGTTGTTGTTGTTCTCGTTGTCGTTATAAGAGTTTATAACTAGTTTTGTGGTTCTTGCCAAAAATCTGCAAAAATTAAAGAAGAAAAAAAAAAAGAAAAATTACAAAACTGAAAAATTAAAAAAGAAAAACATTGAAAATATTCTCTATGAAAATAGGGAAATGAGTTACACAAAAAAGTCAACATCATTTACGTTGTTATCTTTTGCAAAAAGCTACAACCGAATAATGCTGCTGCTGCACAGCGGTTTAGATTATTTTTATTTTGAAAATAATTTGTCACATTTTCAGTGTTGAGGTGTTTTAGAGTTGATTTGTATTTACATGGAGTCGTAGTTGGAATGGATATGCTAGTGGGCGGCCCCCAAAGTTGCTCATCTCATGCCTATATAATTTAAAAAAAATCCCAAAAATTCAGTTCTTATCCGAATGTTAATCTATTCCAAGTGCGAAGCCATTTAAATACAAATCTTCACGAGCAACCCAATTATTTCCAAATTAAAAAGTCACTAAACCACTGTGTGCTCCTGCCTGCTAAAGGAATAACAACAACGTAAAAGACGTTAAAAGTGAATTGTGTAAAAGTAGAATGTAGAATTTTACTAAAAATACATTTTAATTATTTTAAATTGCTAAAAACTAGTTTTGCCAAGAAACTCTTTGCTGCATAAAGAACAATACTGCTAAAACAAATCCAGTAATAGGGATTTAACCACAGACACTCTGTAATACAAACATATGGAGGCTTAACTTTTTGGCTCTTAAAAGGAAAATGTTTAACCTCAAGCTTAAATGGCACAACAACAACAACAACGAAAATAACACAAAAATAATTGTTTTGGCATGCAAAATTAAGCTTATTAATTTCGGCAACTTTACTTATACATGCCTTCAACAAAATATATTATTTAGCCAGAAATACGATTTTGATAATTATTTAAAATATGAGAGTTTTAAAATGAATTAAATAGCCTAGATAAATGAGTGAAGGGGAATTACACATTAGGATAATGCCATTTGTATGAAGCCAAACAAACATTGTCTTCATTCTCGCTCAACACAAGGTGAAGCTGGCTCTTATAGCTAACTACACCTGTCGCAAGATGTGCGGTTCATAATGGGCATTGAACTTTAACATATTATGGTTGCCTCAGTCATATATATAATCTAGTGACCACAATGTTGTTAAAAATCTAGTTTAAATGATTACTGTGATCATGTACATTAGGGATATAACTAATTTTGGCGAAATTTTTGGCATATCACTACCTGATGGCCAATATTGTATAAATAATGAAAATTATTTTTTTAGGTCATTTGGAATCAAAAATATCACGCACCAACACCAATTTCTAAAATAAACCAAATTTTTTTTTCTCTGAAAAAGTGTGAGGGATACTTCCCTTATTTAAAAATTGTCTTTTGAAGTATGTCCCCAGTTATCTATATATATAAAAGAGTAACGTTACTGACTGACTGATTCATCATCGCACAGCCCAAACGACTGAAGCTAAAATCATGAAATTTTAACTGTGGGTTCCTCCCTCCCCAAAACGGTCCGATAAGAAGGGATTTTTGAAAATTCGAACGTTTAGGAGGTAAAAACGGGAAAAATCGGTAACCTTAAAACTAATAAAAATACAAAAAAACTTAAAATTGCATGTTACTCCATTAAAAAAATAATATGACAGGAGTTTCGTACTTTCTTGAAATTTGGAACTTTTAGGGGAGAAAACGTGTAAAAACTCTATTTTAGTACTTTTTTGGCACCCTGTGTATCTTTTAAACTAATAAACATAGAAACAAATTTTAAATCGTATTCTTTACTTATCAAAAAATAAAAAAAAAAGTTTAGTACTTTTTGGAAATTCGAACCCTTAAGGGATAAAAATTGTGTTAATTTTTGGTACTTTTTTCATAAACTATGTTTTTCTACAAATTGATATAGACATATAAATATTTTATTTTAAGCACCCACCACGATACAGAAATTTATTTTAATAAAATTTTAACACCGCATTGGGGATAAAAAAGTTACCAAAAAAAGGGGAAAAAACGGAAAAATACATTTTATTTAACATTTTAAGCCAATTTTGATAAATTTTTAACATTGGTTCCTGGATTCATGCAAAAATTAACTAAAAGAGTGCTATTTGGAACTCGATTGCCAAGCTGTATATTTGTCCAAATCCGGATAAACAGTTTGGTACTTCTTTTTAAAACTTATTTTTCTTAAGCACATTAACACAGATTTTAATCGTTTGAGGCATGTCTTTAGCATAAACAATTTTGGCAAAATGGAATATTTTTAAATTTCAAACTTGGTGTTTAAGGAGGAAAAGAGGATTTGGTACTTTTTTCCTAAAGGTACTTTTTTAATATTTTAAATTATTTCACTTATCGACATTAAAGTTAGCTGATATGTATCTGAGTGAAGTTAGATAATATTATTAACGGATAATATTTAGGTACCAAAATGTGAGAACCGAATTATAGGTACTTTTTTGTTCTAATGGTACTTTTTGAATTTTCTTTAATAATGGGCCTAGATACATGAAATTAAGCATATATATTAATAAGTGAGTTCGAATATTAGGGGCAGACTTTATCGCAGTTTTTCTTTATTAGAGTGGTACTTATGGTACATTTTCTTTATTCAAATGGTACTTTTTGTAATTTCTTCACCAATGAACCTATAAACATGAAATAAAGGATATATAGACCCGAATGAGTGAGAAACCACAAGTGGGGGCTTTTTGGTACTTTTTCTATATTCTAATGGTACTTTTTGATTTTTTTGTAATAATGGACATAGAAATACGAAATTAAGCGTATATGGTCCTAAGTGAGTGAAAATTCAAGCGGACACTTCATGGTACTTTTTCTTTATTCTAATGGTACTTTTTTGAATTTTCTATAGCAATGGAGTTAGGAACATAAAATTAAGAATATATGGTCCTAAGTGAGTGAAAATTGTAGGGGGAGACTTTTTTGTACTTTTTCTTTATTCGAATGGTACTTTTTGTAATTTCTTGACCAATGAACCTATAAACATGAAATATAGGTTATATGGACCCGAATGAGTGGAAAACTACAAGTGGTGGGGGCTTTTTGGTACTTTTTTCAAAAATTGGATTTTTTATGTTTTTGACTATAATATCCATACCAGGGCAGGAGTTATCGGAACCCTTCACAAAATAAATAAGATACCACAACTTTCTAGGATAACTAAAATAAATAAGCATTATTTTATCAAATTTATAATGATTTTTTCTTGTTAGACTGCGTTCCAAAATCACCAACTTTGTTATGAAAAATGTCACCTTTCATTTGCTTTTGGTTTCATTCCATTCCGATTCGAACAGTTTGATTTTGTATCACTGTGTAAGTGGCATACAATGAGAAAGGCATTTTAAAGCTCCGCAATGAAATTTCGTGGCTAATAGCAGTGTTAACGGATCATTGGACGATCGGTGAGCATGCCAGCAAACTTGGACTTCCCTACAACAGTTTTATCCGCATATGCTGGATGTTCACCTACTCTGTGAATGTCCAGCTCATCATTAGTTAATATGTACATTTCTGAACGTACAAATACTGATCGATCTATCTGAAACTTCGGATAACAGACTGTGTGATCTAATTAGATGCCAGCATGCGACATGTTAGATCTAGTACTCATTTCATTGACATTTAATCTTGAACTAGTTGCACCGATTTCAATGATCTTATCAAAACGGAATCATATCGATTCTACTTGAATGCTTGTATGCAGCGAGCTGTCATGTAAACCAACCTGGTAAGACATAAGAAAAATTGTTCGGTTGGTTCAACATACGTTTTGTTTTAACTAACAAATGCAATAGTTGGTGTAACACTTAAAGTGTCTACACGATATCAAGAGAGTTTAGGTAGCTCTTGAATTTAGTTACGGAATACTAACACAATTGGAAAAACTACAAAAAAAAAAAATCATGAAGAACACGTTGGAAGTAGCCACTGAAACTATTATACCCCTGTAAGAATTATTAAGTGGTTAACGTCTCGAAAATGCGATGCACGTTTTACTTAAAGAGTATATGTGTGTTTGTGTATGCATGTGATTTGGTTTTGTATTAGTGGTGTTTAAATAAACTCCTAAAATAGAATCAATAAATCCATAATTATGTTAATGAAGTCTAATGGCAGTTTAAATGCGTTAAAGTTATAAATTCAGAACAGAACACACAAACAATCAAACACATGTATATACTTATATTTGTGTGTATTAGGATGGGCCACCAAAAAATTAAAAAAAAAATAAATCTTTTTTAAGTTGGTTCGAAGGACCTAATGTTCACCTTTTATAACTTTGTCTTTGTTCCGAAATACCAAAATTACATTTTATATAAAATATACATCGAACAGCATCAAATAAATGTCAGGAAATGCTTAATAATACATTAATTTTCCAAATTTTTCAAGTAAACTGGTTCGAAGGACCAAATGTTCATTTTTTAAATATTTTACTGAATCGTTGATAAGGTACTAAGTAGTATACAATTTGGTTATTATAGGAATGGTTTTTGAAAGGTTTTTATTGGAAAGGTTTTTGAATCAGGTCAACGATACCCGAATTTGATTGATTTTTCACATAAATTTTAAATTTTTGATATTTTCATATGGATGGTTTTGGAGTTTATACATTTACTGCTGGCCAAAATGTAACAAAAAATGTTTACAAATGTTTTCTTTAACCAAACCGAAACTTTATTTTGTATAGCAACATTGATATTTTTTTTTGCTCCCTTCTAATGTGCGCCATACTAGTGTGCATATGATTAAAAACAAATCCATTTTCCAATATACAAACACACTATCTAATTATACATATTTAATGTTTAAAACTGTTAAATTAAGTCCACAAACTCTGACACATGCATTGATACATGCATAATCACCACAATAACTTTAAACAACCTATTAATAACAAAATTATGCTGAAAATATTGTTTTTTTTTTTTTTTTTTAGTATTTATAAGATGTTAATAATGTTGTTGATGACGTTGACATTTACATAGTTGCATATGATTTAGAAATATTGTATTAATATTTATTTAATGCATTTACATTACTTGTTGTACTTGTCTGTAAATCATTATCAAAACAATTTAATGTCAGTTAAATTGTTGACAGATTTATTATTTATATGAATTTGCTTAAGTAAATATTCGTTTGGGGAATAAATGTTTTCGTTTTCTTGTATGTGTATAAAATTGTGAATGAATTTAGCATTTCTGGGGACTGTCAAAGAAATATTTTTTAAACATTTTACTCCATTATCACGAAAAACTTCCAGTTAGACTGTCAGTTTTAATACGTTAATAGGGTATATATAAGTTTGTCATTCCGTTTGTAATTTCCACAATATAATTTTCCGACCCTATAAAGTATATATATCCTAGATCCTTATAGATAGCGGAGTCGATTAAGCCATGTCCGTCTGTTTGTCTGTCGGTCTGTCTGTTGAAATCAATTTTCTGATGACACCAGATATCTTCAGGATCCAAATCTTTAATAATTCTATCAGACATGCTTTTAAGAAGTTTCCTATTTAAAATCAGCAAAATCCGTCCATAAATAACGGAAAGTTTCATAAAAAAAGACAATTTATTGATGCTTTGACAAAAAAGCAACAAAACGTATGTTTGGATGTGTGTTGGTTTCATTGCTTTGCGTATTTAGTTTTTTTTTTTTTTTTTGGTGTTTCGTTTGGCGATGTTGTTTTTATACCCTTCACCTTCGTGAGAAGTGTACAAAAATTGAAGATTGTTTTAAAACAATCCCTTCACCCTTCACAAAATTTGTACAAAAATTGGAGGCATTACTCCATTAAGATTGTTTTAAAACTCAACAAGAGCTTACAAAATCATTGGTAGCTACTCAAGCAGTAGCTTAAGCAGGCAAATTGGGTACCATACGAATTGAAGGCAAGAGACCTTGAAATACGATTTTGCATGGCCGCTATAAAAGAAAATAATTTTTGCACCGAATCATTACTCGCGATGAAAAATGGATCGATCGTATGTGAAGCTTAGCCAACCAGTAGAATCGACACCAAAGCCAAATATCCATGGCGCTAAGGTAATGCCTTGTATTTGGTGGGAGAAAAATTTTCCTATTTATTATGAGCTGCTGAAATCTAACCAGACCACCAGAGGGAACCTGTACCGAATGCAACTGATCCATTTGAAGTGAGTATTGGCCGAAAAACGCCCAGAACATACATGAAATCGTAATATTCCATCATGACAACGCTAGGCCACATGTTGCAATACCTGTTAAAAAGTATTTAGAATAAAGTGATTGGTAAGTTTTGCCTCAGCCACTTTAAAGTCCTGACCGTGCCCCGTTCGACTACTATTTGATTCGATCGATGCACAACGCTCTCTCTGGCGTATGCTTCTGAAATATCCGAAATTGGCTTGATTCGTTCTTGACCTCAAAAGATGAGCAGTACTTTTGCCAGAAAGAGGGGATTTGGCCGTAGCTAACAATGACCAAATGTTAAAAAATAAATCCAGCATTTTTAAGTCATACACCCAATATTTTTGTCTAACTTCCAAAGGAAAAATTTGTGTTACGTTAAGAAGACATTTCTTCGACTCTTCCTTACTTGAAATAAACCCAACGTTGACACTTTTTTGATACATGCAAAAGAGACGTATTCGTTAGTTCTATAGAAGTCAGTAAAAAGTATCCCCTTAGGTGTATGACTGTATTAGCGCACTTCTTCCCGACTACACAATTTTCAACAGTAATTCGGAAAAGAACAATTGATAATGAAAATTTTCATTTATAATTCGGAAAAGAACAATTGATAGTGAGAATTTTCATTTATAATTCAGAAAATATCAATTGGAATTGAGATTTTTCATTTGATATTCAGAAAATCCAAATCGATAATGCGAATTTTCATTTATAATTCGGAAAACAACAATTGAAAAAGAGAATTTTCATTTAAAATTCGGAAAAAAACAATTGAAATTGAGAGTTTTAACTTCAAATTCAGAGAAGCTTAATTAAAAATAAGAGGTTCTTTTAACGCGACTGTTGCAAATGAGTATGCACATGATGTTATTCAAAAATGGGAGGATTTGGGCAACGACGTTTTAGTAGTAGTTTGTGAAAATGCTCCATGTCACAGCAAACTTGAGAGATTATTCAAAAACTCAAAAGCAACTTTGCTAAGGTTGAGCCCATATTCCCCAATACTTAACCCCATTGAAACAATATGGTCAAAAATAAAAGCGCATGTGAAATAAAAAATTAATGTACCTAAAACTTTTCCACCCAACGTGGAAGAACAATGACTATGTAATTTACCTAGAAAGTTTGACAGATGAAACCATTGCTCAAACAACAGTTGGCGACTGCAGCAGAGCTATTCAGCACTCGACAACATTTCATGCAGCAGCAATAGAAATGCAAAATATGCCCGTTGGTCATGAATTTTTTATTTTTTAAAGGTTTTATTATTATTATTTTTAATTTTATAAACATTTTTATGTTCTTTTCATTTTCTAATTTTAAATAAAAAATTTTAATTAGCTTTTCCGAATTTTAAATGAAAATTCTCATTTTCAATTGGGATTTTGTGAATATCAAATGAAAAATCTCAATTCCAATTGTTGTTTTTCGAATTTTAAACGAAAATTCTCATTATCAATTGATATTTTCTGAATTATAAATGCAAATTCTCATTATCAATTGGGATTTTCTGAATTTAATTGAAAAGTTCTCATTTTCAATTGAAAAAGGTGTAGTTTACTACAGCGATCAGAAGACGATTATTATCGCAAAAGTCTCCCTTACATTACTGCCTCGTTGCTGCATTTCTGTAAGCTTTTACAGCTGGTAGTAGCGAATTGCTCCCATTTCTATTGCATCGGAATGAGAACTAAAGGCTTTTCCAACAAGAGGTGTTATTTTTAATCACCCGGTATATCGGTAGCTGTCACTTTTGAAGCTTTTATACTTTGATATTTCACAGTTCGCAAAACTAAAGCATTTTTGGGTCGTCGTGAAGCACCTTGTCTGACCGCAATACAGAAATTGGTGGAAAATTTGTGATGTGAAGAATAAAATCCGTACACGTCGCTCAAGAGCAACTGAGAATATTGCTGCTGTAGCCCAAAGTGTTGAAGAAAACCCAGGTTTGTCCATTTCTCGTCGTTCTTTGGAACGTTTACTTTCAGCAAGACGTAGCCCAAAGTGTTGAAGAAAACCCAGGTTTGTCCATTTCTCGTCGTTCTTTGGAACGTTTACTTTCAGCAAGACGTCGCTACTTGCCATACAAGCAACGAAACCATTGCTCTTTTACGGGAAAAGCTTCCGGACCGTGTTATCTCTCGAAGAGGTGATCACGATTGGCCACCGAGATCTTGTGATTTAACACCTTGCGACTTCTTCCTTTGGAGCCACGTGAAAGATAAGGTCTACGCCAACGTCGATTCAAGACCTCAAAGATAGAATTCGTGAGGTTATCGAGGACATAGGACAGCCACTTAACGGTTGTGGAAAATTTCATGAAATGGACATTTGGCTGATGTTGTTTTTCATTATTAACGGCATACCTTCCTCTTTATTATGAAATAAACATCCGATCATTTATCTCAAAAAATTAAATTTTTCTATGAATACCAAAATAACACCTCTTATTGGAAAACCCTTTATATTTGGTAGCGTTTAGGTTATAAAATAACTAGACATTGAAAATATTGCTAGTATGACCTAATACGTTCTGGATCTCATAATATAAGTAGTAAACTGCTTTCCATTGTTAATTAGTGAACTGAAAAATACTCGAATTTTTCTACCATTCCACATTTCTATAAAATATTTAATTTATTATTTAATTAAAAATGTTTACATAATTTTTCTCCCAAAAAATATTCACATGTGGTCACAGATATTTAATAAAATTACTTAAAAAAAAACTATGAATACATAAATACATATTTAACTACTCGAATATCCAATTATAAAAATATACATTTATACTAGTATAAATTGTATTTTCAACAACCACGTACTGTTTAAAAATTATTATGTAAAAAATGGTTACAATATAGTATTACAAATTAAACTACATTTGTATGAGCACATGTGTGAATGCTTGCCTGTATTGATTGTATAAATCGAATGATTATAATTAAAAACCCAAAAAAAAAAAAAAAATATATAAAATACATGAACAACATTACGTATGATTAATATTGGTGAAATAATTCATGAGCACTATTTGCCAATACTCATACGTATGGTGGTTCAGTCACGTTTAAATACATACATATTTATTTGAAAATGAAATGAAGTGTGTTGTATTCAAATTATGACCACATTCTCATTAATACTTGTACAATTGCAATAATAACAAATAGTAGAATTTATAATTGGCATACAATAAAGTTACACTAAAACTACAGCAGATTTTTTTTTGTTGGTTTAATCTAACAATTTAAAAGCAAATAAAGATTTATCAATGAATAGGGTGATACGACTTCTTAAAATATATGTAATAGAATTGAATAGCAGAGTCCCTCTTGTTTAACAAATCTTAAATTCTTATTGTTGATTAATGTAATTATTTTTGCTAGTTATTTTTCTTTAGCACAGTTTTTATACATAACATTTAAATATTGATTTTATCATTCCGTTTGTAACACATCTAAATATTAATATATTTAGATTCTAAGACTAACCAGTTATGTCCGTCTCTGCTGACAAGGTTTGTTTGATTTCACCTGAGTGAATCCCGCATTTTTAAGTTATACTACCAATATTTATATGAACCATCCTTATGATTATCGCAATCATGTTCATGATGAATCATTATATCATAATAGGTTGTTCTCAGATTATGATTACCATAAGCCGAGAACAACATTGTTACTTGCTACATTGTTACTTACTACAATCATATACTATATGATTGCTAGAATCATGTGAATCGTAACTTTTTACATATTATGATTACCGCAATCATATAAATAATTACCGTGAGCATAATATTGTTAAACAACTTCTAATCATATTGATATGGTTACAGTAAACATGTGCAACTGTATTTTTTCTCTGTGTGGAGTGGGTATACAAGATTCAGCATAGCCGAATATAACATTCTTACTTGTTATTTATGAGTGAAGGGTATAAAATATATAAGTTTGTCATTCCGTTTGTAATTTCTACATTTTTCATTTGCGACCCCACAAAGTATATATTCTGGATCGTTATATATAGCGAAGTCGATATAGCCATGTCCGTCTGTCCGTCTGTATGTTGAAATCAACTTTCCGTAGCCCCCAAATAACTTACAAACATACTTGATACATCAATATATCGGGAATTCTTCCGGCTCGTTCGCTATTTAAAATCGAGAAAATCGGCCCACAAATGGCTGAGATATAAGGAAAAAACCGGGACAACCTCGATTTTTGGTGTATTTTTTATTTATATCTGGATTAAGTCATTAATATAGACAATATGGATATCTAATGATAGATATTTCAAACTCCATTGCAACGATTTATATAAGGGTATAGTAATTTGGACCTACAATGGGTCAAAATCGGGAAAATTATTTTTTAACCCGAAAATTATTTTTTACTACAAACAATTTTTTTTATATTTTTTTTCACTAATAAATTTAAAAAAATATTAAAAAAAAAAATTTGAAAAAATTTAAAACAATTTTGAAAAAAAAAAAAAAAAATTTAATTTGGAAAAACGATTTAAAATTTTTTTTTTTAAAATTTTGAAAAAAAAAAAATTTAATTTTGTTTATCTAAAAAATATTTAAAATTTTTATTTTAAAGTATAATTTGGCTAAGGGTATATAAGATTCGCCACAGCCGAATATAGCTCTCTTACTTGTTTTTTTTTACAATATGCTTCGTGTTTTTGTGTATTTATTTTAATTAGTCTTCTTATCTTTATTATGGACCAGGCGATTGTAAACTTTCTTTCGTTTTCATTTTATGTCCCCATTTTTAGTCTTTTCTCTTTTCGTTTCTTTATTCTTTTTTCGTTTTTGTTCATTTTGTCGGTGAACGTTTTAATATTAATTGCCTTTGTTGAGTTGGGGCGTTAACAATGCAAATTGTTAGGGAAAGTGCAGCCAGTGTATTTGAAGGAAGGAACGAGCTTCAAAGGCATTTTGCCGAAGCGAGAAAAGTAAACATGCTCATATATATCTTGTGTGTTGTAGTGTGAATGAGTCTTGTTTAATTATTTAATAATTTGTTTAAAAAGTTGTAAAAATGAGGAAAATGTTGTATGTAAGAGTACTTTTTAATGGACACACATCCACAACAGTTGATTTATTTCAACAGCTGCCATTTCATTAAAATTCACTTTAATAAAGTAGTTCTGATTCGAAAACGTTAAAATTTTTTTTTTTAATAAGTTTTTGAAAATTATCAAAAATATGAACATTTTACGGAATTATCTTTATTAACTAGCTTGACCCGGTGCGCTTCGCTACCCCTGTCGTAGTCTATGTTGGAAATTTCAATAAAATCGTTTCGGCCGTTTAGTATATTAAGAACTAAAGGTTTTAATTGCAAATAACTTTTAAACTGCCTTACCAATTTTTACACTATTAGTCTCATAGTAATCCTAAAAACCCTTTTACTATGAACTACCATATGTACTCAATACAGTTTTGTTATGGATTTCTCACTGTTATAAAGTTCAGAATACGGGTATAAATAAATATGAAATATCGTTTGTGCCAAATTTATTTTAATTCAATGCATTAGTTTTTTCTTTGATATATTTTAATATATATATATTAACGAAAAAAAATAGTTTTTATTGTTGAATTTTGTATTTTTTTACGTTTAACTAAAATCCCGAAGTCCCGAAAAATCTCGAAATCACGAAAAATCCCGGGATGCCGAAAAATCCCGGGGTCCCGAAAAATCCCGGGATCCCGGGATTTACATTTCTAAAATCCCGAATCCCGGGATTTGTAAAACCCAGTCCCGTTTGGCATCCCTAGCTATGACGATGTTTTCATCAGCACTGATTAGTCAGCACTGACGATGTTTACATCAGTGCTGATTAATCAGCTATGACGATGTTTTCATCAGCACTGACGATATTTACATCAGTGCTGATTAATCAGCTATGACGATGTTTTCATCAGCACTGACGATGTTTTCATCAGCACTGATTAGTCAGCACTGACGATATTTACATCAGCACTGATTAATCAGCTATGACGATGTTTTCATCAGCACTGATTAGTCAGCACTGACGATATTTACATCAGCACTGATTAATCAGCTATGACGATGTTTTCATCAGCACTGACGATGTTTTCATCAGCACTGACGATGTTTTCATCAGCACTGACAATGTTTTCATCAGCACTGATTAGTCAGCACTGACGTTGTTTTCATCAGCACTGATTAGTCAGCACTGACGATGTTTTCATCAGCACTGATTAATCAGCTATGACGATGTTTTCATCAGCACTGATTAGTCAGCACTGACGATATTTACATCAGCACTGATTAATCAGCTATGACGATGTTTTCATCAGCACTGACGATGTTTTCATCAGCACTGACGATGTTTTCATCAGCACTGACAATGTTTTCATCAGCACTGATTAGTCAGCACTGACGTTGTTTTCATCAGCACTGACGATGTTTAAATCAGCACTGACGATGTTTTCATCAGCACTGACGATGTTTTCATCAGCACTGACGATGTTTTCATCAGCACTGACGATGTTTTCATCAGCACTGACGATGTTTTCATGAGTACTGACGATGTTTTCATCAGCACTGACGATGTTTTCATCAGCACTGATTAGTCAGCACTGACGATATTTACATCAGCACTGATTAATCAGCTATGACGATGTTTTCATCAGCACTGATTAGTCAGCACTGACGATGTTTTCATCAGCACTGACGATATTTACATCAGTGCTGATTAATCAGCTATGACGTTGTTGTCATCAGTCCTGGTTAGTCAGCTCTGAGGATATTTACATCAGTGGTGATTAATCAGCTATGACGATGTTTTCATCAGCACTGATTAGTCAGCACTGACGATATTTACATCAGTGCTGATTAATCAGCTATGCCGATGTTTTCATCAGCACTGATTAGTCACCACTGACGATATTTACATCAGCACTGATCAGTAATCATTCAGTGCAGCATCGAATAATAATTAAGTGTATTATTACATACTCAATCATGCAAGTTATTGTGACAATCATATATATGATTGTTTTAACCATATATATTATTGCGGCACTCTACTTGTACCATCACTCTGTTAAAGATTAATTATATTATTGCTATTTTTTAAAATACTATTTTAATAGTATTTTACCAATTTTACCCGTTTTCCCCCTGTTTCCCCATGTTTACCCCTTTCTGGTCCAAGTATTGAAAAAAGTTATAGCCTATTGACGCTTCCAAGTAAGGATCTATCTAGGTTCCAAATTTCAATAAAATCGATTCAGCCGTTTAGGCGTGATGCTCAAACAAACAAACAAACAAACAAACAAACAAACAAACAAACAAACAAACAAACAAACAAACAAACAAACAAACAAACAAACAAACAAACAAACAAACAAACAAACAAACAAACAAACAAACAAACAAACAAACAAACAAACAAACAAACAAACAAACAAACAAACAAACAAACAAACAAACAAACAAACAAACAAACAAACAAACAAACAAACAAACAAACAAACAAACAAACAAACAAACAAACAAACAAACAAACAAACAAACAAACTTACAAAGACATTTATATATTTATATAGATAATACAATTTTAGTTTGTTTTAAGATAAAATTTGTCTTAAATGTTTTTTTAGCTAATAAATTCATATAAAAATTTAAAAAATCTAAAATTTGTAGTGAAAAATTCGTGAAACTTGCTTTGAAAATTCTTTCAAACTGTGTGATTTACTTTAATAACTAATTTTCTAATATAACTAAATTTCGGAGAAATTCCTTGCAGCAATTATGATTAAAATCCGAAAAAGTCTTAAAAAACTTTTGGTCCTTCGAACCACCTCATATGAAAAATTAAAAAAATTTGTGTACAGAGAAACTTGCTTCGAAATTTATTTAATGTTGTTCGATTTAAGTTAGAAAGAAGTTTCATATAACAACAATATTGCAAAACTTAAATAACGAAATTTTGGTCCTTCGAATTGGTACACTTGAAAAATCAATAGAATTCATATATGGTAAAACTTGCTGCAATTTGCTGTATCTTCTAACGGCCATTCATATAAATAAAATATTACTAAATTCAGAAAAACCTTAAAAAAACTGACTTGTGATCCTTCGAATCGACACACTCATAACTTGTTCGGAATTTTATATTGTGCTGTTCGATTAACTTTTTGAATACCTTTCATATAATACCAAAATTACATATTTATACTTTGAAAACAATATGACAAAAATCCGAAAAAACCTTTAAAAAATTGTGGTCCTTCGAACCAGCAGACATGGAAAATAAGGAAAATTTACATACTGTTTATGCTGTTCGATTGACTTTTCAAAAATCTTTCATATCATATGAAAATTAGATATTTGTCCCTTGGAAAAAATATGACAAAACTCAGAAAATCCTTAAAAAGCAATATTTAGGTTCTTCGAACTAGCAAACATGAAAAATGCGAAGAATTCGTATACGGTCTAACTAACGAAATTTGTATGTCGGTCTTTGATAAAATACCAATATTGAATATTGGTTCATTGGAACAAATGTGACAACAATAAGAACAACCATCAAAAACGAACTTGTGGTCCTTCGAACCGGCACACATAAAAAATGAAGAAAATTCGAATACGGCTAAACTGCACGCAGAGAAAAAATATAGTTGTGCATGTTTACATTAACCTTTTCAACATTTTTAAAAGTTTTTTAACAATATTATAGACACACTAACTATTTACATGATTGTGGTAACCATAATATGGTTAACTTGCGCTTCACATGATTAATAATATATATGTTTTCAGTAAACAAGTATATGTTTGTGACAACCATTCTTATGATGAAACTTTATATCATAATATGTTGTTCTCAGATTATGATATCAATTAGCCGAGAGCAACATAATATGGTAAAACCTTAATCATAAAAATGGTTGTAACAAATATATACTTGTTTACTGTAACCATTTCAAGAGAACTAAGTATGTACTGAATTATACCTTCAGTAAAATTGAGCAATTCTAACCAATTATTCTTCAGGGTCTAAGGTAGGGTTGTCATTCGAATAAAAGCTATTCGAATAATCGAGGAACAAATATATATTTTTTATTCAAATTAATAACATTTATCAATTTGGAATTCAAAATTATTCGATCAATAATTGTCCATTAATCAAATAATCGAATAAATTAATTTTCATGTTAAAGTAATGTAAACAAACATTTGGAGAAAAATAAACAACACAAATTGTTTATAATGGTATTGCTAGTTGATTGCCTTGGAAATTTTATTAGAAACTACTTTCTACATACATTTTCCAATCGACTTTGAATTAACACACCAAGATCATAACATTATGAAACTTCAAAAGGCCTATCGATGTCATTATGTATGGAATGAAGCGCTTTAATAATAGAGAAATACACATAAAGCGGAAACTAGAAAAAATCTCAAATAAAAAATTTACACAAAATAATTTTTTTTTTGTTTCCATATAGTTTTTTCTAATACCTTCTCACCACTTAGGATTTTGACAACTGAGTTAGGTCTTTGCCAGGAGAGTTTCCGATCAATATGTATATATTCGGCTTTAATCTAATAAAATCAGAAATTGTAGTTAATCAATTTGTCATATGTGGCATCCTAAATATTTTACATTTATTTTCAATTAATACAAAATCAATGTTTCTTTGCTCCTGCTAAAAACAATTTGACATTTTTGAAAAGTCATTTATTTTCCACACACACACACACACACACACACACACACACACACACACAAAAACAAACAAACAACAAAGATAAGAGAAAAAACCGTTAAATAAAAGTGCAACTTAAAAATCTAACAAAAAAAGAAGAAACTAAGAGAAAATGGCTGAAACTGAACTAAATCTCTTGTTATCTCTGGCCAAAAAACAACTGACTTTTAAATCATTTGGCAATTTATCACATCACACTTCAACATAAACACACTGAAAGAGAACAGCATTTACTAACAAACACATACTTACACAACACTTAAACACACACACGTTTTCATATAAAATGAGACTTTTTTCCTACTGATTGCAGTTGCCTCCCAGTTGATGCGTTTTTTTTTTGTTAAGCTGCTTTTTTTAGTTGTTGTAATTGTGCTCTAGTTTTTCAGTGTTGCATGCAGCAGTGCATACATGCAATTGGTGTGTGTGTGAGTGAGTGATAGTGTGTTTTTGGTAGCAGTAGAAATAATGGCAGTAGTCAATGTTGTTTGTAGTAAAAAACTCTATGGCAGCTGTCATTTAAAATGCTTGTTAAAACTTCATTAATGTTACACACACTCACACATTCATTCACACATTCGCATACACACTTTCACACATATGTTTGTATGGGAGTGTGAGTGTATGTGTGAATAAATATTGTAAAGCAAAGCATTGAATGCCATTGCAATGTGCCAGTCGGGGTGTTTTAAAAAATGGCAAAATATTTGTGTTCCTTTCTTTTTTTTTTAAAGTGATTTCTTAGAAATTGAAATGAACATGTAGAATAGGGAGGCCACTATTTTTCACTTTTTCGATGCTCACAAGGACTGAAATAGTTCTCCGTTATTCAAAAACCAAATTCTGAAAATTTTAGCAAAATCGTATAACGTTTAGACTAGAGACTCGCAAAACTACTAAACTCAATCAAAATAATTTGAAACGTTTGTTCTGGTCGACTGATTTGAGTGATGAACAATTAGAAAAGTTGTTTTCAATAAAAATTGACAAACTATACTAACTAAAACCCGACTACTTCTTAAATTTCTTAAAATTTTATATAAAAAATTGCGAATCAAAGAAAAGAAAACAATATAACAAAGTATGCAATGCCCAAGTGTGCCTGAAGGCACTCATCAATAAATCACGTCTCTAAAGAGTAGCTTACCTTTTTTACACAAAACTTGACTCCAATATATAAAATATTGCAATCGGGAAACTTTAAAAGACTTTAATCAACGTTTGATAACAAAATATGTACTTCCCATATTTTTTTGGTTGCTAATGCACTTAGTTTGTAAAGTGCAGTAAATAAGAAAGAAGAGAGCTTTTAAGACGTTTCAAGGCTTATTAAATACTTAAGTACCATTTTAAGAAACTGTTACAAGAGTTTTTGAAATGAAAAATCAGTTATATTTGCATTTATTGGCATTTTTTGCGATGAGTGCCTTGAGGCATGCTTAAGGATTAGAGGGTTACATTTCGAAATTCAAACTTTTCTCAAATTATTTAACGCATACTTGTTAGGGGGCATTATGACTTTAAGTCATGACTTAAAATCATGGGCTTTTTTAGTACTAGCAAATTTTGAAGTCTAAACAAAAGGCAAGTTTTCTGTTTTTCATGACTTTTTTTGATATTCAGCTTTGAGCTCTTTTCTGATTGGTTGTTGATACGATTATATGCCAAAAGAAAGGCAAACATGGTTGAAAAAAAGGCATCGTATAAATGCAAGGAGATTTTCGTAGGGGATTTGAAAGAGAAACAAAAATAAAAGACATGACTTTAAATCAAAGTGTCGACTTATTCTTTGCTTAAATATAAATAACAAAAAGTTTCTGTGATCATTATAAGGCCTGTTTTACATTAGGGAATTTAGTAGCGCAAGTTTCTTGCGCAACAACAAAACAACTTGCCGAGTAAAAGCAAGTCTGTACTCAAATTTGAAAAGTTTTCTTCTTAAAGTCAGATTATTATTTCGTCATAGATAAAACAGATTCGTTGTGATTTGTTGTCCATCGAATGATTCAATCATAACCATAGATTTGTTTGATACTAAGTATCAGTAGAAAATTAGTTGACACAGAAGAATTACGATTTAAGTAACAGAATTTCTGTCATAAGAGATAAAATCAGTAATAGAGAGTGGTTAATCAATAAATTCGGTTATCACAATCAAAACTATTTTCTCTGTGTGATAAACAGAAAAAAATATTTACTGAAAACAGGAAAATTAACTTTTTTTTAGATAAGTAAAAAATTCTTCTGGAATATTATTCACCAAAAAATTTTATATAAATTACATTATTGAGAAATATATGACAAAATTTATAAGGAATATTTTTTATATTTTACCTCATGTAAACAATAGGTAAACAATATAAAATACTCAAGATATGTACAAAATTATTTTGGACTATTATTCTCGATAAAAACTTCTATAATTTACATTGTTGACATCATGTAAACAATAGGTAAACAATATGAAATAATCAAGATATGTAAAAAATTCTTCTGGAATATTATGCGTAATAAAAAATTCTAAAATTTTCATTGTTGACATCATGTAAACAATATGAAATACTCAAGATATGTACAAAATTATTTTGGACTATTATTCTCGATAAAAACTTCTATAATTTACATTGTTGACATCATGTAAACAATAGGTAAACAATATGAAATAATCAAGATATGTAAAAAATTCTTCTGGAATATTATTCGTAATAAAAAATTCTAAAATTTTCATTGTTGACATCATGTAAACAATTGGTAAACAATATGAAATAGTCAAGATATGTAAAAA
Source organism: Calliphora vomitoria (assembly GCA_942486065.2). Taxonomy (NCBI): domain Eukaryota; kingdom Metazoa; phylum Arthropoda; class Insecta; order Diptera; family Calliphoridae; genus Calliphora; species Calliphora vomitoria. The sequence goes on along the minus strand of OW818031.2, from coordinate 35,333,184 downwards.
ATTCCTATAGAATATTATTCTCGATAAAAATTTATATAATTTACATTGTTTACATCATGTAAATAATAGGTAAACAATATTAAATATTGAAGATATATAAAAATTTCTTCTGGAATATTATTTATGATAAAATATTCTATAATTTACATTGTTGACATCATGTAAACAATATGAAATAATCAAGATATGTAAAAAATTCTTCTGGAATATTATTCGTAATAAAAAATTCTAAAATTTTCATTGTTGACATAATGTAAACAATAGGTAAACAATATGAAATAGTCAAGATATGTAAAAAATTCCTATAGAATATTATTCTCGATAAAAATTTATAAAATTTGCATTGTTTACATCATGTAAACAATAGGTAAACAATATTAAATATTCAAGATATAAAAAACATTCTTCTGGAATATTATTATTTAATACAATACAAATTAAAATTCATAAATTAATTTTTGAGATGTTAAACATTAAAGGCCTTATTCATAAACAATTTTTGAATTTAAACAACGTTTTAAAGATTTCGAGGATTTTTTTTTGTTACAAATGTGTTAATATTATTTCTTAATTTCACCCAGTTCTCAAAATGGTCACTAATACTCTCCAGCACTATTACATTTTTCAAATCAAAATTTCTCAAATTCCAAGATTATTTCAGATATCCCGCTATTACAGTTCCAATAATTATCCAGAGGTCCAACATATAAAAATTTTCAAATATAAATTGCTCATATTCCAAGATTATTTCAGATATGCCACTATTTCCAACAAGGTTTCCCTTGCACCAACACTTCTATATAGTGTAGTATGCGAACCATTTACCCAGTTTCCAAAATGGTCACAAATCTTCTCAAGCTTTTGTTTTCAAAAAAACTTAAATTTTTTCTAAATTCCAATAGTACTTCTGAGAACCTACTATAATTTCACGTCAGGAATTTTTTTTACATATTTTTATTTTTCTAAAATTATTTCAGATATATTTTATGTATTATAATTCATTTATGATGACTATTAAGAGCTTAACATGATAAATGTTAAAAAATGTGGTTTATGTCTGTGCTACCTAAATTCCAATTTATCTTCTCACACATTAAATAAGTTGCCCCCCTAATGTAGAGTATAGCAGGAAGCAAAAAAAAAAAGATTTTTCAAACAATTTTACGTATTTTTTTCTAATTTTTAAATCAAACTCATTTATAAACTATAAAAAAATCATTTATCAATTTGGCTAACATGTTTAGAAAATAATGACACTAAGTCAAATCCCTTTTTTTATTTCTTTTTAAATGCGATAGTTTTTTTTTTACAAAAAGTGTCAAGTGACCAACCGCCTTCAGTTCAATGAACTGCTCGGTTTTTTTTTTTTGACAAACCTCATAAACAACTCAATAAACTTCACTAATACCTTTACCCATAAATGTTCATTCTATAGAAAAAGAAAGTTTTATTAATTTCTTTACTTGCTAAGGACGTACTTTAAAAACTTTTTGTCGTTTCTTTACTTGTATTTAAGTTTTTTATTCGCGTCTCCTTCTGCTTTTAAAGCACCAAAAGTACTTAGTTTTAGTTTGCTTTTTCAGCATTTTCAAACATTGGACGCTCATTATATTCTACTACAATTAGAGGTAGTTTTTCCTTTTTCTTTAAAAAATATATTTTTTTCGTGTACTTGTACTTGATATTTTTTTTTTACATTAATTTTTGTGTTATTTCATCTTTTCAAATTATGTAAACCGGTATAAGTTTCTTCTTTGTTGTTGTTGCTTTGTTGCAGCTATTGTTGTTGTTTTTGTTTGTACTTTAATACTGGTATTTTTCAAGTGTACAAACTAAATGGAGTGAGTTTACATTCCAATATAATGTGATAGGTAGATATCTTCTAGATTTTCTGTAGTATGGATTCATCATACAATCGATGCACATATTTACCAGACATAAGAACACATCTGACTATTTCAGTTTTTCATAAAAAGAGAATGTATAAAACTGCAATTTAAGCAAAATCGGCTGTAATGTTTGAAAATGTGTTTACAAGGGTGCCACCTATATAAGAAATAGGTTAAATGATAAATTAATCAGTGCCTACATATAAAAATGATAACATGTCTATCACAACCAATTTGCGGTACTCATACATATTCACCTCTATCAGCAATAACATGTGAAATTTTGTTTCCATGAAATATCCATTTCCCTCGAAGGGAAAATTGCTATCGTGATATTCTCATGAACTTTTCATTCACGATAGTTGATTTTGTTCGTAACAGCTGTTTATTGTTTACAAAATTCCATCTAAAAATTTCACAACATGAGGAATTTTTTCACGTGAACAAAGTTGATAAACGAGAAATGCGAAAGGGAACTATTTCATGTGAAATATTGATTCGCGATAGGTGTGATTATTATGGTCCCTATCAGTCGTGCGAATTCATCAATATATGCTGGAGATTTTAACATAAGGTCTCTGTATTTTGTCTGCTTTTACATACAGCAATTTTACTAGAAGAAAGTCTCTTCAATTCTCTTTTAAAATTTACCGTTTGTTTACACATAGCAAGCCTGTGTTCAATTTTGTATGTCAAAACCTAATTGAAGTAACTTTCGGGTACAAGAAAATATATCTTCTTTCTTCTTTCTTCTTCTTTCTTCTTTCATCTTTCTTCTTTCTTCTTTCTTCTTTCTTCTTTCTTCTTTCTTCTTTCTTCTTTCTTCTTTCTTCTTTCTTCTTTCTTCTTTCTTCTTTCTTCTTTCTTCTTTCTTCTTTCTTCTTTCTTCTTTCTTCTTTCTTCTTTCTTCTTTCTTCTTTCTTCTTTCTTCTTTCTTCTTTCTTCTTTCTTCTTTCTTCTTTCTTCTTTCTTCTTTCTTCTTTCTTCTTTCTTCTTTCTTCTTTCTTCTTTCTTCTTTCTTCTTTCTTCTTTCTTCTTTCTTCTTTCTTCTTTCTTCTTTCTTCTTTCTTCTTTCTTCTTTCTTCTTTCTTCTTTCTTCTTTCTTCTTTCTTCTTTCTTCTTTCTTCTTTCTTCTTTCTTCTTTCTTCTTTCTTCTTTCTTCTTTCTATTCTTTCTTCTTTCTTCTTTCTTCTTTCTTCTTTCTTCTTTTTTCTTTCTTCTTTCTTCTTTCTTCTTTATTCTTACTTCTTTATTCTTTATTACCGATGAATGTCTCGCTATCTCCTTTGGAGACACCTGCAATTTTTTGTCAATTTTCGAGGATCTAATGGCTAATTTGGTATCAGTAAATATGTGAATATCCCTTGATACGGAGTTTTTTCCGCGGCTTAATTTTCCTGCCATATTCTGGTAGTCTAAAATACAGTCTCAGATTCAGCTGGCCCGAAAAAATACCACAACAGACCTTATCTTATCATCTTGACCCGCAGTGAATATTTGTATGATACTTTCCGGAAGATGTAGGCCATTGTCATATGTGGATCCATCAGGTATATTTGTCATACAATCGGGATCGAAACTGGTTCAGGTATGTACCTCATGATTTAGGCTCATACCTAAACCTTCTGTTCTAAAGTGAAGCGTATCCCGTTGTCATGATGGAATATTTGGGGCAATGGTCGCTTCAAACGAATCAGTATCGATCGGTACAGGTTCCCTGTGATTTCAACTCTTTTGCTCCCACCAAATACAGAGAATTACCTTAGCACCATAGAACCGCACAAACCATCTCTCGCACGTTGATACCAATGGAACACTTTCACCATAAGGTTTGTTTGGCGAGCAATCGGAGTGCTTCAGCGGCACTTTTATTAAATTAGTAGCCTTTAATTTTTATGACTTCTTTTAATCGTCATGGCATTGAATGGACCAATTTTGATGTGACGTCAGCTCCAATATTTTGCCATTCTTGTAACAGGATTTCTTTAAGTTGAGTCTTACTAGCAATATGGTGCATTTCTAAAAACGTACGAAAGTATGGAAGATTAAAAATAAATCTGTCTGCTGTGTGAATATTTAAGTCCGGCACTGTATACGTTATTAAGATGCATTTCGTTTTATAATTTTCAACAAAAAATAAACCTCACAAGCACCAGTCCAACATCTATTTAAATACTCCATAATGGAATATCAAAAAAGACCTACAAAACAACATCCCTACACTAGCTGACCCAGTGCGCTTTGCCACCCCAATTGGATGAAGTAAATAGTACTATTAAGTCTCCCTTTGTGAATTAATACTAATTCAGGATAATATGTCTCTAGTTTCATGTTTATTAATTCATTACAAAAAGTACCATTCGAATAAAGAAAAAGTAACAAAAAAGTCTATCCTTAGAATTCTCACTCACTTAGGATCATATATGCTTAATTTCTTGTTTCTAAGTCCATTGTTATAGATTATTCAAAAAGTACCATTAAAACAATAAAAAAGTACTTATAGTTCAGTTCTCACATTTTGCATTTTTCACTCAGATACATATTAGCTAACTTTAATGTCGATAAGTGAAATAATTTAAAAGATTAAAAAAGTACCATTAGGAGAAAAGTATCAATTTCCTTTTTCCTCCTTGAACAACCCACAAGTTTGAAATTTAAAAATATTCCATTTTGCCAAAATTGTTTATGCTACAGACGTGTCTCAAACGATTAAAATCTGTGTTAATGTGCCCAAGAAAAAATATGTTTTAATAAAAGTACCAAACTGTTTACCCGGATTTGGCCCAATATAAACCTTGGCAATCGAGTTACAAGTAACAACCTGTTAGTTAATTTTTGTATCAATCCAATGTTAAAAAAATTATCAAAATTGGCTTAATAATTTCAAATAAAATGTATTTTCCCGATTTTATCCCCTTTTTGGTAGCTTTTTTATCTCCATTACGGTGGTAAAATTATATTCAAATAAATTTCTTTAACGTGGTGAGAGCTCGTAATAAAATATTCGTATCTCTGTGTCAAATTATAAAAAAAACATATTTTATGAAAAAGTACCAAAAATAAACACAATTTTTATCCCTTAAGGGTTCGAATTTCCAAAAAGTACCAAACTTATATTTTTTATTTTTCGATAAGTAAAGAATACGATTTAAAATTTGTTTCTATGTTTATTAGTTTAAAAGATACATAGGGTGCCAAAAAAGTACCAAAATAGAGTTTTTACCCGTTTTCTCCACTAAAAGGTTGGAATTTCGAAAAAGTACGAAACACCTGTCAGCTTATTTTTTAAATGGAGTAACATGCAATTTTAAGTTTTTTGTATCTTTATTAGTTTTGAAGATATAAGGTTACCGAATTTACCCGTTTGTACCCTTTTTTACCCCCTAAACGTTCGAATTTCCAAAAATGCCTTCTTATCAGATCGTTTTTTGGAGGTAGGGACACACAGTTAAAATTTCATGATTCAGTCGTTTGGGCTGTGCGATGATAAATCAGTCAGTCAGTAACATTACTCTTTTATATATATAGATTTGTCAATAGTGTATAGGCCTACTTTGCTGAAATCACAAATTGTTTCCTTTATCAAATACTCCCCGAAAGACAAAGGTTTGTTGGACACTGACTGCACTACTGCATTATTTCGATTTACTTAGTTTAGTTTTTTTACGTTTATTTATATTTATATTTTAATTTTATGTTTTTGACTTTTTTTCTGTACTTTGTACTTAACTTTTGGTTTATTTTCTCTACTTTGTTTTGCTTTGTTTTCTTTTCTTTAATTGTATTATTTTTGTTTTTGCGATTTTTTTCCACTTATTTCTACCTCTTATTTAATTTATAACTATTGTATAAAACACGAACTTTTTTCTGAAATATTTATTTTGTTGCTCTAGCTTAATCTTCATGTCTTCTCTTCTTATACTTTTCGGTTGTTTGCATTTTACTTGACTTGAGTAAGAGAGAGAGAGAGGAGAGAAAGAAGAGAGGGAGGAAAAACTCCTTGTTGTAAATAACTTTAATTTTAATTGTTCTCAAGTGAGTTGTAGGAGAAGTGCTTGGTTGCCTACAACCAACCAACCAGCCAGCCAGCCAGCCATCCATCCATCCAACTTGTAGTTTTGTTTAAGTTGTGATCACACAATCATCAGCAGGTTAAGTTTCACTGCAACTTCTTCCTGTTTCACTGGCTGGCTCTTTACTTTTCTTGTTCATTTTCAAGTGTCTCTCGAGTTGTGTGGCCAGTTTTAGTTGCAAGTGCAAGCAGAGTAATTCTTACTCCTTGTAAAGTTTCCAAAAAGGGATATAAAAACAATACATCTTTACTTAAGTTGCTTAAGTATTTTTATGGGTTTCATAAACAATGTGAGTGGAAGAACAACAGCAACGAGAAAAAAAATAAAAATAAAACTTTAATGAATTTTAATTTTCTTAGGTTGTTGTGCTCTTGTAAATTTACCTAAGTTTTACTTAGGTATTTTAGAGATTTTTAGTTACACTTTTGAATGTCATCATCATCATATTCATCGTCATCATTGTTGGTTTTTTGTTTGTTGAACATTAAAGTTTTTTTTAATCCTTTTTGCAGACAATTAAGCAGTATTTAAGGGTTATTTTTTAATTCATGAATGACTACAATCAATTTATTAGTTATTTTAGTTATTTGGAAGCTGTATGAATTGGTAAATCTTCCAATAAATCAGTAAATTAAGTAGAATAACTGCGTATAGCTTCCTGAAAGCACTAAGGAATAACCTGTAGGCGAGGAATCTCGAACAAAACTCCTAAATATGTTTAAAATTTCGTATATATTAAATTATAATCAAGCCATTACTAAACTACTTCCAAGTAAGTCCTTACAAAGTATGCAAATCAGCATTGGCGATTGTTTTTGTAATGTTGCACTCTCTAATTAAACTTTTAAACAAATTTATTTCAAATCATTCAAATATGAATTTTAACTTTTGCTTCAAAAACAAAAAAAATAAAGTTTTTCATTTTAGAAACTACTAAAAACTATAAATTTATTTAAAATTTTATTTATATAGGTATTTATGGTTCGCTCCTATTTATGTATGTCTCTTTGCCAGCATTTCCTCCATAGACAAATTTATTATGTCTGCAAAATGTTAGATAAACTTTTCTTTTTGCTGTTGCTGTTGCCTTTAACTGTTCCCTCGGTGTAACGTATTTTCTATTTCAAAAACTCATATTTTACAAAACATTAGTATAGTAAACTAATAATCCAAACATACGACTATAAATCTTCAAGAAGCTCTTTTAACAAATAGAAAATGCCATATTTTTGTTTCAGTTTAGTTTTGGTTTTTGTCTGTGTTTGTTTTCCTGTGAAAAACAAAACTAGAAATGCAATTTTCCAAAATACGAGAAAAAAAAAAAAAAACTAACTCACATGTTAAAAGTAAAAGCCATAAAAATTTACAACTGGCATCATTTTTCTTTTATATTTTTGCATATGTGTATTTGAGTGTGTGACACAGTGCGAATGCAAAATGCATAAAGAAAATTTATGACATGATATAAAAGAAAAATATGGTGCATTTGTGTTTTTTTTTTTTTTTTTTTAGAAAACACTAAACGTGTTAGGAAAAGGCAACAGTTAATTGACAAATTTTGCTATAACATAAAAAGGATATCAAGGCTTTAATTGGGGAGAATAAAAATTTTACAATTTTTATATTCATTAAAGAATAAATCAGTTATTAATAGGACGCTATGAAATTTTTAAATCTAAAAATTCACTAAAAGAACATAATTTTAGTACTTGAACTAATTTCGGTACTATGGCAAATAGTAGTTTTTTTTTTGAAAAAGTAGTAAATAATTTACTACAAAATTTGAAAAATATATAAAAATTATTACATAATGCTTTTGAAGATCAATTAATACAGAAAATTAAAATTTTAATAGGTTTTTAAAAAAAATATTTTTTTTTTCTTAAAAATAGTAGTAGATTTTCTACTACTAAATTGGAAACATTTTGATAAATTACTATTAGGAACACTGCTGATGACCAATTCATTTAAAAATAATATTTAATACTTTCTCAAAAACGTAGTTTTTTGTTTGAAAAGGTAGTATATTTTTTAGTACTAAATTTATAGAAATTATTTTATTAAACTTTTGAAGATTAATAAAATTCATAAAAATTTTATATTAATACATTTTTAAAAAAGTAGTATATTTTCTACTACTAAATTAAATAAATTTTAATTAATATTATAATAAGAACTATAAAAATGCTATGCTTAAAAATCATTGCAAAAAAAAATATATTTTTTTAATTCTCCAAAAAAAGTAGTAGAGATTCTACTACTAAATTTTAAAATATTCAATTTATAAATTAAAAATTATAACTGAATTTCTAAAACTACAATTTTAAATTAAGAAATAATGAGATTTTTCCAAAAAAATTTTAATTGGTACATTTTAAAAAGAATTTTAATTTCAAAACACTTTTGAAAAAAGTAGTTTTTATACTTTAAATTTACACAATTTGAAGTTTTTTAATTCGAAATAATAATAGATTTTCTTGAATTAATGATCTGATGACCAGTTCATTAATTTTAAAAATAATTTTAAAAAAGTAGTATTTTTAAAATTTAAAAAGAAGTATAACTACACATGTTTAAAAGAGTTTTATTTTAAAAATTATTGAAAAATTAAAATTTTCTGAAAAGGTAGCACATTTTTTACTACTAAATTTACAAATTTGAAAGTTTATAATTCAAAATTATAATAAATTTTCTTAAATTACATTTTAATAAAATAATTTCTTAATATTTTTAAATTTTAACAAAATTTTAAAAAGTAGTATTTTTACTACCTTTTACAAAAATTAAGAAATAATGAAATTTTTTCAAAAAATTATTGATATTTAAGTGCTTGGCTTAAATATCATTTGAAACAGGGTTACATTTTCGTAAAAAATTAGATATACTACAAATTTACAAAATTTGAAGTTGTTAATTTGAAATTATTTTAAATTTTCTTAAAAAATTTTAAAGAGAATTATGTATAATTTTAAAAGAATTTTATTATAAAAATCATTGAAAAAAATAAATTTTTTCTGAAAAAGTAGTAAAATTTTTACTACTAAATTTACAAATTTGAAAGTTTTTAATTCAAAATTTTAACAAATTTTCTTAAACTATAGTTTAGAAATATAATTTCATAATTTTTTTAAATTGTAACAAAATTTAAAAAAGCAGTATTTTTACTACCTTTCAAGCAAAATTAAGAAATAATCAGATTTTTTCTAAAAATTTTACAAAAAAAGTAGTAGTATAGAACATTAGAAATGTTTAGCTTAAAAATCGTTGGTATATTTTTAAAAAAATAGTAGAAAAAAAAGTACTACTTAAGATATTTTTTATGGATTAGGATCTTTTAAAGAGTTTGCATATTTTACAGTCATCTGTGGCTTAAACTTTTAATTTTGTTTTCCTAAAATGCTTCCTTATTTGTGTGGCTTTTAGTGTACTAATGCATTTTAGTTCATTTTAGCATCAAGTATTTGTTTTAAATAAAAAAAGTATTAAAATATGAGCTTATATTCTCAATAAAAGAAATTTAAAATAAATAGAGAAATAATGACTAAATGCTAATAAAAATATTTATTTTAAGTTTATTTAAATTGCAAAAGATTCTTTAAAGTACCATTTTAGTGTTTACCCAGCAAAACTTTGTATTAGAAAGTAATGAGCAACTGCATATTTCAATAACTTTTAATTACTTATACATTGACATTTTCACTCATTATTTTAACACTGTGATGCTAATGGAGGCAAGTACTTACCACAAACGCTTACAAATAGGGACTTACATAAGTAATAGTCATATTAAATCTATTACAAATTTAGTGAATTCACAAGGTCTCCTATCATGTCATATTGTCCTAATAATTCACAATGGTTTGAAAATGTTGTTATTTCCTTTCAAGCTAAAAATGTGCTAAAATAATACTACTATGTATGCTATGTTTATTGTGTTATCGTAACCAACCAGCAGAGACTTGCGCCGAATGCCTAAGAGTCGGTTAAGCCGAGCCGCCGAGTCGTGAAATATTAGGACATTATGACATGAAAGGAGACCTTGTGAATTGACCAATTGTCTTTAACAAATTATTCTTCATTTATTTTTAAGAGATTAAAAAAAAGCAAATAGAATGAAGAAAAAATATTTTAAAAAAATTTAATCATTCAAAGGTTGAATGAATTTTATTATGAATTAATTCTGAATTGCGTAAATAGTGCTTAGACGTATATCAGATTATATACTAGCCATTACAAAACTACTTTTAAGTAATGTCATTCATTGAAAAGTAAGTTGTGCAGTAATTGCAAGTCATTACTAAATGTTTGATGGGCGGAAACTCTCCTGTCAAAGACCTAACTCAGTTGTCAAAAACCTAAGTGGTGGGAATGTTTTAGTAAAAAAAAACTAAGTATGTGAAAACAAAAACCACACTTGTATGTGTGATTATTTTGAGTAATTTTCTTAGTTTCCGCTGTATGTTTCTCTATGATTTATACATTCATTGACTCTGTTTGCCTGATTTCTAATTATATTGAAGTATAGAGAATGTAACTATAGAAGCTACATTTTTGTTTCAATCTATCTATTGTTTTGAAAAAGTTAATGTTACTAAATTAATTTAGTTGATTTTATATTTAAAAGCTTTTTTGTTTGTTTCTTTCTAATGTAGTTAATGTGGTTAAATTCAAAATCCTATCGAATTCATTTAAACATTTAATGTTCTCCAATATTTAACTTTTATTCCAAATACATACGTGTACAATACAATTCTAAAGTCCTATTATTCCTTTGCTTTTGTGGATTTATTCTCAGTTTTAATTCCACAATTGTAGACCAAAATACACATTCACATAAAAATGTTTGTATTGTAATTCAATTAGCTTCATATATGTATTCATAAGATGCATGAGTATGCATGTTTGTATGCTACACTTGAAAAACATATATGCATGTGTGTGAAGATTTTCTTTTTCTGCAGTATGCGACACTTAAATTCCATTTTTTTCAATACAAAACTATTCAATAATTTCAACTGCTTCTTTCGAATAAGGTAGTGAACGTGCCATTTAACAACATTAAAGAAAGCAAAGAAAACGATTCAATGAATGAGTGAGTGAATGAAAGAATGAATGAGAAACTTAAATGAACCAAAGAACTAAACGAGAAGAATGAGTGAATTACGAATTGGTTGAATAAAAGACTGAATGCAGAAAGAAACGAACGATGAAACAAATGAATGTTCCAACATAAACGACCAATATACAATTCGAATACTCTTAAGTAGTTAGTAGTTGTTGTGTAGTTATGCATATTTTAATGTAGATGTGGGTGTGTAGATATCCTGCAGTTCGGGGAACTAGTTCGTATTAAATATCTTTTGTCATTCTCTGTACCACCATTCTATAGTACAATCTCTAGTGAATAACTGTTGCTTAGCAATACTCGAAATAGTGACAATACACCAATTTACAAGATACCAAATGAAACAAAGATAACTAGTGTCTCGTATAATTATAGTTCTAGATGAAAAATTGTCAATTGCTACTTTTAAACCGGCGGGTATATGTCTGTTTATGTGTAAGCGAACATCTGAGTCTGGTCATGTATGTTTAATACTACATCTGTTTGCAACAAAAAGTATATATGTTTTTTCGGTCTGAATGCAATCATAAATAAAGTTCTCTTTTTTTTTTCTGTGTTCATTGGTTATACCAACACACATAAATATTTATGAAGGGTGTGTTAGCAGTTGGAAATTATATTTAATAACTTTCTTCTGCAAAACATGTTTATAGAAGTTCCAAAATAAACTTGGAAGCATCGGTTCTTACGTCAGAGTTTCACACCAGTTTCAGTCATATCAAATTATCTGGCAAATTGTGACTTGTTCAGTTCAGGAGTTGATAAGTTGTGGTCTACAGTTCGGCCTCTCTCCAAACCGACGAAGAAGGATGATAGGTCGCTATTAAGTTTACAGAAACCACCATATTCTACCCATAACGGTGAAGGCACGAGTTTTTATAGAGCACCCAAGAGAGACAAGATGAAAAGAAGTATTATTCACAAAATATATGATCTTCCAGTCTCGGACACTTTACAACTGAAGTTGCAGAAGCCATCAATGAAGCCAAACCTTCAAATCCCATAGGACCCGAAGGATTTTCCTGCTGATTCTGACACTTATTAGAGAGGGAGTCTAATACCTTACAACGGTTTTAACATGACAGTAAGGAACGTAATAATACCCGTAAAAATGGCGAGTTAAAGACAATCGGAGAGGCCGATATCTCTAATGTCACCGGTAGCTAAGACAATCGAGCACCACCACAGCATTATCCGCCATAAGCACTTGGATCTCACAAGCAGAGGTCTTGTGAACGGACTACCCTAATGGCACCTGATCTGTAGAAGGCTTTCGACACTGTCAGTAACGTCACACTCTTTCAGGATATCCCGCACTCCATAATTCCCAAAAATACAAAGAGGTGGAAAGGAAAAACAGGCTGATATCTCTATTGTCACCTGTAGCTAAGACAATCGAGCACCAGCACAGCATTATCCGCCATAAGCACTTAGATCTCACAGGGCTTATACAAGCAGAGGTCTTGTGAACGAACAACCCTAATGGCACCTGATCTGTAGAAGGCTTTCGACACTGTCAGTAACGTCACACTCTTTCAGGATATCCTGCACTCCCAAAAATACAAAGAGGTGGATAGAAATCAAGGAGTCGTTCGAGGAGTTTAGAGACAGATGCTCAAAACCCCGTAGATTTAACAAGGAATCTCTTTAGGGCCAGGTTCTGTCGCCGCTCCCGTTTAACTTCTACCTCTCTTAACTCACATGTAGTGGAGGTAATAACATATGAGGACGATTGCACCATCAACGTTGATGAGCTTTGTGGTATGTTAAATGACTACGAAATCCATAATTTTCTCACTGCTAGTAAGCTGACGAAGTCATCGGCAAAGATAAAATTTAATTTAGGCATCCTGGTAGACGGCACATAAGCTACGACAGTGAATCTCTCGAACATCTTGTGAGTCATCTACGTTAAGTGATAACTAGTGGAGAAATATTCTAAGCAGTCAAAATGCAGCCTAAAGGACCGTGATACAGCCTCCGATCACCATATTTACAAGCAAACTAAGATTCTGCTGGGCAAGGAACACAAAGCCATGTAGGCGCAACAATTCCTTCTGGAATGTTACCGGAGGAGTTATCCAAATTTTGGCATCACACAGTTGGAAGCTCCCTCAATTACTTTAGAATGGAGATTAAGGCCCCGAATAAGCCATGGATTCCAAATATTGTGTGTAAAGAGTGTAGTGAACATTTAACACAGTGGGAAAGCGGTAAACACAGTCATTTAAAGGCCAGAACTGAAAAACCACATTGATGACTGCTATTTATATATTTGGTCAATTCACAAGGTCTCTTATCAGTCATATTGTTATAATGTCCTAACTGTATTTACACGTCGTACCATTTGCTATTAATCAGCATCTATTAAATATGTCGGTCCCTGAGATTTTGGAAGTTTTTTTCGGATGAACATGACAGCAATTTTGAAGTGTTAAAGATGCCTTTACTTTTTTCAAAAGATGTCTTAAGTGAATTGATAAGACCTTTCGATACAGAGATCTGAGCTGCTAGCATCTAAACTCAAAGAATGAAATCTTTTATCTCAAGGTACGAAAGTCCCAAAAAGAACTTCTTTCATTTTTTAACTCAGAAAATTATGTAGTCTTTTTTCACAAAAACTACACGTAGCATTGAAAAAATAATTATACAGTTATAATCAGTATATCGAATATTCTGCGTTATTTATGTATGAAGAATTAATAAAATTAATACCAGCTATTTATGCAATACCCTATCTATAAATATGTACACACATAAATACTTATGAATCCATACATAAATTTTTTTGTTGGTTTGTGGTCTTTGAAATCACTTATTTTATCCTTTTGTACACATGCATACATATGTACATATTCACATGTATGTAAGTACTTATACGTTTTTTTCAAAAATATTTAAAAGGAAAAAGTAGCCAGACTTTCTCATACTTGCACTTGGTATGTAATACAGATTTGTCCTGTATGTTTACACTTATACACAAACACACACACATACATCAATACAAAGATATATTTATAAACGTACTTGCGTATGTATACAATAATATGTATGTACAATTCATCAGTACGTGTTCTCTTTTGTATTTGCCAAATTGTATTACATTTCGTAGCCTTGGGAAATCTTTTGGTTTCCTTTATATAATTTGTGGATATATATGTATAAGAGAGTGTATGTGTGTCTGTGTGCTTTATATGTATTTCCCATGCAAAATGTATTCATTTGTATGCACTGTAATTTATTCGATTAAGGTTAATGTTTAATGCAAGTGTTAATTAAGAAATTATTATTTTTATATATTCATTACTAATACTTATGTAGGTAGATTATTAAACGTAAAGTAGAAGTAGGATTTATTGCTGAATTTAGGAAATTTACTAGAAGTTTTACAAGTAATTATATGAGTAGTTATAGATCATCTCTCCTACCTATAACTTTGACAGTTTTAGCATACTTGGAAAGCATATAGATGGTTATTTCGTGTGGCAATGAAAATAATTGCCAGAGAATATACATTTGATATTCAATAATCAAATTCAAACATGTTTCTAAAATATAGTGTTTTGTGTGAGGACTATACGCGCCACATAATAAAAAAAGCTAAATTTTCTATTGATTTAATGTTATTAAAGCAATTATTTCGATTAACTTTCTTCTCCAAATAAATAACTTTTGTTATTGGGTGTATGACTTAAAAAAAGATAGCGTATTTTTTAAACACGGTTTTTGCACCGAATGTTAGCTATGACCTTCTCCCATCTTTCTGGCAACATATGGATTCCGAGCCAAAAGAACGGCTCATCTTTTGAGGCCAAGAACGAGTCAAGGCGTTATAGGATATTCTGTTCCAAACTGAAGCGTACGCAAAGAGAATACGATTGAAATAAATAGTAGTTGGACGGGACAAGGTCTGGACTATAAGGCAGGTGAGGTAAAACTTCCCAGTCACTTCATGCTAAAAAGTTTTTAACAGGTATTGCAACATGTGCCCGAGTGTTGTCATGATGGAATATTACAGATTTATGTCTGGTCGCATATTCTGGGCATTTTTCGGTCAATGCTCGCTTCAAATGAATCAGCTGTGATTGGTACAGGTTTCCTGTGATGGTCTGGCTAGATTTCAGCACCTCATAATAGATAGGATACTTTTGGGCCCACCAAATACAAAGCATTATCTTAGTGCCATGAATATTTGGTTATGGTGTGGGCTTCAGGTACGATTTCTTACGCTTCTGGTTAGCTTAATCCAGATCCATTTTTCATCGCAAATGATGATTCGGTGTAAAAATGATTTTCTTTTATAGCGTTCATGCAGCATTTCGGACATGCAAAATCCTCTTTCATGGTCTCTCTGCTTCAATACCTATGCTAACCAATTTCCATGCTTTTGGATGAATCCTGTTGCTTGCAAACATTTTGAAATTGCTGATTGAGTAGCTCGCAATGAGTTTGAAAGGTCTTGTTGAGTTTGACAACAATATTCATGGAGTAATGCTTCAATTCTTGGTCTTGAAGCTTTTTTGGCTGGCCTGGGCGATCTTTGTCTTCCGTGTCATAATTACCACTTCTGAACCGTAGAGCATAAGCTCTTATTCTTTAGGATGAGATCATGACTTTAAGAAGTCTATAATGACTAGATAAGCTAATAAAAAATTATCTCTCCAGATAGTCCTTATGGAACTTTCACAGATTATTCAGTTTGAAGGAGGAAGGCAGTTTTTATATTGAGCATGTGGCTTTAAGAGTATCGTCTATTCTGGATGAAACTTTAGTCATTGCATAGCGGATTTACTGGCCGAAAAGAATACACAACACTTTACTTTACACTTTAACACTTTAATAGAAGGCTCTTGAATTAGCTTAATGTATGAACTTCGATATGATCATGCAGACTTGAGCACTGATGATCACAGCTAAGATACACACCACAACTATTTATGATTAACTAGTTGGACATTCATATTACAACCAAAGTTCTTACAGCTCTTAACACTGCAATGAGACTCGATGCTATAGGAGGAAATTTGTTCAGGTACACGCCCAGAAAGGAAAGAGAATAAAGTCTCTGATTGAGTCCGTACGAAGTCTTCTTTAATGGTTTATAGACAAATGGAGAGTAGAAGGCGGCATTGCATTAAATGGGATTCTTATGTCTTTTAGACTAACGACTCACTGCATTGATATTCAGCCTGACACCATAAACTGTAAACTGGCTAAGATTGTCGGGTAGATGAGAACTTGAAATCTTTAATGGAATCTCTTTTCTTCGTCTCAGACAAAGCCAGTGAACTTGTGTGGTGGAAAGCTTTTGCAAAATCATCTAATTGTAAGACCTTTGATGGGATTTTGCGGACTGCGGCAATGATGATCTTAGCAATGTTGCTTACCATGTTATTAAAGGATTTTTTAGCTGTGATAAACTGGTAGCCCGTCAATATTTTGGAAAATGGGATTGTTTTGAAGTCCAGATATAGGGATATGGTTTGTATTAAATACACCAGCTCCAAACCATTCTGCGATAGGATCTTTAAGAAGTCAATTATGACTGGACCAACAGTCTTTTCGATTAAGTTTTATTGGTGTCTGTACTGATGATTTAAGGTCAAAAAAGATTTTATTTGATTTTATTTATTTTATTATTTTGCATGTATCTTTCAGAGTAACAAGTCAGGTAGAGATTGGCTAATGTGGAGAGTACTTGGGTCTCTACCGAAAGTGGGGAACCCTTTAAATCTGCCATGTCATCACGTAATCTGTCGGGCATCTCTAAATTAGATAGGGTTGCTCTTTACTGTTCGTGACCGATTTACTGGTGTGCTACTATCATCATACACACTTGGGGTCCTTAAGAAACTCCTTGATAGCACCCAGCCTGGAAAGTGTCTTGACAGTACATATATGCTAACAAGGGTTATGTGACCTGTGTTTAACAGTTTTCCATCGATGGCTTTGACAAAAACTCTGCGGGCTCAACTGACTAAAGAAGAAGAGGCAGTACGATGTTTTATCTGCCGTAACTCGTGCATCGCCGAAGACCTTAGTCGTTTAATGCAATGCTCCTTTCTTCTGGTATCACTAAGGGACCCAGTTCAATTTCTTTCTGCATGACCTGTGGGATTTATGGAAGACGTCAAGTCAAGTGTATAAATTACATCATTTGTGCATCAGAAAGGTTTTCAAGTTTTTGAAATAACTTGCGAAACTTAAGTTTACCAAACTTTACTGCAATATTTTAGAGTGTATTGAAAGGTTCCAACATGAATCACATCAAACCGTACTTAAAACATATGTTGGGATTTTGATTTTTCTTTCATTCCTTCTTTTTATTTTACCCATTCTTAATGTTGTGGTGTATTCGCATAAGCAATACGTATGTAGATACAAGCAAATGTTGAACGTGTATGCTCCTGTGTGTCTGCGTATGGAAAAGAGTAAGTGTATAGCAAGTCCCATTCCTCAAATGGCATTCCATTTAATTGGTTTTTATTTTCTGGATGCCATAATCATTCAGTAGATTTTTCTCGGTTTTCATTACTCGTTGTTCTTCATGTTGTTGTGTAGAGTAGAGTAGAGGAAATTGCGTATGCAAAACATGTTCTGAATACAAATGTATCCGAGGCTGTTGTCGTTGTTGCAGTTATTAAGCTTTAGGTATTTAATACATAGAAATAAATTCATATTTATATAATTCATATTTATATTTATGTGTATGAGAGCTTACGTTAGTATAAATACTAGACTGGCTCAGGGATAAAGGTTTTTTGTAGTTACCCTTGAAAATTTAAGTTTAGTTTAGGTTCATTTTAAGTTTTTATTGGAATTTCTTGTTGTAAGCTTAAGTTTTGAACTTTAATTTTAATGCAAGAACGAAATCGTGATTGTTCTGTGAAAGTCAAGCGGGACTAATGTAGACACATACATACATCTCTCAAATGAACGTATTTATACTATAGAGATGTGTAAATATTTATATGAATTGTTAGTACTTTAAACAAATCAGGGCAATCTGAAAAGGCCTTTAAAAATCAGAGAGCCAATAATATAGAATAGTGTTTGGCACTCATAGCCACCAGGGGAAGAACTAGACAGACTTTTACGATGTACACAACACGAAATGAAATGAAAACAAATGAAACATTGCAATACATTTACTAATGTGGTATGTTGTGACTGTTCCCACCACTGTTATGGAATATGACTGACTTATCGTTTCAGTTTGTTTGTTATAAAGTAAATTTTCAGTCTGCTTTGGTAAAAACGAGTATAAATGCATATGAATTATATTTGAGAATACCTACATAAATACACAGGTAAATAACAATTTTTTTTAATGTTTATTATGAATGTATGTGTGTTGATAAATTAATACCGAGTAATTTCAAAGAGTTTTGCGGAAATTTAAATTGTGTGGTTAAAGAAAATTTTCAATATAAAATTATAATGTTTTTTTGTTGTTGTTGCTGGTGGTGGTATTTGCATACGCTATATCTGTGCAAGATTTATGAATGTAATTTAATTTTCCAGTAATTAATGTTATTTACAAAATATTGGAAAATATTGTACGCTTATAATTGAAGAATTTTGTTTAGAAAACATTAGTTTCTAAGGTCGGCTATAACATAAATTACACTAAGCAATTTGTTATATTTGATATTACAAAATATGAAATTACAAATGTAAGACTGGCTGATGGTAACAATTTTAGAGTATTTATGGATATAAATGTAAACGAATACTAGGAAGTGAAGGGAACTTACACAACACTTGTCAACGTGAATAGTTCTATGGTGATAGGGAACGATTCTTCATCTAGGAGGAAGTAAATTGCAATTTTATTGCACGAATTTTGATGCTACCACCAGTTTTAAAATTAGTCAATGTATCCCTTATGGACAGTCTGATTAGTTAGCTGTCTCCAGTATATATTGTTATGTTTTAACCTTTTTAAAAGGTTGGTTTATTTACTGTAAATAAACCGGATACTTTTGATTGCAAATAAAAAGCAGTTTTAGTAGTTTAAAATTGTAACAACTCTTTATTTACATAAAATGTACAACATCAACAGTTCAAATAGTCACCCAGTGTCTTTATACACGTTTATCAATTCGCAGAAATGCACACACACACTTTATAATGTACAAGCTCAAATGTAAACGACAGTTGATGTTAACTCTAAAAGCTCCAATGATGAACTCAATCACGACTTCCACCGGCTGATGGTAACAATTTTAGAGTATTTATGGATATAAATGTAAACGAATACTAGGAACTGAAGGGAACTTACACAACACTTGTCAACGTGAATAGTTCTATGGTGATAGGGAACGATTCTTCATCTAGGAGGAAGTAAATTGCAATTTTATTGCACGAATTTTGATGCTACCACCAGTTTTAAAATTAGTCAATGTATCCCTTATGGACAGTCTGATTAGTTAGCTGTCTCCAGTATATATTGTTATGTTTTAACCTTTTTAAAAGGTTGGTTTATTTACTGTAAATAAACCGGATACTTTTGATTGCAAATAAAAAGCAGTTTTAGTAGTTTAAAATTGTAACAACTCTTTATTTACATAAAATGTACAACATCAACAGTTCAAATAGTCACCCAGTGTCTTTATACACGTTTATCAATTCGCAGAAATGCACACACACACTTTATAATGTACAAGCTCAAATGTACACGACAGTTGATGTTAACTCTAAAAGCTCCAATGATGAACTCAATCACGACTTCCACCTCTGCCACTATTTATACACACGCCATCTTTCGTGAATCTTCTACAATGATCCTAATGGACAAACTTGTACATTCGAATTCTAAAGCTTTCGATGTCAATGTTAGCAGTTTAAACATTTAGTGTTGCCATACTTATAAACAATGCTAATAACCGCATGCTATCAACATTGTTGATAAGTAGAAGCTTCTACTAATGGATGTGTTTACAAACATGATGAATGTTGCAGTCAGTCGTTACAGACCGTTAAATTCAAATCGCTATTGCAAAATCGTAACAATATATTGGGTGTATGAAAAATGCAGAATTTACAATGGATGGCGTATTTTTTGAACGCTGTTTTTGTTTTTAATAAACTATATGTCGTTTTCAAGAATACATATCTGTTATTTATTCTCACTTTGTTATTGAACGTTATAGTGTGAACAACAAAGTTCTTTTGCTTTGAAAATGTAAAATTTTGTAGCAACAAAGCGTAATATGCGGGAAGTTTGGCTTTTCTTCTTTAATTTAGAAAAACTGCCGCTGAAGTACACCGATTGCTTACCAAAGCTTATGGTGAATGTATTCCATCGAATTCAACGTGCGAGACAGGATTTGTGCGGTTTAGAATTGGTGATTTTGACAAGGAAGAAAAAGATCGCCCAGGCGAGCCAAAAAAGTTAGAGAACCAAGAATTGGAGGCATTACTCCATAAAGTTTTTTGTAAAACTCAACAAGAGCTTGCAAAATTATTGGGAGCTACACAATCATTGTGTGTGAAGCCCGACAAACCAGCCGATTCGACAACAAAGCCAAATATTCATGGCAATGAGGTAATGCTCAATATTTGGTGGGAGCAAAAGGGTCCTATCTATTATAAGCTGCTGAAATCTGACCAGACCATCACAGAGAACCTTTGCCGAGCGAAACTGATTCGTTTTAAGGGAATATGCGGGCAGAAATGGAACCGTAATATTCCATCATGACAACGCACTGCCACATGTTGCAATACCAGTTAAAAAGTATTTAGAATGAAGTGGTTGGGAAGTTTTATCTCACCCGCATATTACTCCAGACCGTGTCCTGTCCGACTACTATTTGTTTCGATTGGGATACGCTTCACATTGGAACATAATATCCGATACTGGCTTAATACATTCTTGGCCTCAAATGATGAGCAGTTCTTTTTGCTCGGAATCTATATTTCACAAGAAATATGGGAAAATGTCATAGCTGACAATGTTGTAGAAATGTTTCCAAATAAAAGCTAGAAATATGATAAAAAATCCAGAATTTTTAAGTCATACACCCAGTATTATCAATCTACTTTAGGAATACATCCTTTGTACTCAATGGTGGGTGTATTATCATTTTGCTCTCCCTTGATATGCCAAGCTGTGGTCATTTGAAAATTACCAATTAGGTAGCTAGTAAGGTAACTGAATCCATGTAACCGGTACGTAAATGCCAAACGTTGACTACTTTGGATCGGCTGCCAGACAGTCTATTTGTAATCTATGTAAGGTC
This sequence comes from Calliphora vomitoria, assembly GCA_942486065.2. Taxonomy (NCBI): domain Eukaryota; kingdom Metazoa; phylum Arthropoda; class Insecta; order Diptera; family Calliphoridae; genus Calliphora; species Calliphora vomitoria. The sequence continues at coordinate 35,311,853 of OW818031.2, read as the reverse complement.
AATTGACCCCCTAATTAAAATAACTTGTCACGTAGCTAATTATGTGACTAGTGGTGACCCTAAATTATAGGTAATATCACTAGTTCGGGACAGTCATATAGAACTGCTGGGTACAGACTTAGTGCAGTGTTATTTAACCTGAAACTTTAGATATAAAAAGGATTTAGAACTGAAAAAGGTGAATGGATGGAATAGGCCGTGAAATCTTTAATGATATATCTTTTTTAATCGCAGACGGGACCAGTGAACTTGTGTAGTGGGCAGTAAGTTCATTGATGGTATATTTCGGCACTAATTATCTCACACATCACAATATTTAAGGCTCTTTTGCTACTATGAACTGGTTACTCTTATTGTTCTCAACTCTCGAATAATACTCGTTACTTCAGACATGGAACAGAATAAAGTTTGAACAGACTCTACGATGTTTTGGCGAACTTTGGGACATCATTGACTACTACACAACCAAACCTTTCGGCGATTGGGTGTTTAAGACGCCTATTATGACTGGATCATTTGAGAGAGAATAATATTATCGAGTTAGACTTTATGGGCTCTGCTCTTATTAAAACAGTATCTGGAAGACGTTTTATAAATGATACGAACTATATTGCATGTATCTTTCAGAATACCAAGTTAGTTTAACGTTATTCAAGTTAAGATTTTACCCATAAACAGGGCTGAGAACTGGCTAATGATCAGGTAAACAAGAAGGATATTTAGATCAATACAGAAAGCCAGGGAGCTTTTAAGTCTCCCATTGTATCATTAAATCTGACAGGCATCTCTAAACGAGATCCGGTTACTCTCTACTGACAGTTACATTGCGGATACTGGTCGAGACCGATTTATTGGTGTAATATAAATTGACACCTTTTAGGCACCCTGTGAAAGGTCACTATAATATTGGATATTATAATACAATATTCATAAAATGTTTTGAAATATTAATTAATCATATTTTTAACCAGATTTTTATACCCTTTACCTTCGTGAGAAGGGTATATATAAGTTTGTCATTCCGTTTGTAATTTCCACAATATAATTTTCCGACCCTAAAAATATATTCTGGATCCTTATAGATAGCGGAGTCGATTAAGCCATGTCCGTCTCTCTGTCTGTTGAAATCAATTTTTCTGAAGACCCCAAATGACTTACAAACTTGATTCATACATCAATATATCAGGAATTCTTCTTGCTCAGTTGCTATTTCAAATCGAGAAAGAAATGAAGATATAAGGAAATAACAGGGCCAACCTCGATTTTTGGTCTATTTTTTATCTATATCTGGTTTACTAAGTCATTAATATAGACAATATCGATATCTAATGATAAATATTTCAAAGTCCATTGCACGATCTATATAAGGCTATAGTAAATTGTACCTACAATGGGTCAAAATCGGGAACTCGATTTTTTATTTTTTACCAAAAAAATTTTTTTTTCATAAATTTTTTTTCACTAGTAAATTAAAAAAAAAAAAAATTTAAAATTAAAAAAAATTAAGAAAAACTATTTCGAAAAAAAAAAAAAAATAAAATTTTAAAACAATTTAAAAAAAAAAAAAAATTTTTAATTTTTATTTTAAAGTGTAATTTGGTGAAGGATATATAAGATTCAGCACAGCCGAATATAGCTCTCTTACTTGTTTTTAATTTTATTGGTAAAAATTGTAAACATTTTTTTAAATAATAGAACAAGTAACGTCATATGTACTTCATCCACATATCACGGAAATAGAGCGATTTAAGAAATTACCACAAATTTCCCTTATTATTCTTAAAACCTCAATGCTTCACAACTTTTTAAGTTAATTATTAACAAAAATGCATCTGATTTATAATAAAGGGGGGAATATTTACTCTTCCAAATAAACAGTTCTTGGCATTTACTAATTGTGTCCATATTTTATTTGTTATAAACAGACGCACAACTCATAATTACTCATAAGATATGTAAGTTTCTTTTAAAGAAAATATTAAGCATATTTATTTTCAATTTATTATCTTTTGAAAACATGTGAATTTCTTTTCCGAATTGCAAGTGCAACACATGTAGCCAATTACGTTGTTATTTTTATTCTTGCTTCCCCTGCATTTTATGCTGCCATCTTCTTTCTGCTGCTTGCTACTCTGGTTCTTTAAAGTAGTCACATTTTCGTGTTTCATTAGGGCCATCAGGAAATATACTTACTTATTTCGTAACATATTTTTAGGTTTTTTTGTTCGTCTTGTTTTCGTTTCTTTTTCATCATTTATTTGCTTCCTTTCTTTTTGTTTTCTGACTGACTGATTGTTTTGTATGTCGTCTTTGAAGTTTTCTTACTTAGATAAGATGGAAAATGTTTTATAAAGAAGTGTGTTTCTTTTTATATTAGGCTGGTGCAAAGTTTTGGATTGTAAAAAGGGAAAGGTGAATAATATAAACGCGAAACATACTTATACCCTTTTTTGGAACTGAGTCAGAACCGCAGTTAAAACTCAGTTTCGAAGTTACAGTAGCAAAAAGAGCGATTTTGTGAAAAGGGGACAGAAAAGCACTATTTACTTGCATAAAAGAAAACGTTTTAAAATTTATAAAATTGTTACTTCATTTTTATTTAGCAACTGATTTGTGTACTGCTAATGTTGTTTGTTTCTTCTTCAAGGAAAGTTCACTATGGTCACCAAGAGTTTATATTGTCAGTCTTATAATGCCATGTTACCTACACAAATAAACCCAACGTTGTAACGTCTTTCATTCACTTGTTATAGAATCATGACAGACCTTGAAAGGAGTTAATAGAAAAATCTATTGCTAAATTTACTGATTGTTCCAAATAAGCCTATTTTATAAATTTGTTGTAACATATAGCAGAATGCTCGATGATTTTCAAATTAAAACTCTGGACTGATGGGGCTTGTAAGTTAGTTGATTATTATTAATTTCATCTCGAATTTCAGTTATATTTTAAATGATAAATCTATATTTTTGATAGGAAGGACCTATTTAACACAACCTTATTATATGTAATTATTGAAAAATAAATCATTGTTAAAGTGATATGGTTTCCAATTGCAAGTTAAACAAAAAGTTTCGTTGATCATCATTTACTCTTTAGTTACATATACAATCGAGTTTTTTATTAAGATTCGAAGGACCAATTTTTTTTGGCGAATTTGATTCTTTTACATATAAACAACACTTACGTTGCCATATCAATGTGACTGTGATGCAAACATATGAAGTCTTTGACTTTATAGACTACTTAACCGCTCGCTACCAGAAACATTTCTTTGCCCTGTATCAGCTTTCCCCTCCCCCCTCTTAGTTGGGTGTGTGTGTGCCAGCTGTGCATCATGATGCAAAAGATACATAAACAAACAGGCAAACAAACAATGATACAAAACATCATTTTGTACTATGTAGTAAGTACGTGGAAGTAAAATAGTTGTACAACAAGAAGTAAGTTGCATGAAAGACAGGTCACATGTCACATTACGTGGCTGTTAAGGAAACATAAATTTTAAGACTTGATAAAGGTTGGCTGGTTTGGTTGGATGTTCGTATGTCTGTCTTGTCTTGTTGTTTTGGTTTAAATACAAGTGGCAAAGAAGGAAATAGTTACAAGTGCAACATTGTACATAAGTGCATATATAGTTATGGAATTTTATTGTAACTATACATAAGAGGGGCTCACTAAAAAACTATAACTTGTAATACCACAGAAAAATTAAGTTTGTATAAAACGTGTCACTGTTTTGTGCGTATTTTGGGCTGTATTCATTATTGGATCATACTTCTTTAATGAAATTTAATAAGTCTCAATCTAATTATTCAATTATGGAACTATGTAGAATGTTTAGCATCCGTTTCTGCTATTAAAAAGTTTCTTCTATACTTGAAAATTCCACCTTTCAACGTTATAATTGACCATTCCGAAAAAAATGGATTGTGAGTAAAAATTATGTGTCAGGATTACAGCTAGATAGTGATATTACTCAACAAGCAAATGACTTTGAGATTGATCTTGGCAAAGGTTCAGAGAATGTTATACCAGAGATATTATCTCGCTCATATGCGGAGAATGATCTTACGGAACTCTCTGAGTGTGTTCTAGATGTAGATTAGTTTGAAATTGAGAATTATAAATCATGAAGGCAAAAATGTCTGAATAACATAAAAATTTGGGATTTTTTAAAATTTTTAGCTTTTATTTTGAAACATTTGTACAATATAAATTTATTAAAATATTGGACAAAAGGTCATTACTAACGACCTTTTTTTCATCTGGCAACATATGGATTCTGAGCAAAAATAACAGCTCATCTTTTGAGGCCAAGAACGAATCAAGCCAATGTATCCCAGACATCGCTGCATCGATCGAAACAAATTTTAGTCGGGCGGAGCACGGTCTGGACTATAAAGCGGGTGAAGCAAAACTTCCCAACCACTTTATTGTAAATACTTTTTAACAGGTATTGCAACATGTGGCCAAGCGATATCATGGTGGAACATTACGGTATCATATTCTGAACGGCCAATGCTCGCTTCAAACGAATCAGTAGCGTTCGGTATAGGTTCCTTGTGATGGTTTTGGTCCCAATAAAAATATAGAGAAATACCTTAACGCCATGGATATTTGGCTTTGTTGTCGATTCGGCTGGTTTATAATCAGCGGGAGATTTTTGATACCAAAATAGGAAAATATTGTCAAAATATTGGCCTGTCGAATAATTCGAATATATAAAATACTGGAAACCTGTGGGATTTTCAAACAGGAAAAATTGGTAAACGGTTTCCGGTTTCGGTTTTTGAATACTCTTACTCTTACAGTAAGTGGAGCTCGTTGACATAGTTGTTTCCCCCTATATTGGTTTACATCAACATCAACAACAACCCACATAGTCCGTGACATGCATCAGTCATTTCCTTAACGTGTGCTCTCTTATTTCTTTGATCTGAATTGGCCCCTTAGATCGTGTAATTGGATTTCTTTTAATCAGATTACTTGAAGCCAAAAGTAACAATTCAACTACTGGACGTCGCGTACTCTCTTGTCAGAATTGGAATCCATTTGTCAAATGTCTATGCCAAAAAGCTTACTAAGTACTTACCACCCATACATTGAGAAAACTCAACGGTCATGGAAAATTTCGCAAAAGATAGCGTATGTTCCAGCAAAACCGTAGATGCCATTTTCCCGATGATCTATTCCATACATAACAATCCTGTGTACTTTACGGATTCGGTGAAAAACAACAATCTAATGAAAACAACTAAGAAAGTATTATCGGTCAAGCCCGACCATATAATACACTGCAGTGTGTGTGAGCAAATCATTATTCTATTAAAATTTCATTAATTTTTTTCGGAAGTGTGCCTTGTATGGGTGCTTTGACCAATTATGGACCGATTGCCATGGACTTTTTTCAGGATACCAACATTTTTAAGACATTAATATTCGTTAAAGTAATTTTCGAAAGTGGGCCTTACATGGGAGCTATATTCAATTCTGAATCAATCCGCTCAAAAGTTCTACTTATGCTTAATAAAAGGTTTTAAATAAAGGGTTTTCCAACAAGAGGTGTTATTTTGAATCACCCGGTATTTCGGTAGCTGTCACGTTTGAAGCTTTTAGTCTTTGACATTTGGACAAGTAGAAACTACGCCATTACTAAAAATGGAACGATACACGCTTCATTAACGCACTGAAATTATTAAAATTCACTACAAAAATGGTTAAATCTTGCAGTCACTGTAGCTTAAAGTCTTGTAGCTTAAAGTCTTGAAGATAACCCAGGTTTGTCCCTTCCCCGTTGTTCTTTGGAATTGGGCATTCCACAAACGTCATTACACCGTATTTTGCATAACGAGTTGGGTCTTAAGGCTTATAAAATTCAGTTAACACAAGAACTCAAGCCGGCCGATCATCAACAACGTCATGTCTTTGCTGATTGTGTATTTGTTATTATCTCTCGAAGAGGTGATCACAATTGGCCACCGATATCTTGTGATTTAACACCTTGCGACTTCTTCCTTTGGGGCCACGTGAAAGATAAGGTCTACGCCAACAGCCCAGCGTCGATTCAAGACCTCAAAGATAGAATTCGTGAGGCTATCGAAGACATAGGACAGCCACTTTGCGATTTGATTATGGAAAATTTCATGAAAAGGATATGGTCCTGTAAGGGTTGGCCATTTGGCTGATGTTGTTTTTCATTATTAACGGCATAGCTTCCTCTTTATTATGAAATAAACATCCGATCATTTATCTCAAAAAATGCTATTTTTCTTTGAATACCAAAATAACACCTCTTATTGGAAACCCCTGTATATAAAATTTATTTGTGGAGAAATGTTTATGGATATCTATATAAATCAAGCATTTATGGCAGATAAAGTCCTATTTCGGGAGGACATTTGTATGGGGACTAAGTGAAATAATGGAAAAATTTTTACCAGTTTCAATATGATACGTCTTTGGACCGAAGACTATATCAACAATGTGCCAGATTTTATTTAAATACTGCCAGCCAGACGGATATACGGACGAATATCAATCGGTATACTTTAGACTAAAAAGTCTTGGGTATTGCAAACATCAGCACAATGGCATAATACCCTCCCCACTGTGTTGGTGTAGGGTATAAAAACTATGTTTTCTATTTAATTCATATCTTGCGCTCATTTGGGGACAATCTTTATTAACTGAAAACAGTGATCGGCATAAAGATAACATATTATTAACTTTACATCTCTGGTGTAATCGGACCTGCTATTAATTGTGATTTTTGTTTTTTAAATTGATAATGTTTATGAACTTCTTATTGTTTATTGGTAAACAACTGACATTCATCCATTGATGGCTAATATTGCTGACTACTGACTTAACATGTTAGTCAGGAATCATTAAGTTTCAACAGTTTGAATTACTTTGAGCATTGTTAAAAATATGATAGAAAGTAGAAGAATAATTCGTATTGAAATAGTTTATTGTATAGAAAACCAAAACACATGCACGGATTTAATTTCAAAGGAACTTAAAAAAAGGGTATCTTCTATTACAAACAATATGTATCTCAAAATCTAAATTCTTAAATTCCTCTTATTATTTTATAACTCATTTTTACATCCAACATTGCTGCTGATGTTTTCAGTTCCGTTTCCGTTCCAACTGCTGTTGTTCGTCTTTATCCTTAGTTTATATATTTTTTTATACATTTTTGATATTGATTGCACCCCAGTTGACATTTTTAATCTTGTCAAATTCATGCCCTTCAATATGAGATGGTAAAAAAAGGAAAAAATAAACTCAAAAATGGAAACTGATACTCGTGCTAAAATGAACAATTCCAAAAACATGTAAATGAAAAATGTGTGCTACATGCTGCTGCATGCAGCATTCCCAAATGAAAAATTGTTAGTTTGTTGTTAAACCTTTAACTGTTCAAACAAAAAAATAAAAAGAAAAAAAGAATTAACAATTCCAATTTGTAGGACAAATAACAATAAAGAAAAATGAGAGAAAAAAACTTCAATGAATATTAAATAGTAGCAATTTTTAATGAAATATGAATATTTGATTAAGTTTTGAAAATATGCTGGTGGATAATTGATATTTGTCAAGTATTTGAGGTAAATTTAAAGGGGTATTTTATAAAAGAAATAAAGAGTAATTAAATACTTATTTGTTAATTAATTTTAACAAATTGAAAATGATTTGTAAATCTAATATGTCTATGTAAGTTGGCCGATATAATGTTCAGCAACCTTCTGTTTAACAAAAAATTCAATTAATTTCCGAAACTTGAAAAAAAACTATTGTTTAAATTCCCAAACCAGTGAAAAATTAATGCACCCACCATACTAAACACCAATTCAAAGGCTGTCATTCACAAAACTGCTGAGTGAAAGAACTAAACAAAAAAAAAAATTCTAGCAAAAAATAAATTGTTCAAAAAAACATTTATTCCAACAACCTTGTTTTCAAATTGGCAATTGATTGGCGGCTGCCTTTAGGTGTTTACGTAAATAAAACAAAAAAACCAAAAATAATATTCATACGTATGTACATCTACATTCAATTATCATGTTCATAAAACAAATGGAAATCTACAACCCACCCATATGCTCCCTCCCTCTTCCATAAACATTCAACACATGTGAATTGTAGTTTTTTTTTTGTGTTTAATTTGTATAAATGTGCGATAACAAGTCATTGTTTTGGAAAATATAAAATGTATGATCAAAAAAACGACCTTAAACATAAATTTCAATATAATTATGTTGGACATTTTATATTTTTTGCTGTTCTTTTACAAATAGAGCGAAAACTAGAAAAAAGCTCAAACAATCAAAAATTTAAAAACACAAACATACATACGGGTGTTGTTTTTTGTTTTCACTGTTTGACCAGCCTCATTTTTGAAGAAGTCCACCTCATATGGCCCACAATTTTGCAGTCAGTTATCATATTCTTTATAACTGACTTTAATTAAAATTTGTTAAAGCCATTTGAATTAAACTCCAAAACGTAGTTGATGTTCCCAAATAAAATTAAGTTTACCATGTTTTAAACAAAATATTTCAAAATGTTTATAATAGAGCGGAAACTAGAAAAAAAAAACTCAATCAATAAAATTAAAATTGTGCATTTATCTTTGCTCGTTGCACTAGTAACAAAGTTTTTTAAATTTTTCATTCTAAACAACAAAGTTTAAAAAAGCTTGTCAAAAGGTCAAAGGGAATCCCGCAATTCCTAAAAATTGGAGCGAAAATCTCAAAAATGGTATTTTTTACAATTTTACCCACAGCTTCTAAATGTCCTTCGGGGCAGGGAAAATGCTTTAAATATAAATAGGAATCACACCAGGGTTTCCAAAACTGCTTTCCGTTTTCTAATCCCAGCTTTGGGATTTTAGAACATGTGGTGCAAAGTTAAAATTTTGATAAAAAATAGGTCAAATTGCGAAGGGGGTAGGAGCGACATCTTCGAAAAATATGACATGTTTTTTATACCAAAATATTCTCCGTAAAGATGTCTTACAGAAAAACATAAAACTGTTATATATTCTTAAAGAAAGTTTTATTTTAATAAAAAAAGAGTTAAGTCACCTTTTCGCCCAAAAAACAGCAAAAATCTACAAATTTTTGAATTTTTAAACTGAAAATCGTTTATTTTCCGATCCGTAATCGATATTGTTCTGGAATTTTTTGCATATTATTGGTAATTTAGTTATCTAACTAATGAAAAAACTCAAGTCCATTCGGTTCAAAAGTACGCCCTATATTTTTAAAAAAGCAGACCAAGGTATGGCAAAATTTAAAAATTTAAATTTTGAAATGCTTATAACTCGGAATTTGGAAGAGATAAATAGCACATACAAGCATGTTTTTTTCAAGACCTAGCCGAGCGCTTCCCGAAAATTTAAAAATCTTTGAAATTGAATGGGAAACAAAAAAATGGCACGTGTTTAAAAATTTTACATGTCGAAGGTACCCTAATTTGAGCCGCCGCGCCTAGAGCATTTGTGGGGTCCATACTCTTTGGCTACTCCCACGTCAAATTTTGTCTCGATCGGGCCATCCGTTTAGAAATGCCAGATTTATTTCCAAAAAATTTTGATTCTGCCCCACTGTGCAGCATTATATTTTTTTGTATGAAAAAAAAAATTTATTTTTTGACAAAATCAAGTTTTCCTGCGAAAATGTTGAAAATCGTAATTACCAATCAAAAACTTATTTATTTAAAATAAAAAATTTAAAAATATTTAATAACTTTGTAAATAAGCTATTAATCGATAAAGGAACTCAATCAATGATCATTCATATTTGAGAGCCCGATCTGTGTAAATATTTAATCGAGCTTGACCTGTGATCGCAAAGCAGCTCAATCTGTGATCAGTTATGTTTCTGGCCAAAACAATTTTAAATCTTTAATATCTTCATAAATAAGCGATTAATCCCAGAAAAGCAAACAAAAGTCGATCCTTCATATGAAAATTAATTTTAATCTTCTTAAATAAATCTTTAACTGAACTCGATCTGTGATCAGTGTATTTCTGACCAAAAATCCGATGTTTATATTAAAAGTTAAGAAAATCTTAAATTTTCAATAAATTCGTAAATAAGTTAAATCTAGAAAATGAGCTCGATTTGTGATCACTAAAACTTCTGACAAACGATTTATTTTTTATTTGAGAAATACAATTCTTAACTTTTTAATAAAGTCGGTCTTTGATCACTAAAATTTTAACAAAAATCAATATTTCATGTAAATTTTTTTATAAATCAAAAATTTCGTAATTAAGCGATTAATCGATAGAAAAGCTTAATCTGTAATCGTATAATTTCTGATCAAAAATCAATTATTATATGTATTAAAATTTAAAAATTATATAAATAAAAGAGTAACGTTACTGACTGACTGATTCATCATCGCACAGCCCAAACGACTGAAGCTAGAATTATGAAATTTTAACTGTGGGTTCCTCCCTTCCCAAAACGATCCGATAAAAACGGGTAAATTCCGTAACCTTATATCTTCATAAACTAATAAAGATACAAAAAAACTTAAAATTGCATGTTACTCCATTTAAAAAATAAGCTGGCAGGTGTTTCGTACTTTTTCGAAATTCGAACCTTTTATGGGAGAAAACGGGTAAAAACTCTATTTTGGTACTTTTTTGGCACCCTATGTATCTTTTAAACTAATAAACATAGAAGCAAATTTTAAATCGTATTCTTTACTTATCAAAAAATAACATATATATATATGGTACTTTTTGGAAATTTGAAAGCTTAAGGGATAAAAATTGTGTTTATTTTTGGTACTTTTTCATAAAATATGTTTTTTTTTATAATTTGACATAGAGATACGAATATTTTATTACGATACAGAAATTTATTTGAATATAATGAGGTACCAAAAAGGGGATAAAATCGGGAAAATACATTTTATTTGAAATTATTAAGCCAATTTTGATAATTATTTTTAAAGTTAGCTGATATGTATCTGAGTGAAGTTAGTCTTAGGAATAGGGGATAATATTTAGGTACCAAAATGTGAGAACTTTTTTATTGTTCTAATGGTACTTTTTGAATTTTCTATAACAATGGACTTACAAATATGAAATTAAGCATATATGGTCCTAAGTGAGTGAGAATTCTAGGGGGAGACTTTTTGGTACTTTTTCTTTATTCGAATGGTAGTTTTTGTAATGAATTACTAAACATGAAACTAGAGACATGTTATCCTGAATTAGTATTAATTTACAAAGCGAGACTTAATAGTACTATTTATTTAATCCAATTGGGGTAGCGAAGCGCACCGGGTCAGCTAGTAATATATAATTAAATAATGAATAACTTTGAATACAAGTGTTTTGTTTAATCAATAATAGGAGCGAGATCTAAGATTACTCATTTATCTAACCGAAAATCGAGTTTTTATACATACATCCTCAATCATTTTGTAAATTCATTCATAATTCTAACCCAAAATCGAGTTTTTTTATAATCCAAAAACTTTGTAAATATGTGTATCTGTTTTATCAAGAAAACTTATATGTGATCACTGATATTAAAAGTTGATCTTTTATATGAAAATTTGAAATATCGAAAATTGATATTTTAAATCGATATTTGAGAAAAAATTAAATTTTCCAAAACTGAAAATTTTTAATCATTTTTATTTCAGAAAAACAGCCATCTGTGATTATTCTACAATAATTTCTAACCAAAAATCTATATTTCATATGATTATTTGAAAACATCTTCAAACTTCCATATCTGCATAAATACTCCTTTAAGCAAGAAACGAAGCTTGATTTCTGATCAGTCGTATTTCTGAAAAGATGATCGATCTGTGATAACTTAAATTTCTGAGATAAAAATCGATCCCTTATATTACGATTTATTTATTATATGAAAAATAAAAACATCCTAATGTAGAAAAGGAACTAGACCTACGATCGCTCAAATTTCCATTGCATATGAACATTTGCAACAATCTTTGTAAATATTAGTTTAATCGATAAATAATAAGCTCGATTGTTTATATAATGAAACTCTGAAATCGTCAATATTTTATTTCATTGTTATGTACTGAAGGTCTTTAAAACTTATACTAAAGGACACACTTGTATGCCCAATTATTAAGTTAGAACCCCCCTCTTTTGACTTAAATCTATATAAATATATAAATGTCTTTGCAAGTTTGTTTGTTTATTTGTTTGTTTGTTTGTTTGTTTGAGCATCACGCCTAAACGGCTGAATCGATTTTATTGAAATTTGGAACGTAGATAGATCCTTACTTGGAAGCGTCAATAGGCTATAACTTTTTTCAATACTTGGACCAGAAAGGGGTAAACAGGGGGTAAACAGCAATAATATAATTAATCTTTAACAGAGTGATGGTACAAGTAGAGTGCCGCAATAATATATATGGTTAAAACAATCATATATATGATTGTCACAATAACTTGCATGATTGAGTATGTAATAATACACTTATTATTCGATGCTGCACTGAATGATTACTCATCAGTGCTGACTAATCAGTGCTGATGAAAACATCATCAGTGCTGATGAAAACATCGTCAGTACTGATGAAAACATCGTCAGTGCTGATGAGAACATCGTCAGTGCTGATGAAAACATCGTCAGTGCTGATGAAAACAACGTCAGTGCTGACTAATCAGTGCTGATGAAAACATCGTCAGTGCTGATTAATCAGTGCTGATGTAAATATCGTCAGTGCTGATTTAAACATCGTCTGATTAATCAGTGCTGATGTAAATATCGTCAGTGCTGACTAATCAGTACTGATGAAAACATCGTCAGTGCTGATGAAAACATCGTCAGTGCTGATGAAAACATCATCAGTGCTGATGTAAATATCGTCAGTGCTGATGAAAACATCGTCAGTGCTGATGAAAACAACGTCAGTACTGATGAAAACATCGTCAGTGCTGATGAAAACATCGTCAGTGCTGATGAAAACATCGTCAGTACTGATGAAAACATCATCAGTGCTGATGTAAATATCGTCAGTGCTGAAGAAAACATCGTCAGTGCTGATGAAAACAACGTCAGTACTGATGAAAACATCGTCAGTGCTGATGAAAACATCGTCAGTGCTGATGAAAACATCGTCAGTGCTGATGAAAATATCATCAGTGCTGATGTAAATATCGTCAGTGCTGATGAAAACATCGTCAGTGCTGATGAAAACATCGTCAGTGCTGATGAAAACATCGTCAGTACTGATGAAAACATCATCAGTGCTGATGTAAATATCGTCAGTACTGATGAAAACATTGTCAGTGCTGATTTAAACATCGTCAGTGCTGATGAAAATAACGTCAGTGCTGACTAATCAGTGCTGATGAAAACATTGTCAGTGCTGATGAAAACATCGTCAGTGCTGATGAAAACATCGTCATACCTGATTAATCAGTGCTGATGTAAATATCGTCAGTGCTGACTAATCAGTGCTGATGAAAACATCGTCAGTGCTGATTTAAACATCATCAGTGCTGATGAAAACAACGTCAGTGCTGATGAAAACATCGTCATAGCTGATTAATCAGTGCTGCTGTAAATATCGTCAGTGCTGATGAAAACATCGTCAGTACTGATGAAAACATCGTCAGTGCTGATGAAAACATCGTCAGTGCTGATGAAAACATCGTCAGTGCTGATTTAAACATCGTCAGTGCTGATGAAAACAACGTCAGTGCTGACTAATCAGTGCTGAGGAAAACATTGTCAGTGCTGATGAAAACATCGTCAACGCTGATGAAAACATCGTCATATCTGATTAATCAGCACTGATGTAAATATCGTCAGTGCTGAATTATCAGTGCTGATGAAAACATCGTCATAGCTGATTAATCAGCACTGATGTAAACATCGTCAGTGCTGACTAATCAGTGCTGATGAAAACATCGTCATAGCTAAGGATGCCAAACGGGACTGGGTTTTACAAATCCGGGGATGCGGGATTTTAGAAATGTAAATCCCGGGATCCCGGGATTTTTCGGGACCCCGGGATTTTTCGTAAAAAAATACAAAATTCAACAATAAAAACTATTTTTTTTCGTTAATATATATATATTAAAATATATCAAAGAAAAAACTAATGCATTGAATTAAAATAAATTTGGCACAAACGATATTTCATATTTATACCCGTATTCTGAACTTTATAACAGTGAGAAATCCATAACAAAACTGTATTGAGTACATATGGTAATTCATAGTAAAAGGATTACTATGAGACTAATAGTGTAAAAATTGGTAAGGCAGTTTAAAAGTTATTTGCAATTAAAACCTTTAGTTCTTAATATACTAAACGGCCGAAACGATTTTATTGAAATTTCCAACATAGACTACGACAAGGGTAGCGAAGCGCACCGGGTCAAGCTAGTAAACTATAAATAATGTATAATATTTTCTGCCTTAACAAAATATCAACTAGGTACACATTTACATCTAACTATTAATATTAATTATATAATCTTACATGTTTCTTCCATTTATAAGAATATATCTACATGTTTAATTTTATGTACTCGTATGATTTTTTGCTGAATTTTATCTTAGAACCGAAATGTATGTGAGTGGGTGGTGTTTTTGTGTTGTGTTGTGTCATATTGACTAAATTTCTAAATAATGTTGTGGCTGGTTATTTCTGCAAACTTGTTTGTGTATTAATAACTACGAAACTATTTAACAAGAATTTTTGTTGTTAAATGTCTTAAGTAAGACAAATGTTAGTTAATTTAACAAAATTGCCGACCCTTCTAATAAAAATACACACACACACATAGATTGATATACATACATATGTATATTCATACGTATACACAAACACATACGAAAAATTAACATGCCTGTGTTTGTATAATATGTATTAATACATAAGTTGTTTGGTTAGGAGTGCTCCACAAAAAATGTTCGAACCGGATAGAAAAAATCTTAAAATCGCAAATGAATTTTTTTGTACGAATTTAATTTAATTAATACTTTTAAATATAACCTGGACAAATTTAATAAAACTTAAATGAAATGTAAGAAAAATAAAAAAAAAAATAAAACTTATTTTATATTATTCATTAAGGCTTCCAAATATCATTAATATGATAAGAAATTTACAAATTAGTTCTTGTTTAGGAATAAACAAGAGAGTGATTTGATACAATTCCACAAATCCACGATTGACCCCAGAAATTGCACTTGAGAAATGATGTCTTATAACATTCATTTCTATTTGAAAAGGAATATTGTTCTTGCTCCTATCAAATGAGGTCATCCTAATGTTGGTGTGTCAATTCCTATACTCCACTTAAGATGAATAGAGGAGATAGAAAATGTTTTCATAAGAGTTGAACAAATTTAAGAAAGTAGAATATAAAACAGAATATTTGCGCATTATAGTTCAGTTGATAGAGTGAAGTATTTAGTTTTGATCCATGAGAGGAACTAGTTCGCTGTTTAATCCTATCTCAAGACTATCTTTTTTTTCGAATTACAATATATATTGTTACGTTTTCACCTTTTGTAAACGTTTGTTTATTTCCTTAAAATAAACCGGATGCTTTTGATTGCAAATAAAAGTCGTTTAGTAGTTTAAAATTGTAACAACTCTTTATTTATTCAAAATGTACAACAGCAACAATTCAAATAGTCACTCAGTGTCTTTATACACGTTTATCAATTCTCAGAAATCCACACACACTTTATAATGTACAAACTTTAATGTACAAGGCAGTTGATGTTAACTCTAACAGCGCCAATGATGAACTCAACTTACGACTGCAACCACTGCCATTATTTATATATACATGCCATCTTTCGAGTATCTTCTACAATGATCTTAACGGACAAACTATTATGTTCGAATTCAAGAGCTTTCGATGTCAATGTTAGCAGCTTAAACATTTATTGTTATCATACTTATAAACAATGCTTATAACCGCATGCTATCAACATTGTTGATAAGTAGAAGCTTCTACTGATGGACATGTTTATAAACATGATGAATGCAGTCGTTACAGACTGTTAAATTCAAATCGCTATTGCAAATTCGTAACAATATGGAAAACAGCGGTCGGCACACATAACCTCCAGGTGGTGAACACAACCAATTATTTACCTGTAGACAACACGAATAACAACGCCTTTCATAGAAATTATCAAATATGAAACAAATACTTCTATAAACAGCTGCTCAGATTACAACAGAGAAATAAAGTGCACGTAAAATCCACGTTTTATGTTCTCTTTATGCCGACCACAGCACTATAGGTAATTTCACACATTTTTGTGGCCAAAACTATAAGGAATCACTGAACAAGGATTAAAATCGGTTGCTGATTTCGAATCTGAGGTAAAATGGCATATCCAATATGGCGGCGTAAATTTTAAAATGTCTTCTAATTTACAAGAAAATCGGTATACAGGGGTATTCAAGATTGCTGATTACGAATCAGAAGTAAAATTTTTCAGATTCAAAATGGCGAATCCAATATTGAGGGAACTCTCCCATATAACTGAGATATTCTTACAAGAAATTCGCACTTTTTCTGATACCTCATTCAAAATATTGCCGCATTCAACTTTACCAACAATAAAATTGTAAACAACAGCATTTTTCTCCTCTTTCTTTTGCTCATCCAAGCAAACTTCCGCAAGTTCGCTATTTTGCATGAAATTGACAAACTAAACTCAAATTATAAAATTGAAAGTTATGTTAGAAGCAGAGTATGAAAACAATCAAAACATTTCGCAAACGTTTCGAAAATGTACAAAACAAATCAAGATTTTTAAATTGTTTTGTATGTGAGCAAAAACAAAACAAAAACTTTTCAAGTGACAAAGAGAGAAAACGAAACAATTGGCTTTTCACTCATCACACAATCGTACATTTGAGTACAAAACAGATAGAGAAACGTATTTTTTTTCGTTTTGTTTGTTTTGCTACTCATTTCTCTATTATAATGAGTAAATCAATTACCAAACGTTTGTTAAACGATTTTTCTCAGAATGTTTCAATATTGTTCTTACGCTTTTCTTTTTTAGCTGCGTACGTTTATATTAATGAACACTTTGCGCTCACGAGCAAAAACAAAACAAAATGGCACAATCATTGCCATTGTTTTTTGTTTTACTCACTGCAAAGAACAAAACAAAACGAAAGTAAACGCTTCGTTTTGTTTGTTTCCGTACTCTGGTCAGAGGTATGATTTTTTTCGCCAAAAACTATTTGTATACCCTTCACCTTCGTAAGAAGCGTATATATAAGTTTGTCATTCTGTTTGTAATTTCCACAATATAATTTTCCGACCCTATAAAGTATATATATTCTGGATCCTTATAGATAGCGGAGTTGATAAAGCCATGTCCGTCTGTCTGTTGAAATCAATTTTCTGAAGACCTCAGATATCTTCAGGATCCAAATCTTCAATAATTCTGTCAGACATGCTTTCGAGAAGTTTCCTATTTAAAATCAGCAAAATTCGTCCATAAATAACGGAGATATGAGCAAAAATCAAAGACAAACTCTGAAAATTTCATAAAACAAAGACAATTTATTGATGCTTTGACAAAAAAGCAACAAAACGTATGTTTGGATGTGTGTTGGTTTCATTACTTAGCGTATTTTGTTTTCGTTTTTTTTGTATGTTTCGTTTCGTTTGGCATTGTTGTTTTTATACCCTTCACCTTTATGAGAAGGGTATATATAAGATTGTCATTTCGTTTGTAATATCTACAAAATAATCTGTTCGTCTGCAACATTTTTAAACGTTTTCTTGATATATTTAGGATGCTATACGCTGAAAGTGGGCAATTAATGCATCCACAACAAAGGTGAAGACTATATAAGATTCGGCATAGCCGAATATAGCACTCTTACTTGTTTTTTTACAAAATCTTTTTCCTAAACTATTAAGCACTTACTATCACTTTTGTTTTCTATATTTAATTCAAATTTATGTTTATTTTTTAACTACATATTCAAATAAAAATTCTACCAAATTGCACTATATATGCTGCTTTGCTCACAAACAATGACTTTGTCCAGTTACAAAGCCGTCGCAGTTAATTTTTTACAAAAACAAAACTTGTCGTTATTTGCTTTAGTGTTTTCTTTATCAAATACCAACAACAAAAAATGCATTCTTGAAAGTGGAAAACATGACTTTTTGCCTATAGTGCACTGCAAAGAATTGGAGGTAGTCTTGGTTTTTTGCTTATTTCTCAGCCATTTGTGGGCCGATTTTTTCGTATTTAAAAAGCATCCTAAACGGGACATTAACAGTTATATTAATGTATAAAATTTGTATGTGTGTTATTTGGGGGATTCAAAAAGTTGATTTCAACATATAGAAGGACAAACGGAAATGGTTATATCGACTCCGCTTTTTATAGCGATACTTTATGGGGTCACAAATGAAAAATGCAGAAATTGCACGCTTATTTATGCCCTTTTCACTCATGGTGAGGAGTATAATAAGAACATGACATATATTTGTTTGTACTTGGAACAATATCAATAATTGTTTATACATAGGCGGCTAGCTAACGTTACTCTATTCCAACCACTTGTACTATTCATCTCATCTTAACCTCTAGTTAATAATCTTAAAAGTTTATTTTTGTTGTTCTTTGGAAAACCCTTTCTTTTTAACTTCATTCATTAATATTTATTAAAAACTTACATTATAATGATACAATTTTAAATTATACTCAAATGTATAAATTAATCATTAGTTATCACACAATTTAAGCACTTTCAAAAAAACATTAAATATTTCTTTTTTGCCATGGATGGGGAGGATTTCTTAATTAATAGACTTAAACAGAAATTGTGAGAAGTGTAACATACCTTAAGATTTCATATTAATTATGCTATGGCCTCAAGGAGTTATGTTGTTATTTCTGTAAGGAGAGTAGGAGAAGAGTATAAATAAAAAGGTACATGAATATATATTTTTTAATGAATAGATATAAGTAACATATATATTTTAAAAACAAATTTGTTTGCAAAGTATTGTCTGAAATAAAAGGAAAGTTTAGTAATGATGTGACTGATTAATATACCTTGTAATGATTACTAGTTGAATTAGTCAAATAATCAGGTATGTGAGGGAAATATTTTTCTAAACAATCGATATGAAAAGGTGTGATGAGTTTCAAACGATTTCAGGAATTGTTCTTAAACCAATGGCTTATTATTTTCTAGATAAATAAAGTCCAGGTGATAAAAAGCAAATAAGTTAAATAAATTTAGACAAGAAATCATAGAAAAGATACGTAGAATGGAAGGAGAGAGAAATGTCAATGAAAAAAATAAAAACAAAATTGCTTTCTTTTTACAAATATGTGTGAATACAATACATGCTTGACAATCAGAGATCAGCAATGAATCACTTATGAAATTAGAAGTATAAGTGAGTAGCAATCATTGAAATTAAACTACCCAGCAGTTAAGCAAGTAGTCCATGTATCCCTTATAGACAGTAATCGCCACAACTTTCATATCACTTGGCTGACTCCAATTTATATATTTTGGGTCATTTGGCACGTATGTGCTCTTTGTAGTGCAGAGAGAAGGCAATTGGTTACTTTATACATCTCAGGTAATCTAGCCTGAAGACAATTATCACTTAAGTGTCCCTAAGTAATCTGGAGTGTAGTAATTCACTCAAACTGGTTTTATACAAATTGTGTTGATATAATTCTCACATAGTTAATTTTTATTTTTGCTTAAGTATACTGTCACTTTAGTGTCTCTTACTAACCTATAGTGAAGTCACTTTAAGCGTTTATTTTGTACAGCACTTTTGAAAGTAGTTATTTTACCCACCAGAAACAATCTATCGTTTATTGGCCTGCCTATAATATATGTTTTTAGCTGATTATTTGAGGTCAATTAGCACCCGTACATATTAAAATAATTAGTTGTGTAGCTAATCAACTTGCCAGTTAGGTAGCTAGTAAGGTAACTGGCGCTATTTAGCGAGTATGTGAATTCAACGCGTTGACTACTTTGGACCAGCTATTAGACAGTCTCATTGTAGTCAAAAAGGGTCAATTGACCCCCTGCTTAGGACATGCACGTGTTAAAATAACTAGTCACGTAGCTATTGAAGTAACTAATTTCCACCCTAAATTGTGGGTAAAATCACTAGTTTGGGACAGTCTCCTAGAACTGCTGGGTACTCTGACGTACTCATACTCATAATAACATTAATGTATAAGTATGTGTAGCACTAAATATGAATCCGACGTCGACACGAACTCAAATCTGTTTGATTCATAAATAACCTCAGCCTGAATTATAGTTTAAGGAAAATACTCATGATACTCACTCTTGATTCAACTCATTCTACTCATGCATGTTTTTTTTCTGTGTAATCACACAGAATTCGGCAACACACAACCTCATAATGAGTATTTTAATGTTCGTATTCGAATCATACTTATTTTGCATCGTTTATACAAATTGAGTATGGTAGAATCGAAATCAACAACGTCATAAATGTTGTTAAGTTCCATAATCAAATCGCAAAGTGGCTGCACTATGTCCTCGATAGCCTCACGAATTCTATCTTTGAGGTCTTGAATCGACGCTGGGCTGTTGGTGTAGACCTTATCTTTCACGTGGCCCCAAAGGATGAATTCGGAAGGTGTTAAATCACAAGATCTCCGTGGACAATTGTGATCACCTCTTCTATGGTTTCGTTGCTTGTGTGGCACGTAGCGCCGTCCTGTTGAAAGTAAACGTTGTCCAGATCAATATTATCCAACTCCGACCATAAGATACGGTGTAATGACGTTTGTGGAATGCCTAATTCCAAAGAACGACGAGGAATGGACAAACCTGGGCTTTCTTCAATACTTTGTGGCTACAGCAGCAATATTATCAGTTGTCCATGAGCGTCGTGCACGGGTTTTATTCTTCACATCACTAACTTGTCCCAACAGCTCGAATTTTTCCACCAATTTCTGTATTGCGGTCCGACAAGGTGCTTCAGGACGACCCAAAAATGCTTTAGTTTGCGAACTGTGACTACAAGATTTTCACCTTTTTTGTAGTGAATTTTAATAATATCAATGCTTTGTTGAAGCGTATATCTATCGGTCCATTTTTAGTAATGGCGTAGTTTCTACTTGTCAAATGTCAAAGAATAAAAGCTTCATAAGTGACAGCTACCAAAATACCTGGGTGATTCAAAATAACACCTCTTGTTGGAAACCCCTTTATGAGAGTATGATGATTACCTCAAACTTTACGAGTGGATATGAGTCTCGACAATATCGTAATAAATACTCATTGCTGATGTCTGTTGACAATACATTCTCATGAATTAGATTTTTGACAACAGACTTAGGTTTTTGACTCTCAGTTACCTCTCTAGTTTTATCTATGCAAGATATTGTATTTAAATTAATTCAAAGGTATTAAAATGAAATTTTCAACAATGTTCAACAGAAAGAAATCTATTTTCCATATTAATTTTCGTCTTCAAATCGTTTAAATTTCGAAATTTGTTTTCCAGCATCTACCTGAGTAGTTTGAATTCATTCATATCTCTGCTCAACTCTTCCTCTATTGCTATTTTTAATATTAAACAGAATTATTTGCCATAGGTTCCACTTAGTAGCCAACTAAAATAGACAGAGAGATAGAGTGAGAAAAGTAGTCGAACATGTTCTGCATAAATACAGTTTTACTTTTAGAATTAGTTCACTTAATTCACATGAACTATTAATTTCCTATTGGGGTCATACATATCCATAAACAATATAGGAAGTTTTAATATTTGTAGAGGGGCGTATTAATATGATTGATGCCAATATATCGTACCTACGTACATACATACAACACACAACTTGGATAAATTTATGCATGCAAATGCACGAAATGTATGCGGTGATGCTGTGGCATGGCTTGTATTTAATGCCACGTAAATTGTGTGTGAAAAACGAGCTATTATAAATAAAATTCAATATTCCAATTAAAACGCTAAAAAAAAGAGAGGAGAAATATACACAAATAAACAAAACCACTAAAGGCTGGCTGTATAGCATTATACAACATTAATGAAATTAAAAAAAAAAAAAAAACTTAAATGCTGTTTGTGTATTAAGGTTAACTCCACCTGGGAGAGTAGAAAAATATTGATGAACTCTAAGTAGATTAATAAATTTGCGATTTGCGATCCTTATACATTTGTCTGCTGAAATAAACTTTAATACAATCGCGAGTTTTTCAAAATTTAAAAAAATAAAAAGTACTCCGAAAAACTTGATGGACCCATGGCTAAAAACTTATGGTTTTTCTATGTTCTTTGGTGGAAATCATGATACATTTTTGTTAGCATACTTTTGAGTGGTTCTGTTTATAATTTTTACATTTTTCATTTGCCACTACATAAAGTATATATATTCTGGGTCGTTATAGATATATCTATGTCCCTCTATTCGTTTGTGCCTATGCATGTTGAAATTAACTTAACGTAGTCCCCAAATAACTTACATACATTATTGATACATCAATATATTCCCCAAATAACTTACATACATTATTGATACATCAATATATTCGCAATAGTCCCTGTTCGGTTGCTAGTTAAAATTGAAAAAAGCGGTTTACAAATGGCTAAGATATAAGGAAAAACCACCACTACCTCAATTTTGTATCTATACCTGGATTACGATGTCATTAATATAGGCAACATGGATATCTAATGATCGGTATTTCAAACACCTTTCCAAAGACGTATATAACGCCATAGTAGTTCGGACCTACAGTGGGTCAAAATCGGTAAAAATATTTTTTAACATAAATATTTTTCAACAGATTTTTTATTTATTTTGAAATAGCAAAAACAGTGGTAACAAATTTGAAAGAAAAAAATATAACAACAAAATATTTTTAATCTTTATCTTTATCAAAATATACTTAGTGAAAGGTATATAAGATTAGGCACAGCTGAATATAGCTTACTTGTTTTTTTTGGATTTAAATAAAAAAATCGCCGTAATCGTAATAAATTTTGAAATTTAAAAAGATCGTTACGTTACATTTGTAGTGAATAATAAAAAAACAAATTTGAAAAAATCAAGTTTAGTACAATTTGTATGCAATTGTATAAAATGCTACTGAAAATATGACTATTTTTAAAATTTGCTCCCCTGTTCACGTTTATGGGCGGGCGGGTAACAATTAAATGGCAAATCAATTCGATTTAAGCAATTAAATTACAAATCGAAAGCCAATACTCGATTTCAGATTTCAGGAGCTCATTTTTGCTCCCACCAAAAACAGAGAATGACCATAGCGCCATGGATATTTGGCTTTGATTCTGCTGGTTGGCCGGGCTTCACTTACGATCTCTTTCGCTTTGGGTTATCGTAATGGATCCATTTTTCATAGCAAGTAATGATTTTCTTTTATAGCATTAAAATATAATTTCGGACATGCAAAATCGTCTTTCAAGGTCTCTCGGCTTCAATTCGTATGGTACCCAATTTCCCTGCTTTGGATGAATACTGCTGCTCCCAAACATTTTGAAATTGCTCCCAATGATTTTGGAAGCTCTCGTTGAGTTTGACAACAATTTTCATTGAGTAAAGCCTCCAATTCTTGGTCTTAAAACTTTTTTGGCTGGCCTGGGCGATCCGTGTTTTTCGTGTCAAAATCAACACTTCTGAACCGCACAAACCATCTCTCGCACGTTGAAACCGATGAAACACAATCACCATAAGCTTCTATCGGTTTGCTTTAGCGGATTTTTTTTTCAAATTAAAGAAGTAAAGCAAAACTTCCTATTACGCATTGTTGTTACAAATTTCGACATTTTCGAAGCAAAAAAAAAAAACTTTTTGTTTACACCATAATGTTCAATAACTAAGTGAGAATAAATAGTTATTAAAAAAAAGTATTCGGCTGTGGCGAATCTTATATACCCTTCACAAAATTATACTTTAAAATACAAATTTTAAATATTTGTAGGTAAACAAAATTAAAAAACAAAGATTTCAAAATTGTTTTTCAAAATTAAAAAAAAAAAAAAATTTGTTTTCAAAATTTTTAAGACCGTTTATTTTTAAATTTTTTTTCAAAAAATTTTTTTTTTATTTTATCAAAATTATATATTAAGTTTTTTAAATTTATTAGTGAAAAAAAATGTATGACAAAATAAATTTTATGACAAACATTTTTTTTGTAAAAAAAATTGGGTTTTTCCTTATATTTCAAATAGCAACTGAATTGGAAAAATTCCCGATATTTTGATGTATCAGTCATGAATGTAAGTTATTTAGGAGATTTGGACAGTTGATTTCAACCGACAGACGAACAGATCTATAACGATCCAAAATATATATACTTTATGGGGTCGCAAATGAAGAATATAGAAATTACAAACGAAATGACAAACTTATATATATCCTTGCTACACATGGTGAAGGGTATAAAAACCGCGTTCAAAAGATACGCCATCTATTATAAATCCCGCATTTTTAAGTCATACAGCCAATGTAATTTGTAAAGAATTTTTAAAATCTCGAATTGACTCTTTAGTTTTTTAATAATAAACTAAGAACTTTGTTAAAAAGTTCACTTACAGGTATGTTCTGCAAATCACATTTTATAAAAGTGGTTTGAAATCACATAAAAGGTGTTCTGTGCACATAATTTTGTGATTTTAAAACGTTCAGCAAAGTCACTAATGTTTTCAAATCACTTGGTTATTTGTGCGGCTATTATATGGAAAATATTAAAATAAATTACTTAAACAAATAAAACAATATGTCCTTCATTGATTTTCTTAAAGAATTACTTGTTTTATTAAAAAAACACTTAAAATTTAATAAAAATCTAGAGACTCCTTTTCTGCTGTAAAAAGTTTATTTGCTTTTGTGATTTCTTTTGTGATTTCAGGTTTGTTTTCAGTTGTCAGCTGTTTATGATTTTCGAAAATACATGGAAGCTTGCCAGACTAAAATTTTTTAATGGTTGTCTAAAATATGTTCAATATCTTTAAATTAATTATAGAATTCAGCATAAAATTTATAATATTTGTTATATTATATTATAAGTTATCGATAGGTGTTAAGTTTTTTGTGCTAATTGGAAAAAAAACTGCAACAAAATTGAAGCAAGTGGTAACCAAGAGCTATTGTGTACTGTGGCAGCTTTGCTGTTTTGTTTTCTTTTTTACATAGTGGTTGAGCTTGCGCCATAGTTTTTGGAAAACAACGCTTTTTAATACGTTCATCTCTTAACTGGCTTCTTTTTAATTCCATTAAGGATATAACAGAAGCTCCAGGCATTTTTTATTTTCACTTTAATATTTCTATACAATTATTTGAAAAACAAAACATTTAAAATAAACGAATCAGCTGTTTTCTTGTGCTTTCGAAAAATTAAAATCACACCGAAAAATACAATAATGGTGTGATTTACAGAACAGGCACAAATCACACGTGTGATTTTAAAACGGTATGTGATTTGAAATCACGTGGATTGCAGAACAGGCCTGTTATTTGGTTAATTACATGATGTAGAGTGCACGGCTGCATCGATTTAAAGAAATATTATTAGTAATCTGAAGCTTGTTCTCACAGATTATTACAGATATGCAACAAATGATAGTTGTCAACAGCGTTGCCATAATTTTTTTCCAAAAACTTAAAATTTAGAGAAGAAAAAAGAGATTTTCAAGTGAAAAAAATTAACATAAAAACGCTAAAAAATGTATAATATATTTTTTCACTAATGATGTTGTCTTTGTTCTAGCACATTTTGTTTTTTTTTAGTTTCTTGGAGTAAAGACTAAATGATCCATTGCCGAAAATGGAACATTATGTTCTGTGCAGAACGCTGCTAAATGGAGTTCAATATTTGATATTTTGGCAATATACCTGCCTGAATCGCTTAGTGATACCTTAGAACTTTTGTGAATTTGCACAGCTGTAGTTCTTTCAACATGTTTAGATGTCAAAGTATGAACACTTAAATCTGATACTCCTTTTAGCTCACAACAACAAACTTTTCAGTGGCCAAATTGTTATCGTTCCTTTTGATCTATGATTTAAACATTTCTTACACCTCCCACGACTTATTTTAATCTCTTAATTTTCGTTTTCTACTCCATATAGAGAAACATAACTTTCTTAGACATACAAATATGTAAATTCCCTCTTTCTTTGTGTTTGCAGATCAAGAGAAAAAGTTAAATTTTCAACCATTTTGACATTTTCTTTGGTTAATTGTACCCTTCACCTTCGTGAGAAGGGTATATATTTATAAGTTTGGCATTCCGTTCGTAATTTCCACAATATAATTTTCGGACCCTATAAAGTATATATATTCTGGATCCTTATAGATAGCGGAGTCGATTAAGCCATGTCCGTATGTCTGTCTGTTGAAATAAATTTTCTGAAGACCCCAGATATCTTCGGGATCCAAATCTTCAATAATTCTGTCAGATAAGCTTTCGAGAAGTTTCCTATTTAAAATAAGCAAAATCCGTCCATAAATAAAGGAGATATGAGCAAAAATCCGAGACAACCTCTGAAAATTTCATCAAAAAAAGACAATTTATTACATGCTTTGGCAAAAAAGCAACAAAATGTACATATGTTTGGATGTGTGTTGGCTTCATTGCTTTGCGTATTTTGTTTTTTTTTGGTGTTTCGTTTCGTTTCGTTTGACGTTGTTGTTGTTATACTCTTTACCTTTGTGAGAAGGGTATATATAAGATTGTTATTTCGTTTGTAACTTCTACAATATAATCTGTTTGTCAGCAATTTAATGTAAAATTTTTAAAAGTTTTCTTGATATACATATTTAGGATGCTATACGCTGAAAGTGGGAAATTAATACATTCACAACAAAGATGAAGGGTATATAAGATTCGTCCATATTTCTGAAACCAGCTGATTCAGATTTGTATAATTTGTGCTTGTTCATATCAAATATTTAAAAATATTTAATTTTTTTTTTTTTTTAAATCTTTAAGAAAAATGTGAAATAATATTTTGTCAAAATTTAGGAATTTTTGATTATAATTAAAAAAATTTGAATTTGATTATTTTTCACTACTAGGTGGATTGATTTATGTGCTAGTTTGGAGTTTAATACAATGGTATTTTTAGAAAATATAAATTGGACTACTATAAATGAGAGATTTTTTCGAAAAAAAAAAAAAACAATAATTTAAAAATTGAGACATGAATATCTATAAAGCTGTAAGAGATAACTTAGAAAAATATTCTTCATTTTCGTATTTGGTTTATAATAATTCAATGAAATAAAATAAAATTATGAGCTCTACAAAGTTTTGCAAACCAGAGGTGGTCACTTATGCCCTCTCCTTCTACGATTTATTCGTACATTATTTTGCAAACAAGTCAGAAGTGATAAATTCATAATTATTACCACTATTATTTTGATTGATCCCATATGGATCATTACGCAAAAGATCAGAGTTTTCATTGTTGGACAATATTACAAATATGGTGAAAGTTTTTAAATACATAATTTAAAAATTGTGTTTGAGAGTGCTACCTAACGCCTTAATAACACGCTTGTACAGGGCAACATTACGATGCAAGGCAAATTATTAATTTTACACTTTGATGACATGCAAACACACGAATACTCAGCCATACTCATGTACATATACAAATACATTTGTGTGTATATACTCGTATTTAAAAACATACATAAATATCAACATAAATGCATTTTACACATGTTTGCTTTAACCAAGTAAAACTTTTTTCAGGCAGAACTCTAAATTATTGAATTATTTGAAAAGAAAGAACAATAAAAAGTAATTGACCATAATCCAAGTTCTCAAAAGAATATAATTTAAATCAATGATCGACACTCTTATCCACCAGTGGATGAACGCGTTCGACTATGCAGCTGTACACAATACGAATGTGAGCTAAAGTCGTTGAAATAAATTGGAGATTGTGCATCAATCAATGTTCTGTTTGTGCCGACCACAAGACGAATGCTTATGATGGACGCAAGGCTTCCAGGTAACTGCATTACATGCTGCTCCTGCCTTATTCTTGTGTTAAATATCAGATATGTTTATCTATTGTTTGCTATAACTGCTTGATTCTATTTTAACTTATTAATTCATTCCTTTATAATTCTGTTTTCATTTAGTTTAAAAAAAAGAAAAAACAAGGAAAACGTATTAAAAGCTTGTAGTTTTTGCTGATAATACATGATATTTGTGTGTACCAGTTAATGTTAACGCATGCATTACAAAGTTGACATACAATACGACTGTTATTAAATATAGCTCTGAGTATTTTTCAAAATCAAAAAAAAAAAAATTAAAAAGAAAATCATAATCAGCTGCTGCAGTAGCAGCAGCCACAGCAGCATGAACAGTGCTAAAATATGAATAAATGCATGAAAATAATGCTTTACTTGGCTTATAATTTCAATTAACCATTATAATATTTTAATACAAATATCTTTAAAAGATTATTATGTGTATAAATGTATAAAAATGTATGAATGTGGTTGCTGTTTCAGGTTTTTGTGAGATTTATATAGTATGTGGTATACTTTCTTTCTCATATAAATGTTTACAATTATTCGGTTATTTGCCAATATTTTTGTAGGTTTTAAAAATCTGCATATTTAGCATTTGTTTTCCCAAAAAAATCAATATTTATTACTACGAGTATTATTATTGTTCACAGTGAACTTTTATAGTTTTGGGCTGCTAGGTGTTATGTTGAGAGAATTTGTATAAAAATAAATTTAAACATTATAGAAAAACACAATTTCGAATCTACTATATACAAATAATTCATTTGTTATGGTAGTTACAGTTGCTACATACTTTATTTTTTATTTTTTTTTTAATAAATTAAAATGTATTTAAAAAAAATATTTTATATCTCTGTTTGAAATTACATTGTAATTTATGTCAACTTTGTATATATGAATGTATGTAAATATTAGAATGGCTCACGAAATAGAGTTACTGCTATACCATTTGATCGAAACAAACTTTATGCCATTTTGGAGCTTGGGAGGGGGTATGTACTAGGTTTGGAATATTTTTGGAATTTGTATACCAAATTTTGAGCTCTAATATGTGGGGCATTTCATGTCAAGTGAACCGACTTTTGAAATCGATGTCTACCACCGTAGTTTTTCAACAAGATCGGTCGAGAACTTTCTGAGTTGGAGGGAGTCAAAATTTGACATTTTGGCCAAGCAGGAGTTTTTTCTCATCTATGTAACTTATTACTTATTGTTCTTAGCAAAATGTGTCCCAAATAGTTTGGATAGCTATTTCTTAAATCTTTCGGAAAAAAAAAAAATAAAAATGTTTTGTAATTTTTTTCCAAAATCAAAAACTTTTTTGAATTTTTTTTTCTAAATGGGGCCTCTTTTTTTCTCAAAATAAAGCTTAGATATTTTCCTTGAAGATCTATTTGGTCGCTTAGTGGGATGCGAGTTGGTTATCTATCAAAATACATTTTTTGTAATTCAAAACATACAATTTTAGATTTTTTTTGCAAAATCAAAAACTTTTTGACTTTTTTTTTTCAAAATGGGCCCCTTTTTAAATTTTTTATTTTGGATCAAAACAAAGCTTTGGTCCATTCCTTTATAAGGTTTTTGATCGCTTAGTGGGATGCGAGTGGGATATCTATCAAAATAAATATTTTGTAACTCAAGACATAAAATTTTTGACGTTTTTTTTTTGCAAAATCAAAATTTTTTTTAACAATATTATAGTCACAGTAACTATTTACATGATTGTGGTAATCATAATATGGTTAACTTACGATTTACATGATTGTATCAATCATATACATGGTTAACCATTTAAAACAAGTAACAGTGATAAATTCGGCTGTGTCGAGTCTTATATACCGTTCACAAAAGTATTCCTTTGATTCCTTTTGGCAACAAATTCGGTTTCTACTACGAATCTGTATTCTCTGTGTAACAATTATATTTGTACTACTGGAACCATAATACATCAAAATTGTGTAGTGGTTTAATTTGGATTGGATTCAATTGGTGATAATAAACTAGTCTTCTAAAAAAAGCCGTTCAAATGTCAATATCGAAGCAGTGCATGAGAATGTTGGTGAAATTCCTGTCAAAATGCCAGGAACATCAAGAATTTCCTAATAATTATGCACATCATAGAGAGTTCGTTGAATGGATTATTGAACATCATTAAGATGATGATTATTTTCAAACAAAAACATCCTAAGCAATGAAAGCACTGTTTCACCTTGGTGGATTTGTTAATCCTCAAAATTGACCAAAATACATTTGTTGTATGATTTTTGAGCCGGTCTAATAGTCATGCCTGCATCTTTATTTATATTTTTATATAGAAACGCCGGGTTTTACAACACTCAGTTAAAGTAATTTTGTATGGACAAAAGTATAATATGTTGCTGAAAAAATATCAAGAAAATTATAGAAAATAAAAACGCGCGTCCAGAACGCGACATTCGTATACATTTGAAGTGGAAAAAAATTAAAGAATTCTTAAAATGTTTACTATACTGTTTCTATTTTCGATAGAGTTTTAGTAGCTTTATTTTTAGTGCAAAAGTTAGGTTTTGTCGTTTTCTTGTTTCCAATATTTTAGCAATAAACATAGTATCCAAAACGCTACAAAAAATGGGACTTGTTTTTGCAAAAATCTATGAAATGAAACATAACTTTTAAAGCTATTTTTTTTAGAATAATATGGCTTTTTGTTGAAAGTTGTCATGTAGAAATATGTTAATTCTTTTTATACAACCTTTAGTATTATTTAGAACGCGACATATTTTCCTGTCATGTTTGTTATACGGTTTAGTTCCAGAAATTTCAAGAAAAGCTTTGTATATATTATTTATTTATTGTTTCCAATAACTTTAACTATTTCTTAATGCACTGGTAATAAATTTGTTTGCTTTTCCAAATATTTGCTAGCAGCTAGAAGGCTTAAATATATATTTGCCTTTTACAAAACATAGACTTACGATAGTGAACGAGACATACATTCAAAATCAAAATGTTTTGTGTTATTATACATAAAATATATATTAAATGCGATTTATGTACAAGAACGCGACATAGGCGGACCAAAAGCTCTTATTATTGTTTTGGTTTGGCCAGAATTCAGTAGCTCGTAATAGATAGGAACCTTTTGCTCCTACCAAATACAGAGCATTACCTTAGCGCCATGGATATATGGCTTTAGTGTCGATTAGGCTGGTTGGCCGGGCTTCACATACAATCTCTTACGCTTCGGGTTATCTTAATGGATACATTTTTCATAGCAAGTAATGTTTCGGTGCAAAAATGATTTTCTTTTATAGCGTTAAAGGAGCGTTTCAGACATAAAAAATTGTCTTTCGAGGTCTCTCGGCTTCAATTCGTACGGTATCCAATTTCTCTGTACAAGCTCTTGTTGAGTTTAACAACAATCTTCATGGACAAAAGGCTCCAATTCGTGGTCTTCAAACTCTTTTGGCTGCCTTGGCGATCTTCGTCTTACGTGTCATAATCAATTCTACTGAACCCCACAAACCATCTCTGATCAATCGGTGTGCTTCAGCGGAACATTTTGGGACGCTTTTTATACCCTCGTGAGACATTATAATTTTCCGACCCTATAAAGTATATATATTCTGTTTCCTTATAGATAGCGATTAAGCCATGTCCGTCTGTCTGTTGAAATCAATTCTCTGAAGACCCCAGATATCTTCGGGATCCAAATCTTCAATAATTCTGTCAGACATGCTTTCGAGAAGTTTCCTATTTAAAATCACCAAAATCCGTCCAAAATAACGGAGATGTGAGCAAAAATCCGAGACAACCTCTATTTTTTGGCCTATTTTTGATCTATATCTCGATTACTAAGTCATATATAGACAATATGGATATCTAATGATAGATATTTTAAAGTCCATTGCAACGATGTATATAAAGCTGTACTAAGTTGGACCTACAATAGGTCAAAATCGGGAAAAATATTTTTTAATCCGAATTTTTTTCACAAAATGCATTTTTTTTACTTATAAATAAAAAAAATTAATTATTAAATTAAAAAAAAAATTATTTTTAAAAAATTGGAAAAAACTTTTTAAAATTAATTTCGAAAAATCGAAAAATAATTTTTTTTTTTTTAAATTTTATTTTAAAGTATAATTTGGTGAAGGGTATATAAGATTATATAGAATAGAATATAGCTCTCTTACTTGTTTTGTTTCATATTTTAAGAGTTTAAGCTAACTACAGAACTAAAGTAGTATAGTTTCCTTTAACTAGTTCCATTTGAAACCGGCATTGCTTAAAACTTCTATATTTTACAATTTGTTTAATGTTTTGTTACCCTATTTTTTTTCTATTATTTTCTATATTTTTGTGCTATTTTTACATTAAAAAAACATACAGGAACAAATTCATAGAAGCAACAATATATTTATGCTCTATTTTATTTATATATAAATTTTTTTATACACACTATATGCATATATTTTTAACTAACCATAGTTGAAGATTGTAGTTGAAGCAGTAAAAGTTGTTGCAATCTCATTGCTATTTCTGCATATTCATAAACATTCACACATTCGTGCAAGTAAGAGTATTTTAACACAGCAGACATTTAGTAGTGATGTAAAATTGGGAATGCTTTAAAATAAAATTTTTAAATAGCAATGGTTTGTGAAGATTTGAATAAATAGGAGTCTGACATAATGTCTTTGATCTCCATGAACTATATTCTGTCATTACTTAACTACTTCTAGGTAGTGTAAACGGTATGTAAAATTCATTACAATATTAAACAGTAATGACTGAATCTTATCTTTGCTGGGTATAGACTTTATTATTAGTTTGTTTGTTGGGTTACTGTATGTAAGAGTATGTTTGTTTATTTGTTTTGTATGGATATGTCAGTAAGTGTTTTGTGTTCTAACTTCCATTTCAATAAATCACTACAAGGCGACAGTTTGTTGACTGTTATTGCCTCGAAATGAAAATATTATGTTGCATATTCGTACAGATATTAATGTATGTGTGTGTGTTTGTGTGTGTGTGTATATGCCTGCATTGTTACAACAGCAGCAGTAGCAGCATCCATCCGGTGGCACTGCTAGAGGAGCTGCTGTGTTGTAAAAGTAGCTTTAAAGTAATTGTATGTATGCATACCGACATGCATGAGTCGAAACATTCTTCTTCCAACACTTTGCAAACTATCTACAACCAAAAAATACATTTATTATTAAACTGTTAACATTTTTTCCCTTTCGGTATTCTCTTCGTTTTTTTTTTTTTCTAGTATTTGTTTTATTCATGGTTTTTTGTTATAGTTCTCGTATTTCTGTAGTGTGTATTTGTTTTTAGAAATTCCTTTGGAATACCCTACATAAATTTAAAAACATGATGCAGAAATCGTTGTACATAGCCGCTAAGATACGATAAGGATTAATACCAGGTCTATATAGAGCCTTCATCTTTATAAAATATCGAAAATAACTCCTTCACATATCCAAATATTAAACATTTTTTTTAAACAAGTAAGAGAGCTGTCACGATTCTTATAAATGGTATTTTATTAAGAGCTTCCTATCTTTAAATTTAAATAAAACAAAGTGTGTGTGAGATATCCTTGAAAATTTGTTATTCATTCGAAGGGCCTATCGATGCCATTATGTTTGGAATAAAACATCACGCAAAAGTCACCAAAGGTTATGAAAGGGCCTAATTCAGAAACACGAAAGGAAAATAATTTTCAAATTTTTGCATGAAAATCACTCACTTTTAAAATAATTTTTCTTCACTTTCGTGAGAAGGGTATATATAAGTTTGTCATTCCGTTTGTAATTTCCACAATATAATTTTCCGACCCTATAAAGTATATATATTCTGGATGCTTATAGATAGCGGAGTCGTCTGTCTGTTGAAATCAGTTTTCTGAAGACCCCAGATATCTTTGGGAAAAACTTCAATAATCCTGCCTGACATACTTTCGAGAAGTTTCCTATTTAAAATCAGCAAAATCCGTCCATAAATAACGGATATGAGCAAAAATCCGAGACAACCTCTATTTTGGGCCTATTTTTGATCTATATCTTGATTACTAAGTCATAAATATAGACAATATGGATATCTAATGGTAGATATTTCAAAATACATTGCATCAATATATAAGTTGGACCTACAATGGGTTAAAATCGGGAAAAATATTTTTCAACTGAAATTTTTTTTTACAAAAAAAATTTTTTTGTCATAAACTTTTTTTCACTAACAGATTAAAAAAAAATTTTAAAATTAAAAAATTGCAAAAAAACTTTTAAAAAACAATTTTGAAAAAAAAAAATAAAAAAAATTTTATAAATTTTTTTATAAAGTATAATTTGGTGAAGATTCGGCACTGCCGATTTGTTTTAACCCATTGTCGGTAAGAATTTCCATGTCGTTATATACATAGGTTTTTGGAAAGGTCTTTGAAAAGTCTACCTTCAGATATTCATATTGTGCATATTAATGACTTCGTAATCCAGATATATAATGTTGGATGTATGACTTAAAAATGCGGGATTTACAATAGATGGCGTATCTTTTCAACGCGGTTTTTGTTTTTAATAACTTATATGAAATTTTGAAGGATTCTCACCTAGTTATTGAATATTATCGTGTAAACAACTAAGTATGTCGAATTTAGTACCAACAAAGCCTCATATGCGGGAAGTTCTGCTTTACTTCTTTAATTTGAAAAAAATGCCAATGATCGCCCAGGCCAGCCAAAACAGTTTAAAGATCAATATCAATTACTACATGAATATTGTTTTCAAACTTAAAAAGAGCTTGCAAAATCATTGGGTGCTACTCAGGCAGCATGAAAGACGATTTTGCATGTCCGAAATTATTATGAACGCTATAAATGAAAACCATTTTTGCACCGAATCATTACTTGCAGTGAAAAATGTATCCTTTACAATAAACCGAATCGTAAAAGGGGGGGTCACACGGCATGTATTCCATATGTATTGGGACATGTATTCGATACATATGAAATTCCATGTGTATGTCAAATTTCACGTTATACATGCGATTCATAATTTCCACGTTCACACGTACATATGTAATTGCATGTGACATAAACTTTATTAGTTTATATGTTTGTGGTTTTTAATAATATATCTATTTAAAATATTTTTAAATCACAATAAATATATTTAATGCAATGAAACTTATTTAGTTATGATTTTTCTCTACTCCTTTTTGTTTTGTGTTTTTTATTTTGCACTAACACAGTGTTGTATTTCAAAATACACATGTTAAACACACGAAAATAGAGCATGCTCTAATTGCCAAAAATGTCATAGACATACACATGTATTTTACATACACAAAGTTTCATATGGATCACACGGTATGTACATGTTTAAATGTAGAAAAATGTCCCAATACATGTCACAAAACACATGCAATACATGCCGTGTGACCCCCCTATAAAAGATCGTATGTGAAGCCCACCCAACCAACTGAATCGACACCAAAGCCAAATATCCATGTCGCTAAGGTAATGCACTGTTTTTGGTGGGACCGAAAGGGTCTTATCTATTATAAGCTGTTGAAATCTGACCAGACCATCTGAGGGAACTTGTACAGATTCATTTGAAGCTAGCATTGGCCGAAAAATGCCCCAAATATGCGTCCAGACTTGAAACCATAATATTCCATCATGACAACGATCGGCTACATGTTTTCAATACCTGGGAAATTTTGCCTCACCCGATTTATAGCCCTGACCGTGCTCCGTCCGACTACTATTTGTTTAGATCAATGCAGAACTCTCTCTCTCTCTGGGACACGCTTCTCTTTGGAACAGATTATCCGATATTGGCATGATTCATTCTTGGCCTCAAAAGATGAGCAGTTCTTTTGGCTCGGAATCCATATGTTGTCAGAAAGATAGGAAAAGGTCATAGTTAATAATGGCCAATACCTTGAATAAATTTATATTGCACTAATGTTTCAAAATAAAAGCTAAACATTTTAAAAAATCCCGCATTTTTAAGTCATACACCCTATAGATTACTTCTTACATTACTTAGGGACAATAAAGTGACATTTGGCTCTATGATAAATTACTAGGGATGTGTGAAGTCAAGAGTTGACTTCTCTAGATTACTGCTAATGAATACAATAACTATTTCCTAAAGAGTAAATACTCCATAAAATGAATTATATAAAAAAAAATATTTTGGACTCTACACTAATTTACCTGGTATGCAAGACTAAACATAATTCAAACTAACTGTTTCGTCCCCTGGCAGATATAAACTCCTCATATAAATATTAATCAATTTTGGAATATTAAATTTCCAAATCAACTGCTTACATTATTAGCCTATCTCTATATTCGTTTACTATTCAACAAAAATATATTTTTTTTGTAATAATTTTACCTAAGTAGTTTTCTTAGTACATAATTCATTCTACTTTGGTGCTACTACTTACTTGTATATACGTTATTTATAACATAATTTATTTCACATAAAACTTTTATCATTTGACATGTCACATTATCTTATGAGAGGTGGGTGGGCAGGGTGTCAGAATCAGTTACTAAGCTGTAATAAAGGACACATTGACGAAGAACAATGTTTTCTACGAAAAGTAATAAAAACAAACAAACAAACAAACTGTACAATAAAGTTTAAAGAAAAGTGTTGATTTTAAAATTGACACTTCATTAATTATTATAAAACACAAAAAGAAAAACATTAAAAAAATACAACAATTTACAGAAGTAGTTTAAAAGATTTAATTTTTTTATTTGTTACCAAACAAGTGAATTATGATGATTTCAGGTCAATGAACATTTATTTTATCTGGGTGTAGGGGAAATAGTTGAGTCATATAATTAAAAAAACACAAATAATTATACTTATTAAATATTGACTCATTGGCTGAAAATCTTGTTGTTTGTAAAATTTTACCTCTCAATTTCATTTGCACTTCATTGCTGCTATTGAAACTATAAACATACATATTTACTGTAAGATTCATTTTAATACATGAAATTTCATTTTCAATACATGTATTTTATAAATAAATATTATTTTTTAGTTTTGTTTTGTTTGTAATTTACATTTCTAACTGATTTATGTGCAAAATTCTGGAATTCTACTTGAGCAACTTGTCTAAACATTTCCAACTGCATCTGAGCCAAACGGCTAGTGCAACAAATCCAAATTATATTATACAGATGTTGCACGTTAATGAAACAAAAGAAATGCCATAAATTTTCAAATCAAGATAAATAAACACAAAATAATTTCATTTAATTTTGGAATTTAATTTGATAAAAAGAAAACCCAAAGAATTTTCTAGAAGTTGGTGGTTAGGAAATTTTGCTATTTAGAATCTAAAATTAAATTAAATGGATATAGTGATTTTATAAGGTCATGGCTGGTTAACGAATTAGCTACGTGAGTAGTTGTTTTAACATATGGGGAGTCAATTGACCCTACATAGATTACAAATAAACAGTCTGGTAGCTGATTCAAAGTAGCCAACCGGTATTGCTATTTTATTAAAAATTAATTAAATAAAAATTAAACAAAGATACAGTTTGGTACCTGATCCAAAGTAACAATCTTTACTATCTATTTAGATGGTTATTTTTATCAAGTATTTGTCCTAGGAAGTTGCTTATTGATTCCTAATAGACAGTCTGGTGGTCAAAAAACTGACTACACTCTGGATTGTATAGAGGAACTAAAGAGATAATTGACTTGATGTTAGACTTCCTGGAATGTATAAAGTACCCAACTGTATTCTCTAAATACTACTGGTAAATAAAAACCGAATTTTAATGTGAAATGTAAAAAAACATTAAATTTATTACACTCTAGAGTCCTAAGGGTCATTTGAGTGACAATTTACTCTTCGATAGATTACCTGGGATGTGTTAAGTAATCATTGACTTTGTCAGATTGTTTGTGATAAGTAAAATAACTTCTTTTTAAAGTGGTATATAAAAAACGTAGAAACTGACTCCACTCTACATTACTTAGAGACACTAAAATGACATTGAAAGTACTTGGAATAATATGACTTCTATAATTATTACTGACAAAACAAAAAACTTTATTCTATAGCTAAATATAAGAACATTTTAAACAGTCTACACTTTAGATTATATAGGAATATTGAAGTGACAATTGACTCTACGCTAGATTACCTGGGATGTGCAAAGTAACCAATTAACTTAATAAGATTACTTCTAGTGTAAAGTACATAAAAAATTTAATTTATTAACGAAAATATAAGAAAATTAAATTGACTAGAAGTAATCTTATTAAAGCCCTAATTCTGTAAATCACGTCACCAAAGTGATATTTATGTGGAAAGCAAAAACAAAATTTCAAAAATTTTAAAAATTTGCTTTTGTTTTATATACAAAATATTCAAATTATGAAAGGCAAATCAATGCTTGAATTTTGGTGCGTTTGTTATGTTCAGAATTTGTATAAAAATAAAAACAAATTTTTAAAATTTTTGAAATTTTGTTTTTGCTTTCCACATAAATATCACTTTGGTGACGTGATTAACAAAATTAGGACCTTATATTTATTTGGTTGGCTTGTGTTAACAAAGTAATATTTTATACTATACTCTTTGATAAATAGAGTGGTTAGATTACTAACC
Organism: Calliphora vomitoria; assembly: GCA_942486065.2. Taxonomy (NCBI): domain Eukaryota; kingdom Metazoa; phylum Arthropoda; class Insecta; order Diptera; family Calliphoridae; genus Calliphora; species Calliphora vomitoria. The sequence continues at coordinate 35,273,128 of OW818031.2, read as the reverse complement.
ACTTTGACTGAAATAGGTTTTATATAATGTGTTTGTTTACATAATATTATGTTATTTTGTAAGGATGCCGCGTTTACTCAATGAATATTAAATTGAAGATATTTTGTTCGAACCCGACGAATTATTAGGATCAAGTCGATCTGATGATGGTGACATACTTTCGGAGCTCCAGTTAAAAAATAGTAAAAAATTTTCAATTGGAAGAGCCATATGATATAAAATAATTGTATTTCGTTTGTTTTGTTCAGAAAATTTAGTAAAAAGAATAAGTTTTCAAACAAATTTATATGGCAGGAAAAGTTTTATCATAATTATTGTTAATGCCAACTGCCATGGTGGTTAATAAACTAACCACCTTATTCCATAAAAACCTTTAGCTGTACCCTAATTAAAGTAAAAATGCAATTGTTTTGATTATAAACTTATCACATAAAATTGTGGCTGAAAGAGTTAAATTACACGGCATGAATAAAATGATATAACCTGATTTACCGTTTGCTAAAAGGCCTCTACTGTACTCAGACGACGTACCAACTCCCATGAATCAACATGTCGGACTTAAGGACTGAGATCGAAAAATTCTTTACACACGTTTTTCATTAAAACTTTTTAACCGAAATATCATTCGATTTTTTTTTTATCAAGTTACCTTTGTAAATCATGTCAGTTATTATTTTTAAACGTAAGTTATGTTCATTTGCTGTTAATCTGATTAAAATGAGTGACGAGAAAAAAGTGCGTACTAAAATTATTAAATATTTTCAATAAAACCCAACTTGGTCCTACAAAAAGTTGGCCAAAAAATCAAAGATTTGCCGTCAAACTGTTTCCAATGTTATTAAACAGTATCGGAAGAACTTGTCCGTTGATATAAAACTTGTTTCATGTAGAAGGAATGGTCTACATAATGTTTCTAAAGCCAATAATTAGAAAGCATTTTCGAAAGAGCTCTCAACAAATCCGGTAGGAAAGCAGTCCGCTTATCTCAGTACTCTTAGTATTTAGTACGAAAAGTTAAATCCAATGCAGGTTTAAAAACATACAAGAATCAAAAAGTTCCTGGCAGGAACACTGCTAAAAATTTAGAGGCCAAAGGCAGAGGACGGAAATTGAAGTCAAGTTTTATAAAAAAATACCTGTGCATAATGGATGACGAAACTTAAAATTATTCACAGCTTCCTGATCAATATTTTTATGTTGCTCATGCTCGAGGGAATGTTGTAGAAAAGTTTAGGTCCCAAAAGCAGAAAAATGTTTGCCAAAAAGTTCTTGGCATCGTAAGCAATATGCAGTTGCGGCAAAAGAAGCCAAACATTTTTTACAATGGGCTCTATAAATACCGAAATTTACATCAAGGAATGTTTAAAAAAAATAATGTTTCCATTCATTTTTGGCCTGATTTGGCATCCTGTCACTATGGTAAGCAAGGTGGCAAAGTATTTGTACCTGTAGAGGCAATTCCTCCAAACTGCTTGGAGCAAAGGCCAGCGGAGAGATATTGGGCTCTTGTTAAAAGAGAATTGAAGAGCACCAAAAATGTGTCCAAAAGAGTGGTAGATTTTAAACGGAGATGGACTATCTGTTCGAACAAACTGACAGAAAGCAATATAAAAACCTTAATGGAAGGGTTTCCATACTGTTTAGAACTATAAAAATTCAATTTTTTGTAAATTGTAATAATAATAAGTTAAGATTTTTTCGATCTCAGTCCTTATGTATAAAACAACCAATTGATTTCATTACATTGCTACTGGTGAGCAAACAATCTACTATCTAAAGTGAAATATAAACAAGAGAGCTATATTCGGCTGCGTCGAATCTTATATACCCTTCACCAAATAAAGTTTGAAAAAAAAATTTTTTTTAATATTTTTAGATAAAAAAAATTTTTTTTTTGCGAATTTGTTTTTTAAATTTTTTTGTAATTATTTTTTGTTTTAATTATAATTGTATGACAAAAATTCGTGTTAAAAAATACTTTTCCCGATTTTGACCAATTGTAGGTCCGACTCACTATAGCCTTATATAGATCGTTGCAAAGGTCTTTGAAATATCTATTATTGGATATCCATATTTTCTATATTAATGACTAAGTAATCCCGATACAGATAAAAAATAGGCCAGAAATCGAGGTTGTCCCGTTTTTTGCCTTATTAATGGTTTTCCAACAAGATGTGTTATTTTGAATCACCCGGTATTTCGGTGGCTGTCACTTTTGAAGCTTTTATTCTTTGACATTTGACAAGTAGAAACTACGCCATTACTAAAAATGGAACGATACACGCTTCATTAACGCACTGAAATTATTAAAATTCACTACAAAAATGGTTAAAATCTTGCACAGCTCGTCGTGAACGACCTTGTCGGACCGCAATACAGAAATTGGTGGAAAAATTTGAGCTGTTGGGACAAGTTAATGGTGATGTGAAGAATAAAACCCGTGCACGTCGCTCAAGAACAACTGAGAATATTGCTGCAGTAGCCCAAAGCGTTGAAGAAAACCCAGGTTTGTCCATTCCTCGTCGTTCTTTAGAATTGGGCATTCCTCAAACGTCATTACACCGTATTTTGGATGATATTGATCTGGACAACGACTACTTTCAACAAAACGGCGCTACATGCCACACAAGCAACGAAAGCATTGCTCTTTTAAGGGAAAAGTTTCTGGACCGTTTCTCGAAGTTTCTCGAAGAGGTGATCACAATTGGCCACCGAGATTTTGTGATTTAACACCTTGCGACTTCTTCCTTTGGGGTCACGTGAAAGATAAGGTCTACGCCAACAGCCCAGCGTCGATTCAAGACCTCAAAGATAGAATTCGTGAGGCTATCGAAAGGATATGGTCCTGTAAGCGTGGTCGTGGTGGTCATTTGGCTGATGTTGTTTTTCATTATTAACGGCATGCCTTCCTCTTTATTATGAAATAAACATCCGATAATTTTCTCAAAAAATGTAATTTTTATTTGAATACCAAAATAACACCTTTGTGGGTCGATTTTTCTCGATTTTAAATAACAACCGAGCCGATATATTGATATATCAATCATGTTTGAAAGTTATTTGGAGGCTACGACAGACAGACATGGCTATATCGACTCCGCTGTCTATAATGATCCAGAATATATGTACTTTGTGGTCGCAAATGCAAAATGTAGAAATTACAAACGGAATGACAAACTTATATATACCCTTGCCATTTAGGGACTTTCTTAACAGAAATATACAGAATTTTTAAACTGACTTAATTTTAGATTCCTAAGAAATACTAGAGTAACAATTGACTCTACGCAAGATTACATGGGATCTGTAAAGTAACCAATATACTTCTCTTAGCAGTAAAATGGCACATAAATGACCACACATTTTAAAATTAGAGTCAGTCAAGTAACTAAACATTAGTGACTAATACTCTATAGAAAGCAATACATTTGGTCAATTCACAAGGTCTCTTATCAGTCATATTGTCATAATGTCCGACCCTTAGGCATTCGGCGTTGGTTTCTGCTGGTTCGTTACGATAAAACAATAAACATAGCATAGAATGTAGTATTATTTTAGGACATTTTTTGCTTCAAAAGCAATAAAAACCATTGTGAAATATTAGGACATTATGACAATATGACATGATAAGAGACCTTGTGAATTGACCAATTGTATTATCAAAACATAAGCATATAATCTATTATTTGCTTACCTTACAAAATTCTCTTTTAAATTTTTTAGTTTTCAGACTATTTTAAAGCGAACCATTTTCCAAAAATTTGTCTACTTTCATCTCTTTACAAATATGTACTTAATTAAATAGAATTTCTTGATTAACAAATATTTTCAACAAGAAATTTATGATGAAAAAATTCTTAACACTAGATTATTCATGTTTTGCTTCAAAAGCCTTAAAGTAGACTTTAAAGTATTTTTTCTTCGAATTCAGTAAGTATGCTTACTAAATTTGTTTCACAAATAAATATTTTTCTTTGTGTCATTGCCATTGTAAATCACTTAAGGGCATTTTAGTTGCTGTTGTTGCTTTGCAGCTGTTGTAAAAGAAAGTAGGTTTTTATATTTACTCTTCATAAAGTGAAAAAGTCACTTTTAATTTAATTTGTGTAACAAAATGAGAAAAAAAAAAGAAAACAAACTGAAAACTTGTATAGCATACCTTAAGGCCAATTACCAACCACAGTTTTAAAGCACAACAAGACGGCATAAAAGAAATGAAAATGAAAAAATAAACATAAAAAGTTTACATTTTAAGTAATTCATCACATTAATTTGCAAATATGATGTGTAATACCAGCTGGCCAGTGAAATGACTGAGCAAATGAATCATGTTGGTTGGTCTTTATGGAAATGGAAAGTTTTTTTTTTTTTGTTTAAAGAAGTAATATAGCTGGTGGTGGCGTTACTGCCATGAGGCTTTAATTTAATTAAAATATTATCATAAACTATTTGTGTGCTGTTCATTTGTTTATTTTATTGTCTTTTAGTTGTTTAAAGAATTTTAAAGTATTTTTGTACTACATTTCATTGAGGTTTAAAGTTACTTAATTTTGGGGGGATTGTCTTAATTTATTATTATATTTATGTCGTTGTTCTGTTAAGCTTGGTTAAATTCCTGGTATTAAATTGGTACAACATGATGCCAGTGTTTGTCAGTTGTTTGTTGAAGAAAAAAAAAGAAAAAACAGAACAGTGGTTGAACAAATTCAAAATTCAAGTGAAATATACAATTCTTAACGAAAGTAGTGAGCTTGACATGAACATGCCCCCAATAATCCTTCTTAAAGACAGATTTTAGTGTTCAATATAATCGGATACCAGCTACATTGGCTGTCTCCAATAGTGGAATGTTATATTACCTACAGAGAGTAAGAGATTGGTTACTTGGTAACAAACTCTACTCCGATGATGGTTTACTTAAAGGAGAGTGTATTCACTAGTTCCTATAACGAAACACAGAAAAATATTTAAACTAACTACACATTGCATTACTAAGGGACAGTATGGGACAATTTATCTTAAATTACTATTAAAACTTAAACTAAATTTTTAATGCAAATGCAATTTTATTTTCCATCCTTCGTCCTACTGTTCTTCAATATGTTTGGAATTTTAATCAAATTGTCTGAATAAAAAAAAAAAAAAAAATACTTCTTAAAAACACACAATTACACATGAGCTTACAAACAAACAAACAAACAAGCACATGTCAGTATATTTGTATATGTCAACACATCATCCCAACACGTGTGTTACAAAATCGTAGCAAAATAATAACAATTCCCAAAAAAAAATACGAACAAACCGGAAGAGAGGAACTAAACAAGAAACACAGTTGGAGGGCACAAATTGAAAAAGAAAACTGTATTGAAAATAATTCCAGGAAATGAGAGCAGCAACAAAAATGCTGAAAGTTCATAGAATTTTCCATACAAATTTCCTGGATATTGGCTCAAATATAACAGAAACGTACATACTTTATATGTTTATTTACTTTAATATGTAAGTAAAGTACATTATTTTGATATACGAATATTATTATTTGTATTCTAAGAAATTTTCGTTATTAGAATATACGAAAAGTAAATATATATGTACATTAGACTGTCCACTATTTGTATGGGGGAAAAAAAATGTCGGAATCTTGTTGGTCTTAACCCCACAAAATGATTCCCCTTTCCAGATATTGAGATAGCCGAAATTTGAGCTCGATTAAACTACGTTAACCCGTGCCGCTCGTCGCTTAAAGTTTGAAAAAATCAACATTTTTGGCCAAAAAGCTAACATAAGAAGCTATAACTCCAGAACGGTAAATAATAGAAACACGATTAGTATCTCAAAACAAAGCTAATATTGTTCTTCAAAATTTATTTTATATACATTATTCTTGTTACTTTAAGCCAAACAGAGTTACAACAGCTTTTGTCTCCAAAAACGTGACCTAGTCGCGGTAGGAGCATACTTCGTATATTTTGAGGTTATGTGAAAAATGTTGCTAGTAAGTACATATTTTTACATTTTATTGTTATTTAATCATAATGTACATAGATTTAGTATTTCAAAAAGATATAAAACACAAAAATTGGTTGAAAAATGTAAAAGTTATTATAAATTCCCCAGGCCATTAACGTGTCTCGGAGCACTTGATTATGATATGTGGAAAAAATTTAACTTATTTTGAAAACTATACGAATAAAACTATTTTATTACATAAAATATATCTATGTTTGCTCAAATATAAGTTTTTTTCCTTAAAATATAACGTGAATCTGTTCTCAGCTATGGTCAAAAAAAATTTTTTTTTTAGACGACAGTTTCAAAACACCATTTTCAGTTTTTTTTAAACTTTGTTAAACAAATTTTTAAATTTTTTAAATATCACCGGGGGGTTTATGGTCAATAGATTAGGGAACAAAACAGTGAAAAAATTAGGTCAATACCTCTTATAGTTCAGGTGTACCTGCGGTTTGAATTCTGCGGATTTCGCGAAAAACTCATTTTTTTGGAATATTTTAGAAAATATGTCATAATTTTTGATTGTTATACATTTTAACCAAAATATTTACAGAATATTATTTCTCAGATATTAAAAAATATGTCCCTGATGTTATATATAAATCGGGAAATCCTAAGGCGTAAACTTTGGAGGTCAAAGGTCAAATTTCGCAATATTTGGAAATTCACATTGAAACATATGGAAATAATCATTATTTGTTGACCATATTTACTAAAATTACAGGATTTTATGGTATATGGTCCGATATTTAGAATAACATAAAAAAAAAAAATCAAATTAACCCTTTAAAGCATTTGGGTCAAATATGACCCCAAAGTTAATAAAATCAATTTTAATAAATTTAAAAATAAAAAAATGAATATAATTTATATTCAGAAAAAAAATAATAATTAACCCTTTAAAGGGTTAATTTGATTTTTTTTATGTTATTCTAAATATCGGACCATACACCATAAAATCCTGTAATTTTAGTAAATATGGTCGACAAATAAAGATTATTTCCATATGTTTCAATGTGAATTTCCAAATATTGCGAAATTTGACCTTCGACCTCCAAAGTTTACGCCTTAGGATTTCCCGATTTATATATAACTTCAGGGACATATTTTTTAATATCTGAGAAATAATATTCTGTAAATATTTTGGTTAAAATGTATAACAATAAAAAATTATGACATATTTTCTAAAATATTCAAAAAAAATGAGTTTTTCGCGAAATCCGCAGAATTCAAACCGCAGGTACACCTGAACTATAAGAGGTATTGACCTAATTTTTTCACTGTTTTGTTCCCTAATCTATTGACCATAAACCCCCCGGTGATATTAAAAAAAATTAAAATTATGTTTAACAAAGTTTAAAAAAAACTGAAAATGGTGTTTTCAAACTGTCGTCAAAAAAAATTTTTTTTTTGATCATAGCTGAGAACAGATTCACGTTATATTTTAAGAAGAAAAACTTATATTTGAGCAAAAATAGGTACATTTTATGTAATAAAATAGTTTTATTCGTATAGTTTTAAAATAAGTTAAATTTTTTTCCACATATCATAATCAAGTGCTCTGAGACACATTAATGGCCTGGGGAATTTTTAATAACTTTTACATTTCTCAACCAATTTTTGTGTTTTATATCTTTTTGAAATACTAAATCGATGTACATTATGATTCAATAACAATAAAATATAAAAATATTTACTTACTAGCAACATTTTTCACATAACCTCAAAATATACGAAGTATGCTCCTACCGCGACTAGGTCACGTTTTTGGAGACAAAAGCTGTTGTAACTCTGTTTGGCTTAAAGTAACAAGAATAATGTATATAAAATAAATTTTGAAGAACAATATTAGCTTTGTTTTGAGATACTAATCGTGTTTCTATTATTTACCGTTCTGGAGTTATAGCTTCTTATGTTAGCTTTTTGGCCAAAAATGTTGATTTTTTCAAACTTTAAGCGACGAGCGGCACGGGTTAACGTAGTTTAATCGAGCTCAAATTTCGGCTATCTCAATATCTGGAAAGGGGAATCGTTTTGTGGGGTTAAGACTTACAAGATTCCAAAATCGATTTTTTGTGGACAGTCTAATGTACATATTAAGCTTTACATAGCAGTAGTAGAGTAGAGTACAATGGAATATTTTCAATTCAAGCAAGAGTTTTTTTCTAATACGATTAACAGTTATTCATACTTTGAAATGTGATGGAAGTCTTCTTACACTTATTTTTATTAGTAGGAAAAATGTTTTTAAAGTTATGCATAGATAAATTATTACGAAGAATATTAAATAAAGTTCAAATATAGCTTAAAGCCATATAAATAAACAAACTAAAATTTAATACTTTTGTGCAAAAGCTAAGTTTTGACTTCAAATTTTTAATAAATAATAAGGATATTTCCATTACAGGGTCATATATTCAATATATGTAAAATTTTTTTGAAAATATTATAAAATGTTTATAGCGGAAATCTTTAAAATAAATTTGTATTGATATTTAGTTTGTTGTACAACTTCCCAGCAAAAAAAAAAAGATACTGAAGTAGTTCGAAATGAATGTACATTACAATTCATTCTAAATGTCTTCCTAAATTCACATAAATCTGTCAATAATGTATAAAAATCCTGCATGTTTCTCCTAAATCGAATCACTTCGTCATCACTTGAACCCCTGCTTATACTACTTCTTTGTCATGTAATTGTTTGCTGGGTTGTTTCCGGTATCAAACTTTTACGCATGAAGAAACTCGAAACTTTTTGTTTTATAAGTAACAGTTTACCAACAACTATTTTTATTATAAAATCTTTTATTACATTAAAGAAATTATTTGGTTAAAATAACATTAAACTAAAAATGTTATCAACATTTTTTTTTAAATATAACCTGATTAAAGTGGGCCTGTTTTTGTTGAAAAAAAAAAAATAAAAAATTGGGTAAAAAAATCGAAGTACTAGCGGTGTACAGTACAGAATCTTATATACCCTTCACCAAATTATACAAATTAAAAAAAAATAAAAAATATTTACACTTTTTTTAAACAGTATTTTTTCGATTTTTTTTTTCGAAATTGTTTTTTATATTTTTTAAAGTTTTTTCGATTTTTTTTTTAAAAATTTTTCTTTAGTTTTAAATTTTTTTTGGTGAAAAAAAATTCGGGTTAAAAAATATTTTTCCCGATTTTGACCCATTGTAGGTACAACTTACTTATATACATCGTTGGAAACACCACAAAAAAAAAAAAAAGAAAAAAATACGCAAAGCAATGAAACCAATACACATCCAAACATACGTTTTGTTGCTTTTTGTCAAAGCATGCAAAGAAATGTCTTTTTTTTTATGAAATTTTCAGAGGTTGACTCGGATTTTTGCATATCTCCGTTATTTATGGACGGATTTTGTTGATTTTAATTAGGAAACCTCTCGAAAGCATGTCTGACAGAATTATTGAAGATTTGAATACCGAGGATATCTGGGGTCTTCAGAAAATTGATTTCAACAGACAGACATACGGACAGACGGACATGGCTTAATCGACTCCGCTATCTATAAGGATCCAGAATATATATGGGGCATTTTACGTCAAGTGAACCAACTTTTGAAATCGATGTCTTTCGATCGGGTTGAAATTTGCACCAATGTTAGTTCTATTGGATAGTAATTCGGACACAATTTTTCAACAAGATCGGTCAAGAACTCTCTGAGTTATAGGAGGTCAAAATTTGACATTTTGGCCAAACATGTGTTTTTTCTTACCCATATAACTTATTACCTATTGTTCTTAGCAAAATGTGTCCCAAATAGTTTAGATAGCTATTTATGCAATCTTTGGAAAAAAAAATTTTTAAAAATAAATAAAATATTTTTGACTTTTTTTTCAAAAATCAAAAACATTTTTGACTTTTTTTTTTTTAAAATGGGCCCTTTTTTATTTTTTTTAAGAAAGCTTAAGTCTTTTCCTAAGCGACCTATATGGTCGCTTAGTGGGATGCGAGTGGGATATCTATCCAAAAAATGTTTTGTAACTCAAGGCATAAAATTTTGTACTTTTTTTTTGCAAAATCCAAAACTTTTTGACTTTTTTTCCAAAATGGACCCTTTTTTTATTTATTTTTTTTTTCTCAAAAGAAAGCTTAGGTCTTTTCCTTTAAAACCTTTTTGGTCGCTTAGTGGGATGCGAGTGGGATATCTATTAAAATAAATGTTTTGTAACTCAAGACAAAGGTTTTTAAATTGATTTTTTCATATTTGTGTGTAAGTGTTTCTAAAACCTTAAAAATAAAAACATTGGTGCGGTCAGGTGTCCCCAAAGTAGGACACCTCGGGTATGTTCAATTTTAAAAACGGTCCTATTTCTGCGTTTGTGTTGCGACATCAAAAAAATCAAAATAATATATAAAATCTCCTTGTCGAGCAGTACGAAAAACCGTAGCTATCATTTATCTCTTATAATTTAGGAGATATACGCATTTGGAAATTAAATTTTCAAAATTTTTACCCACCTTACCACCAGTTATTGGACTAACAATTAATGGATATATCAAAGAAAAAAATAATTGTTTAAAAATCTTTACTGACTCCACAGTTATATGCATTTGAATTTAAAATTAAAAAAAATAAAAAATATTTTTCGCTAGTTTTTGGGGAAAAAGTACTTTTTTTCTTTTTAAGTTATCTAAACAATTTCTAAGAAGATGTATTAGGAATTTATACTTTTTGAAAAGCTAACTTTACAGTAAATATTTTAAATGAAAATAAGTTTTTGATACCAAGTTGACCAGGTCTATTCAAAAAACAGTTATTTTTTATGTAAAATTCAATTTTAGGGGAAAAATTCTCAAATCACATAGTAGATATCAAAATATAGTAACCCATTTTAGATGGCTCAATATGTTTTTAATTATTTTGTATAGGGTACCGATAATCCCGCTCCTAGAAGCCAAACAAAAAATCCTTTTTTTTTTTTTTTATTTTTCAACACTTTTTTGGGAATTGCGGGATTCCTGATTAAATATTTCAATACTTGTTTTTATTTTTCTATTTTCAATAGAAAATTCTATATAACTGTAAAATTTCTTTCAAAAATATTCATAAATTAAAAAATTAAATCTTTGCGAAAATTCAATAAAAAGCATTTTTTGTCATATTTTTCAAAAAAGTATTTAATATTTTTTTGGCAAATTAATTAGGGAAAACTTAACAACTCGCAGAGAATTAACCTAGCACTGTTATTTACATTCATAAAAATGTTACCTAACAAACATACTTTTTTTTTATAAATTTCTATGTTAGGTAAATGCTCTGCGAATTGAAGTGAAGTTCTCCCTTTTCTTTGCGCACGCTAAATTTCATTTAAATCGGACTAAGGGTTTAGAAGTTACAGATTTATTTCCCTCTTTTTTTTTGTTCTATACCACTGTGCGGTGTTCAACTTATAACTCTGCCATATGTGGCTCGATTTTAAATATCAATCTAAGTTGGACTATAGCAGAAATATTGAAGTATCAATCATGTTATTTGGGGGCCTCGGAAAGTTGATTTCAATAGACAGACAGGGCTATATCGATTTCGTTATATAAGTATAGGAGAAGAGACATAACATAGATATAACTCTTTATGCCTAAAATATTCTTAACTGAATTTTTTTAAATTATATTTATTTATCATGTTTCGTATTATGAGCCCGCCCTTACCTAACTACTTCCAAGTAATTGCTTATGATATGTTTAGCAGTAATATCTTTTGCTGGGTCCATATTAAAAACTAAAGTTTTCTAAGTGTAACAAATCTCTATATTAGCATGTTGTAGTTGTTTTCACTTCTATTATAATGTAAGTATTTTGTATTTGTTTTTCATCTGTATGCGATGTTTGTATGTTTTACACTATTTTATAATGCGCACAATATTATTGTGTTTTGGATTATTGTTTAAAATTCACTGAACAGTGCAGATTTGATTTTACATAAAATTTGAATACAAACAAATGTTCAAGCACACTCTCACATAAATACATACATACACACACACATACATATATATGTATGTATGAATGTTTTTGTCGGTATTCAGTATTTTCTATTACAATTCAAACAACAATTCCAATTCCACTTGTACTCTTTGATTCTTTTGTTAAGGCAATGTAAGCTAGGTTTGGTTAAGGACAATAACAAATTGAAGCAATTACAATTAAATATAGTACTTTTTTCCATTTAAACGTACCAGCATACCTCAAATTGTTCTTTCAGTTGTAAATCGAGTGCAAGATTGTGCCAAATGTTCGATTATAGAAAGACTTCAGCATTTCTGTTACTATATATTATCGACATCAGGGACCTGATTTTCCCCTAAAGTCTTTACAACAATTACGTATTGGATCATTTCAGATCTTGACATACTGTGCTAGCAATACTAAATTAAACCCAGTTGTAGATTGTTGAACGTTGCACAGTGGGGATGATGAAAAAAGTGGAAATAAATCAGTAACTTCAAAAGGATAGCCCAATTTTTATAAAATTTCCCACAACTATGGAGGAGGTGTAGCAGAGTTTAAGTTTTCAATTTTGGACTTTAAGCTATAACGGAAAAGAGCCTCAAGGCCCCAACAGGGGTTTATGCAAAATTAAAAGCGATGCCGAATTTTTATCAAAACTTAAACTCAACTACACCTTCTTTAAAGCGGTGGGAAATTTCTTAAAATCGGACCTTCCGTTAAGAAGTTAGAGACTTATTTCACCTTTTTTCATTTGCCCCACTGTGCGTTTCTTTTTAATTAGGTACTTTGGTAATCACAGAACTTTTTTTCTGTTAGCTTTTGAGCCAGACACTGCCCTAAGGTTATCTCAGACTTCAGCATAAGACTGAAGTATTGGCGAATGAAATGAAATGATCACCAAGATAGTTGCCGAATAACCAGGCATCTGTGCTCACATCTGACAGCTGTAAATTTGAGGCAAATCGGATAACGATTTCATGACGATATATGCAAAATTTTACTATTTATCTATATCTATATAAATATATAAATGTCTTTGTAAGTTTGTTTGTTTGTTTGTTTGTTTGTTTGTTTGTTTGTTTGTTTGTTTGTTTGTTTATTTGTTTGTTTGTTTGTTTGTTTGTTTGAGCATCACGCCTAAACGGCTGAACCGATTTTATTGAAATTTGGAACGTAGATAGATCCATACTTGGAAGCGTCAATAGGCTATAAATTTTTTCAATACTTGGACCAGAAAGGGATAAAAAGGGGGAAAAACGGGTAAAATTGGTACCTTTAGTTTTTAAACAATAATTACTAAACGGCTGAACCGATTTTTACATCGACAGGGGTAGCGAAGCGCACCGGGTCAATCTAGTAATCTATATAAATATATAAATGTCTTTGTAAGTTTGTTTGTTTGTTTGTTTGTTTATTTGTTTGTTTGTTTGTTTGTTTGTTTGAGCATCACGCCTAAACGGCTGAACCGATTTTATTGAAATTTGGAACGTAGATAGATCCTTACTTGGAAGCGTCAATAGGCTATAAATTTTTTCTATACTTGGACCAGAAAGGGATAAAAAGGGGAAAAAACGGGTAAAATTGGTACCTTTAGTTTTTAAACAATAATTACTAAACGGCTGAACCGATTTTTACATCGACAGGGGTAGCGAAGCGCACCGGGTCAAGCTAGTATGAAATAAATTTGTGAAACTCCTTAACTTTCTGCATTATGTTACAGAAATATGTAGATTTATTTATATTAATGAAAATTACAGTAAAAAAATTCTTTTGAGATTAAACCTATATCTCCTTTGGGTCAAATTAACCCACAAACTCTATTATCGCTAAAATTCGGAAAAATCCGATTTTTTCAGATATTGTAAAATTTTGCTACAAAATAATTATTATTGCAATCGAAAGCAAAAGAATCGAAATGTGTAAAGAATTGTCGTTTTAATGAGATATAAAATACAAAAATTGGTTAAAAAATGTTAAAGTTATTAAAAATTCCCCAGACCATTAACATGTGTCAGGGCACTTGAACAAGAAATGTAGAAACAAAATTAACATATTTTAAGAAATATTTAAATAAAAGCTAATTTTTACTTAAAATATATCCGTATTTACTTTTGTATGAGTAAACTATTTGCAGGTATTGAAAAACCAATTTATTTTTTTTAAAGGCAGTTTCGAATCTTTAAAAATTTTTAAAAATTTTGTTAAAAAAAATTCAGAATTTTTTTATCATAACATTGGGATTTATTGAGATCATAATAGAGAATTAAAATTAGAATAAATTATGTTATTACCTCTTACATTTTTTCCGTACCTACGATTTAAATTTTGTGATTTTCGGGAAAAAATATTTTTTTGGTCATATTTTGGCGAATGAAACCAATTTCCTTACTGTTATGCATTTTAAATAAGAACTATACAGAATCTTATAGTTTAGATAATTTTAAACATACTCTGAAAGTTTTACTAAAATTGGACAACTTTAACTCTTAAATGGTGAAGGTCAAAGGTAAAATTTATTAATATTTGGAATTTCTTAATGAAAGATAGCGAAATATTATACATTTTTGGAATAATTTTAATGAAACTTGCTAAAAATATAGCTTAAGGTCTAAAATTTATAATAACGGTGTAAAAATGGAAATTCACCCTTAAGAGCACTTGGGGTCAAAATTACTCTCAATTTGACTGTGGTTTTTGTGATTTTAAAAGTTGTACAGTGTACATAGATCGTACTCTACCTTGTTACTCTCGATGACTAGGAAGTAGTATCTATACGGTTAAATTGAGTAGTAGGAAACGTTCCTTTATCATTGTCGCGCATTGGGTATAAAACAAATAATCCTCATGAGATCAGCTGTTTTCTATAAACTTTTTGACATACCGTAGTATAACAATAGGCCAATATGTGTAAATATGTTGGATAAAACGATTTCCGTCAATCCACATTTCTTACAATTGCAGGAGATTTATTTCAATAGTTGAGGATAGCATTTAGATAATGTTGATTGATTTTTCTTTCAATTTCCTTTTAAAATTAGTTCTCACATCGCGTGAGTTCTTTTTGCTGATTGTTTCGATAAAACATTTAACTATTTAACAAAATTGCTATGGATATTCGACGGATAACGACATCGATTTAAAACAATGGACGGACATCTCAAAAGCAGTCTGCTGCTCGTTTGGATTACACATTAATGAAACTTTGTAGCTATAAGTTGCAGAGATTGATCAGATTCTCAGTTTGTCTGCTGATACTTCTTAAGCTTTTTAAATAGTAGATTAGCATGGGGATAAGATTACTGTTACCCGTATGCTGATGTCATCTCTTGATCTAGAAACGAATTTTGCGTTGAGTATGAATTCAATAAATTGAGCTACTTCTATCGTATAAGTAAGTCCATAAATCGTAGCACATAGGCATGTCAGAATTTAATATAATATTCAAAGCACAGGCTGTTTTATACCACTGAAATCAATTCAATATTATAAAGAAGTCTGTGGCACCCAGTTGAACAATTCAATAGGAATGAAAAAATTTCGAAACAAAAGAATGTTGGTACAATTTGGCATGAAAAGTAAAATTAAGTACCAACTAAATGTACTTTGATTTCTCAGGACTGTGATGTTCTAACCATTGTACTCTTTAGTATTGTATCTCTACAAAGTAGTGTGCAAAATACAATGTCAATGTTTCCTTTTCAATGATTCTTTGTACGAGTATTTTTCACGAGTATTGTTGTGTGTTTTTTTGTCCCTTCTCTGATTTTCTTTTTTTGTTGGTTTTGCCAGTTTAACAAATCATTTATTTCCAACACAACAGCATAGATATTTTTGTTTATAAGTGTGTATTTTGGCTTCTTTGTTTGTTTGTATTTGTAGAAAATTCAATGTGTGTGCGTGTTTATTTGTTTGTATGTATGTAAGTATTAATATCACTGTCGTTTCACCCAATTGTTGTACATGAATTCACACTTTTAACAATTGAAATTGTCACTAAAATAAAAACTTAAGATTTATTTCGCTCACATTTGCGTAGCAGCATTTTTGCACAGTACGTACTCAGATTTAGTACTGCTGGTAGAAAAGGGAAGTGTTAAATGTTTGTAGAAAGTTGTAGTGAAAATAATCGTTGACAGTTGCTGCTGGTTGGTTATAGCTCTGTTTGGTAAGAGAACATTTGTTGAGAAAGGGTAATGTTGCAGAAATTTAAGGAAATTAAACTAATTACAGAATGGAAAAGTATAAAAAGTGTAAGTTGGAATAGTTATATTCAATATACAGATTTTTAGGTCTGAATTTTGTTTGTATATTTTGTATTTTAGTCTAAATCTTATTTATTGACCACAACTCGAACAAGTAAGAGTGTTATTTTCGAAATCAATATACCCTATCTTTATTGATGGTGGATATAAAAATATCACTTAGTTAGGGACAGACAGCTGGCACCTGGAAAAAAGTAGAGAAATTTGCTGAGAATTTCTCAATCATAAACTTAATACTTTCGGGATTGTACAAAATTAAATTACCCAGAAGGAGCTGATTTAAAATCCTCCAAACAATCACTCTATCAGCCATAATCAACGCAACCATTTTAAGGAAAGACAGGAAGGACATATGTTGCAACCACTTGTCAGATTTGAACAACATTCATAGAGATAACATAAAAATCCACGTGTTCCCCAGTGTCTGCAATAAACATAAGCTGTCTTTCTCCTAAACTAAAAAAGTGTCCTTTTAGTCAACAACATATATTTGTTTAACAAATTAAAAAGAAACGGCCTTTAAAATGAATACCTCAAGAATTGAACTTTTGAAAGAAATATGATTGATTATTCATAACATTTTAACACATTGACTGCCACGTCGGACACATATGTGTCACACTGCACTATGTGGTTTACGCCAAGTCGCACACATATGTCCGACGCGACTTTTATTCTCTCTAGCCATGTCACACAATAGTGCTGGAGTCTGCAAGTTCCTCATCAAAACTGTAATCTTCACATTCTTCATCACTTTCTGTACTTGTAGTGAATATTTTTTCTAATCCAGTATCCGATAAAAATGCCTTTTCGTCATTTCTCTCAGTTTCTAATCAGTAAATATTACTGACAGCAGCCTAAATTCCAATCATACTTGCTGAAAGTACCCTGACAGTCAATGTTTAACACATAGCTTTATCTTTCAAATAAAATAAAATTTGATGCTCGACCGTAAAGGGTCTCGAGTATAAAGCCTATGATCTTGCAATACATAATAACTGTGGTAAATTTCGTTAAAATCTGAAATGAAAAATTCAACTGCTATCCCTTTTAGGATGGATCATCCCTATACCAATACCTTTTCCTCATGATTTCTAATACTCCTTCACAATATTAAATTGTTTTTATATAATGTTACAACTTTTCAGTTTAACCCCTTTGTAATAAAGTTTTTATATTTTTAAAACGAGTTATTTTTGTTACAAAAAACACGGTGAAAAACAGCAAACAAACAAAACGCTTTTACGTTCGTGCTTTAAATTGATGTGACTATAAAAATATTAGAGAGCTGCACTCAAACTGCCATCAAAAATAATAATAATAATAAAAAGGAACCACAACAACAGAAACAGAAAGAAAAAAAAAAAAAAAACAAATAGGTAAAAGTTCTATTCTATTTGTTTTATTCAAAAGCAAACAAACAAACAGAAAAATAAAATTTCTATCCTTTGATGTTAGCAGATGAAAGTAAATTGTTATTGTGGCGATTGATGCAACCAGCCACAAGTAGTTGCAAGTACATTCATATATAGATCAAAGGTGAAAAGGAAATTCAACATATTTATGCAGCTGGATGTAGAGGAGTGCTAGCTAGAGCTTACACAGCGCACCAAAGTTTAAAAATATGATGCAACTTAAATGTAATGCACATTAGTGCGGACCAAAAATATTAATAATAATACAATTAGTGATTGAACTGTTCCTATATTATAGGTTACACTTTATGGTACGGTATCCACGATATCCCTGAAACTATGCTGAAGTAAAGTAATAGACTATGTATCACTTTACTAAAACCAACATGACGTGAAATCATAGAGTTTTGTCTGAGTATTACTTTTTATTTGATTAACCTAGCCTTTACAATGCAAGTAACAGTTCGAAAAACTCAACACATTCATACTTTTGAACTAACATAATCACGCACGCATGTGTAAATTTACACACTCATATTTATTGTGTTAGTGCAAAAGTATGAATGTGTTGAGTTTTTCGAACTGTTACTAGCATGTGTAAAGGCTAGGTAAGTAATTTAGTGTAACTTATAGGTCTGGCTGAGTTCTTTATAGTCTGGTGTTTCAATTTAAAAAAATCTCTAAAATCGGAAATTATAGGAAGAAGTTTATAAAAATAGTGTAGTTTGCAAAAAATGGCGAAAAAAGATATAAAAAATTTAAATTTATACAATTTTGATGCAGTTTTTTCGGGTTAATTTGTTTTACACTTTTTTCTCCTAGTCTACAACTACAATTTACAATTGTGCCGAAGACAGGAAAATAAAATTCTAATTGGTTTCCGAGTTATAACACTGAAGAAAATTGCATGTCCTTCGAAAATTTCAAGTTACGGCCAGTGTTTAAAAAGCTAGACTACAAGTAGCAGTAGCAACAAAAAAAACACAAGTTAAAAAATTAATAAAAACTCAGAGTCAATCAATTACTACTACTGCTACCTTCACATTTTAGTAGCAGTAGTTGTTGTAAGGACTGAGATCGAAAAATTCTTAACACACGCTTTTCATTAAAACTTTTAACCCAAGTATTATTTGATTTTTTTTTTTTTTATCAAGTTACCTTTGTAAATCATGTCAGTTATTATGTTTAATGTCATTTATGTTCATTTTTTGTTAATCTGATTAAAATGAGTGACCAGAAAAAAGTGTGTACCAAAATTATTAAATATTTTCAACAAAACCCAACTTGGTTCCTACAAAAAGTTCGCCAAACAATCCAAGGTCTGCCGCCAAACTGACTTCAAGGTTATTAAACAGTATCTGGAGAACTTGTCTGTTGATAGAAACCCTGGTTCATGTATAAGGAATGATCTACTTGATATTTCTAAAGCCAATAAATAGAAAGCATTTTCAAATGAGCTCCCAACACATCCGATAGGAAAGCAGTCCGGTTAGGTCAGTACTCGGACTATTTAGTACAAAAATAGAAGGCAATTCAGGTTTGAAAACATACAAGGCTCAAAAAGTTCCTGACAGGAACTCTGATAAAAATTTAGAGGCTAAAGACAGAGCACGGAAATTGAAGTCAAATTTTATACAAAAAATATACCTGCAGCATAATGGATGACGAAACGTACGTATGGAAAATTTTTCACAGCTTCCAGGTCAATATTTTTATGTTGCTGATGGTCGAGGGAATGTTGTAGAAAAGTTTAGGGCCCAAAAGCAGAAAATTTTCCAAAAGATCCTTGGCATGGCAAGCAATATGAAGTTGCGGCAAAATAAGCCACACATTTGCTACAAAGGGCTCTATAAATACAGAAATTTACATCAAGAAACATTTACGTATTTTTTGTCCTGCTTTGGCATCCTGTCACTATGATAAAAAAGCTCTTGAGTGGTAGAAGAACATTTATGTGGTATTTGTACCAAGAGAGATAAATCCTCCAAACTGCCTGGAGGTAAGGCCAGTGGAGAGATATTGGGCTCTTGTTAAAAGAGAATTGAAGAGCACAAAAAAGGTGTCCAAAGGTGTGGTAGATTTTAAACAAAGATGGACTACCAGTTCGAACAAAGTGACGGAAAACACTATAAAAACTTTAATGGAAGGGTTTCCCGAAAAGGTTCAAAATTTCAAACTATAAAAATATTTTTTTTTTGTACATTGTAATAATAATTTCAATCAAATAAATAAAAAAAAACCAGACTGTAAGTTTAGTGGTTTTATTTGTATTAACATATATGTATGTTAAGAATTTTTCGATCTCAGTCCTTAGTAGCTATAAAAGGCAAATTTAAAAGTAGCAGAGTAATTTTTTTGTATTGCTAGCATAAAAAAGAAAAAGTTTTAAAGTAGCAGAGTCGTTTGTTTTCTGTTACTTCTGCTACTTTTAAAATTTAGTAGTAAAAGAAGTAGCAGTTGAGATAGCAGTTGATGTAGTAGAAGAGTAGCAGTTGAGGTAGCAATAGAAGTTGTCAAAAATAAAAATCTTCAGCCAAAAATTTATATTGTTTGTTGTTGTTGTGAATGTATATTTGTGTAAGAGGTTCGTGTTGTAAACAAAAGTTCAGATTTTTTGTTAATATGCACATAGTTATCATCGTTTTACTCATACATTGTTTCAAAGCGTTGCCATATTATTTACTGAAAAAAAAAAACGAATTCTACTTTTTCCACAAAAGAATTAAGAAAACTAACTAGCCCAAAAAATTAATTGTATCATTTAATAAATGTTTAATTGTTACAACAGTTAAATGTACAAAAATTCATTTATAATTATGTAGAACATAAATATTTCCCATGCTAAGTATATGGCAACGTATGACATTACTTGTTTGTGTAGATGGTTACTTTGTACACACAAAAATCACGATCATTCTGTTAGCAACACGAACAGATGAGACGAATAAAAAAGAATTATTCTTTCAAACACTCTCAAAACAACAACAATACACTTGGTCAATTCACAAGGTCTCTTACGAGTCATATTGTCCTAATATATCACGACTCGGCGTCTCGGCTTAACCGACTCTTAGACATTCGGCGTTAGTCTCTGCTTGTTCGTTACGATAACACAATAAACATAGCATACAAAGTAGTATTATTTTAGGACATTTTTTGCTTGAAAAGCAATAAAAACCATTGTGAAATATTAGGACATTATGACAATATGACATTATAAGAGACCTTGTGAATTGACCAAATATGTTTATTTCTTGTATTTTAGATATTATGGCTGAAGATTTTCTTTTTTGACTTCTTCTATTGCTACCTCAACTGCTACTGCTACTTCTTTTAATACGTCAACTGCTACCTTATTGATACCTCACTGCTACTTCTAAATAATATAAATCAAAACTCGTTGTAGAGCAGTAGCAATGATTTACAATTCATGTTTTATTACTACTGCTCTGTTTAGAGTTTTATTTTTTGAAGGTAGCAGTAGTTTTAGAAAAAACAAGAAAACAAAAATAGATAACTGCTATCGCTACTGAACATATTTTGAAGCAGTAGTTTTAGCAATAGTTAAAAATGTTTTAGTTATCGTAGCTTTTTAAACCCTGTTTATAGCCAAAATATACATGAGGCCATAAAATCTGAACAGCAGATGAACTATCAAATCCCAAATGAGGTTTTGTTAGTTTCGATAAGTACTTCGAGAAATTCCACAAGAGAAGGAGTTTGCAATCGATGACTTTAAAAATGTTGCACTCTGTTATGGTAATCTTTATGTCGCTATGTGTTAATAAAATATCATTCTTATATAGGACCAATCCTCACAAAAGTTGGTAGAAAGATTTAGATTCATATAAAACATGTTTATGTCCAATTTCATCAATATATCAATTATTATAAGACAATTGTGAATGTCCAAGTAATTTTCTGAGTGGGACCTTAAATGGCGACTTGGGACAAATGTTGCCCGATTTTTTCCATATCATTTTTGCATAATATCAGAGTACTTGGAACTAATTTGTGCCAGCTAGCTCCTTTAGTTTAGTAGACAAACGGACATAGCTAGATCGTCTTAGAATCTTATGAGGACCCAGAATATATATACTAATTTGAGTCTGAGACAAATATGAGATAATTTTTTATGGTGGGTATAAAAACAGACGAGTACTTTATTAATACACCAGAAGGTAGAAAAAATAAATAAAAGTCTATCTTCATCGTTTCATGTTCAGGTCTGAAGAGGATAATTCGCTCTGGCGCCTGTCGCCGTAATTGTACTTAGTTTATAATATCAAACATTTCTATGAACATTTGATTTTCCTGGTTAATGTATAAAAGTATTTTATATGTGTTTATTATCCTATTCTATTTTTATTATTATTGTTTACTTATGTGTTGAGTGAAAACCAAAGTTCATGAAATATGAATTGTACAATGTTATGTAAAACATATCAGGGATCACATACATAGATAGCATTTATTTCAAAGGAAAGACAACAGAAAATAAAATATTATTTACATATATGAGTAATATGAAAATTGTATGTACATTAGACTGATTCAAAAGAATTGAATTACGACCAAAACTCCTGCCAAAATTCCTTGTACTATTAAAACACTTCAGATAAAAAAGTGAGGATGATTCGAATACAAAAACCGTTAGCGTGTTAAGGTATGAAAATGCTCTTACAACACTTGTTGGCTCTGATTGTTAGCAGGGGTCAAATGCGAACGACTATTTACATTAGTGATTAGCACAAATTCCCGGGAATCGAGCATTTTTTATTTCTAGCAACATATGGATTCAGTGCCAAAAAAAAAAAAAAAAAACTGCTCATCTTTTGAGGCCAAGAACGAATCAAGCCAATTTTGGATACTCTGTTTTGAAGTGAAGCGTATCCCAGATGAAGCGTTCTGTTTCCATTGAAACAAATAGTAGTCGAAAGGACCACTGTCTGGACTATAAAGCGGGTGAGGCCAAACTTCAAAACCACTTATTTCTAAATAGTTTTTAACAGGTATTGCAAAATGTGGCCTAGCGTTGTCATAATGTAATATTACGGTTTCATGTCTGGCCGCATATTCTGGGCGTTTTCTGGCCAATGCTCGCTTCTAACGAATCAGTTGGGTTTGGTACAGGTTCCCTGTGGTGGTCTGGTTAGATTTCAGCAGCTCATAATAGATAGGAGCCTTTTGCTCTCGGGATCCCGGAAATCGGGTAGTGAACAATTTGTAAAATTCTCTGGAAATGTGTACCGGGAATTCAGGGTATTAAAATCCTACCAGCAATGGGAATGTCATACGTACGGTTAACAAATCTTATAAAACTAGCCGTTACCAGCATCAAAAGTGTTGAGTATTTTTATTCCACGAAATTTTGGAGCAGTCTACTGTTAACACTGTTGTGAATCCTGTGATGATGGATTTAATTTAGTTGTTGATTTCTATTACATTCATCCTATATTCCTGGAAAGCTTTTGTGAATAATAATTTTTTCATACTTTTCATGAGAATTTTTTAAGCTGTTTTAAATTACATATTTTTCCATTATTGATCTAAGGTACTCAAAATACACTTTTAATTTTGTATGTATGATACAGTCATTCGCAATATTTATGTAAAACTTTGAAATAATAAGTCACAGTGTATCAATTTTATGAACATGGGAGTGTTATTTTGTAAAATGGAAAATTA
Organism: Calliphora vomitoria; assembly: GCA_942486065.2. Lineage (NCBI taxonomy): Eukaryota > Metazoa > Arthropoda > Insecta > Diptera > Calliphoridae > Calliphora > Calliphora vomitoria. Next base: position 35,249,759 of record OW818031.2, on the reverse strand, counting down.
CATTTTTTCTCGGTATCAAAATATTATTCAAATAGTACTTTTTTCAACCTCAGAGGTTTACAATGGAAAATTTTAATTCATTCAAATCAATTTCATCTATTTTATATTATTAACTTTGTTGTATTGGTAATATGAAAAGATGTCACAAACATATACTTGTTTACTGTAACCATATATATGGTTGATACAATAATATGAATCGTAAATTAACCATATTATTGTTACCACAATCATATATTGTTAAAACTGTTGAAATGGTTACAGTAAACATGCACAAATGTTGAAATGGTTACAGTAAACATGCACAACTATATTTTTTTTCTGCGTGCAGTCGACTATAAGTTTCGCAAGTTCTATGGGACGACAATACTGAGTATTAAAATTTGTCAAAAACTTATACTATATCATAATCAGGCGTGAATCCAGGGGGATGAAAAAAGGAAATTCCAAAAAAGTCTGTCATTTTTAAAAACGTGTATCTTCTTTAATTTCTTTTGCTTGCTTGTTTCAAATTTATATATTTTTTATTTACATTTTTTAATTAATTAATTAATTAAAGCCCACCTTTATACTCAAAATATACACACATACATACATATTTATAAATGTACTTACTTGTTTGTATATAATTGAATTCTCTTGAATTCTCCTGCACAAAATAAAATCAATACACTTGACCTTTATCGAAGAAAGAAGCAGCAACCAGCAAACAAAACAAACATCAACTGAAAACTGTTCCAATACAATGGTTTACAATAGATTTTCACTGAAAAACCACTTGAAATTGAGCTGAAAAAGAATTGGATAAAAAAAAGAACAGAAAAAAAAATATCAAATACTTGTCATAGAAATCTGAAAACAAACTAACAAAAAAACATAGAAAACTCTTCAAAGCTTTTAGAAAAAATAAAAAAAAATATGTTTTTTTGTTCAATAAATTTAAAAAACATGCTAATTCTGATAATATTCAAGGAAAAAATTGTGTAAACTATGAAAAATTGTGTGTAGTGAGTGAGTGAGTGAGTGAGAATAATGAAAATATTGTATTTTTCCAATAGCTGGCATTCTTTATATTTTATTACAAAAAAAAAAAAGAAAAACCTGTAAAATATTTTTTTATTAAAACAAAAAAAGAAAAATAGAAATGCCTTTTTATTTGCATATACCAACAACATGAAAGTAAAAATGTTTGTGTGAAAATACCTTTGATATCAGTGAAGCCTCTGAAAACTGAAAAACAATCATAATAACAATCAAACTACATGTGGGTGGTATTGTATTTTAAATTACACAGTGGTGACAATGATCATTGATTAGCCAAAGAAAAAAAGGATTTTTTTTTTTCAAATTTTTAACTGTTATTTTGACAGATTTTTAGAGTATAATTTTATTCAAAGTATTGACCATTGTTAGGTATGACCTTTTCCCATCTTTCTGACAGCATATAGATTCCGCGCCAAAAGAACTCCTCATCTTTTAGGTCAAGAACGAATCAAGTCAATATCGGATACTGTGTTCCAAAGTGAAACGTATCCCAGACAGAGTGTTCTGTATCAATCGAAACAAATATAAGTCGAATGGGCCAAGGTCTGGACTATAAAGTAGGTGCGTCAAAATTTTCCAACCACTTTATGGTTAATACTTTTTAACAGATATTGCATAATGTGACCTAGCGTTGTCATAATGGAATTTTACGGTTTCATGTCTGGCAGCATATTCTGGGTGTTTTTCGGCCAATGCTCGCTTCAAACGAATCAGTTGCATTCGGTATATGTTTTCTATGATGGTTTAGTCAGATTTCAGCAGCTCATAAAAGATAGGACCCTTTTGCTCTCAACAAATAGTGACAATTACCTAAGCGTCATGTATATTTGGCTTTGGTGTCGATTCGGCTGGTTGGTCGGGCTTAACATACGATCTCTTACGCTTCGGGTTATCGTATTGGATCCATTTTTCATCGCAAGTAATGATTCGGTGCAAAAATGATTTTCTTTTATAGCGTACAAGCATCATTTCGAACATGCAAAATCGTGTCTCGTCTTCAATTCGTATGGTACCCAATTTCCCTATTTTTGGATGTATCCAGCTGCTCGCAAACGTTTTGAAATTGCTGCTTAAGTTTTACAACAATCCTTATGGAATAATGCCTCCAATTCTTGTTCTTCAAACTTTTTTGGCTGGGCTGGGCAATCTTTGCCTTCCGTGTCAAAATCAGTACTTCTGAAACGCACAAAAAATCTGTCTCACGTTGAAGCCGATGAAACACAATCACCATATACTTCTATCGGATTAAATTTCTCTTTGTCTACTATGAGTCCTTTGGTACACAGAGAAAACAGATTCGTGATAACAACCGAATTTGTTGCCAATCGAATGATTCTACCTTAGTGATCGAATTTTATAGTTGTGGCTACAACATTTAAGAAGGGGTAAAAATGTTTGGTGGCTGCAACGGAAATTCTTCTTTGTCAACTGACTTTCTGTTGATAGAACCGAAAAAGTCTATGTGTGCAACCGAATCATTCGATTGGCAACAAATTCGGTTGCTATCACGAATCTGTTTTCTCTGTGTAGTTGATAGAATTTTGAAAATTTTATATTTTTTTTCGAAGTAGTTTGCAGCAGTTTTTGCTTTGCCACCCACTGTGCTTTCACAATTTGATTACTTATACAACTTCATAGACTCACTATTTATACACTAGGGTGGCCTTTATTTTGTACTTTTTGTATTTTCGATACTTCCTAGGTTTAAATTATACTCCGTCATCTAAAAACCAAATACTTAAAATTTGAGCTAAATTGAATAAAGCTTAAAGTTGCACATTTTATATCAAATATTTGGTTTCAAACTAGCAATATAATTTCAAAGTAGCAATATTTTCAAAAACAAATTTAAAATTGTCATTGTCAGTTTGTTTTGCCAAATCAGCATGGATGAATATAGCGTTCAAAAACAAGAGAAAATTATAAAATTGTTTTATCAAAATGAGTGTTCTGTTATGGCAACTTTCCGCGATGAGGCCTATTTCAGGATGAATGGATACGTCAACAAACAAAATTGTGAAATATGGAACGATACCAATCCACCTGCGATACAAGAGCGTTAAATGCATCCCAAAAAAGTCACTGTTTGGTGGGTATTTTAGGCTGGTTTGAGAACGACGTTGGTCAGGACATCACCGTCAACGGCGAGAGCTATAGGTCAATGATTACAAACGTATGTTCGCCTGAATTTGATGGCATAGACACTAACGTTATGTGGTTTCAACAGGACGTCACTACGTGCCATACTGATCATAACACATTGGACATTCTGTACGAGCGACTTGAGGGCATGGTCATCTCACGAGGAGCTGATGTGAAGATCTTTCTTGTGGGGTTTTCTTAAGACGTAGGTCTATGCGAATAAGCCACAATCCACAGCGGCTCTCAAAGTCAACATAACCCATGACATCGGTCAAATTCAGCCTGATTTATGAGTCAGAGTAGCCAAGCAGCGAAGCCGCGGCGGACAATTGCACGATATAATATAATATTCCATATATAGTGGCACCGACAGACCTTTCAAACGAATAACAAATTTCAATGATATCTCACACAGACATTGTTTAATTTAAATTTAAAGATATGAAGCCCCTAATAAAAGACACGTTATTTCATTTACTCATAGATGTACACTGCGTTTACATGATGATTTTTACGACGTCTCTTTTTTTTGTAGGCGAACGGTGTAGAGAAGCATGGGGGCTAAAAAAATAGACTCGATTTGTGTTTTTCGTGTCGTTTTTCATATTTTTCATTACAGTAATTTCTTTTCATCTCCTTCCGTTTTATTCTTTTCCTGATTTTGAAGTTTAATAAAGGAGATTAACCGATTAAACAATAAAAAGTAAGAGAGCTATATTCGGCTGTGACGAATCTATATAGCCTTCACAAAATTATACTTTAAAATACAAATTTAAAATATATTTAAGCAAAATAAAAAAAAAAAAAATTTTCAAAATTGTTTTTCAAAATTTAAAAAAAAAAAATTTTTTTTAAATTTTTTAATACTTTTTTTTTTGAAATTGTTTTTTTTTTTTTAATTTTTTCCAAAATTTTTTTTTTCAAAATTTAAACATTTTTTTTTTAATTTTTTTCCAAAATTTTATTTTTTTAATTTTTGTCAAATTTATTAGTGAAAAAAATAATTTTTTTGTTGCAATGGACTTTGAAATATCTATCATTAGATATGATCCATATTGTCTATATTAATGACTTAGTTATCCAGATATAGATCAATAATAGGCAGAAAATCGAGGTTGTCCCGGTTTTTTCCTTATATCACTCATTTGCTGCAACAACGACATAACTCAAAATCCGTGTGTTTTGAACTGAGTACTATGAAATATGCGCCGTCTATAGTCTTTTATATAGTTTTAGCAGTTTTCAAAAAAGTCAATAATTTTTTCCGTGAGAGTGTTTTTTTGTTGCAAACATCAAAATTCATGTTTTCTCGAAGGATCTTAACATCTACTATTCAAATCAGGTTTTATTTCTAAAATCTCATGATTTGTTGAAAATTTATTTAAGAAATAGTCAAATGTCATAAAACATTCAAAGCCGTTTTTCTGGAAACGACTTTTTTTGAATTATGACGTTGTTGCAGCAAATGAGCGATATCTCAGCCATTTGTGGGCCGATTTTATCGATTTCAAATAGCTACCGAACTGTAAGAATTCCCGATATATTGATGTATCAATTATGTTTGTAAGTTATTTAGGGGACTTGGAAAGTTGATTTCAACCGACAGACGGATAGACGGACATGGCTATATCGACTCCGCTATCTATAACGATCCAGAATATATATACTTTATGGGGTCGCAAATGAAAAATGTAGAAAGTACAAACTCTTCACTCATGGTGAAGGGTATAAATGCAACCAAAATTCATGGTATAAACGCAACATGTTTTTGGAAGCAACTTCAAAAGGGAATTAAGAAAAAACATCGTCGTAAAAATCATGTCTAAACCCAGTGTTATTGAAATCAAAAACAAATTTTTAAATTTTTGGAAATTTATGTTTTATTTTGGTACCAAATCAATGGGTTATCAATGTCTAGAAATTTTTATATTTTATACAACTTAGGCTAAATTAAATACAAAAACAGTTTTTAGTTGGATTTTTTTTTTTAAATTGTTTGGAAAACTCAGAACTTCAAATAAAATATGAAACCTCTAAACCATAGGGTACAACCAGAAGCGCAACTGAGAGTAAGCTGAGAGTAACAATAATTACTCTCTTCACACGTACTTGTAATATGTGAATTCAACATACTTGTGAGAGAATTTAACACATCAAAATACTTGAAATTTTAACTTCGATTTCCCGACTAAATACCGCTTTTTTACACTTCTACACAATTTTTGTAAATTTTTTTTAATACTTGCGGAACACTTTTCATTCCGAAACACTTTATTTTGCTCAAATGAACAATTTTTTTTTTTTATTAATTTTTGACACTTAAATTTATCTGTGGTAGAATTTAATTTATAGAACAGAGTTTCAATTTTTGGTATTGAAAATAGGTGAACATTTTAATAAATTAAAATTTAAACATTTTTATAGAACTCTGTGTGTCTGGTGAAAATTAAAAAGGCACCAATACAACCACAAAACTATGTACTAATACATTCTCACGACTTAGGTTTTTTCCCTCTCAGTAACGCTTCTATGGATATATTATTCTATGCTCTAAACGTTTTCAAATTTTTCAGCATTTGGTTTTTATATGACAGGGAATAATTTAAGAAATTGAGAGCATCGAAAATGTGAAAAAAGAAGGGCCATCCTAATACTTATACATACACCTGTGATAGCCTGGTTTTGTAAATATTTTATTGTCATCAACTTTTTGCAAAAATAAATTTAAATTTTTCTGTATATTTGTATTAGGTTTCGAAACTAAATACTATGCAGTACTGGTGGCAAAACCCTTAACTGGTCACCACTGCATACCCAGTGACTAGTTACTTTAACATATGTATATGTTTTCTAGGAAAATTTTAACTAGATTATATTATACTTACATAGATCTGCTACTTTGATAGTAGTCAAGGCATCACTATATACCCTACTGTTTACAATATGTCAGTTATTTCACTAGCTCTCTTACTGGTTACTTGACAAGCTACTAAGCTTTCAAAACTGATAACAAAAGTGCGATAAATATCAAGCTTTCAAACTAGATAAGTAAGTAGTTATCTACAAATTTCTACATCTTCCATTTTCAATATTATAATTGTTACTTTATTTTAATAATCTTGGATTAAATATGCTTAAAACATCAACTTTAACAAAGAGACAGTTAAGCCACCTTATATTAAGTAAAATATTTAAAAAAAATAAAAGTTTTGTTCTAAAATCTTATTTAAAACTCTATGTTTTCATAAACATTTATACATTCTTATGTAAGTACATAAATGTTTGTTTACAAATATGTATTTATTTAAAAAAAACCAAGTTAACTGTCAATGCTAAAATGCGTTTAGCACTTGGATCCCTCTTCTGCTATTCAGCACTTTAATACTTAGCTCAAAACAAAACAATAAAGAAACTTAACACTTTTATAAAATCTAACCGTTTTTTTTTTTTCATACCATTATTTTTTATTTATATTATATATATTTTTTTTTCATTTAAAATAAATTTTTGACGTCTAAAAAAGCCCCCTAAGACGTTTTGCACCATAAAGTTAGTGAAAACATTTTGTACTATTAAATTGCTTCAATATTGTTTTTCAGCTGAATGTAGTTGCTATAAATGTGTGAGTTACATATGGGCAATTCCATGAATATGTTAAACACGACTGACAAAAATAAAAACCCTTTAACGGAAAAAAGTGAATTTCGTAGGTTCATTAAGTATTATTAGAAAATCTGTCGCGTACGATATGTCACGAACGCTATTAAATTATGTATATTTTAAAATCATTCAAAGATTGATTTTTATTTAAATATGACGAATTTTAATGGAAAAATATTTGATTTAGTGTAAGAAATTAAAAGAACGAAAAAATACCTCCCACTATTTCCAGGTTTTTGGCATATTTTTAAATTTACCTCAAAATCACCTCCGTTTTATGCCACGTACGATATACCCTTATATCGTTCGATATTTTGGACAACAATGATACGAATTTTGTTTTAAATAGTACCCTCTGAATGGAACATAAAGACCAAATTATTTTTCAGTTACTTTTATTTTTGCAAAATCTATTGCACTTTTAAGGCGTACAAATGTCACGTACTATGTCATGGAAATACCCATTTATATGTATGTATATGTGTAAATGTGTGAGTATAATAAAACAGTTGTATGTATTGTTTGCCGCTGGATAAAAAGCCGTGAGTGAAAAACGGATATGAAACAGTCAATTCATACATGTGTATGTGTAGCTAGAAGTGTAAACATTACTTGCATTAGTATGGCCCCAAATAAAGAAATTTCTAGAATTTTCTATTTAAAGCTTTAATTAGGTTTGTGTTAAAATACCAATTCTAAAAAATTTAGTTCTGATGAGTTGGATCAATGGTGAAAATTGTAAATTTTCTGGCTTGTTAATTTACATAAAACCAAAATTTATTTTATTCCACAACTTCTGCAGACCTTTTGCATGATATTAAAATGATATATTTGCAATAAATATGGGAAGCAACATAAAAACTTTTAAGAGGACATGTGGTCCTTCAATACAAAACTAGAGCAAAATTAGATTGTTTTTTAGAAAATTTTGTTGGAATTATTTTTTGGTACCTGGAAATAATGGTGCCATCCTAATATGTATAACATATAACTCGTTTATTTGTGTTTTGAAAGTAATGTACAATAGGAAAATAACCGTATGTTATTTACAAGTACAAAGTACAGTGGGCACGATCGTTAAATATATGATAATAAATATATAACAGTATCACTGTAAAATTGTCTAGCAATTTTCGAATGATTAGGATTTTCCAAAACATTTAAAATTCGATAGTAATTTGGCTACCAAGATACCTGCATTATTAAATTTAACTTTTACATGTTGTAGATATCAAATAAGAAAATCCACAACATCGTGGAAATGACAACATTGAAATTCGTTGCATAGTTAATCAAATTGTTTGCTAATTCTGTTTTATGCTTGGCATTATTTTATTACATTCAGGTAGATACACAGCATCGTCCGAGCCTTTAAATTTTGTTTTTTTTAGCCGATATAACTTTAAATTGTTAAAAATAACCGGAAAAAGTAAATTTGAATCAAACTATTTTTTTTAATTGAAATACACTGAGACCTCGATTATCCGTAATGGTCGGGACCGGGAGCATTCTGGATAATCAATTTTACCGGTTAATTGAGTACCAAGTTTTAGTAGTTTTTTAATGATGACAGTTTTTCGATAATGACATTTAAAGCTCCATATTGCACACTGATCCTTCGGTTGGATCAAAGTCGTCCAATTTGGTGGAAAAAATTTCACAATAACGTTTTCAGCATTGAAATCCTGCACGTCTGGATTTTATCCAATGGCAGAATGATTTTACTATAATCTTTTAGACCGATTTTCTTAAAATTCTCTCCCACTTCTGGTACCATTCTCATGGACATTTTTTAAAGCTCTTTTCAATAACTAATGCTTTGCACTTGTGTGTACCAGCAGCATTAACGCAAATGAGACCTCCTTTGAGACCTTGTGTCATTCTATGAAATTTTCATTATGGCAAGCCAAACTTTTCTCAAGTAAACACTTTTTTTCATTGATTTGAATTCATTTAATTTTTCCACAAAAATTGTGGCAGCTAATCAGCTGAATATTTTTCTCCTGCAGCATTAAGTTTGTGAATAGAATGTTGTTTTTTCTTAAATTTTTAGTGAAATATTTTAGGCTTTCCTTCACTGTTAATCCAGAAATTGGAGTTCTTTTAAATCGTTCCTTCCGGAATTATTCATAAACTGCAAAATCTACTTTTGGTTCTTCAGCAGTTTTTAAAGTTTTTCAGTTTCCAAAGCAAAGAATCACTTTGTATTTTATAATGTCTAACAATCCTTACGCAAAAAGCTATCGAAAAATCGATGGCACAATATCAAAAAATGTTGGCATTACAAATCGATCGAGGGAATTTCCCTTTTTCGTTTTATTCACATTGTGTTAGATTGTTCAAAAATAATCAAAAAAAATTATAATCCCGGATAATAGAGGTAATTACGGTTAATCGATGCAAACAAATTTAAATCGATCCAAAAACCTTTTCCTTTTTGTTTCCCGGATAATTGATGTTGCCGGTTAATCGAATCACGGATAATCGAGGCCTCACTGTATCAATATATGAAATTGAAAATTATTTCGGGCCATCGCGGCTGTTCTCGACGAAGCGCAATCTGAAAGTCTAATTTTGGACCATTTTTTCGAGCATTACTGGGCGTATGTCACGAGTAACACGAATAATGTTGGCCTCTAAACCGTCAATTGTTGCTGGTTTATCAGCATATACCAGTGACTTTACGTGGCTTTACTTTTTAAATCAATGGTGCTACCACTATGAAACCACATCTCGTACGGATCAATGTCATCCATATTTTCAAACAAGAACTCATTAATCATGGTCTCCATTGACCATAACGCAAGCTCCTGCTTAATTTTTGAAGAAATATGGTCCGATGATGCCACCTGGATGTAATGGAGTCTTTACGGTCTGTTTTGGATTGGTCTCACTCCATATGCAGTAATTTTGTTTATTAACAAACCCGTTAAGTCAAAAATGAGTCTCATCGCTGAACACAATATTGCAATAGAACGTCGGATCAGTTTTCAACTGCTCTAGAGCCCAAAAGGGGAAAGAACGACGCATATGATGGTCTCGTGGTTTTAATCCCTGCACCACCTGGGAGTAGGCCAAGATCTTTACGCAATTCCCACGTAGTGTCGCGGATCCAGAGAGGGTGAAATAGGAATTCCGCCTCTCCCAAAACCGTAAAGTTTTCATATAAAAATAAAAAAATAATGTAGAACAAATTTTAATTTTAACATATTTTTGTTTGCTTTAGAAATTACATTATTAACCACCATTAACACGAAGACTACACCATTTTTAATTTAAATTGAGAACATTATACATGATATTGAGAAAATTCAAAACGAAATTGAGAATTTCAAATTTAAATTGAGAAAATTCCAAATTAAATTGAGAAATTCGACTTTAAATTGAGAATTTCAATATGAAATTAATATTATTTTGCTCTACATAAATAGAATACATTAAACAAATAACAACTATGTGGTATAGCTCTACTGCAATCTCCGTAGTTATACAGGACTTGGAATCGTTAATTAATTCTTAAAAATATAAAATCCTCTGCTCTCCTTCATTAGGAGGATTTACGGTTGGTATATTCATCCTTGACTTATACTTTTGATTTTCGACCAAATTATTTCAATAGAGTCACGTATTGGTGAATAGAGAATATATCGTAAAAGTGTTGCTAGATAATTGTCGAAAATTTCACGTAGAAGACTGAGGCATGAGACATTGTCACATGCCAGAACGAGTTCAGATAACTGATTGCCAAACTCTTGCCATCTATCAAGAACTATTTTGACCCACTTGCGCATTGAATGAACCTCTGCGATTTTACGTACAATACGTTCTTAATCTGGATAAGAAAGTAGGTATGTAAGATTTTGTAACATAACTCGTAGTTTCTTATCACATGTGTTAAAAGAATGCTTGACCAAAATAAACTACATAATTGCTGGAGAATGTATCCACATATGTATGTTTCTAAATTATATATTTTTTATGAAATTAATGGATAGTTTTTTTTAATTTAAAATCTAATATATAAAAATCTCGTGTCACAATGTTTGTGTTTGAACTCCTCCGAAACGGCTCAACCGATTCTTACGAAATTTTGTATATATGTTTGGTAGGTATGAGAATAGGTCGTAAAATATATTTCACACCGCTAGGTCAAAAATATATTTCCGCTAGGTCGCAAAATATATTTCCAGAAAAAAATTTTTAAATTTTTTCCCCAAAAACTTTTTTCGAATTTGTTTTATTTGGCATCCAACTCTCCCATTTTTTTATCGCGACTTTAGTATTTTTGCATTAGCAATATCCAAATAATTTAACTGCCATTTGAATTTCAAACAGAACGGAACGGCTATACTGATTTTTATGAAATTATGATAAATTTGGTATGAGAATAGGTCGTGTAGTGATATATACTGCTAGAACTAAAATATTCACTAGAAATAATTTGTATGGCAGAACAATGTTTGCCGGGACAGCTAGTAATTTATATAATGTTTCTCAATTTTATTCAGAATTTTCTCAATTTCAATTGGAATTTTAACAATTCTCAATTTAATGTAGAATTTTCACAGTTTCAATTGGAATTTTCTCAATTTCAATGAAAAATAGTGTAGTTATGTGTTAACTAATACTTATACTGTCGGTTAAAATTATTTTTGTATGGAAACTGTCAGTTTAACTATTAGTTAACATATAACCAGACTTCGTGTTAATGGGAGTAAGGCTCATTATCTCAATATTATGCTTTCATTTAACCCTCTAATGCCAATTTCTAAAAAATTGCTGAAAACGTTTGTAATAATTTTTTTATGGTAAATTTGGGCATTTGATTTCAAAAACAACATTTAAAAGTTTGTACAACCAATGGTTTACCTGCTAGGTAGGAAACATAGTCGGGTTTAAGTTAGTATAGTTAGTCAATTTTTATTGAAAACAATTTTTCTAATTGTTCATCACTCAAATCAGATAATTTAAAACGTTTGTTCACTCGACCAGTCATTTATCAAAATTTTATGTAAAAAATTGCAAAGAAAACAAAAAAACATTTTGCTATATGAGGGAAAAACTGAGGCATCAAAAGTAGACTGCAATTTCCAAGAGTGCCTGAAGGCACTCATCAATAAATCACGTATCTAAAGAGTAGCTTACCTTTTTTAAATAAATCTTGACTCTAATATATAAAATATAAGTATACTTTAAAAAAGAAAAATATGATTGCAATCTGGAAACCTTAAAACACTTTAATCAACGTTTGATAACACAACACGGACTTCCCATATTTTTTTTTTTTGGTTGTAAAAAGTGCATTAAATAAGAAAGAAGAGAGCGTTTAGGAGTTGAAAGCTCTCTCTCTCTTATTCAAATATTTAATTACGTTTTTTTAGAAACTGTTACAAGAGTTTTTGAAATGAAAATTCAGTTATATTTGCATTTATTGCCATTTTAGCGATGAGTGCCTTGAGGTATGCTTAAGCATTAGAGGGTTAAATGTAGTAGTAGATATAAATTGCAATATTCGTGGGGATATGTTGACATTTATTTTGATAATTCTTTATTTTTGTAAAATGTTTTGCTATATTGCAAAAAAAAAATAAAAATAAAAACGAATGAACAACAAGTATAAATTACATTTAAAAAAAAATTATAATAATACAATTGAGCATAAATGATGACCTCAATAAAATAAGTCTGAAATACTAATTAAGATCATATATTGATGCACTCTATAACATTTTCTTCAAAATTATTGTTTTGTACCATGCAGTTGTAGTTGGAATTACATTTGTGCTGAGTTTGAAAATTATTGTTGGGGGTGAAAACAATAGAGAATTCTATGTATCTGAAACCGTGAGTTAACGATGTCCTCAAGATATATTGGTCAGCAGAAGATTGCTGGGGAAACCTGTACCGGGGAAGAAATGTCATCTCAAACTGCTTAGTATCTAAAGTACTTTTTCAATATATTATTTGAATTAAAACCAATAAATAACCTTGAATCTGAATAAAGTTAAATTCAAGTTAAATTCGCCTGTCAAAATATGTACAAGTAGGTTGATGGGTAACTACTGAACATTTTTAGTGACTAACAAATTTTACAACGCGGAACAAATTTCATAAGTTCTAAGATTCTGATTTTTGTTTTTTAAATCATAAGGAGTCATTAGAACTTTTATATGAATGAAGAAGTCTCTAAAGCATCTGTCATATTTAAACCATGATGTAGGCCAATACTGAGTCGTTGCAAATGCAACTTAAATGAACTTATTGGTATTCTTATTGCCTTTTGTATGTTTTTGTTATAATTATGTGAGAATTGAATTGAATGCATAAACTCTTATACAACTCAAACACATACAAAAGTTTTTTCTTGCTGCAGTTGTTTGTGTAACTGATGCAATGCATCCGATGATGCTACTACTGTGCTGCTGCTGCTGCAGGATGATGGTGTTGGTTGTTAAGTTTTAAAAACTCACATAAATTTAAGTTAAAACTTTTAATAATACTGATGTTGTTATAGTTGCTGTTGCTGAATTTTTTATAATGTGTTTAAGACAACAACCAAGCCAAACCAAAGCAAATAAAACAATACAAACTGACAGACAGTCAGACACAACATTTGCCGTCGTCGCATCAGTGGCAACAAAAAAACAAAACAAAAAAGTTGGTGCGAATTTTTGCTACATGTAGAAATGTTTTTCTATTTTTTTTTTAATTTTTGTTGTTGTTTGCAACACAATTTTATTGTTTTATAACTTGAACATTACAATGCAAGAAGAAGTATTTTGTGGAGTATGTGAGTATTTGCAAAAAAATATAAGTGTCTGAATGTGCAACATGAATTTTTATGTGAATGAGAAGGTTTTCAACATTTTTTTTCTTGTATAATTTTTTTTATATAAGTAATATTAATATTAAATTTTATGTTAAGTTTTTTGTTACTTGGTTCCGTATAATTTTATCTTCAGATTGTGTTGTAATAATCATGTGGCGAAAATCATGTATGAAATCATAATTAATCATATGTGTATTGAATAGAAAACTGTAAAGAAGAGAGTCTATGGAAGTCTAAAGCATCGGATGGCGGCTCATAGAGAGTTCTACCGAGTTATGCCAAAAGTTGATTTAAGCCTCTTTGAAACCAAACTTCCGTTCTTTATAGGCTTCTGTAAGTTCTTAAGATCAATGAGCTTATACGGTCGTTACCTGTAACTAGTTATTTTAGATAAGCTATACATAAAATCCTATATTTTGAAATCTTCTTGCAAATGTTATTTTAGTTCTGTAATTCCTATCATGCCGATTCACTTAGAGATATCGGTAGCATTGCTTTAAATACTCATCGAAAATTAGACCTTTTGGTAATGAATAACGTAAATGTCAGAGATTCTTTTTTAGAGTTATAATAAGGATTCCAACATCAGATTCTATTTTAAGTGTTTTATTTAATACTAGCTTGACCCGGTGCGCTTCGCTACCCCTGTCGTAGTCTATGTTGGAAATTTCAATAAAATCGTTTCGGCCGTTTAGTATATTAAGAACTAAAGGTTTTAATTGTAAATAACTTTTAAACTGCCTTACCAATTTTTACACTATTAGTCTCATAGTAATCCTAAAAATCCTTTTACTATGAACTACCATATGTACTCAATACAGTTTTGTTATGGATTTCTCACTGTTATAAAGTTCAGAATACGGGTATAAATATGAAATATCGTTTGTGCCAAATTTATTTTAATTCAATGCATTAGTTTTTTCTTTGTTGAATTTTGTATTTTTTTACGTTTAACTAAAATCCCGAAGTCCCGAAAAATCTCGAAATCACGAAAAATCCCGGGATTTACATTTCTAAAATCCCGAATCCCGGGATTTGTAAAACCCAGTTCCGTTTGGCATCCCTAGCTATGACGATGTTTTCATCAGCACTGATTAGTCAGCACTGACGATGTTTTCATCAGCACTGACGATGTTTTCATCAGCACTGACGATGTTTTCATCAGCACTGATTAGTCAGCACTGACGATATTTACATCAGCACTGATTAATCAGCTATGACGATGTTTTCATCAGCACTGATTAGTCAGCACTGACGATGTTTTCATCAGCACTGACGATATTTACATCAGTGCTGATTAATCAGCTATGACGTTGTTTTCATCAGTCCTGGTTAGTCAGCTCTGAGGATATTTACATCAGTGGTTTTTAATCAGCTATGACGATGTTTTCATCAGCACTGATTAGTCAGCACTGACGATATTTACATCAGTGCTGATTAATCAGTTATGACGATGTTTTAATCAGCACTGATTAGTCAGCACTGACGATATTTACATCAGTGCTGATTAATCAGCTATGACGATGTTTTCATCAGCACTGATTAGTCACCACTGACGATATTTACATCAGCACTGATCAGTAATCATTCAGTGCAGCATCGAATAATAATTAAGTGTATTATTACATACTCAATCATGCAAGTTATTGTGACAATCATATATATGATTGTTTTAACCATATATATTATTGCGGCACTCTACTTGTACCATCACTCTGTTAAAGATTAATTATATTATTGCTATTTTTTAAAATACTATTTTAATAGTATTTTACCAATTTTACCCGTTTTCCCCCTGTTTACCCCCTGTTTACCCCTTTCTGGTCCAAGTATTGAAAAAAGTTATAGCCTATTGACGCTTCCAAGTAAGGATCTATCTACGTTCCAAATTTCAATAAAATCGGTGCTCAAACAAAGAAACAAACAAAGACATTTATATATTTATATAGATAATTCAATATTATATGATCAAATGTTTGATAAAATCATACTCAGAAATGATCTATGGAATGATAAATTGATATAAATTTGGGTTTCAAGCTAAAAGGTCAATGACGTGGCACATGATCTGACATTCCTTAACAGAACTTTATTAAAAATAGATGGCCAAGAGTCACAAAAAGGGTAAAATGAAACCAAAAACATTTAAGAATTTCAATACAAAAATTGCAAAATTTTAGAATGGTGGTCGGTCTCTTTTTTGCCAAAAAATACGAAAACAAAAGACAGCAATATTTTACCAAACCATAATAATTGTTTCTAAATTAAATTTTGTCCTGGTTAATTTTTGTTTATTTTAATCGATTTCTATCTTGGTGCTATTTTTTTGACTGATGAATTTCTTTTGATTTTTATATATTATGTAGTTTTTCTTTAAAATTTGCATCTAGTTTTCTAAATTAATTTTAATGTTTAAAAGTTAATAGAATTAAGTATAAATTGATACAAAAACAGCAAAAATCAATTAAACAGTTTTTACGTAATACATATTATTATATATAAATATGAATGTCGTGGTGCTATTATTTTGACCGCAGCTGTATATACCCTTGCCACTCATGGTGTAGGGTATAATAATTCTGCATGAATCACTGTATATTTGTTGTATATAAAAATGCAAAATATGTATGTACTTTCAATCTCATTCAAAATCTATATTTTTTATACCTTTCACCATTAGTGGTAAATTTGTCATTCCGTATGTAATTTCTAAATTTTTCATTTGCAACCCCATAAAGTTTAAATATTTGGATCGTTATAGATAGAGGAGTCGATATAGCAATATTCGTCTATCTCTCTGTCCATATGTATGTTGAAATCAACTTTCCAAAGCCCCCATAAAACTAACATACCTGATTGATACATCAATATATTCGCAATAGTCCCGCTTAGGTTGCTATTTAAACTCGGGAAAATCGGCCCACAAATGGCTGAGATATAAGCAAAAAACCACGACTACCTCGATTTTTAACCTATGTTAAACATATCTGGATTACTAAGTCATTAATATAAACAATATGGATATCTAATGATAGACATTTTAAAGACCTTTCCAATGACGTATATAACACCATAGTAATTCGGACCGACAATGGAGCAAAATCAAGAAAAAATTTCAACCCGAATTTTTTTTTCACCAAAAAAATATATTCAATTTTTAACTTAAGGTTAAACTCTTGTGATGGGTATATAAAATTCGAATCCTTTGAAATATTTAATTCACATAAAAATAACCAAAAAAAAACTTTTAAAAATTTCCATGTCTGGCAATTCTGGGTTCCTGTTCAACTGCAAATTGTAAAAGCAAACAATTATAATAACTGCGAATGTTCAATTAAGACATACCAGTCCAATTGACTACCACATGCACTACTTTGGGTTAGAGAAGTAACATATGATAGCATTAATAGATCATTCTTTAATAAAATGACTTCAATTAGTGAATTATACATGTACGAAGTCCTGTAGCTAGATCAAAGTTGGTAATAGCATTTCAACCAGCTTAGCAGCGATTACAAAAATGGAAGTAAATATAGTAAAAGCTATTTTTTGAAAATAAAGTATTTTTAAAAGTCATAATCTGAATGCTAAACATAACCTTATCAGTAGGGTACAATAATTTAAATATATTTATGTTTTATTTTATAAAGAAATAAAATAAGAGTATGAAAACTAACCACATTTTTAATATTTTTACTCATTTCTGGAAATTGTTTATGCAATTCTTTTATGCATAAGTGTATTTTGTTGTTAATGTAGTTTTCAAGAGTCATATCAGAGTATTGTATATTTAAAGGAATTTTTCCAGCATACATTATATACCCGGCAGTTTTGCAGGTATGTAATGACTGCGATGCTAGAGAGCAAACGGTAGCAGGTTTGTGGGTGTTTCTTTTGAATCATAGCTTTCAGGTTTTCCCATACAATTGATCGTTTATTCCTTTATACTAAAGCTAATAAGAAGCGCCATAAATTCAAAATAGGCAACCAGGAACAGATTTTAATAACTAAAATATTCGTCAGTAGTTCCAAGAGCTACAGGGTAATAAGTGTTTATAATACAAAAGAATTTCCTCTTTGACTTCGCGAAAAATTCTTAAAGTTACTTCGTTTTTTTTGGGGCATTTTTATATAAAAATAGATTTTACTAGATTGTTGTAGAACTAAGACAAGTTTGTTTTTTTTTTGTTTTTTAATTTAAGATTACAGCCTTTCAATAACAAAATCTTGTTGCAAATTTCAATGGTAGTGAGAGTTACGACTCAAAGTAAAACTTTGTGCTCTTTTGTGTCTATGGCAGTCGTGGCAAGTTATAACAAGTTAACACATTTAACATTCTTGCAACTTCTGCAAAAAAAGCAGCCTCGAAAATAAAAAAAATATAAACAAAAAATCTAAAAAATACAGCTAAAAAGAAAATCAAACATTTTAAGCATTTGCTTAGAGTACAACATGTATGCAAGCAGGCCTTTAAAATGATGAATATCTTAGCATAAGTTTGGGAAGAAATGGAAATAAGAAGTCCTCTAAATTCATAAGACTTAGCTATTTGCAATGTATGATGTGATAGGTTGTAGACCAAATGAACTACTTTATCATTCCGTTTTTGAAATTTTGAAAATTCCGTAAAAGCTAGAATTAGTAACTTTAGGAATCCTAATGCATTCCCTAAATCTGGCGAATTGATAGAAAGCGTAGTGATAAACTTTCCAAAGAATAGAGATCTTACAAACTTAGCTTTACATAGTCAACAAGGTCATCAGTCATATACTCGCCAAAAGAATCTCCATTCAGACCCCACAAATCCACTATCAACCATATAAACAGTATCTGTGTTATCGTCGAGCAATCTGTAAAACGGCGTTCACCACTCTATATGTGCTTTATAGATTTCGAGAAAGTCTTCGACAATTAAATCACAGTGGAACTAGTTTCGTGTCTTTTGTCCTAAAATTTAAAGACACACTTACACTTACTTAGAATTGTTGTTGCATTTATTAACAACTTTTGTTCATTTCTTGTTTTGTTAACGCCTTCGTTTACTGCTCTGGCTTGCAAGTAAATATTTTGTTATTTTCTTTAGTTGGTTGGATGTTGGTTGGGGTTGTTGGCTCACTGCATATAAATACTATGTACTACATGTATGTTTTTTATGTTGACTGTCTGTTTGTCTGTCTGTCAGCCTCTCTATCTGGTTGTTAGTTGTGCCAGTATGTATGTTAGTTTTTTATTTTTTTGTATACGTCGTAGGTTTGTAGGTTTTAGTAAGTAAAGTATGGCATAAAGTATGTGACATGCGGGAATTTTTAAAACCAGTTTTCTATCAAGTTTACACAGCATCAACACCACCACCACCACGCCAACGAGGAGCGACTGAGTGAGTGAGTGGGTCTAAAGACAGTGCTAACACAAATATTCCAATGCTTACACACTTAGATACATTTACACACATGCATACATATTAGGATGGTCCTTATTTGGCATTTTTGCGATTTTCGATGCTCCTAAGGTGTAAAATTGGTATTTTCTTAACAATTATTAATTTTTTAAATTATTATTCGATTTTGCTCAAATTTTAAGCATTTTACCCATCAACCTACTTACAATGCTTATGATTCTGGTAACAGTAATATGGTTAATTTACGATGCACATGATTGTATCAATCATATATATATAATATGGTTAATTTACGATTCGCATGATTATGCAAACCATATATATGGTTACAGTAAACATGTATATGTTTGTGACAACCATTTATATGATGAAGGATTTACCATATTATGTTGCTCTCGGCTTATGGATATCATAATCTGAGAACAACATATTATGATAAAATTATTCATCATAAAAATGGTTGTCACAAACATATACTTGTTTACTGTAACCATATATATGGTTTGTATAATCATGCGAATCGTAAATTAACCATATTATTGTTACCACAATCATATAAATAGTTAATGTGATTATAATATTGTTAAAAATGTTGAATTGGTGACAGTGAACATGCATAACTATATTTTTTTTCTGAATGCCTGCCAATTAATGCCAAGCTGTTTAGCAATCAAAACAACCAGTGAGTGATATTTATTACTAGTAAATAATTATGCAGAGGGTGTTAATCAGTGCTCGGTACTCATAGCCCTCAGTGGTTGGTTCAGTTATCTACATATAAAAATCACATATGTCAACAAAGTTCATAAAAATATATGACAATAATGATCAATTCCCTGTCGGAAATGTCAATAGTGAAACTGTACTGATTAACTATTACCACAGTCACCAGTGCTAGTGACTTATTACACACAATGCAAATTTAACATGTGCGTGTCATTGGTAGTCTACTACTGATGATAGTACTAACTTATGACTAGGTACTCTTTTGGGATAATATGTAGAGATAGGAACCAAAGACTCACTAGTACATTTTAGTAATTCTAGTCTACACTGTTGGTAGTTTTCTGAAGAATATGTCGATAATGAAACGAATTCATGGCAGTTGGAAGAGACGTCTTCAAATTCATGTTTTTCTATTTTTTCTCATCAAAGACAAATTTAAGAATGTACGTTTCGTTGACATGTCACCAAAATAGTCGACAAAACTGGTAACTTGGAGACACTTGTCCCCATGTTTCCTTCAGGGTTACAACAGAGAAAGAAAATTCATAAAAGGCTGACCACTGCACAGTGTCAGATTTCATTGTTTTAGCGGAATTTAATTAAAAAAAACTTCTTTTTTAAAAAAAAAATTATTGAATACAATAAACAACAACATTGGTATTTACAAAAACATGTTTTAAAACAAAATATGTAAACAACAAAAATATAACTGTATCAAATAGTGAGATGTTTAATTGACATTAACATTGTTTACTAGTTCTTGCTAAAAGTAATCAATGTTTGGATGCGTTGAATTTTTTTGTTTTTTGATATTTTATTAAAATTCGTTTTGAACAGTAAAATACGATATTTAAACTAAATAAGAATTTCATTACATTCAAAATAAGGCCTGCTAAATTTTGTTTATGAGTGATATTCAAGACATCCACTTTAGGTAACATTTTTTCTTAATTTAAAAATTTTCAATAGAAAAAAGTTACAGAGTTCAGTTGAGTTCAGTGAAATTTTTTTTACTATACCGTTTACCAACCTTCCAGTTTAAAGAAACAAAAAAGAAAATCCACCCCAATTGACCCCCGGAAATGTTTGACCTATAAAAGCATCATGGCCAAACAAATGTTTCGTAGTGAAATTTTCGAAATTTGGCTTTCAACAAAGCAAAATGAAAGACATGAACGTGTTTTTGATTTTATATGTGGAAATATTTGTACTGGAGGCGACAAAATTGTAGACATTTCCATGTTAAACAATTTTGTAAAAAAGTTTTGTTATGAAGCAAACGTGAAGTGGAAGAAAGCAATCGTATGGGGGCTAGGAGAAATAATGGACCGATTCTAACCAAATTCAATAGGCATCGACATTGGGGCAATGGAAAAGCCTGTAGTTTGTTTACAAAGTTCACATGTACGGACAGACGGACGGACGGACATCGCTTAATCGATTCAGAAAGTGATCCTGAGCAGATTGGTATACTTTAAGGTGGGTGTTGGAACAATATTTTTGCACATTATAAACATCAGCAACGACCAACCCAATTTTTTCTCCAAAAATGTATCTAACCATAGGAAAACTGTGTTTCGAAAATCATTGAATTATCTTTACCCGTTTTGAAAATTCAGACTTTAGTCCCTCTAGATTACACAAATCTAACACATTCCAGACAAGGAGGACCTTGTTAAAAAAATTTCCATTTTATATTGGCATCTAATCAACAATTATCGAATGATTCGGTTGCACACATAGAATTTTTCGGATCTAGCAACAGAAAATCAATTAATAAGGAAGAGTTTCTGTTGAAGCAACCAAACTTTTGTCAGCAAGGCAGAATCATTCGATTGGCAACAAATTCGGTTGCTACTACGAATCTGTTTTCTCTGTGATCAGAGTTTCGTGAGCTGATCTAATGTTTACTACTACTACAAGTATTTGCAATGTTGCATGTTTGTTTGTTTGGTGCTTTTATTTTTTAACATGTCTTTTGTTTGTTTTTTTTTCAAGTTCTTGTTATTTTTTCCCCCATATTTGTTTTTCTCTATTGAATTTCAGTTAATACGCTGATACTGTTGTTGTTGGTTTTTATACCCTTCACCGTGAGTAGTAGGGGTATATATAAGTTTATCATTCCGTTTGTAATTTCAAAATTTGCGACCCCATAAAGTTTATATATAGTTACAGATAACGGATAGTCCGTCTGTCTGTATGTATGTAGAAATCAACTTTCCGAAGCCCCTAAATAACTTTCATACACGATTGATAAATCAATACATCCGCAATAGTGCATTTTAGGTTTCTATTTAAATTCGGGAAAATCGGTGTACAAATGGCTGAGATATAAGCAAAAAGCACGACTACCTCGATTTTGGTTTTATTTTATCTTTATCAGGGATATTAAGTCCTTAATATAGACAATATGGATATCTAATGATAGGCATTTCAAAGACCTTTTCAACGACGTATATAATGCCATAGTAATTCAGGCCGACTATGGATCAAAATCGGGAAAAATATTTTTTAAACCGAGTTTTTTTTCACCAAAAAATGTATTAAATTTTTATCTTAAGATATACTTGTGTGAAGGGTATATAAGATTCGCTTAATCCGATTATAGCTCTCTTACTTGTTTTTTTGTTAAATGTTAATTTTTTTTTCGTTGTTTGCAACTTTTGGCCATAAGCTTAACTTTAACGTGAGGAAAGTAAAGGTTTCAAATGTTTGTTTTGAATTCTTTTTTTAGGTTTTTTGTTTTTCAACATTTCGAGTTTGTTTGTTTTAGTTGAGAGTCCAAAAATAGTTACTTGAAAAACGAAGATACAGCAGAGTGCGAAAAAAAAACTTAAGAATTTGATGAATTTTTTATGAACCAAAAGTCAGGGCAGGATTCTAAACGCACATACTCAGTGCAATTTCAAGTTTTTTTTTTTTTGTTAAAATAAAACTATGTGGGGAAATATATGTATGTTAATAATATGAAATATTTTTGTTAGGCAACTTTATTTTAAGTATTTTATTTTTTAACATGTATTTTTCTTCACATAATCTTTAAATATTTTTTTTTTATTAATTCTATTTAATCTTGTTAACTGATTGAATGGAATTAACTAGCTCAAGTTTAACTAGTTTGTAATTTCAGAAACCTTTTTAATCTTATTTAAATAATATTTTATCTTTTACCTCTTTTAATTTCAGCCAACAAAATAATTTGCATAAACTACTTTACTTGAAGGTAAGTAAAAAAACATTAAAATTTTAAAATTCAATTTTAATAAATAATTGCTATGAACAAGTTTAAATTTATACAACCACAAATTCTATTTATTAATTTAACTATCTATAATGATGTTGGTGAATATTATGTTGAATTATTTTGCTTTTATTGTTTTAACAATAACATAAGTTTTGAAGCTAAATTTCTATGAAATTATTGCTTTATTTGTGATAATTGATTTAATTAAAATCAAATACATACATATTTAAAACGTAATCATAGTTATTATTAAATTACAAATGTTTGTTAATTACTAAATAAATGAATATTAAGCTAAGGAGGACGGATCACATTGGTTGAGGTTCATAGAATGAGCGGCTAAAAATAGAAAAAGTTGTCGAAGGAGAATGAAACTTGGCACATAGCCATTTTTTATTTGAATTAAGAAAAAAATGGAAATATCAAAATGATCCGCCCACTTTTACGCCCACCTGCCATACAAAGTGAAAATTAAATTTTGACCTACGGCATTGTTTTTTGGCACATAGCATTTTTGAACACTCTGAATCATTTGTGTGAAATTTCAAAAATATCCGCCCACTTTTACGCCCACTTCCCATACAACTTGTATTGAGAAAGTGGCATAACTCCCTTGATTTTTAATGCATCAACTTAATTTTCACAAAAAACAAATATTATAATTGTAGAATGGGCTCCTAAAAATATATACCTGAACCGGCCACTTTTACGCCCATCTCTCATAGAAAAAACATGAATAAGTAATTTAAGCTTAGTGTTTTAATAATTTTTTAACATCGTTATCGTACTCCAATTTTTTGATTTGCAGCTTTGAGCGAAATCTATTTATAAATGGGTCTGCAGACAATAAAAGATTATTACGTCTTCATTAGTGGCTACACGTCCAATTCTTGTCTTGCTAGTTTTTTTGTCGTTCTTCACTGTATACACGCAAGTGCAAAGCAACAACACTTTCGTATGCTTTGCTGGTAAACATTGTCGACAGCGATCATCAATGTAGATTTTGTTTTAGTTTATTGTATGGTATCGTTTAAAAAAGTGTGTATTTTTTTCATTGTTGTAAAATATTGAATAAAAATAAGTTTTTCTTTAAATGTATTGGTGTTTGCTCTTTCATTAGGAACTTTTGGGCACCCCTGCTCTATAGTCTTTATTCCTCACTTCCTGAGCTTCCTCGGGCAGCACCTGATACAAATAATCAATTAAAATGTAAAAAATAAAAATGAAATCATTGAATAAGGGCCTTTGGATAGAGACATACTATTGGCAGAATGGCTTTTTGACTAGTATGTATATTACATTTTGTAATAATTTTAAACAGTAAAGATGGCAACAACACCATGCATGAACGAAAATTCATGATTTGTTACTTTATTACTTTATAGTTTTTACTGTTTTTTTTTTTTGGAAAGAAGCAGGTAGGAGCACCTAAATTTTTGTTTAACTTTTAGCTAAGACTTCAGCTGTAATTTGACATCTTTCCTTAAATAGCGCTCCACAGCGCTAAAAAGATGCAGTCCACTGAAGTAGATGAACATTGAAATTTTGATGTAGTTTTTATTTTGTTCTAAAAAATTTTTTATATGAAACTTTTTTAAAATTTGTTTAATGCAAATCACATCTATGACAATTGTCATTTACGAAAATATACAACAAAGTCAAATGATAAGTTTACTCTGATTGTACCAAAAGATTGAATATACACTAAATTTGCATGCCATTTTAAACAAGCGAACATATATGAACTTCGAGCGTGTCTGTCCAAACAAATAATAAATATATCAGCTTAATATTAAGGAATCATAATATTCAGATATCTAACAACAAAATACAAAAAAATTATCCAAATCGGCGAACATGAAAAAAAAAAAGAATTTCGGTCACTCTTGAACCAATGTGCGGCCGGTTGAAATATAAAATATGTACTCATGAAAGTTAGTGAAATTTTAACTAAAAAGTTTAATAGCTTTATGCACTTATGGAGTTTATAAGCCAAAAAACAGACATTTAATAACTTTATAACATTGTAAATGAGCATATGATTGGTTAAAAGAGCTCGATCTTATTTATGAAAACTAAAAAAAATCGTCAATGTCGTTTTTAAAAAAGCGATCACTCATATTTATGACTAAAGAACTCAAAAATTACTTAAATCGTTAATAACTTTGTTAATAAGCATATAATTGAGAACAAAATGTCCCATTCGTGATCACTTACATTTTTGAACAGAACCCTTTTGTTCAAAAGCATTAAAGTTATGGCGTTTTCTTTTCTGGCATAAATGATGACTTTCTTCTGCCATTTACCCTTCTTTGTGTTATTTTCTGAACAAAATGTAGTTTGGTAAGCGTATAACGTGTTCTTTTCTAACAATGTTGGCCTAAAACCATGTAAATATGCTACATGTTTCACCCTAAATTTTAGCAAAGGGTGAGAAAGGCAGCACTTAAGGACTGAGATCGAAAAAATCTTAACATAAATATATGTTAATACATATGAAACCACTAACTTTTGTTTTTTATTTGATTGAAATTATTATTATTACGATTTCAAAAAATATTATTTTTATAGTTTTAATCAATAGTGAAGGTTTTTATAGAGCTTTCTGTCACTTTGTTCAAACAAGTAGTCCATCTCCTTTAAAATCTATCACACTTTTGGAAACCTTTTTTGTGCTCTTCAATTCTCTTTTAACAATAGCCCAATATCTCTCCACTGGCCTTAGCTCCAGGCAGTTTGGAGGCTTTGCCTCTCTTTGATGCCAAATCAGGCCAAAAATAAGTGAACACATTAAGAAGTCTTATGACTGGAAGCATCCTGCGACATAAAAATATTGACCCGGAAGCTGTGAAAAATTTTCCATACGTACGTTTCGTCATCCCTTCTGCAACTGGTAAATTTTATGTATAAAATTTAACTTCAATTTCCGTGCTCTGTCTTTGGCCTCTAAATTTTTTGCAGAGTTCCCGTGAGGAACTTTTTGAGCCTGCTATGTTTTTAAACCTGCATTGGCTTTAACTTTTCGTACCAAATAGTCCGAGTACTGACCTAACCGGTCTGCTTTCCATTGGATGTGTTGGGAGCTCTTTTGAAAATGCTTTCTATTTATTGGCTTTAGAAAAATCATGTGGACCATTCCTTCTACATGAAACATGTTTTCTATCAACGGACAAGTTCTCTAGATACTGTTTAATAACATTGGAATCAGTTTGACGGCAGACCTTTGATTGTTTGGCTATCTTTTTGTAGGACCAAGTTGGATTTTGTTGAAAATATTTAATAATTTTAGTACACACTTTTTTCTGGTCACTCATTTTAATCAGATTAACATCAAATGAACGTAATTGACATTAAACATTATAACTTTTCAAAGGTAACTTAATAAACAAAGAAATCAAATAATTGGGTTAAAAGTTTTATTGAAAAGCGTGTGTTAAGGTTTTTTCGATCTCAGTCCTTATTAAACAACATATCTGGTTATTGTTTTTGAAGTTCGTTTGTGTTAGTGAAATAGTTTTCGTATTTTTTTAATAAAAGTGTTAAAATGGAAACAGAAATTATAACTTTAGAAAATTTAGAAGCAACATAAAAGAAAATTGCAAAAATGTTAATGATTTTTGTTCTATTGTGATCGTTAAAAATGTAACACATTATGAGGGAACTAAAAAACATTATAAATATTAAATGAATGGGATTTATTTGTTAGAAATACATTTTTTTTATTTGGACTTCATAAACCCATTATAACCAGAAGTAAAAAAACCGTTTTTAAAACAATTTCGCATATTAATTACACCCTTAGTAAACATATGCCACCTTGGAATGGTGGCAAAGAGTGGAACAGATGATTGAGAGATCATTACTTGATAAGGGGTATCGCTTCATCTGTATTTCATGTCCCACTCATGCTCTGGGTGCAATCCTACACATTTTACCCTTACATTTATTGATAATGGAGGAAGCCTTTAAGATTGAATCCAGATTATCGGGGATATCCCATGTAATGCCGGGTATCAGACTATACGTCACCAACTTTGGTGTTACATAGGAAATACCTGAAAGGGATTAGTGTATAAATCAGACATGCCGATTTTCCAAACAGGCTAATGGTTACACAGGAGCTGGTATTTGTGGGTCCAATTTTCACAGCGGTACAATTCCATCAATATTTCAGGCGCTGGTGATGAACATGCTGATTGTCTGGCCAATAGCGGCGTTCGACGCTCGTTCATAGGAGCTGAAACGTTCTTTGTCATCCCACTTGAATACACCATGTAACGTATTCGATCTTGGATTGAATCGGAATTTGCTCGATTTGCCCCTGGAATGTAATTGAACTCTCATCAAATAGAATAATTGGCTTCATACGTAACCTAAATCTGATTAAGAATTTAAGGCTGCACAAAAGATCCTATGGGTTGCAGTGCATAAAGCCTCGCTAATAATAATAATCCTTAAACCCTTAATAACACACTGATACAAAATTGAACGAAAACAAGTAAGAGTGTTATATTCGGCTGTGCCGAATCTTGTATACTCATCATCAATATGTGACAATTCAGAAACATATGTCTGATATAGGTTTTTATAAGGGAACGATGAACCGATCCTCACAAAAGTTTAAACTCGTTTATGTCCAATTTTATAATTTTTTTCCGTCAAACGGGGCACTCGGCGCACTTTGGGTTGAATCATGTTCAAAGTGGCGCTTAATTGATTTTTTAGAATTAATAATTTTTTATTAAATTTGATACCGGGTAAAAGTAGACAAAATTCTACATCACTGATAGCTAAAACTGTTATGCTAGGTTACATACTTTTTCTGCAGTGTATTGTCAAAATGGAAACATTTTTTATATTCTTGAATAAAGTGGTAAAAATTTAAATTAAACAAAATTTAAATAATTTTTTTTTTGTCAAAAGCTTTTAAAATCTAATATTTTATGATGGAACCATCAACTTCAGGTATTTGAGTATATGGATAAGAAACGTTAATTTAGATTTTGTTTGTAAAAGTATTTTTTTTTCTTTTTTTTTAATGTTCCAAATTTAGAGTATTTTTTATTTTTGATAGATAATAACTAAAAAAGTTTGTAGTTGTTTGTTTTTAAAAATTATAATAAAAAAAGTACAACATTTAGGCTTTTTATTTTAACAAAAAAAAGTTTGCGCGCCTTTCTTTAAAGTAAGATTTTATGAAAAGACTCGCGCTGTTTGAAATAAAAATTGAATTGAATATTAGTTTTGTTATTGTTGCTATTATTGTTTTTGATATTTTTTTTTTAATTTCGAAAAAAAAAATTAAAAAAAATCAAAAAAGTTTTTGACTTTGCAAAAAAAAGTCAACAATTTTTTATTTTTCGAAAGATTGAAGAAATAGATATCTAAACTATTTGGGACGCATTTTGCTAAGAACAATAGGTAATAAATTACATGGATGAGAAAAAACACCAGTTTGGCCAAAATATCAAATTTTGACCTCCTCTAACTCAGAGAGTTTATAACCGATCTTGTTGAAAAATTTTGTCTAAACTACTATCCAATAGGAATAACCTTTCGTCACGATCGGAAAACATCGGTTTTAAAAATTTGTTCCCTTGATATAAATAAATTTTTTCTTTTGTGAACATTTTTTTTATACAATTTTTTATATATATTTTTTTTTTTACTTTTTTTACTTGAAAGGCATAGACTTTAAAAAAATGTATATAAAAAAATCTAACATTATTGCCTGAGTTATGCGTCACTTTGAATGCGATTCAACCCACTGTGCGGCGGGTTAACCCAATTCGAGTACCTGAATTCAGTGGTGCTAACCGTTTTTTTAAGTTAGCTCTTGTTTTCGAGATATACTGTTATTTCGAAAGTATAGGAGGTTGCATAACATATATTCGCGTAACTCAAAAACGGTTAAGTTTATTGAATAAACTTAAAAAACCGGAATTCCGCAATAAAATTTTTTTTTTAATCTGCGCAGTAGTAAAATTTTTTCCCAAATCAAATAATTGGAGTAGGGTGGGTAAAAATGTTGAAAATTTAATTTTCAAATGCCAATATCTCTTAAGTTATAACAGATAATTGATAGCTCGACCAGGTTGATTCCATATTTGTATATAATAAAATAAAATTACCTTCAAGCTAGACTGAAAGTTTATCTGCGGAGTCGTAAATTTTTTTTCCCAAAAACTAGCGAAAAATCGTTTTTTTTTAAGTTTTAAATTCAAATATATATAACTTTGGAATCAGTCACGATTTCTAAACAATTATTTTTTCTTTGACATATACATGTGTTGTTAGTCCAATAAAGGAAAATTGGAGAAAATCGTGAAATATTTGGACCCGCTGTTATTAAATAACTGGAGTAGGGTGGGTAAAAATTTTGAAAATTTAAGTTTCGACAAGGTTTTTTGTAGTGCTCGACGATTAGATTCTATATTTGTATTTTTAAATACAGAATAAATAGGATCGTTTTAAAAATTGAACATACCCGAGGTGTCTTACCCCAGGCCGCAGCCCTGGTGGGCCAATGCGGTCAAAATTAGAAGTTACAGATTTATTTCCCTCTTTTTTTCTATACCACTGTGCAACGTTCTCGACGACCAGTTGAGGTCTCTATACCCGAAACAATTGAAAAACATCACGATATGGTGTTGGCCGATCGGAGATTGTGGAATCCAAAAGCATCAGTGGTTTCAATATTGAATGATCACTTGGATATGAAAATGCTTTACGCAAGATGGCTGCCGCGTTTGCTCACAATCGGGTGCACAAAAGAGTACACACATGTGCAGTTTCCATGGCAAAAATCCATGAATTAGGCAACGAAATGCTTTCTCTTCCGCCCTATTCTCCGGATTTAGCTCTGAGTGACTATTTATTGCTTCCAAATCTGAAGAAATGTCTCGGGGGAAAGAAATTTGACTGCTACGATGAAATCATCTCACAAACAATTACTTATTTTGATGACCTCAACAAATAAAAATATAGAGAAATGTTGGACAAAGTGCATAGAGCTCAAGGGAGACCATGTTGAAAAATAAAATAATTTTTTATATCCAAAAACCTGTGTGTTTCATTAAAAAGGTCAAGGACTTATTGACCCACCCCTGTATTTGTGGGAAATTTCAACAAGCTAGCTGGTTTCGTTTGAGCCCAATAATGTTTCAAGTACTTGACACTCGGATAAGGACTAAATTTTTAGGGATTTCTTTTTAAATTATGTAAGCCAGCCTCAATTTCAACTACGAACATTTGTAAATAAATACAAATCAACTCAAAAAACACCTCAGCTCTAACTGCTTAAAATTTCATTACGAATTGTTTGCAAAATAAAAAGTTTCTAAACCACTGTGCACTGGTTTAAAGGTACTAAATATACTTAATTATTTATGTATGTATATGAAATTCATTTGCTACCAGCCCACTATGCACTGTACTCTTAAAAACCTTTCACAGCAAATATTTATCTATTCATCTATCCATGCAAAGTTCTCTTGGCTTTATATTTCTTGACCATTCTTCAACAAGTTAAACTACTTGTTAGTATATACTTAGTTTTCATAGAACTATTGTGTCTTATTGCAAAAATTACTAAGAATTACAAAAAAAAAAAAAAAGAAATAAATCTATTTTTAAATATTTTCTTTATTATACCACAATTACTTGTGGTTTGCAAAAATTTATTTTATTACATTTTCAAAAAATGCAACAATAAAAACAAGAAATCAATTTGAAGGAAATCAACAAAACTGCAATAATGCAGCAGCAAAAGCCAGTAACAACATTTATGCATATATATATGTATGTACATATGTATGTATGTATGAATGCATATGCAACGAAATACACAAAATTGATGAAAACATCAAATGTTGAAATATCAGGAAAAATTTAAGTAAAAAAAATTTCAAATTATCTATCAATAAATAAGCAAAAATTAGGAGAAAAAAAAAACTAAAACAAATTGAAAAAACCTAAAATGCAAATGCATGGACAGACTATTCCATAGACTACGACGCACTTGTTTGGGTATCGTATAAACAAATATAAGTCTGTCTGTCAGTCCATTTCCATCGTATTATGTTACACAAGCATTTTGTTGTTCATAGTAAATATTTGATAATTAAATTGAGGAAAAATTAGTAATTAAATTAGTGTATGCCAGCTATTTGGCATTTATTAGATTTTCTTTAGTATTAAAAAAAAATATATAAATAAATATTGTGGTTATTTGTCAATAATTATGTCCAAGTAGGGCAGTATTTAGTGAAAATAGAAATATGTTTTCACTGGCATAGTTACGAAAACTCATTATAAATTTTGTAAACCAAAATCCTAAAGCATTTCATAAATTAGAATGTTTGAAACAGGCATACAAATTTGTGTATAAGGAGGCATCGAACCTTACTCGTCCCAACTTTGTTAAAACTCTGTACACAGGTTCTTTATGGTCATACTAAATTCGCAGTTGCTCAAAAATATAAAATTCGATTTGCTTTGTTTTTTATCAAGGTTCAAAGTTCAAATTTGATATAAGAATTGTATAAAATCGTTCTATTTCAATTGTACTCGTATATAACTATTTCACCGCTTGTATAATTTTTACAATATTAGTCTTATAAAGGGTTTTCCAACAAGAGGTGTTATTTTGAATCAGCCGGTATTTCGGTAGCTGTCACTTTTGAAGCTTTTATTCTTTGACATTTGACGAGAAGAAACTGCGCCATTACTAAAAATGGAACGGTACACGCTTCAACAACGCATTGAAATTATTAAAATTCACTACACGAATAGTGAAAATCTTGCAGTCACAGTTCGTAAAACTAAAGCATTTTTGGGTCGTCGTGAAGCTCCTTGTCAGACCGCAATACAGAAATTGGTGAAAAAATTCGAGCTGCTGGGACAAGTTAGTGATGTGAAGAATAAAACCCGTGTATGTCGCTCAAGAACAATTGACAATATTGCTGCTGTAGCCCAAAGTGTTGAAGAAAACCCAGGTTTGTTCATTCCTCGTTGTTCTTTGGAATTGGGCATTCCACAAACGTCATTACACCGTATTTCGGATGATATTGATCTGGACAACGTTTACTTTCAACAAGACGGCGCTACGTGCCACACAAGCAACGAAACCATTGCTCATTTACGGAAAAGTTTCCGGATCGTGTCATCTCTCGAAGAAGTGATCACAATTGGCCACCGAGATCTTGTGATTTAACACCTTGCGACTTCTTCCTTTAGGGCCAAGTGTAAGATAAGGTCTACGCCAACAGCCCAGCGTCGATTCAAGACCTCAAAGATAGAATTCGTGAGGCTATCGAGAACATAGGGCAGCCATTTTGCGATTTGGTTATGGAAAATTTCATGAAAAGGATATAGTCCTGTAAGTGTGGTCGTGGTGGCCATTTGGCTGATGTTGTTTTTCATTATTAACGGCATACCTTCCTCTTTATTATGAAATAAACATCCGATCATTTATCCCAAAAAATGCCATTTTTCTTTGAATACAAAAATAGCACCTGTTGTTGGAAAACCCTGTAGTAATGATAGTGTAGCCTGAAACTAGGCTACTTTCCCAAATATACTTTTCTTTTAAGCACACGATATTGAACCAAAAAATTGTCTTTGAACCAACGTTTTCTGAAAAAAGCCATCTTCCATTTTTTAAAGATTTTCCTCAATTGTAGCAAATGTGTGGTTAACAACACATACAAATTGAGAGTGGGACCATGAGTAGATCTCGTTATATTGGGCGTATGACTTTAAAAATTACGGATTTTTTTAAATTTTTAGCTTTTATTTTGAAACATTTCTACAATATAAATTTATTAAAAATATTGGCCATGGATTCCATGCCAAAAGAACTGTTCTTCTTTTGAGGCCAAGAACGAAAACAAGCCAATTTTGGATACCCTGTTCTGTTCCAGAGATCGAAACAACTAAAAGTCGGACGGTGCAAGGTCTGGACAGACCTTCCTACCACTTCATTCTAAACATTTGGCTAATGATTTTGTAAGGTCTTGTTGAGTTTTAAAACAATCTTCTTAGAGTAATGCCTCCAAATCTTGGTCTTCAAACTTTTTTGGCTGACCAGGGCGATATTTGCCTTCGGTGTCAAAGTCACCACTACTGAACTGCATAAAGCATCTCTCGTACGTTGAAACCGATGAAACACATTCACCATAAGCTTCGGTGAGCAATCGGTGTATTTCAGCGACACTTTTTTGTAAATTAAAGAAGTAAAGCAAAACGTTTTGCATATGACGCTTTGTTGACACAAAATACGACATTTACACTATAATGTTCAATAACTAAGTGAAAATAAATGACAGAATGCATCCTATTTATAAATTTCTGAGTAAAACATTAGAATAAAAACTTTCAAGGATTAATACAAGACAAAGTTTATAAAGATTGGACTATTAGTAATAAAAATATACACAAAAACGTAAATACATATTTTCAAATATATGCTTAAATTTCAATTATCTCGAGAGCCCCCGATTCAGAATTTTATATATGTTTTTAATCATATTTAAGAAAAAATCTGTGGAAAATGAAAGAAACCTCTTTTATCCTTTGTTCAAGGATGATTTCAATTGTTATATACTGTTTCAATGAGAAACGGATTTGTGGAAAAATAATATTAAACATTTCAAAATCTGACTGAAAGTTCTAATGTTAATAACAGATTTACTTTTGGTATTTTGCACGAATCTCGATTTTTTAAAATTTTAGAGAGCTTTAAGTTTTGTATGGCAATGGAAAACATGTATACCAAATATTATCCAATTTAGGAGAGTAATCGATAAAAAAATGCATTTATTTGATATAGAGAATTTTTTGTATAACAATTAAGGTTGTCATTCGAATACAAATTGTTGGAATAATCGAGGAAAAATAATAATTTTTATTCGAATGAATAAAATTTTTCAGTTAAGAATACAAAATTATTCAATCAATAATTATCGAATAATCAAATACTCAAGTAAATTTATTTAAAGAAAAAATCTCAAATAATATGAAAAATTCAATAATTTATGATGCTAAGCATAGATCTTCATTCTTGGACATTTGTATTGAAACAAATTTCTACATTTATTTTTCATAGATTTCGGATTAAGACCTTAAGATAGCGCGATTTGCAGAACATCAATATACGTTTTTAAAATCACTCGTAGATTAGTTATAAAATTTAGCTTAGATTGCAGATGGAATGGAATTCATTATAAATATGGATTTCAATGGCTGATTTAGGACATATCCAGCCATATCCGACTAGGCATTTTTATTGTTTTATTATTTTTCTACATTATTAACCATTATGCAGGTTTTAAATATATTTTTGTAAATTATTCAAATATTTTTTATTCAATATTTGTTCTACTTATTAAATGAGGATATTTAGAAATTAATCGATCACCCGAATAATAAAACAAGTAAGAGAGCTATATTCGGTTATGCCGAATTTTATATACTCTTCACCAAATTATACTTTAAAATAAAAATTTTAAATACTTTTAGGTAAACAAAATTAAAATTTTTCTTTTTCTTCAAAATTGTTTTTTAAAATTTAAAAAAAAAATTTGTTTTCAAAATTCTTTTAAAATTTTTTTTACAATTTTTTTTTAATTTTTTTAAATTTATTAGTGAAACAATTTTTTTTTTGTATAAAAAAATTCGGGTTAAAAAATATTTCTCCCAATTTTGACCCATTGTCGGTCCAAAGTACTATAACCTTATTTATATACATCGTTGCAATGGACTTTGAAATATCTATCATTAGATATCCATATTGTATATTTTAATGACTTAGCAATCCAGATATAGATAAAAAATAGGCCAAAAATTGAGGTTGTCCCGGTTTTTTTCTTATATCTCAGCCATTTGTTGGCCGATTTTCTCGATTTTAAATAGCGACAGAGCCGGAAGAATTTCCGATATATTGATGTAGCAATTATGTTTGTAAGTTCTTTGGGGCTACTTAAAGTTGATTTCAACATACATACGGACAGACGAACATGGCTATATCGACTTCGCTATATACCTTGTATACCTTGCCACTCATGGTGAAGGGTATAATAATGGTAAACTTTTAACAATACATACTTTCTTTAGAAAATTAGTGTTTATAAACCGTTAACGGGTTAACCGAAATCCCGGTTTTTCTTCGAAATCTCGGTTTTTCGTAATTTTCGGTTAAGCGGTTTATATCATTCGTTTAACCAGTACAATATAAACCTCTTTCGATAAAAATGTTTAAGAATTATAATGATTCTAAATAGAAGAGGACGATGAGTTTACTTAAAAACTTTTTCAGAATCAATTACATAAATGAAACTATTAAAAATTAAAATGAAATTCCGCATAATTCTAGAAGTTTAGGCTAAATCATACTAATGATTCACTAACAACTTAGTGATGATTTTACCAAACGTTAAATAAAATTTAATGTACATATCATTCTCTCAATAAATATGACTTCATTAATCATTTCGTTAGCTTAGTGTACAAACGTGCGAAGTTCCTTTTCAGAAATATGTGTTACAGGAGATACAAAAAATCCTTGATTTTAAACATTTTTGAAATCTGTTAATGCAGTTTTATTACTTACTAGCTTGACCCGGTGCGCTTCGCTACCCCTGTCGTAGTCTATGTTGGAAATTTCAATAAAATCGTTTCGGCCGTTTAGTATATTAAGAACTAAAGGTTTTAATTGCAAATAACTTTTAAACTGCCTAACCAATTTTTACACTATTAGTCTCATAGTAATCCTAAAAATCCTTTTACTATGAACTACCATATGTACTCAATACAGTTTTGTTATGGATTTCTCACTGTTATAAAGTTCAGAATACGGGTATAAATATGAAATATCGTTTGTGCCAAATTTATTTTAATTCAATGCATTAGTTTTTTCTTTGATATATTTTAATATATATTAACGAAAAAAAAATAGTTTTTATTGTTGAATTTTGTATTTTTTTACGTTTAACTAAAATCCCAAAATCCCGAAAAATCTCGAAATCACGAAAAATCCCGGGATGCCGAAAAATCCCGGGATCCCGGGATTTACATTTCTAAAATCCCGAATCCCGGGATTTGTAAAACCCAGTCCCGTTTGGCATCCCTAGCTATGAAGATGTTTTCATCAGCACTGACGATGTTTACATCAGTGCTGATTAATCAGCTATGACGATGTTTTCATCAGCACTGACGATATTTACATCAGTGCTGATTAATCAGCTATGACGATGTTGTCATCAGCACTGACGATGTTTTCATCAGCACTGATTAGTCAGCACTGACGATATTTACATCAGCACTGATTAATCAGCTATGACGATGTTTTTATCAGCGCTGATTAGTCAGCACTGACGATGTTTTCATCAGCACTGACGATGTTTTCATCAGCACTGACAATGTTTTCATCAGCACTGACGTTGTTTTCATCAGCACTGACGATGTTTTCATCAGCACTGACGATGTTTTCATCAGCACTGACGATGTTTTCATCAGTACTGATTAGTCAGCTATGACGATGTTTTCATCAGCACTGACGATGTTTTCATCAGTTCTGACGATGTTTTCATCAGCACTGACGATGTTTTCATCAGCACTGACGATGTTTTCATCAGCACTGACGATGTTTTCATCAGCACTGACGATGTTTTCATCAGCACTGACAATGTTTTCATCAGCACTGATTAGTCAGCACTGACGATGTTTTCATCAGCACTGACGATGTTTTCATCAGCACTGACAATGTTTTCATCAGCACTGATTAGTCAGCACTGACGTTGTTTTCATCAGCACTGACGATGTTTTCATCAGCACTGACGATGTTTTCATCAGCACTGACGATGTTTTCATCAGTACTGATTAGTCAGCTATGACGATGTTTTCATCAGCACTGACGATGTTTTCATCAGGACTGACGATGTTTTCATCAGCACTGACGATGTTTTCATCAGCACTGACGATGTTTTCATCAGCACTGACAATGTTTTCATCAGCACTGATTAGTCAGCACTGACGTTGTTTTCATCAGCACTGACGATGTTTTCATCAGCACTGACGATGTTTTCATCAGCACTGACGATGTTTTCATCAGGACTGACGATGTTTTCATCAGCACTGACGATGTTTTCATCAGCACTGACGATGTTTTCATCAGCACTGACGATGTTTTCATCAGCACTGACAATGTTTTCATCAGCACTGATTAGTCAGCACTGACGATGTTTTCATCAGCACTGACGATGTTTTCATCAGCACTGACGATGTTTTCATCAGCACTGATTAGTCAGCACTGACGTTGTTTTCATCAGCACTGACGATGCTTTCATCAGCACTGACGATGTTTTCATCAGCACTGATTAGTCAGCACTGACGATGTTTTCATCAGTACTGATTAGTCAGCACTGACGTTGTTTTCATCAGCACTGACAATGTTTTCATCAGCACTGATTAGTCAGCACTGACGATGTTTTCATCAGTACTGATTAGTCAGCTATGACGATGTTTTCATCAGCACTGACGATGTTTTCATCAGCACTGATTAGTCAGCACTGACGTTGTTTTCATCAGCACTGACGATGCTTTCATCAGCACTGACGATGTTTTCATCAGCACTGACGATGTTTTCATCAGCACTGACGATGTTTTCATCAGCACTGACGATATTTACAACAGCACTGATTAGTCAGCACTGACGATGTTTTCATCAGCACTGACGATATTTACATCAGCACTGATCAGTAATCATTCAGTGCAGCGTCGAATAATAATTAAGTGTATTATTACATACTCAATCATGCAAGTTATTGTGACAATCATATATATGATTGTTTTAACCATATATATTATTGCGGCACTCTACTTGTACCATCACTCTGTTAAAGATTAATTATATTATTGCTATTTTTTAAAATACTGTTTTAATAGTATTTTACCAATTTTACCCGTTTTTCCCCTGTTTACCCCTTTCTGGTCCAAGTATTGAAAAAAGTTATAGCCTATTGACGCTTCCAAGTAAGGATCTATCTACGTTCCAAATTTCAATAAAATCGATTCAGCCGTTTAGGCGTGATGCTCAAACAAATAAACAAACAAACTTACAAAGACATTTATATATTTATATAGATTGGTTATGATTTATCATGACAAATAATCACAGTTAAGAAGTGCTTTTAAATTTTATAGATCCTTTTTTGGGACTTGGAACATTTGCTGTTTGATATCAGAAAGTAGAGGTGATAATATATTTCAAAATGATCAAATATATAATTACAAATTTTTTCATTTACAGTTTTTGGTTGAAATTTAATGAATAAACCAATAATTAAAACTAGTATTACATATTTGGTAACATAGTTATACTCAATTCCATTTTAGTCAGATAATCATTTTATCGAATCAAAATTATTTTTCGAACAACTAAATAATGATAAATAGTTATACGCATTGCCATAATATGTTTAAGATGCAAACAAAATATGTTTACTTTTAATAGTCTTTTTTCCCACCATTTGTGATTGTTGGTGTGATTGTAATTCTCATTCGCTCTATAATTTGATTTGTATATTATCTTTAACTTTATTAGGGCGAATAACAATAAATGTTAGTGCATTTATTAATGATATTTTTATTGGGAATTTAGTTAATAGTTCCTTAGAACTAAAACCTATTAAAATAAAATAAAAAATAAGTTTTAATAACAATATGATTACTTTGGATCATAATATGATTTAATTGGGTCATAAATATGATTACTTTGGGTCATATTATGATTGATTTATATCATAACATGATTATTACGCAACTTATTATGATTGATTTGTATCATATTATGATT
Source organism: Calliphora vomitoria (assembly GCA_942486065.2). Lineage (NCBI taxonomy): Eukaryota > Metazoa > Arthropoda > Insecta > Diptera > Calliphoridae > Calliphora > Calliphora vomitoria. Next base: position 35,210,863 of record OW818031.2, on the reverse strand, counting down.
ATTTCAGAACATATTATGATATTTCATGATACTAATAATGATCATAATATGTTTGGACTACAAACATAAATCTTATCATTAATATGTTGCTCTTAGATTATGTTTACCACAACCATGTTTTTTCTCTGCGTGTATAGAAAATTTATATAAAATTTGTCGTGTATAACAGTTTTATAAAACGACATTTTCGTGTGTGCAATATTTCCTATAGAAAATTTTGTATATAATTGTTTTTTTACAAAAAAAAAATATAGTATATAACAGTGTTTTCTATAGAAAATTTAGTTTATAACAGTTTTCTTTCGAACCATTTAAAGTGAATGGTTTTCGTACTGCTTTAATAAAAAATTCAATAAAAATCTATTGATTTTAAATTATCCTCCTTTGTTGCACTAAAAAGCAAACAGAAAAAAAAAAAAATATACAGGTCACATTTAAAGGTGTTCAAATACATGTAAAACTTTTGTAATCCTCTTACCCATATTCTTTAGTCTTCCTTCTTTCAGTTTTTTTCCCCTTTTTTTCCACAGCTAAAGGAAAAGTATCATTATCTTTAACATTTTATTTATTTTTCACCTTCATAGCAAACCAAACAAAGAAAGAAAAAGGTTTACCACAAAAATACATTCAGAAGTGAAATGATTGACAGGCGTTTGCACATCACACTGGCCGTCAGTTAGTCAGTCAGCCTTTCAGTTGGTTGAACAAGGACACAGGTCCTTTTGTTAAACTGATGCTGATTTTTATATTCTATTGACATTTTGAATTTTTACTTAAATAAATATGACGATGTTGATGATGATGATGGTTATTTTACTTATAGTTTAACTTCACTTCAATTGTAAATTTTGTATGTTTTTATTTTATTTTAAAATTTTTTTGTTTACATATTTTTCACCCCTTCTTATCGTTTATCATAAAGAATCTTTAACAAAGTAAAGGGGGTTATGAAATGTGGAGAAGAGTTCAAACAAAGACAAACTTTTGATAAAATCATGAAACATCATCATCCAGTGCCGTGTGTCACTCACACCCCGTTAGTTTTGAATTGTTTTTTTTTTTCAGAGATAGTTTTTTGTTGTTGGTGTTGACATTAAGCAAAACCGTTCCTGCCTTCGTCCTTCTTAACGAAATTTTAATGTCAATATGCTGGTTTTGTTGTTTTGTCTTCTGTTGTTGTTAGTTTTTTTTTTTTTTTTTTTTTTTTTTTTTTTGGAGATGAGTAACTGTTTAAATAAAATTAATGTATTTTTATATGATGGTCTGTCCATTCTCAATGATATTGCGTTTTGGTTAATGGTGTCGAGTGTTGAGTACACCGAAGGTTGTTTGAGAAAACTTTGGGTTGCTTTGTTAAATTTCAGAACCCATGCTTTTAGTAAAATGTTAAGCATTGCAGTCAAGTTATTATTATCAAAACATCACTCTTTTGAATTAAAGAAAAGGAAAAAAACACTATGTTGGAACGATCTAGGTCCAGAATTTGCTCTGCATTTGATTGAAACTTCATATACACTATTAAATTGGGTTTCCAAAGAACTTTTATATACAAGATCCCAATGTTTTATATTGTTGCTTAAGACTCTAAAGTTTAGAGAAAACCCCAACAATTTTTAAAAAATTTAAAAAATTTTTTTTAAGAGTTAGCACTAACTATAAATCCTGGTATTAAAAATGTTTACCGAGAAATGTCACATTATTCTGTTACCATTAAGTTGTTGTTAAATTAAGGTTAATTTTAAACTAAGAATCTCTAAATTTAAGACCTTGTGTTAGTGCTAACTTCAAGTTAAGTTTTTACTAAATCCGAGTTAAATTTATAACCCTAAAATTATGTGACAATCCCTCTAAAATGTTTAGTGTTACGCTATTGTAGCTTCTGTCCAGCAAACATTCTGGTTTGAGATAAATATTGAGAATGTTTTGAAATCAAACCCTTTTTCAAATGTTAAACATTTTGAGAATGATTTAAAAATTTTCTGTAGAAAAAACTATTATACACAAAATTTTTCGTAGAAGAAACTTTTATACACAAAACTTTTGGTAGAAGAATCTGTTATATACAAAATTTTTGATAGAGAAAACTTTTAAACACAAAATGTTTGATAAATATCACTGATATACATCGAATTGTCTATAGAAAATACTGAAGTACACAACATTTTCTATAGATAAAACTTTTATATACAAGATTTTCTAAAGATAAAGCAGTTATACACAATATTTTCTATAGAGAAAACTGTTATACATAAAATTTTCATGTGGAAATACTGTTCAACTCAAATTTTTTGATAGAGAGAACTGTAATAGACAAAATTTTCTTTAGAAAATACTGTTATGCACACAATTTTCTATAGATAAAACTGTTATAAACCAGATTTTTTATAGGTACAACTGTTATACACAAGATTTTCTGTAGAGAAATCTGTTATAAATAAAATTGTCTATGGAAAATATTGTTATACGCAATATTGTTATACCATTTTGGTCTATAAAAAAAACTGTTATACATAGAATTTTCTATGAAGAAACTATTATACATAAAATTTTCTATAGAAAATTCTGATATTAATAAAATGTTCTATAGAAAATACTATTATGCACAAAATTTTCTTTAGATACAACTGTTATACACAAGATTTTCTATAGAGAAATCAGTTATACGTAAAATTTTTGGTAGAAGAAACTGTTATACACAACTTTTTCTATAGAGAATACTGCTAAACACAAAATTGTCTACAGAAATACTGGTATACACACAATTTGCTATAGAAAAGTTCTATATAAGAAACTGTCTATAGAGAAGAATGTTATACACAAAATTGTCTATAGAAAACACTGTTATACATACAATTTTCTATAGAAAATGCTGTTATACAAACGATGACGAATAGTGGGGTCAATCCCAAAAAGAAAGTGATTGCAAAATGATCTACGAATGAACCGTCCCATAGTGTTGCTAATTTTGAAATAGCGGCCAAAAGTTTTTTTTTTTTTTTAAGTACTCATATTAAAGTTAACACCTGAGAACACCTTTTTATTATCTAACTGAAAAGTAGGATTTTGTAATAAATTTTGAAAACTCAATCGCTTATACCTTTTTATTTTCAAAAGAGATTTTTATGAAATAAATAGTTTCATAGCTTTAATTTCAATGTATATATATTAGAGTTTCCAGTTTGGTTTTAACCGAAACCCCTGTTTTTCAAGGTCTAAAACCGAAACCGAAACCAACAATTATTGTTCGGTTTTGACTTTTAATCTATTTTCAGTAGAAAAATTCAAAATTTAGAAATGAGAAATAAACTTTTTCATCCAATTACTCATCCAATAGCTCTAAAAACAAATCGGTAAAAATATCTTAAGATTTGTTATTTTCAAATATCAGATAAAAGTATGGAGTACTAGCTGACCCGGTGCGCTTCCCCACCCCAATTGCAAGAAAGAAATAGTACTATTAAGTCTCCCTTTGTGAATTAATAATAATTCAGGAAAACATGTCTCTAGTTTCATGTTTCTTGATTCATTGTCATGTGGATTCTAGCTCATTCTAAACGTATTATTAGAATAAAAAAAGTATCATAAAGACCCACTTTTGTATTTCTACTCAGCATCATGAATGTCTAATTTCATATTTCTGTGTACATTATTATAGCAAATACAAAAGAAAGTACCACTTTTGTGAATTCTAACTCATTCAGAATCATTAGTGCCTAATTTTGAATTTTAAGGTTTATTATTATAAAATATTCAAGAAGTACCTTTACAATAAAGAAATAATAACATTAATTATCCCTTTTGACCTAAAAGTCCATCGTTATGAAATATTCAAAAAGTACTATTAGTTGGAAAAACTACCAGTAAATCACTTTTTTATATTCAAACTCAGTCAGGATCATGTGTGTTTAAGTTTCTGTTACATCAATATGATTATGTCCTGTATCCTTGATTATTTCTTTAGTCACAAGCAATATAATTTAATATAATAAAAAGTACCATTAGAAGAAAAAATAACAATTTCCACTTTCATGTTTGAAATTTCAAAGTAATTTCCTGATTCAAGGTTCAATATTATAGAAAATGAAAAAAGTACTATTTGAAGAATGAGAAAATACTCCCTAGTTTATTTTAGTTCTCCATTTTTGATATCATAATAAAATAGAGCACCCTATTCTTGATTATTTCTTTACTGAAAAGCATATTAGCCAATTTTAATATACATATATAAGCTAACTAATTTAATATATTAAAAAGGTACCATCAAAAGAAAAAGTACCAATTTTCCTTTATCCTCTTGAACACTTTCCAAGTTTAAACTTTAAATTTGTATTGCATTTCCTATATTATCAACTGATTTAATAATTAATAAATTATCACAAAACCGAACCGAAACAGATCGGTTTTCAATTTTTTAAAACCAAAACCGCGGTTTTGAAATTCTTCGGTTCACTTTTAAATTTAACATAAATTTAAAGTTTGATGGAATATAACCTTAGGGAATTCCTAATATTTCGTGAAAACCCTAGTGAAATTCCTAATACGTACTCTCTCCTTTATTCACATACCCATTTCGTTTTGCGCTTTTTTTTCCGTTTAAGTTTGTTCAATTTTTCTGGCTCAAGTCTGATGTTTATACTCTATCTTGTAAACAAAATACAGGTCGCAATTTTGAAGATATTTCGATGAAACTTGGCACATACAATTGAAACATGCTGAAATCGGTCCATTATTTCACCTAGCCCCCATACAAATGTCCTCCCGAAATTGGACTTTATCCGTCATAAATGTTATAGGTGTCTACACAAAATTCTTTTCCAAATAAGTTTTATGTATACAAAAGTTTTATGGCAATCGGCCTATAATTAGTCATCTATATCTATATAAATATATAAATGTCTTTGTAAGTTTGTTTGTTTGTTTGTTTGTTTGTTTGTTTGTTTGTTTGTTTGTTTGTTTGTTTGTTTGTTTGTTTGTTTGTTTGTTTGTTTGTTTGTTTGTTTGTTTGTTTGTTTGTTTGTTTGTTTGTTTGTTTGTTTGTTTGTTTGTTTGTTTGTTTGTTTGTTTGTTTGTTTATTTGTTTGTTTGTTTGTTTAAGCATCACGCCTAAACGGCTGAATCGATTTTATTGAAATTTGGAACGTAGATAGATCCTTACTTGGAAGCGTCAATAGGCTATAACTTTTTTCAATACTTGGACCAGAAAGGGGTAAACAGGGGGTAAACAAGGGGAAAACGGGTAAAATTGGTAAAATACTATTAAAATAGTATTTTAAAAAATAGCAATAATATAATTAATCTTTAACAGAGTGATGGTACAAGTAGAGTGCCGCAATAATATATATGGTTAAAACAATCATATATATGATTGTCACAATAACTTGCATGATTGAGTATGTAATAATACACTTAATTATTATTCGATGCTGCACTGAATGATTACTGATCAGTACTGATGTAAATATCGTCAGTGGTGACTAATCAGTGCTGATGAAAACATCGTCATAGCTGATTAATCAGCACTGATGTAAACATCGTCAGTGCTGACTAATCAGTGCTGATGAAAACATCTTCATAGCTAGGGATGACAAACGGGACTGGGTTTTACAAATCCCGGGATTCGGGATTTTAGAAATGTAAATCCCGGGATCCCGGAATTTTTCGGCATCCCGGGATTTTTCGTGATTTCGAGATTTTTCGGGACTTCGGGATTTTAGTTAAACGTAAAAAAATACAAAATTCAACAATAAAAACTATTTTTTTTCGTTAATATATATTAGCTAAATTTTGAATTAATTCATTTTAGTACAAAAATGAATTGAATGAAATTTGAATCGATTCAAACAGACATTAGAATCTTTAAAATTCGATTGAAAATTTTTCAAAAAAGAAATTTTCCGCAATATACAATTATGATATTATTTAAACAGAAAACGATTTGTTAAGGTTTAAATCTAACAATGTTTTGTCTTTGACTATATTAGGTGATATACAATACGAGAGTTGAATATCAAAACAACAGTGATGCTTACTGTAGATTTACTTACAAAATCAACTTAAATGAGTTGGAAATGAATGGCTAATTCTTTTTCCTAATTCATTTGAATTAATCAAAATCAATGAATTGCAATTCATTTTTACCAAATTCATTTGAATTGACTCAAATTTCATTCAATTAATTTTTTTGTGTGAATGATTCGCGAATTAAGTCAAAAATGAATGATTCATTTACAGCTCTGGTAGGTAGACAAAATAATTTTCGTATAGACATAAACCAGATGACCTAATTTCATGGCGATCGGTCTATAATTAGTTATAGCTCTCATGTAAGGCCCTCTTCCGAAAATCATTCACGAAAATAAATTATTGAAATTTTAAAGAAAAATCATTTTGCTCATTTTTTTAGTGTAGGGTATTATATGGTCGAGCTTGACCGACCATACTTTCTCACTTGTTATTATTATAACTTTTTACTACTATTATTACTACTATTATTAAATACTAAATTGTTTGTTATAAATTTGATATGCAATAAAAAAAAATTTAAGTTTAAATTTTAAAATTTCTGTACATTACAAATTCAAACCAGACTGCGAGACAGGTAAAACAAAAACCGAACAACTTATGCATTTATATATTACATAACAATTATGTCATTATTTAACTACTTCCAAGTAATGAAGATGGTAGTCTTTAATAGTGTGCTATTAAATAATAGCAAGTCATTACCAAGATTTGGTTGGTTCAGTTTATTTAAGTATGTGTTTGTTGGGTGATATTCTTTTTCAGAAACCCCTCTTCTGTCTCTATACAGTTTTAGTATTCTGATGATATTAAATTTCATTTTATTTCGTTTAATTTATTTCATTATTTATATTTCACTTAATCATAATAATGGTATTGCTGCTGTTTTAAGCACTAAAATAACGTTGATACTAGAAATAAATAACAAGCAAAAAATAAAAAAAAAAAAATAAAATATTTTCTTTTAATGATTACAAAACATTTTCGCCAACAAATCAACATTTGAAGAGGCTTCAAACTTCTTAATGTGAAAATGGGTATTACGGCAAAATTAATGAAAAAGCGTAACCACTAACAAATTACATTAGAAATTCATTATAAAACTATTTTCTTTAGTTGGCTCCTACAAAATTCATGTCAGTAAGATTAAAATAAACACTGGCTGAAAATAGTGCTAAATATTTAAACAGTGTGAACGTATCTTAGTTAATTACAATTCTTACAACTAATTAACTTATTTTAAATGTGTGAAATAAGAAATTTTTACAATTAACTTTTTTAATTATTATTATGTTTATAGTGCTAATTGTTTAACCCTTCTCCTATGACTTCCCGGCATTTTGATTGATAAACTTGCAAATGTTTTCAGTTTATTTTTATATTTTTTTTCATTATTATTGTAGTGTTTACTGCTTATCACACTTTTTGAATAAAAAACAATTATAATTTAATACAATTCTTTACTTTTTTTTCTCAATTATTTTTATAAATGATTGTATTTTGTTTTACAAAATATGAAGTGGCTGTAGCAGCAGCTACAGCCACACACAGCAGCTTCATTCTTATCATAATTGTGTTGTACTAGTGCACAAAAGTTCTTCTAAAGGTCATTTAATGATGCTCATTAATTTCGTTTTATTTCTGTTTTATAGAAAGGGCCAGGCACACTTGTGGGAATTTTGAGTTTTTAAACTTGAGGCAAGGTTTCACACTGTCAAGTTAAGAGAGTTTAAGGGTTTCAGTTTTTCAAAACTAATTTTGTTAAGTATTCAATTTTATGTACATTCAATTATAGCAGAATTGGTTTCTATCATGCATTATCTTTCTAAAAAGTTAGTAAAAGAAAATGTTTGAGGTAAATATTGCAAATTCCGCGGATCATAGTTTCTCAGTCGATTTCAAATAAATAAATCAAAAAAACAAAAAAAAAAGGACAAAAATCGAGGTTGTCCTAGGTTTTTCCATATATCTTAGCCATTTGTGGGCCGATTGTCGCGATTTTAAATATTAACCGATCCGGGAGAATTGCCGATACATTGTTGTATGAATCATGTGTAAGTTATTTGGGGGCTACGGAAAGTTGATTTCAACATACAGACGGACATGGCTATATAGACTCCGCTATACTTTCTGGGGTCTCAAATGAAAAATGTAGAAATTACAAACGGAAATGACTAACTTATATATAAAATGTCAGCCTTTCATTTCATAAATCCATTTCCAACATCTAATTATTTAGCTTTATTAAAAACCTATTATTTAAATTGAATCCATTCATTGTTGCATAATTAATTCATAATGATATTAATGACAGAATTTAATCAAACTTTGAATGATTAATTTTTTGTTACTTCAAATCTACTACAAATTGAATTATAATGTTTTTTCTTACTTCAGTTTTGTTTTGCTTTTAATCATTTAAAAAACAATTAAGAAAGTATGATTGGTCAAACCCGACCAATTTAATTTCAATAATTTATTTTCGTAAATATGACCTTATATGGGCGCTATGACTTATTATGGACCGATCGCCATGAAATTAGGTCGCCTGATTTATGTCTATATGAAACTTATTTCTGTTTTATTGTATGTAAATAAAAACGTTTTTAAGAGATTTATATTCGTTAAAGTGATTTTCGGAAGCGGACCTATTGTCGGAGCTCTGACTAATTATGCACTGATCATCATAAAATTACATGACATATATAAATTAAAAAGTTATGACAGATAAAGTAAAATTTCGGGAGAACATTTGTATGCGTACTAAGTGAAGTAATTTAGAGATTTCAGCCAGCTTCGTCCTTGGGCTGAAACAAATGTATTACCAAAATTTGATTGAAATATCTTTAAAATTGGGCCCTGTATATTGCGCACAAGGTTTACATGGACAGCCAGCCAGACGGATGGACGGACGGACGGACATCGTTTAATCGATTCAGAAAGTGATTAAGGTGGGAGTTAGACAACTATTTTTTGGCGTTAGTATAAATTGTCTTAAGAATTTTTGAAATAAATTTGAATTGAAGGAAAATTTAATCTTCAATATATTTTTTAAGCTAGTTTGTAATGGATTTGAATTCAAGAAATTTATAATAATTCAGTAAGGAATTAATTCTGAAAATAATCAATTCTCAAAGCAATGAATTCAATACTGAAGTACCTTCAATATAATACATAGGAATTAAGCCTATTCATAATGAATTCATTAAATGAATCATTAAGAGATAAAATTTATTTTGATGTCGAAAATGGAATTAAGAATTAATTATTTTCATCAATTGTTATGTATGTTATATATACATTGTACATTAGGGATATAACTATTGACAATTTCTGCAAATATGCAAATTGGCATAGCATAGTCGAATAGAGCATTAAAAAATATGAAAAACCACGGTATTATTTTTTCGCGGTTGTTAAAAAAGTTCACGCACCAAACGCAATAAAGTTTTTCATTAAATATTCAACTATTTTGAAATACAATATATTTTATTTTAGTAATAACTGCGGACATACTTCAAAAGATAATATTAAGTATGGGAAGTATCCCTCACACTTGCAAAAAAAGAATATGAAATTATTTACATAATTTTTCATAGAAAAAAAATTTGGTTTATTTTAGAAATTGGTGTTGGTGCGTGATGTTTTTGATTCCAAATGACCTAAAAAAAGGATTTTCATTACTTATACATGCCAAAAATTTCACCAAAATTAGTTATATGCCTATTGTACATATACATTAATTCATTATTGGATGTCTTATTATTTACAAAATATAAACGTTTTTAAAAATAACTTTTAAAAGTATAATGAAGGAAAGCTTAAAGATGAAAAATAACAAAATTATTAGATTGTTTTGTGTTCATTCACAAAAACGAACCGATTTTGAATTTTCATAATAAAAATACATATTTATTGGATAATAGGCAGCAGTACGTATTCAGGAAAATAAATGATCAAAATGATGAATTTTTCCAATAAAATTTTTGGGATTTTTGTAAAAACTATTTTATATACAATTACCCACCCAGCAAAAACAATTCTTTACCAGATATTGAGTTAAAATGCTAAATTCAGGCACCTTCACAATAGTAACTCATTATTTAAAAACGGTTAATATCTGATGGATTTAATAAATCTAGCAGAAGTGGTGGTATCACTAAAAACAGAATATGCACGCAGAGAAAAAATATAGTTGTGCATGTTTACAGTAACCATTTCCACATTTTTAAAAGTTTTTTAACAATATTATAGTCACAGTAACTATTTACATGATTGTGATAACCATAATATGGTTAACTTATGATTCACATGATTGTATCTGTCATATATATGGTTACAGTAAACATGTATATGTTTGTGACAACCATTGTTATAATGAATATTTATATCATAATATGTTGTTCTCAGATTATGATATCAATTAGCCAAGAGCAACATTATATGGTAAGTCCTTCATCATATAAATGGTATTTTTTTGAAAAAAAATGTTTTTCTAAAACACATTTTTTTTATATAATTTAGCAATAAAATATATTAATTTATGCAAAGAAACATATTAATTTATGCAAAGAAACATAAACCTATTTTTTCTAAAACCGCATTATTATGTAATGATTTTGCGTATTCAATTCAATAGCAAACGTTACTTTATTTTTTGTATGGGATTCATTGACATTTTGTTTGCCATAATTGAAAAAATTTTAGTTAATTTTGAAGACTCTGATTTATCAGATATAGAAGAACTGGAAAAACATATATTTACTAGATTTAGAAACCATTGACCAAAATGATTCTTTTGTCAGGCAAGAACTTTTGCAGGAGTATAACTATGAAGATAATGTAGAATATGAAGAAATAGAAGTTGTTGAAAATCAATCTTCGGAATATGTTGTCCTATGTTTTGTGAAAAACATCCGGTAAAATAGTTTTTGGAATACTATACTGAAAGTGAGCTTAAAAAGGAAATGAGTGGCAGCTATGACTTCAGTGTGGATAGATAAAAAACTTTTAGTAATAAGATGGTTTGACGGGGGCATTGTTCAAGCTGTGTCTTCGATATACGGCGATGAGCCACAAGGGAAAGAACTGAGATACGTTTGCCATTATTGTTCTGTGTTAATTTTTACCAAAAATGTCCATGAATTGGCATTAATTTTACTTTTTTTCGTTATTTCTGTACTACTTTAGTTAATTTATTTTAAGTTTACTTTGAAAAATTTAAACTTGTAAACAATAAATTTTTAAAAACAATACAGAAACAAAACATTTATTTTACATTGAAAAAATTTGTTGCCATATGGCAACAGTCTAAAAAACACATTTCAGGAACTTTAAAAATTTTTTTTTTAATTTGTGTTTCTTTGATCAAAATATTTCATTATTATAAAAATTATATTTTTAAAACTATTTCATAAAAAGATGAAGCGAAAGGGTTATACTCTATTTATGATATTAACATAATTTTTATGCTTTATTTTTAAACAACTATAGATAAATGATCAGCAAAAAAAAAAAAAAAAAAACATTTTTAATTGGAATTTATTTACAACATTTAATTTTTTTTGGAAAATATTGCTACTTTGATCCAAAAAAATTAAATTTCAAATAAAATGTACAACCTCTACATGTTACAGTTTGCATTTTAATCCACATTTAGCATTTATTACAATAGACTCGAAAATTCATTTAAACAAAATTTTTAAAATATTGAATTTGAGATATGAATGAAATTTAGTTTGGTATCAATATATAAAGGGTTAGAAAATGTTTATACTTTTTTTGTTAAAAAACAAACACCAACTCCGAAACATTTTGCTTATCTGCAGATACGCTGAAAGCCTCTGGCGGGAACTGAAACCGCAAGCCCCAGTTTGATAGTCCAGTCTACCGTGACTCCCCTTAACATATATATTATACCTATTTAAACATGTATTGATAAATTAAATATAATAACTATATTTAATATTTAAATTTTTTTTTTTTTTAAATATTTGAACCAGAACTAGAAACTTCATATAAAATATATAACCTCTAAACGTTATCCGATTTTGGTTAAATTTTCAGCATTTAATTTCGATGACGAGTAACAAGTTATGCTCTTGGGAGCATTGAAAATCCAAAAAATAATAAATAAGGGTCTCCCTAGTGATTATTCTGGCCCACTACAGGCTTCCAAAACTGCCCCATTATTTTTCAAAAAAAAATTTTTTTCCACGTTTCCAAAAGATTTGTTGTATCTAATAAGACCCTAAACAAAACTATACAAATTTTTATAATTTTTTCCTGACAGCAAATACTTTTCCAATTAGATTTTTTCTAATTCTAGCAGACATTTACTAAATATTATACCTAAAGGTATGTATAAATTTGCACCAGCTGTTGAAAATTATCCTTTCTGTAACTCCTTGAATTTTCCTGTAATTTGTGATTCCTTATTTTTTATTTTTTCTTTGCACACACTGCAACACATACATAATTTTTACTTACAAACAGGACCATAATTTAACAATAATTTTATTTCTTTAATATGTTAACACCATTACTCACATTTTTATGTGTTAATTGCGCATGTATCTCGTTTAATGAGAGATTTTTCAAGGATACCACCAATTTTCCAACAAAAAAAAAAGAGAAATTCTCCACCAACAAAAAAACTCTACACAAACACTTGGATTTTTGCTCTTAAATAAAGGAAGCTGTTTACAAACAATAGCAGTTGTGTTTATATGTTAACAAGGATGTTTTTTTTTTTTTTTTTTTTTGATTTTTTTGTATTTGTATATTTTTCCTAGAATGATGTTTAAAATTTTTCACTTTAACACTTAAATTCCTTTGTGATTTGTTTATTTTTTATTAAAATTTGTTAAAATGATTTAGTTTTCTTTCAAATGGCAAAAGCAAATCAATTGATTAGACAGACAATTGGTCATGTAGCATGCTAAAGTTACACTAAAATCTTTTTCTTATTGTCTGGCTTTTGTTGTTGATTATCTCCCCAAAAAACAAATCTCAAACTAAAAAGAAAAACAAATACACAGACATAAACACAATTTCAAACACAGCAAAACCAAACAAACACACTCAAATACATATAAATGTATAAATTTGATATAAAAATTGTGCTGCTGTTGTTGTTTGCATGAGACCGGTATTTGTATACAAACAACAACAAATGCTTGCTTTCATAGTTGTGTGCGTGTGAGTAAATGAGTTTCATGCTGTTTGTTTATGTGTGAAAAACTCACTCAATCATTGCACTCGTTTACACTCAATCACTTGTTTATTTTGCTCGTTATTTCAGTTGTATTTGAACAGTAACTAAAAAAAACTGTGTATTTTTATTGCAACATAAACATTTTTGTTCGTTCCTCTTCTTCGTCTTTGCAACAAAATAAACAATTAGAGGTTTTCAATTTCTTTAGAAACTCTACGTAATTTTATCTTTATTTCCATATTTATTTTTACCGTTTTATTTTGCGTCAACAAAAAAAAAAAAAAAAATACCTACACAACAAAGAGAAAAAAACTATTCATCATATATTGATTGATGATTTCATGTTGTTGACGGTTCAACAAACAAAATACAGTAGTAACAACTATGCACAGTGGGCTAGACAGGCAAATAAATCCAAATACTTACATAGATCTTAAACTATTGATGCGATCTGTTAAGATTTGAAATGCTAATAAGAGGTAGACCAGAAACTTTCAGAATATTACTTGCTGTTGACCAAACAAAAAAATTGAAATTCAACTTTCCTTGGAACAAACACAAAGGTCAACAGCAAAAAATGGCTTCACTAACCACTATATAGATTTGATGCATCATGGCGACCTAAGTACAAAAATGGTAAATTTTTTTTTTAAATTTTTAAGTAAAATTATAAATTTTTTTAGATGTTTCTCCACATAATTAATAATATCTCAAAAAGGGTCTGTCCGCTATTATTAAAATAAACTTAGAAAAGTTTAGATTTAAATAACGTTTAATCCGTTTATATATTGCATTACAATCGGCTCAGTAGTTTCTGAGTTATAATAACAAATTGAAGCAAAAAATATATTTTTTACATGAAAATAGCAAATTTTTTGGTTTAAAAAAAGTCATGAAAAATCCAAAACGCCAGAAATTGTTCAGATTTATTGCTTTACCGCAAAGCCACATATAATAGCAACAAAATGAGATATCGATCATAAAAATTGATTGATTATTTTCGAATATATTCTCAATTAAGTGAATTCGCTCATTTTCACAAAATTTTAATTTTTTGTTTGAAATACATAAAATTGAGTAGTTAAAGTTCTTCTTTCGATTGATTGAATTTTGAAAACATATTCCCCATGCTATGTACAAATTTTCTCATATATATTGCGTTTCAATCGGCTCAGTAGTTTCGGAGTTATAATAAGAAATTGAAGCAAAAAAAAATATTTTTTTAAGTGAAAATAGCAATTTTTTGTATTAAAAAAATCATGAAAAATCGAAAACGCCAGAAATTGTTCAGGTTTATTGCTCTATCGCAAAGCCACATATAATGGCAAAAAAAAAAATGAGATATCGATCATAAATATCAATGGATTATTTTCGAATTAATTCACAATTAAGTGAATTTGCTCATTTTCACAAAATTTTATTTTTTTGTTTGATATCCATAAAATTGTGTAGTTAATGTTCTTCTTTCGATAAATTGAATTTTGAAAACATTTTCCTCATGCTATGCACAAATTTTCACATATGTATTGCGTTTCAATCGGCTCTGTAGTTTCGGAGTTATAATAACAAATTGAAGCAAAAAATATATTTTTTTAACTGAAAGTAGTAAATTTTTTTGTTTAAAAAAATCATGAAAAATCGAAAACGCCAGAAATTGTTCAGGTTTATTGCTCTATCACAAAACCACATATAATAGCAACAAAATGAGCTATCGATCATAAAAATCGATTGATTCTTTTCGAATTTATTCACAATTAAGTGAATTCGCTCATTTTCACAAAATTTCAGTTTTTTGTTTGATATACATTAAATTATGTAGTTAATGTTCATCTTTCGATTGATTGAATTCTGAAAACATTTTCCCCATGCTATGTAGAAATTTGCATATATATATTGCATTTCAATCGGCTTTGTAGTTTCGGATTTATAATAACAAATTGAAGCAAAAAATATATTTTTTTATGTGAAAATAGCTAATTTTTTCGTTAAAAAAATCATAAAAAATTGAAAACGTCAGAAATTGTTCAGATTTATTGCTCTATCGCAAAACCATTTATAATAGCAACAACATGAGATATCGATCATACAAATTGATTGATTCTTTTCGAATATATTCACATATAAGTGAATTAGCTCATTTTCTCAAAAATTTTAGTTTTTTTGTTTGATATGCATAAAATTGAGTAGTTAATGTTCTTCTTCAAATTAATTGAAATTTGAAAACATTTTCCCCATGCCATGTACAAAATTTCACATATATATTGCGTTTCAATAGGCTTAGTAGTTTCGGAGTTATATTAACAAATTGAAGCAAAAAATTTTTTTGTTTAAAAAAAATCATGAAAAATCCAAAACGGCAGAAATGGTTCAGATTTATTGCTTTATCGCAAAGCCACCTGTAATAGCAACAAAATGAGATATCGATCATATAATTCGATGGATACTTTTTGAATTTATTCACAATTAAGTGAATTCGCTCATTTTCACAAAATTCGCTATTTGCAAGCAGCGGGATTCATCCAAAAGGAGGGAAATTGGGCACTATACGGATTGAAGCTGAGAGACCTTGAAAGATGATTTTGTATGTATGAAGTGCTGGTTAAACACTATAAAAGAAAATCATTTATGCACCAAATCATTACTTGCGATTAAAAATGGATCCATTACGATAATCCGAAGAGTAAGTGAAGCCCGAATCGACACCAAAGCAAAATATCTATGGCGCTAAGCTAATATATAAATATCACCCTTTTAGTCCCACCATCTATCTATTATGAACTGTTGATTCGTTTGGGCGAAAAACGCCCAGAATATGAGGCCAGACATGAAACCGTAATATTCTATCATGTCTACGCTAGGACACATGTTGCAATACCTGTTACTATTTGTTGCGATTGTTGCAGAACGCTCCCTCTGGGATACGCTTCACTTGAGAACAGAGTATCCGAAATTGGCTTGATTCGGTTTTGGGCTCAAAAGATGTGCAGTTCTTTTGGCTCGGATCCATATTGTTACGTTTTAACCTTTTTAAAGCGTTGGTTTATTTCCTTTAAATAAACCGAATACATTTGAGTGCAAATAAAAGTAGTTTTAGTAGTTTAAAATTGTAACAACTCTTTATTTATTTAAATGTACACCGACATTTATACACGTTTATCAATTCTCAGAAATGCACACACACTTTATAATGTACAAACTCAAATGTACACGACAGATAATGTTAACTCTAACAGCGCCAATGACGAACTCAACTCACGACTGCAACCTCTGCCATTATTTATATACATGCCATCTTTCGAGAATCTTCTACAATGATCTCAACGGACAAACTAGTATGTTCAAATTCCAGAGTTTTCGATGTCAATGTTAGCAGCTTAAACATTTAGTGTTGCATGCTATCAACATTGTTGATAAGTAGAACCTTCTACTGATGGACGTGTTTATAAACATGATGAATGCTGCAGGCAGTCTTTACAGACCATTAAATTCAAATCGCTATAGCAAAATCGTACCAATATGTTGCCAGAAAGATGGGAAAAGGTCATAGCTTACAATGCCCAATATTTTGAATTAAATTGTATTGTACAAATATTAAAACTTGAAATAATCCCGCATTTTGAAGTCATACACTTAATATATAAAGCTCAGAAAGCGACAAGGGGGGTTTACGAGATAAATTTTATTTAGGGATGTATTTTATAAACTGTATTTACGTTTTGTTTGTATTTGTATAACTTATTCTCCAATTTTTATAAATTTAGTCTTATATTTATCTATGAAAGTTGATTTTGTAATTCCGTTTATAGTACATCAAAATATTCGTCGGAAATCTACACTAGTATATACGGAAATCTACACTACTATATAAATAAGATTTTAAGGTGATCTGTTGAAAACACGATAGGGCCCAATCGAATGAGCTTGAAATCTTCCACAATTATCTCTGTTGATAAGGTTTGGTTGGTGTTGAAAATGGGCAATATCGGTCCATGATTTCACCAAGCCCCCATACAAATGTTTCTCCGGAGTACTGTTTGAGCAGTCATAAATATGTTGATAATGCGGCAATTCTGATAAAATGTTGCACAAATTAGTTGTAGGTACTCTGAAATTATACTGTAAACTTTTAAAGTTTACAGTGTAAAGTATGGCGAAAATCGAGTAACATTTGTCCCTAGTCCCTTTACTAGGTCCCCCACATTCATAATTGTCTTAAAAAATTTAATATCGTGAACCTTAATCTTTCTACCAACTTTTATGACGATCGGTCCATAATCGACCCTACATTCCATATAACTTCTATACTTGGAAAATATTTAATTGTCAACAAGTAACAAATATTGATGGTATGTTGTAGTCATCGAAAAGTAAGCTGTTAAGTATGTAATTGCTGGCCAGTTTTAGTTCAGAATTTATTACTGCATATCCACTGTGCAACTTATCGAAGTATAAAGAAAAAGAGTAGCGCATAATTTCAGCATTATTTCTTGTTATGTTATGTTATATTTTAACATTACAAATGGACCCAATAGGAAATAATTGTTTAATGGAATTTTACTTAAGTTAATAATAGTTTTAATTAGCCAAAAGTGAAATTATATTTTGAAATTTTTAAATATTTATGTATTTAAAAAACAATAATTACAAAATTATGTAGTTTGATGCAGTTAATGGTACTACTTAGCCTCAGGAAGTTATGGATGGCACTCTATGGAAAAATATCAATTAGTACAAAAGTATTGATTTCAAGACAGTGTGTTTTTTAGCTTTACATAAATATTTATGCAATATATCTTAAATTGTTAAATACTTTCATTTGTTTCAAAGCTATACTTAACTTTAACAAAATTAAAATGCATCCTAACATTATTTTCAAAAGGCTTATATCAGTCTAAAATTGTTGGGTTAGATATAGTAGCCGTGGCACCTCCTTTACAATATACATAAATACTAGTCATATATCTATGAAATAATGAACGAAATGAAGATACAGCTATAAAGGAAGAGAAATTCTTAAAATACAGTCTAGTATAAAAAGTCGAATTTGAAAAGATGCAGAAAACGTCGAAGAGAAAATTTTGGAATTTCAGCATTTGACGAATATCAGGTCATTATAGATGCGATTCACATTGTTTGGTCTCGATAATCAGTTACTATTGCTGATATATTCATCAGTGCATTCCAACTTTATGTCCGATAGCACAGAGAGATTGCCAAAGGAATGATATCCTTTAAGCTTATTATCTAGGTCCCGTAGTGCCGGAAATTTACATAGAAAGTGAAAGATAGTTTCATGATCTTCTTCCATATGACAATTCCTGCGGAAGCCACATTTACAATACCTGTAATCACAGCCACAATGTTGCTCTATGGTGAACATTGTAGTCCAAGTAGAAATACCTTCTACGCCTTCCTAGATTTACTTCTCCATATTGTTTGAGCGATCTTATAGTAAGCATCAGTAGTAGTAGCTTCAAAGACTAGTGTATACACTTGTCAGGGATTTTATTGCAGCTGTGTTTTACGAGAACCATTTTGTTTCCTATGCAATATCCATATTCCCAATGCCTTGATGTAGACAACTCCGTCCTCCGTTGAAAATGAGAGGCCAAAGTTTGAAGTTTCACAGCGTTTGCCAGTGCAGGGTTCATTCAAAAGCAGGGAAATTGGGTATCATATGAATTGAAGCTGAGAGATCTTGAAAGACGATTTTGTATGTTTGAAATAATGCTTGAACGCTGTAAAAGAAAATAATTTTTGTACCGTATCGTTACTTGCGATAAAAATGGATCCACTACAATAACCCGCAGCTTAATAAATCGTATGTGAAGCCCGGCCAACCAGCTGAATCGACACCAAAGCCAAAAATTCATGGCGCTAAGGTATGCTCTGTATTTGGTGGAAGCAAAAGGGTCCTATCTATTATGAGCTGCTGAAATCTGACCAGATCATCACAGAAAATCTTTACCGAACACAACTGATTCATTTGCAGCGAGCATTTGCCGAAAAACGCCCAGAATATGCGGCCCGATATGAAACCGTAATACATATTCCATCATGACAACGCTCGGCCACATGTTGCAATACCTGTTAAAAACTATTTAGAATGAAGTGGTTGGGAAATTTTGCCTAACACGCCCTTTATCATATAAGTTTGTCATTCCGTTTGTAATTTCTACATTTTTCATTTGCGACCCCACAAAGTATATATATTCTGGATCGTTATAGATAGCCATGCCCGTCTTTCCGTCTGTATGTTGAAATGAACTTTCCGTAGCACCCAAATAACTTACAAACATAATTGATACATCAATATATCAGGAATTTTCGGTTGCTATTTAAAATCGAGAAAATCGGCTAACAAATGGCCGAGATATAAGGAAAAAATAGTGACAACCTCTATTTTTGGCCTATTTTTATTTATCTATATCTGGATTACTAAGTCATAAATATAGACAATATGGATATCAAATGATAGATATTTCAAAGTCCATTGCATATAAGGCTATAGTAATTTGGACCTACAATGTGTCAAAATTGGGAAAAAATATTTTGTTACCCGAATTTTTGTTTAACAAAATAAATTTTTTTTTTACTAATAAATTAAAAAAAAAAAAAAAATTTAAAAATTTGGAATAAAATTAAAAAACTGTTGAAAAAAAAAATATTTAAAATTTTTATTTTAAAGTATAATTTGGTGAAAATTTTTAAAAACAATTTAGAACAAAATTTTTTTTTTTAAATTTTGAAAAAAAAAAAATTAATTTTGTTTACTTAAAAATATTTCAAATTTTTATTTTAAAGTATAATTTGGTGAAGGTTACATAAGATTCGGCACAGCCAAATATAGCTCTCTTACTTGTTTTAAGGTATTTTGACAGCAATTCTCTGTAGTTCCGTTCTGAAATGTTCAACGTCAACTTTTTCACATTTCTTTTCGGAAGAGCTAACTTAATTTTAAGAATGCTAAGCAATTTAGATTTTATATTCTTTATGTGGGATACTGGAAGATCTGATCCGTCCTCAGATCTTTCGATGCCGGTTTTTGTCTGCAATGAAAAAATCGAAGCCGCTTTCGGCCGGCAATACATTTCATTTCCAGAATTAGGGACCTAGTAATGAAATAAATCCTCAACATTTTTTTGGATTGCCGGCCAAAGGTAGCTTCTCTCAGTAAATGTTTTTTACATTTTTTACGTTGTCACAAACATATACTTGTTTACTGTAACCATATATATGGTTGATACAATCATGTGTATCGTAAATTAACCACATTGTTGTTACCACAATCATATAAATAGTTACTGTGACTATAATATTGTTAAAAAATTATAAAAATGTTGAAATGGTTACAGTAAACATGCACAACTATATTTTTATTTCTGCGTGTATAAACTCCATTTATGTGGGATGATTTTTAGCTCATATCTTTCTGATGGGGCTGATATCTTAGATTTCTTCACAAAGCAGCTCGATAAAAGCCGGTGGACAGATTTTAAATACAATTTTTATAAATTTTAATATAATTTACCACTGGGTTTTTTTTATCTCAACTGTAAAATGCTAGACTACAGTCGGTCATAGCAGTTGGTACAACACACAGGAAACCGTGGCTGGCATACAGTAAATACTACGTGTGATTATCAAGTGGATAATCTCATCCATCTTACCAAGCATTGTGTATAGCCGTTTTAGATTGATGATGATGTATATGTATATGTTTTCATTCTATTATATTCTTGCTGGCACTACTACACCATTTCCAAGTGTATTTCAGAAATTTCCAATTGAATTTCAGAAATTTCTAATTATATTTCAGAAAGTTCCAATTCAATTTCAGAAATTTCCAATTATATTTCAGAAGTTTCCATTTATATTTCAGAATATTCCAATTATATTTCAGAAATTTCCATTTATATTTCAGAACTGTCTAATTGTATTTCAGAATTTTGTAATTGTATTTCAGAATTTTCCAATTGTATTTCAGAAATTTCCATTTGTATTTCAGAAGTTTT
The DNA here is from genome assembly GCA_942486065.2 of Calliphora vomitoria. Taxonomy (NCBI): domain Eukaryota; kingdom Metazoa; phylum Arthropoda; class Insecta; order Diptera; family Calliphoridae; genus Calliphora; species Calliphora vomitoria. Next base: position 35,189,611 of record OW818031.2, on the reverse strand, counting down.
AATTTATACTTAAGGGGCCCATAGACACATACTGCTCATGCACATGCAGTAAGCATGTGTTGGTAAATTTTAAATTTTTGCTTATGTATGCGACACACAGACAATGCAGTATGAAAAATCAAAATAGTTTTGATTTTTAAATGAACTCGTACTGCTGACAGTTGTTCAAATGAACAATAGTATAAATTTGTTCACTTTTATGAAATATAATTTTTAAATTTGACGTTAGTTACTGAAAAATAGAAAATAATAATTTTTTTTGTTCTCAAACGCATTTTTTTAAATGATGATTGATAGGTGTGTAGTAAAATATCAATCACACACGTATACGAAGGGTTCATCGGCAGTATGTGTCAGCAGTATGTGTCTATGTGCCCCTTTAAAATGTTTCTAATTGTATTTCAGAACTTTCTAATTGTATTTCAGAAATTCCTATTTGTATTTCAGAATTTTCTATTTGTATTTCAGAAATTTCCATAGGAATTGCTATTAGAATTTTCTGAAATACAAATGGACATTTCTGAAATACAATTGGAAAATTCTGAAATACAATTGGAAACATTTTAAGTATAAATTAAAACTTCTGAAATACAAATGGAAATTTCTGAAATACAATTGGAAAATTCTGAAATACAATTAGAAAGTTCTGAAATTCAATTGGAAATTTCTGAAATATAATTGGAATATTCTGAAATATAATTGGAAATTTCTGAAATTGAATTGGAATTTTCTGAAATACAATTAGAAACTTCTGAAATACACTTGGAAATGGTGTAGTTGTTGCTGAATTTCATTGTACTCTCTTCGGTAGAGTTTGCTAACGTCGCCGTTAAGTTTTTCAGTGAATTTATATTGTTTGTGTGTTTACATTACTTGAATGAGTATGAAGATGGAATGCATGTCACTTCCCTGGAAATATTTACAGCCAACATACAATTGGACAACTGATAAGACTAATAATATAATACTCTAATAATGTATTGACTGCCACAGTTCTCATGTTAATCGTGCGCTAGCTGAGCGTATGAATATTTTTGAGTTTCTGTTATCAACAATTTATTTTTAATTTTGTGATGAGTTTTCTTTATTATTATTCTTTTTTTTGTATATTTTATTGACTTTAGTATAAATTTATTTGATGTTTTGGTCTACTAATATTTGGTTCCAACAATATTTTCTTTTTCCTCGTTTGTTATTTGTAGTATTTGTTGTTGCGACGAGATTTATTATGTAGAATTTTTTCAGTTTTTATTATATTTATTTTATTTTCGTTTATATGATATGACAAAGGCAATTTTTTTTAGGTTTCTGGTATTTAATTGATAAACAAAAGTGATTTATTGTTAAATTCTTGGTATGTATGTATATTCATATTCTCTCTCTCACACACACCCATTATTTGTTTTCGTATTTTTCTCAGATCCTTTTTTTGTTGTGGGGTGTGTTATGTTGGTGTTTGTTTTTTAAAATTTATTTCACATTTTTGTGGTAAATGTTAAAAAATATTTTGTATGTTAATAATTTTTGGTGTGATAAGCTTTTAAATGATTTAAATTTATTAACAATTCGTTGGTAGTTAAATAAAATTTATACAAAAATGTGTAATTTACTGAACGTTGAAAAGCTTCTTCATACATTAATGCAGCCATACATATTTGGGGTATAAATTATGTGTATAGCCATCATCATGAGTGGCAAGGGTATCATTCTGTAAGTTTATCATTCTGTTTATAATTTCTACATTTATCATGTGCGACTTCATAAAGCTTATATATTCTGTATTGTTATAGATAGTGGAGTCGATATAGCCACGTTCGTTTGTTCATCTGTATGTTGAAATCAACTTTCCTTAGTCCCCAAATAAAAGACATACTTGATTCATACATCAATATATCCGCAATAATCCCGGTTCTTTTGCTATTAAAAATCGAGAAAATCGGCTTACAAATGGCTGAGATATAAGCAAACCATTATTACCTCGAGTTTTACATGGTTTTGATTTATATATGTATTATTAAATCATTAATATAGACAATATGGATATCTAATGATAGACATTTCAAAAACCTTTCCAACAACATACATAACGCCATAGTAATTCAGACCTACAATGGTTCAAAATCGGGAAAAATATTTTGTGACAAAGTTTTTTTTTTTTACCAAACCTTTTTTTTAATTTTCGCCATCTTAATGTACATATACTTTGCTGAAGGTTATATAAGATTTTACACAGCCGAATATAGCTCTCTTACTTGTTTAATTATTCACTACGTTTTGTAGATTTTAACGTATAACTATTTAAGAAATATTATATTGTTGAATACAATTTTTAGTTAGTTTTTTATATACACATCTTTTGGAGTGCATGTATTAAGTTTTATATTAGCTACTAATCCCATTCGTATATGTATATGTAGCTACACCAGCCATGGCAATTTTATGTTCTGGATTTGAAATAAAATAGTCAGCCACATTTCATTTAAATTAGAGTGAACACACATAAAACAAAATAAAAATGAAACGTGTTTCCTTTTAATTGCGTTATTCAAGGAACTGGTTTGAATGGAGGAGTGGGGGGACAAACACTATCAAATGGACATTAATTTAATTAGTCATACATTCTATGGACAGTCTACAGTTAATCATAATAAGCGCCACATAAAAGTATAATGTACGCAATATGCACATTTTCCGTCACCAACAAGCGTATACAGTGGGGGCTAAAAATATAGCAATTAATTAAAACAATGTAGTTAGTAACTTCTTATATAATAAACTACGAAATTATTTTCATAGTTTATTTTTATACCAACCACCAAAAGATTTCTACATTTTTCATTTGCCACCCCATAACGTATATGAGCAATTCCATGTCATCGTACGTGACATTTGTACGTCTATAGAGTGGAATAGATTTTGCAAATATAAGAGTATCTGAAAAATAATTTGGTCTTTATGGCCCATTCCGAGGGTTCAATATTTAAAAAAAAAAAAAATAAAAAAAATAAATATAAGTTCTTTCGAGACATTGTTGTCCAAAATATCGAGTGAAATAAGGGTATATCGTACGTGACATAAAACGGAAGTAATTTTGAGGTACATGTATAAATATGCGAAAATCTGTTATTTTCCATTACAATCCGTCATATTTAAACAAAAACAATCTTTGGATGATTTTATAATAATTAAAATTTAATATCGTACGTGACATACCGTACGTGACAGATATTTCTCTTATAGTAGAACAATATATATTCTGTAAAAATATGTATACAAAAACTAAAAAAATAAATAGAAAATATATATTCGGTTTCAATAAACAATTTGATAATAGCAAAAAAACAATCAGGGTCAAATTCATTTAATACTTACTACATGCTAATTGGGAGCTTAGTTTTCGCCGCAATCTTAGCCTAAAACATACTAATTAACTTAAAAGAATAAAATATTGTCAGTTTAAACTATTATTTTTGCCCTTAAAATGTTGCAATAAGCTCTAAATACTTTCACATAGTAACATTTTAGTGTTTTCTCCTATTCAAATCATCTTGTTAACAAGTTTCAAGGGTTTTTGTTTTTTCAGTCGTGGTTGTCATTCTCTTGGAATTGGCATTATATATTCTGGATCGTTAAAGATAGCGGAGTCGATATAACCATATCCGTCTGTCGGTTGAAATCAACTTTCCAAATCCCCTAAATGACTTACAAACATGATTGATACATTAATATATCGGAAATTCTTTTAATTCGGTTGCTATTTAAAATCGAGAAAATCGGCCCACAAATGGCTGAGATATAAGAAAAAAAACCGGGCTAACCTCGATTTTTGGCCTATTTTTGATCTATATCTGGATTACTAAGTCCTTAATATAGACATTATGGATATCTAATGATAGATATTTCAAAGTCCATTGCAACGATCTATATAAGGTTATAGTAATTTGGACCTACAATGGGTCAAAATCGGAAAAAATATTTTTTAAGCCGATTTATTTATTTTTTTTTTAATTTTTTTGTCATAAAATTTTTTTCACTAGTATATTAAAAATTTTGAAAAAGGTAATGAAAAAACGATTTCGAAAAAAAAAAAATTTTTATGAAAAAATTTTTTTTTTTAAATTTTGAAAAAAAAAATTTTGTTTACCTAAAAAGGTGAAGGGAATATAAGATAAGCCGAATATAGCTCTCTTACTTGTTTTATTTATATCTTAGCCATTTGTGGGGCGACTTTGAATAGCAGCAGGACAATTCCTGATATATTGATGTACCAATCAAGTTTGTAGGTTGTTTACGGGCTTCGGAAAGTTAACGTTGCTATCTAAAACGATCCAGAGTTTAATATTTAATAAATAGCTCAAAATCCAAAAATACAAATTAATTTCTATTTTGTTTTAGTATTTAAACTTTCAGTTACTTGCATTAACATATATTATTAAAATTAAAAATAAAAATCATATATTAAAAATGAGGGATTTAAAATAGATAGCGAATCTTTTTTTTTGTCATTTTGAAGGGTACATTTATTCTGTTTTTTGGTAAGAGTTAGTATGCTGAATTCCCAATTATTGATAAATTCACTGAAATTTATTGTTGGGGGATAAGCTAGTTCCTATACGCAATTCACTGGTTGCTTAGGCCAGATCATCGGGAAACCTTTTCCCAAAATGGCTTTAGAACAACTAAACATATTATAGCAATAAAACTATAGAGTGAATGAGAATTACAAACTGAAACAAAACACCAACAATAAACAGTGATTTTATCTTTTCTTACATTTACTACTACAATTGGTTGGTTACTTGATGACTCGAACTGTAGTTTGTTTTGCTTCGAAAATGTCGAATTTTGTGCCAATAAAACCTCATATGCGAGATGTTTTGTTTTACTCCGTTAATTTGAGAAAAAGTGCTACTGAAGCACACCGATTGCTAACCAAAGCTTATGGGGAATGTGTTTCATCGGTTTAAACGTGCGAGAGGTGGTTTGTGCGGTTCAGATGTGGTGATTTTTTCGGAAGATAAAGATCGCCCAGCCCAGACAAAAAAGTTTGAAGACCAAGAATTGGAGGTATTTCTCTATGAAGATTGTTGTAAAACTCATCAAGAGCTTGCAAAATCATTGGGAGCTACTCAAGTAGCAATTTCAAAACATTTAAGACCAGCAGGATTCATCCAAAAGCAGGGAAATTGAAAAACGATTTTGTACGTCTGAAATACTTACTGCTTCAACGATATAAAAGAAAATAATTTTTGCACCGAATCATTACTAGCGATAAAAAATGGATCCATTGCGGTAACCCGAAGCGTAAGAGAGTGTATGTGAAGCCCGGATAAGCAGCCGAATCTACACCAAAGCCAAATATTCATGGCGCTAATGTAATGATCTGTATTTAGTGGGATCAAAAGGGTCCTATCAATTATAAGCTGCTGCATTATAGGTGAGCATTAGCCGAAAAACGCCCAGTATACGCGGCCTGATATGAAACTGTAATATTAATCATGACAACGCTAGGCCACATGTTGCAACGCCTCTTGAAAACTATTTAGAATGAAGTAGTTGGGACCAGACCAGACCTTTCCCCGTCCGACAACTAGTTGTTTCGATCGATGTAGAACATTCTCTCTGGGATACGCTTCACTTCAGAACAGGGTATCCGAAATTATCTTGACTCGTTTTTGGCCTCAAAAGATGAGCAGTTCTTTTAGTGTGGAATCTATATAAAAATGTCAATTTTGCCACCGCCAAAATTGAAATTTTTGATCCCATCGCTGTGTCTTTTAGATTTATTCACAGAGATAACAGTCCCAATTCTCGCACGACCAGTTTTAATGTTTAGTTGAAAGGTTATTTAGAAATTACAGTTTAGATCAGCCTAATTTTTGTCCTGCGGTAAACTGTTAGAGGACTAGTTTCCACATTTAGATTATTGATAAACTCTTGGGCAATAATTTTTGAAAATTTATTAAACTCTCTTGTTACGAGGTCTTCTTTCCAAATGTTGAGTTCATTTTCAGAAAAATATTCGAGATGTAATAAATTTATTTGTAAGAATAATTCTGAGACCGATATTTGTACGTGATACTATTGACTCCTTACCATTTCTATAGCTATGACGAACATTAAGTTCCTAAACGTTTCTTGATTGGTATGCGTTTTTTTAAAAGTATTTTAGAATTTTTATTATACACAGAGCAAACAGATTCGTAGTAGGCACCGAATTTATGGCCAATCGAGTGATTCGGTTGCACACATATAAATTTTCGGTTCTATCAACAGGAAAACAGTTGATAAAGAAGAATTTCGGTTAAAGCAAGCAAACATTTTTTACTCCTTCTAAAATTTTGTAGCCACAACTATAAAATTCGGTAACTAAGGCAGAATCATTCGATGAGGTTGTAGATATCTAATCCTTAACGGACTAAAAGAGTCAGATTGAAATTTCTCCTTGACTTAAAATTTGATTATTTTAGGGTGACCCGATAGACTAGACGATAGTGTGCTGGGCTAGCAATTTGAGGGTTGCAGGTTCGATTCTCGCAAGAGACCCTGGGTGTATCTGCAGATAAAAAAAATATTTGTTTAAAAAATATATCTTTGAGTTCTGTTGGTTTACACATCCACAACATTTGAAATGTTTTCGAAAATTCTTTTAAATACTGATGGCATGGAGACACAGTCGAAATCCAAAATCAAAAGTATTTTATCTTACTTTTTTCTTAATATCCCACTGTTTTGGCTGAATTATTCTGATTACGTACAAACCCTTCTTGAACTATTTTTTCTACCACATCTGCTTGCGTCTTAAGCTGACACCCAGTATAAAGTTCTCGTTAAATTTTAACATTCCCAAGGCAATAGAATAAACCCCCCATAAAATTTAATTAATGAAACTAAATATTGTAAGAGAAAAATATATAAAACACAGCATGAGCACTGGCAAACGAATGGAAATGGTACAAGTTCGAGTATGACATTCGATTTTATCGATCACAAATATTGAAAATAATAATAACAAAAAAAAAAAACAAAAACAACACAAAACAGAATTCTTAACTGGAGTCAAAAAAAAAAAGAACCAAGTTAAAGAACACAGCAGGTTTTCTCAATTCTTTGCCGCTCGATGTATTAGCAAGGGTATTCACAGTATTCAATTAAACGATTAAAAATGTATTTATAGTTTTATTAAGTTGTAATTAGTAACTATAGAATAAACTGGTTAAGGTGGATTTAAAAATAAAAATTCCTGGCTTAATACTGCAGCCATTGGCTGTGAATGCCACTTTAAAACCAGTCATCTAAACACAAAATGCTGCATTTATGTTTGCTTTTTTTTGTTTTCTTTCCACAAAACTCAAGTCAAAAGAATAAATAAATAAACGCAAAAACAAAACAAAACACAACTAAACAATTTACTCAAAGTTGGTGTGTTGAAAAACAAAAAAAAAAAAAAAATTAAAACCACTCAAATGCTGGTGTGTGCCACCACAAAAGATGATTACGAAGAAGAAGTGGAGGAAGTTATTTAACACTTCAACTCAAATTGCACTAAGCTACAAGGATTTTAAGAAAATATAGAAAACTAAACACATATGTGTGTTTGACTTTAATATAAAAAAGAACTTTTAAAAGAAATTTTCTTCTTAATCTGTCAAATTTGTTTAAAGTTTTTGAATACTTTTAACAAGGTGACTTTGTGTCAACTTCCTGCTGCAAATTTGTGTCAATTGTTGTAAACGCACTAGTGTCGTGAAATAAGAAGAGAGTTGTCTAATTGTAGCAAAATGTTGACAATTTATCAATAAATTAAATTTTTTATTTTTTTAAAATCAATTTACTTTAAACCGGGCTGGTTGACCCAATCATAGACCAACACCAAGATAAAGTGGCAGATCTCTATCATAAAAGTTAACCGAATCAACCAATCACGGAACTCGTTCTAGCTCATATTATTTCCCTCATATCTACTACTTAAATACATATTCTGAATGGTGATGTGTATATTCAGAGTATATTTTCACTAGCGGTTCGTAATATTAAGTTGCAAAGCGATAGTGTTAACATTCAGTAATTTCGAATCAGACTGGCCTTCAGACTTCTAAACCAATGTAATAACGTTCGAGATATTGAAAAACTAAAAATTTGTCCAGGAATGTTGGATATCCTTAAATGGAATGACGAAACTCTCGCTTTTCGCGCTCATATACAAGGTGGCGCAAAAGTAAACTTCCGATGTTTTTTGGCTGTAATTAAAAAAAAAATATGAAAAACTTTGATTCTTCTTGTGGATTATTTTTATTTGGTTTTTTAATTTTTTTTACATCAAGTCGAGAATATGATGTCATGTAAATGGCCGCCGCCACAGTTGATTGTCATTTGAGCCCTTTTTATGGCATTTTCCATCACTTTGGCCAAAACTTCCGGCGATAGGACCTCACATTCTTGACGGATATTGTCTTTAAGAGCTGCAAGAGTCTGAGGCTTGTTGACATAAACCCGCGACTTCAAAAAGCCCCACAAAAAGGAGTCTGGAGCGGTCAAACCAGGCGATCCTGCTGGCCAGTGCAAATCGCTAAAACGGGAGATTAGGCGCCCGGGAAATGAATTCTTCAGCATATCGTCCTATTGGAAGCACATATTTTCCAATCCCAAGTCATCAAGTTGCGGCAAAAAGAACTCGTTGATCATTGCTCTGTAGCGCTCACCATTCACAGTAACCGTTTGGCCCGCGACGTCTTCGAAGAAAAAAGGTCCGATGACTCCTCTAGCGAAAACAGCACACCATACAGTGACTTTGAGCGAGTGTAATGGCTCTTCGTGGGTTACACGCGGATTTTCAGTTCCCCAGAAGCCTGAATTTTGCTTATTTACGTACCCGCTAAGATGGAAATGGGCCTCATCACTCATGATTATTTTTGATGAAAAATCATCTTCCTCTTGGTGGTGATTAAGGATGGCTTGAGCGTATGTGAGACGCGATTGGCGGTCAGCAGCTAACAGCTGATGCACCGTCTGGACTTTGTACGGAAACATCTTCAAATCTTGTACCAAAATTCGCTGTAAAGACCGTCGACTGATACCCATTTGCGTGGCACGTCGTCGACGGCGCTTCCATTACATCCTCGGCTACAGCAGCAATATTGTCTGCAGAACGGCTACTCCGGGGTCTGCCACGCCTAGCAGCATCTCCTGTTGTGCCAGTCTCTTCGAGGCGAGCAGTGTTTCACCAGTAGGCGTTGGACGGCCAGGAAATCTGCGACGAAATTCACGTTGTGCCAAAGTCACCGACCGATTATTGGTCAAATAAATAGTCAGCAATATTCCGCGTTCTGGAGCAGTGTAGCGTAACATTGTTTATTAACGTGTATTTCGCATGTGTTTACTACACAAATGTCAAAACAGAACTGACATTAGGGGCCAATCGCATAATGTGTAGCATTTTCTGATAGGAGGATTACTTTTGCGCCACCTTGTAGGTATACAAGATCTTTACAGGTTATTTTATTGCAGATGATCTGGGGAAGAAGAGCGCTATATTGATCGATGCTTTCTTTGAGCTGGCTTGGACTTCAAAACATACTTCAATTAAATTATACATTACGACCTGTTGATCGATATCAAACAAATGTATTCGTTCGCTTGCTTAGCGAAATAACTCTGATTTGGTTTCATTAAGTCCAATATTATAAAAACGATGATTCGAACGAAAACGTCAAACGTAAAATAACTAAATGGACTTCCGAACATTGACAGCTGATAACGGCCATATTGTAGAATGCTACATCAGTTGAATAGGCTGCCGTTTATTATGTTTTGCCAAATTTCCGTTGATGGTTATAGCGTTCAACAACACGTGCAAATGATAAAATTGTTTTATCAAAGTTTTCAAGCTACGTTTTCTGGCTGAATGCGTACGTCAACAAATAAAATTGTCGAATTTGGGACGATACCAATCCACATGAGATTCAAGAGCGTCCAATGTATTCCGAAAAATTTACTGCGCTGTCTGGCGCCATGCTATATTCCATACGTAAAGTAATCGATAGGCCTTTCAAACGAATAAAAAAATGCGAAGATATCTCTGATATCACACTTTGTTTTATTTAAATTTAAAGTTACGAAACGTTTAATGAAAGACCCTTTGAATTATATTTCTGAATCAACCTCTTACTACATATATCTTGCGTATGCATTGTTTACAGCTGTAAACCTTGAAATCAATCACCAATTTATGCAGAATATTTCAAAATGAAGAAGCACTAGAGATGATTTTTCATCTCCTCTGTCACTGTTCTTCAGTCGAATATACCGGCATTTGTTTATTGTCTCTCTGAACTGTATATTAGGAATTGCAATTGATTATTAGACACTTGCCACCACCTCTGTTTTGGGACTAAAGACTAGGAGCCACTGACTTCTTAACTGAACTTATTACCTTTTACTTCATTAATCTATAATTTTAATTTTTTTAATATTTATTTCTTTGAATTGCAACTAGTTTCATTACTGAAACTCTTAAAAATCCGCGACTACTCTTCACGTCTAGGGATTGAATTGAAACACATATAATAATTGAATTTGTCACTGTCTTTATAATTAAACTTATTATCTTATTGTACATTTTATTAATCTTTAATTGCGCTACTTTTTCTCACTTACTGAAAATGAGATGAACATCGATTCATGATTTCTTTTAGGCTTTATGTGAAAAACGTTCCGGAAACGGTCCATAGTAACCTCTTTCCTTCTCTCGAAAATATCTTTGACGCTTATAGATCTCGTTTACTTAAATGTTGGCATCGTGGATCTTTTGTGCAGAATGAAGATCTCGAATGAAGCCAATAGCAAAGATCATACAGGGGTTTCCAACAAGAGGTGTTATTTAGGTATTTAAAAAAATGGAATTTTTTGAGATAAATGATCGGATGTTTATTTCATAATAAAGTGGAAAGTATGCCGTTTATAATGAAAAACAACATCAGCCAAATGGCCACCACGACCACGCTTACAGGACCATATCCTTTTCATGAAATTTTCCATAACCAAATCGCAAAGTGGCTGCCCTATGTCCTCGATAGCTTCACGAATTCTATCTTTGAGGTCTTGAACCGACGCTGAGCTGTTGGCGTAGACCTTATATTTCACGTGGCCCCAAAGGATGAAGTTGCAAGGTGTTAATTCACTAGATCTCGATGGCCAATTGTGATCACCTCTTCGAGAGATAACACGGTCCGGAAACTTTTCCCGTTTCGTTGCTTGTGTGGCACGTAGCACCGTTTTGTTGAAAGTAAACGTTGTCCAGATCAATATCATCAAATTCCGACCACAATATACGGTGTAATGACGTTTGTGGAGTGCCCAATTCCAAAGAACGACGAGGAATGAACAAACCTGAGTTTTCTTCAACACTTTATGCTACAGCAGCAATATTCTCAGTTGTTCTTGAGCGATGTGCATGGGTTTTATTCTTCACATCACTAACTTGTCCCAACAGCTTGAATTTTTCCACCAATTTCTGTATTGCGGTGCGATAAGGTACTTCACGACGCTTTAGTTTCTCGAACTGTGACTGCAAGATTTTCACCATTTCTGTTGTGAATTTTAATAATTTCAATGCGCAGTTGAAGCGTGTATTGTTCCATTTTTAGTAATGACATAGTTTCGACTTGTCAAAGAATAAAAGCTTCAAAAGTGACAGCTACCGAAATACCGGGTGATTCAAAATAATACCTCTTGTTGGAAACCCCTTTACTTAGAGTAAACATATTGATGGTATCCAATGCCAACGTAAGTTCCCAAAATCGTTGTAATCGTGAACATCATATTCAGTGACTTTCCCCGATAATTAGAATTAAATCAAGTTCCTTGGACCCAAATACTAATCCTCTCCCTGTCATACCCACCGTGGATGCTGAAAAAGAGTTCAGGCATCACAGTAACCTACAAACTTGAACAAGATTATCTTGCTACCATACCTGATCCGATTTCTGATACCAATCACTTATAAGGACTTTGAAACTCCTGCTGACATCTTAGACGATATCATATGGCCAGTCTGATACCATAATGCAAGGATTGTTCTGAATGCAATAATATGTATAAGAATTCTCAGGTCGGGATAAATCATTAAAATTTTTCTTTGTGTTAACTTCCAAACAACTTCAAAATTTAGAAACACCACTGATCCCAAAAAATGAACCAATTCTCGAGTATGCAACAAGACTAATAAAACTTCTGAATTAAAAAAAAATCAATGTTTCCCAGTGCATTATTACTTCTGATAATATTGTTTTCTTTTTGTTGTTGCCGTAAACGAAACAAACCAAAAAGTTGAGTTGAGGGTGAATGAATAATGAGTGTGGAAATTGAAATAAAAGACCTGAAAATAAATAACAACAATAGTAATGAGTCAGAAATACAAACAATTCATTTAAAGAGTGTGTGTGTTTGTGTGTATGATTCTTTTGTATTTCTTTATTATTTGTTTTTGTAGTGGCACCAGAACCATCATCATCTTCATCATACACACCATTAACATTAAAATCATCATCATCTCCATCTCCATAGTCGTCTTTATTGTCATATTCTTGTTCTTTTTTCACTTCTTCGTCTTGTTGTTGATGTTTTTCTTATTGTAGTTATTGCTTTTGTTGTATTATGTACACACAAAAACAAAGAGGTCTCTGAAGATGCTGCTCATTGATAATTTGTGGAAGGGAGGGAGCCGCTGTGTTGGTGTTTTAATCTGTCTGCCTGTCTGTACTAGGAAATGAAGTCATTATGGACAAAAAGAACAAAAAAGAAAGAGTTTTTGATTTCTTCTTTTATGTCCAGTACTCACTTGTACATCCCATGCAACAATATGTTTTTATTATAATTATTATTCTAAAAGTTTTTATTATTTCTATTGCAGTTAATGTCCGATTAGTATAAACATCTTTGGGCTATACCAGCCAGACATTTATGTGTAGAGTATAGAAGTATGTAAATAGAAATAAATTGTATTTTTTATGATTTTAATACAAGATTGCAAAAATTGCAACTTTCACTTAGTCCATATTAAAGAGGGGCCCCCATAAACTCATTAAATGTTAAACTAATTAGTTGCTTGCAAATAGTTTTAAATTGCATTATCTAAAGTGTAGATTTAGGTTGAAAAAATGGAGTTTAATTAAAGGTTTATACATCCTATGCCTTAAGCAATAATTGGAAAATATTTCCAAATCATTAAGATTTGGATTGGTAGTTGTATAGTAGATCAACTGTATAATATTGTTACTTATGCCACTAATAACAGCCTTAAATGTTTTCCAACATAAGGTGTGGTCTCATCTTAATATAAAATTATGTTTATGTTAGTTTTCCTCAAAAATTCAAATTTTGTTTTCCTAAATATACCTACACCTATTTTCATTTTTATTATTCAAAAGAAAAACTTCAAATTGTATCAATATTTATGTACATTATTATTATTTCTATACAATTCATATTAAATTTATGTAGTGAATGTTAATTTCTGGTCTTTGAAGTGCAATGATAGATACATTTACCTCTTAGGAAATATTTGTTTGTGTATTTTGTCAATATTTACTCACACGTTCTGATAAATTTGTCTAGTTGCCCTGTAGTCAGCCTAAGTAGAACCATATGTCTACACTCTTTATCTATCCACAACTGCACTAGTTAAAATATCGACAAATTTCTTCAGTAGAGATACGTTAGATACAACTGTTCTAGTGTATTTCTGGTGACATTGTCAATGAACACGTCAATAGTTTGGTTTTTTTTATTATGCTATACAGTCAAAAGGTATTGAATGCCAAAATCCATTATTGGCATTCTCTGCAGAGCGTTAAGTGTGTTTTAAATATTACTTATGAACTGTATTTGCAGATATTCAATACCAAAATTCTTATATACATACATATATTCGATATATTGACACAAGTTTCAAATTTGTCATTTGATGTTTTAATATATAAGAGCGTGAAAATATAGGTGATCACCAGGGCAAGGATTTCTATGAAAATGCATGTTTGTAGTCAGTAACTCAAAATCACTTTTGACAATTTATCTTTCCGAATCGAAGAATTTGCAACAAAATGGCATCGATTTGTTGTTGCATATTTTTGCATATTTTGTTATAAATGCATATTTTGCATATTTTTCTTTTAAATGCATATATTTAGCATATTTTTCCATTTTATTGCATATTTAATTTTCTTTTGGACATATTTTTATATCAGTGTACACTGTACATACATATATTGACACTAGGATTCTATTGTTGAAAGAAAAAGTCTTTTTGAAATTGTCGACTTTTCGATTTTTCGAAAATTTTTTTTATGTCCTCTTTTCGACATTGTTCTCTTTGTGACACATATATTAAAGCCAATTAGCATTTCTGTGCTCAAATTACTTCTTTATTTCTGAGACTATTACTAAACTACAGGGATTCAATTCGCTGAATGCACAAGAAAAATTAATTGATGATGCTGCCAATAGAATTAATAATGTAAACGGAGAAATTTCTTACCAAATTAAAACAAAACTAAAGAATATATTACAGAAAAATACTGGATTTCATATAATAAAAAAAAATGTTTTACATATTAGATAGCAATTTTAATGAAGAAAATCAAATTGAACTGGCTTCATTTAAATATGCACCTTTAACTTCTGTTGACGTTGAGCTTACATTTTCAATGTATTAAAGCTTTTTTCGTCCGATCAGACAAAGTTTTCTTTTTGGAAATTAAAAAAAAAAATTATTTGTTTATACAAATAGAAATCTAAATTAAGTAATTTTGTAACATGAAAATAACTAACTGACTGATTTTTTTTAATATAAATATTGTATAATTTACATACATACATGAATTTTCTTATTTTTACTTTGAAAAAATATATTTAAAACCTTTTATGTTGTTTTATATGTACATATATATTGAAAATGTGACCTGAAATTTATATCCGTCTTTTATTAATAAATATATTTCAAATATAAAACTTGTTTTTATTGCATATTTTTGTCATTTTTAGTGCATATTTTCTCTCTTTATAGTGCATATTATAAGCGCATATTTTTAATTTTTTAGTGCATGAAAATCCTTGCCTTGGTGATCACAGATGATCGTCCTTTTTCCATTTGGACCACTATTTACCGACTTATAGCCACTTTTGTGTTTTTCGTGATTTTCATATAAATAATCGATTTTTGCATGAAAATATAGGTGATCACAGATGATCGTCCTTTTTCCATTTGAACCACTATTAACCGACTTATAGCCAATTTTATGTTTTTCCTCATTTTCATTTACAAAATCGATTTTTGCATGAAAATATAGGTGATCACAGATCATCGTCCTTTTTCTATTTGGACCACTATTTACCGACTTATAGCCCCTTTAATTTTTTTCTTGATTTTCATATAAAAAATCGATTTTTGCATGAAAATATAGGTGATCACAGATGATCGTCGTTTTTCTATTTGGACCACTATTTACCGACTTATAGCCACTTTTGTGTTTTTCGTGATTTTCATATAAATAATCGATTTTTGCATGAAAATATAGGTGATCACAGATGATCGTCCTTTTTCCATTTGGACCACTATTTACCGACTTATAGCCACTTTTGTGTTTTTCTTGATTTTCATATAAATAATCGATTTTTGCATGAAAATATAGGTGATCACAGATGATCGTCCTTTTTCCATTTGAACCACTATTAACCGACTTATAGCCACTTTTGTGTTTTTCTTGATTTTCATATAAATAATCGATTTTTGCATGAAACTATAGGTGATCACAGATGATCGTCCTTTTTCCATTTGGACCACTATTAACCGACTTATAGCGACTTTTGTGTTTTTCTTGATTTTTATATAAAAAATAGATTTTTGCATGAAACTATAGGTGATCACAGATGATCGTCCTTTTTCCATTTGGACCACTATTAACCGACTTATAGCCACTTTTGTGTTTTTCGTGATTTTCATAAAAATAATCGATTTCTGCAAGAAAATATAGGTGATCACAGATGATCGTCCTTTTTCCATTTGGACCACTATTTACCGACTTATAGCCCCTTTGATTTGTTTCTTGATTTTCATATAAAAAATTTATTTTTGCATGAAAATATAGGTGATCACAGATGATCGTCCTTTTTCCATTTGGACCACTATTTACCGACTTATAGACAGTTTTGTGTTTTTCTTGATTTTCATATAAATAATCGATTTTTGTATGAAAATATAGCTGATCACAGATGATCGTCCTTTTTCCATTTGGACCACTATTTACCGACTTATAGACAGTTTTGTGTTTTTCTTGATTTTCATATAAATAATCGATTTTTGTATGAAAATATAGGTGATCACAGATGATCGTCCTTTTACCATTTGGACCACTATTTACCGACTTATAGCCACTTTTGTGTTTTTCGTGATTTTCATATAAATAATTGATTTTTGCATGAAAATATAGGTGATCACAGATGATCGTCCTTTTTCCATTTGGACCACTATTTACCGACTTGTAGACAGTTTTGTGTTTTTCTTGATTTTCATATAAATAATCGATTTTTGCATGAAAATATAGGTGATCACAGATGATCGTCCTTTTTCCATTTGGACCACTATTTACCGACTTATAGCCACTTTTGTGTTTTTCGTGATTTTCATATAAATAATCGATTTTTGCATGAAAATATAGGTGATCACAGATGATCGTCCTTTTTCCATTTGGACCACTATTTACCGACTTATAGCCACTTTTGTGTTTTTCCTGATTTTCATATAAATAGTCGATTTTTGCATGAAAATATAGGCGATCACAGATGATCGTCCTTTTTCCATTTGGACCACTATTTACCGACTTATAGCCACTTTTGTGTTTTTCGTGATTTTCATATAAATAATCGATTTTTGCATGAAAATATAGGTGACCACAGATGATCGATCGCCCTTTTTCCATTTGGACCACTATTTACCGACATATAGCCACTTTTGTGTTTTTCTTGATTTTCATATAAATAATTGATTTTTGCATGAAAATATAGGTGATCACAGATGATCGTCCTTTTTCCATTTGGACCACTATTAACCGACTTATAGCCACTTTTATGTTTTTCTTGATTTTCATATAAATAATCGATTTTTTCATGAAAATATAGATGATCACAGATGATCGTCCTTTTTCCATTTGGACCACTATTTAATGACTTATAGCCACTTTTATGTTTTTCTTGATTTTCATATAAATAATCGATTTTTGCATGAAAATATAGGTGATCACAGATGATCGTCCTTTTTCCATTTGGACCACTATTTACCGACTTATAGACAGTTTTGTGTTTTTCTTGATTTTCATATAAATAGTCGATTTTTGCATGAAAATATAGGTGATCACAGGTGATCGTCCTTTTTCCATTTGGACCACTATTTACCGACTAATAGGCAGTTTTATGTTTTTCTTGATTTTCATATAAATAATCGATTTTTGCATGAAAATGTAGGTGACCACAGATGATCGATCGCCCTTTTTCCATTTGGACCACTATTTACCGACATATAGCCACTTTTGTGTTTTTCTTGATTTTCATATAAATAATCGATTTCTGCATGAAAATATAGGTGATCACAGATGATCGTCCTTTTTCCATTTGGACCACTATTAACCGACTTATAGCCATTTTTATGTTTATCTTGATTTTCGTATAAATAATCGATTTTTGCATGAAAATATAGGTGATCACAGATGATCGTCCTTTTTCCATTTGGACCACTATTAACCGACTTATAGCCACTTTTATGTTTATTTTGATTTTCGTTTAAATAATCGATTTTTGCATTTGGACCACTATTTACCGACTTATAGACAGTTTTGTGTTTTTCTTGATTTTCGTATAAATAATCAATTTTTGCATGAAAATATAGGTGATCACAGATGATCGTCCTTTTTCCATTTGGACCACTTTTAACCGACTTATAGCCACTTTTATGTTTATTTTGATTTTCGTTTAAATAATCGATTTTTTCATTTGGACCACTATTTACCGACTTATAGACAGTTTTGTGTTTTTCTTGATTTTCGTATAAATAATCAATTTTTGCATGAAAATATAGGTGATCACAGATGATCGTCCTTTTTTCATTTGGACCACTATTTACCGACTTATAGCCACTTTTATGTTTTTCTTGATTTTCATATAAATAATCGATTTTTGCATGAAAATATAGGTGATCACAGATGATCGTCCTTTTTCCATTTGGACGACTATTTACCGACTTATAGCCACTTTTATGTTTTTCTTGAATTTCATATAAATAGTCGATTTTTGCATGAAAATGTAAGTGATCACAGATGATCGTCCTTTTTCCATTTGGACCACTTTTAACCGACTTATAGCCACTTTTATGTTTTTCTTGATTTTCATATAAATAATCGATTTTTGCATGAAAATGTAGGTGATTACAGATGATCGTCCTTTTTCCATTTGGACGACTATTTAACGACTTATAGCCACTTTTATGTTTTTCTTGATTTTCATATAAATAATCGATTTTTGCATGAAAATATAAATAAATAATCGATTTCTGCATGAAAATATAGGTGATCACAGATGATCGTCCTTTTTCCATTTGAACCACTATTAACCGACTTATAGCCACTTTTATGTTTTTCTTGATTTTCATATAAATAATCGATTTCTGCATGAAAATATAGGTGATCACAGATGATCGTCCTTTTTCTATTTGGACAACTATTGACCGACTTATAGCCACTTTTATGTTTTTCTTGATTTTCATATAAATAATCGATTTTTTCATGAAAATATAGGTGATCACAGATGATCGTCCTTTTTCTATTTGAACCACTATTAACCGACTTATAGCCACTTTTATGTTTTTCTTGATTTTCATATAAATAATCGATTTTTGCATGAAAATATAGGTGATCACAGATGATCGTCCTTTTTCTATTTGGACAACTATTGACCGACTTATAGCCACTTTTATGTTTTTCTTGATTTTCATATAAATAATCGATTTTTGCATTAAACTATAGGTGATCACAGATGATCGTCCTTTTTCCATTTGGACCACTATTTAGCGACTTATAGCCACTCTTGTGTTTTTTTGTGATTTTCAAATAAATAATAAATTTTTGCATGAAAATATAGGTGATCACAGATGATCGTCTTTTTTCCATTTGAACCACTATTAACCGACTTATAGCCACTTTTATGTTTATCTTGATCACAGATGATCGTCCTTTTTCCATTTGGACCACTATTAACCCACTTATAGCCACTTTTATGTTTTTCTTGATTTTCATATAAATAATCGATTTTTGCATGAAAATATAGGTGATCACAGATGATCGTCCTTTTTCTATTTGGACAACTATTGACCGACTTATAGCCACTTTTATGTTTTTCTTGATTTTCATATAAATAATCGATTTCTGCATGAAAATATAGGTGATCACAGATGATCGTCCTTTTTCCATTTGGACCACTATTTACCGACTTATAGCCACTTTTATGTTTTTCTTGATTTTCATATAAATAATCGATTTTTGCATGAAAATATAGGTAATCACAGATGATCGTCCTTTTTTCATTTGGACCACTATTAACCCACTTATAGCCACTTTTATGTTTTTCTTGATTTTCATATAAATAATCGATTTTTGCATGAAAATATAGGTGATCACAGATGATCGTCCTTTTTCTATTTGGACAACTATTGACCGACTTATAGCCACTTTTATGTTTTTCTTGATTTTCATATAAATAATCGATTTCTGCATGAAAATATAGGTGATCACAGATGATCGTCCTTTTTCCATTTGGACCACTATTTACCGACTTATAGCCACTTTTATGTTTTTCTTGATTTTCATATAAATAATCGATTTCTGTATGAAAATATAGGTGATCACAGATGATCGTCCTTTTTCCATTTGGACCACTATTTACCGACTTATAGCCACTTTTATGTTTTTCTTGATTTTCATATAAATAATCGATTTTTGCATGAAAATATAGGTGATAACAGATGATCATCCTTTTACCATTTGGGCCACTATTTACCGACTTATAGCCACTTTTATGTTTTTCTTGATTTTCATATAGGTGTTCACAGATGATCGTCCTTTTTCTATTTGAACAACTATTTACCGACTTATAGCCACTTTTATGTTTTTCTTGATTTTCATATAAATAATCAATTTTTGCATGAAGATATAGGTGATCACAGATGATTGTCCTTTTTCCATTTGGACCATTATTTACCGACTTATAGCCACTTTTATGTTTTTCTTGATTTTCATATAAATAATCGATTACTGCATGAAAATATAAGTGATCACAGATGATCGTCCTTTTTCCATTTGGACCACTATTTACCGACTTATAGCCACTTTTATGTTTTTCTTGATTTTCATATAAATAATCGATTTTTGCATGAAAATATAGATGATGACAGATGATCGTCCTTTTACCATTTGAACCACTATTAACCGACTAATAGCCACTTTTATGTTTTTCTTGATTTTCATATATGATCACAGAAGATCGTTTTTTTCCATTTGGACCACTATTAACCGACTTATAGCCACTTTTATGTTTTTCTTGATTTTCATATAAATAATAGATTTCTGCATGAAAATATAGGTGATCACAGATGATCGTCCTTTTTCCATTTGGACCACTATTAACCGACTTATAGCCACTTTTGTGTTTTTCTTGATTTTCATATAAATAATCGATTTTTGCATGAAAATATAGGTGATCACAGATGATCGTCCTTTTTCCATTTGAACCACTATTAACCGACTTATAGCCACTTTTATGTTTTTCTTGATTTTCATATAAATAATCGATTTCTGCATGAAAATATAGGTGATCACAGATGATCGTCCTTTTTCCATTTGGACCACTATTTACCGACTTATAGCCGCTTTTGTGTTTTTCGTGATTTTCATATAAATAATTGATTTTCGCATGAAAATATAGGTGATCACAGATGATCGTCTTTTTTCCATATGGACCACTACTTACCGACTTATAGCCACTTTTGTGTTTTTCTTGATTTTCATATAAATAATCGATTTTTGCATGAAAATATAGATGATCACAGATGATCGTCCTTTTTCCATTTTGACCACTATTTACCGACTTATAGCCACTTTTATGTTTTTCTTGATTTTCATATAAATAATCGATTTCTGCATGAAAATATAGGTGATCACAGATGATCGTCCTTTTTCATTTGGACCACTATTTACCGACTTATAGCCACTTTTATGTTTTTCTTGATTTTCATATAAATAATCGATTTTTGCATGAAAATATAAATAAATAATCGATTTCTGCATGAAAATATAGGTGATCACAGATGATCGTCCTTTTTCCATTTGAACCACTATTAACCGACTTATAGCCACTTTTATGTTTTTCTTGATTTTCATATAAATAATCGATTTCTGCATGAAAATATAGGTGATCACTTATGATCGTCCTTTTTTCATTTGGACCACTATTTACCGACTTATAGCCACTTTTATGTTTTTCTTGATTTTCATATAAATAATCGATTTTTGCATTAAACTATAGGTGATCACAGATGATCGTCTTTTTTCCATTTGAACCACTATTAACCGACTTATAGCCACTTTTATGTTTATCTTGATCACAGATGATCGTCCTTTTTCCATTTGGACCACTATTTACCAATTTATAGCCACTTTTGTGTTTTTCTTGATTTTCACATAAATAATCGATTTTTGCATGAAAATATAGGTGATCACAGATGATCGTCCTTTTTCTATTTGGACAACTATTGACCGACTTATAGCCACTTTTATGTTTTTCTTGATTTTCATATAAATAATCGATTTCTGCATGAAAATATAGGTGATCACAGATGATCGTCCTTTTTCCATTTGGACCACTATTAACCCACTTATAGCCACTTTTATGTTTTTCTTGATTTTCATATAAATAATCGATTTTTGCATGAAAATATAGGTGATCACAGATGATCGTCCTTTTTCTATTTGGACAACTATTGACCGACTTATAGCCACTTTTATGTTTTTCTTGATTTTCATATAAATAATCGATTTCTGCATGAAAATATAGGTGATCACAGATGATCGTCCTTTTTCCATTTGGACCACTATTTACCGACTTATAGCCACTTTTATGTTTTTCTTGATTTTTATATAAATAATCGATTTCTGCATGAAAATATAGGTGATCACAGATGATCGTCCTTTTTCCATTTGGACCACTATTTACCGACTTATAGCCACTTTTATGTTTTTCTTGATTTTCATATAAATAATCGATTTTTGCATGAAAATATAGGTGATAACAGATGATCATCCTTTTACCATTTGGGCCACTATTTACCGACTTATAGCCACTTTTATGTTTTTCTTGATTTTCATATAGGTGTTCACAGATGATCGTCCTTTTTCTATTTGGACAACTATTTACCGACTTATAGCCACTTTTATGTTTTTCTTGATTTTCATATAAATAATCGATTTTTGCATGAAAATATAGGTGATCACAGATGATCGTCCTTTTTCTATTTGAACAACTATTTACCGACTTATAGCCACTTTTATGTTTTTCTTGATTTTCATATAAATAATCAATTTTTGCATGAAGATATAGGTGATCACAGATGATCGTCCTTTTTCCATTTGGACCATTATTTACCGACTTATAGCCACTTTTATGTTTTTCTTGATTTTCATATAAATAATCGATTACTGCATGAAAATATAAGTGATCACAGATGATCGTCCTTTTTCCATTTGGACCACTATTAACCGACTTATAGCCACTTTTATGGTTTTCTTGATTTTCATATAAATAATAGATTTCTGCATGAAAATATAAGTGATCACAGATGATCGTCCTTTTTCCATTTGGACCACTATTAACCGACTTATAGCCACTTTTATGTTTTTCTTGATTTTCATATAAATAATCGATTACTGCATGAAAATATAAGTGATCACAGATGATCGTCCTTTTTCCATTTGGACCACTATTAACCGACTTATAGCCACTTTTATGTTTTTCTTGATTTTCATATAAATAATCGATTACTGCATGAAAATATAAGTGATCACAGATGATCGTCCTTTTTCCATTTGGACCACTATTAACCGACTTATAGCCACTTTTATGGTTTTCTTGATTTTCATATAAATAATAGATTTCTGCATGAAAATATAAGTGATCACAGATGATCGTCCTTTTTCCATTTGGACCACTATTAACCGACTTATAGCCACTTTTATGTTTTTCTTGATTTTCATATAAATAATCGATTACTGCATGAAAATATAAGTGATCACAGATGATCGTCCTTTTTCCATTTGGACCACTATTAACCGACTTATAGCCACTTTTATGGTTTTCTTGATTTTCATATAAATAATAGATTTCTGCATGAAAATATAAGTGATCACAGATGATCGTCCTTTTTCCATTTGGACCACTATTAACCGACTTATTGCCACTTTTGTGTTTTTCTTGATTTTCATATAAATAATCGATTTTTGCATGAAAATATAGGTGATCACAGATGATCGTCCTTTTTCCATTTGAACCACTATTAACCGACTTATAGCCACTTTTGTGTTTTTCTTGATTTTCATATAAATAATCGATTTCTGCATGAAAATATAGGTGATCACAGATGATCGTCCTTTTTCCATTTGGACCACTATTTACCGACTTATAGCCACTTTTGTGTTTTTCTTGATTTTCATATAAATAATCGATTTTTGCATGAAAATATAGATGATCACAGATGATCGTCCTTTTTCCATTTTGACCACTATTTACCGACTTATAGCCACTTTTGTGTTTTTCTTGATTTTCATATAAATAATTGATTGTTGCATGAAAATATAGGTGATCACAGATGATCGTCCTTTTTCCATTTGGACCACTATTAACCGACTTATAGCTACTTTTATATTTTTCTTGATTTTCATATAAATAATTGATTTTTGCATGAAAATATAGGTGATCACAGATGATCGTCCTTTTTCCATTTGGACCACTATTTACCGACTTATAGCCACTTTTATGTTTTTCGTGATTTTCATATACATAATTGATTTTCGCATGAAAATATAGGTGATCACAGATGATCGTCCTTTTTCCATTTGGACCACTATTTACCGACTTATAGCCACTTTTGTGTTTTTCTTGATTTTCATATAAATAATCGATTTTTGCATGAAAATGTAGATGATCACAGATGATCGTCCTTTTTCCATTTTGACCACTATTTACCGACATATAGCCACTTTTGTGTTTTTCTTGATTTTCATATAAATAATTGATTTTTGCATGAAAATATAGGTGATCACAGATGATCGTCCTGTTTTTGACACATCAACATAATTCTATTTCAAATCGGGCTGCAAATTACAGAGATATAGATACAGTCGAATATAAACTTTTTTCTTTTTAAATAGCATAAACTTACTTAAGTACTTATTTGCAAGCAAACGTGGTAATGACTTATTTAATTCCCTATATGTATACGTTTGTGGTAAATACTTGTCTCCAATGACATCACCGTATTAAAGAAATGAGTTTAAATGGCATTTTACTAATTACTTTATATTTTTGTAAATTTTATTTATAGTTTAAATTCCGTTATTTTTTGAACTAGAAAAATAGGTTATGGGTGGAAGAATAGTGGAAGTAGTGTTTGTGGATTTATTGTGCCTGAATCTGACCTGCGCTTTAGTTTTCAAATAGATAATTTAAGTCGACTAGTCCGTTCAATTGTAATTGATGAGTATTTTACCAATGAGTGTGTTATTTTGCATTTGAATTCATAAGTTACATATAATATTTAAGTATACACATGTTGCATGAAATATATGAAAATACTTAAAATGTTTGTGAAGGGGGCAAGATTTGTGCAGCTTCTAAAGAGTAAATATAAGTTTTTTGTATTGGTGAAAACCTTAGGACTTTAAGATTCATATTTTAGGAAAATAAATAATTTTATAAATTTTTCGGAAAAAACTAAAACTATGGTGATTTTTCATTTTCCAGAGATACCGAATTATTTAAAAAAAAAAGGTTTCTAAACTACTATAAGAACATCAACACATAACATTTTAATTAGCAGCAATATTTTTGTAAAATCATGTATGTTTTTTTTGGAAAGATGTTTTAAAATTATATGAAATATGTATGATTAAATTTAAAAACATAGTTAAAAACAAGATTTTTGGTTATGTAGGTCTTTCCTTAATGGTTTCTTGCTTCTTCAATCTGGGAATTTCGGGTATCCCTTTTTTTTTGTTGGGAACTAAATTGAAATTTATAAACTTTTAAATAAATTTTTAAGGTTTTAACTTAATTTGCATTCTTTGGAATTCAAGGGCTTTGAATGTTTCACTTCAAAATTATATTAATAATATATTAACTTAACATTTCTTTTTAAAATACAAAAAATAATATATTTTCAAACAAGTTTTTCTTACTTAATTTACATAAATTTTTTACCATAAAATAAAGACAATTGTTTTTCGATCACGAACAAATAAATAAATCTCATTGCTCAGCTTCCATTTTTCAATATTATCAATAAAACAAATAAAAAAATAAAAACATAAATCTATCCGATGTAAATCTTGTACATTTTCTTCGACTTATTGCAAAATACGAGCAGAATTGCAACAGTATTAGCAAGCTGTATTGTAGTCGTACGAATGAATACGTTTATTTGTATAGTACGTTTGTCAATTTATTTATTACATGAAAATTGTATTGGTGATTACATTTTATACCGAGAATGATCAAATTTATTCAACCGTCTATTTAGTAGGTAAATAAGTATAGGTGAATGTATATGAATGTACTGACTCTGTTATCTACATATATCTATGTAGATACGGCATACATTTGTACATTTGCGAGTACTACAAATATTTGCATACAAATCAATATAGTCGTAGGTAGATCTAATAGATAATGTAGTTATTTTTGCATAGAAATTTCACATCAGCTATGGAGTGTAGGAGTATGTAATGTACTCTTAGTATGTATGTAAACATGTACGTATGTATATTCGAATGTATTCTACTACAATATTGTTAGTTGTTGTTATTAGCGTACAATGTACATTGTACAATTCAGCAGATTTACGTACGTACATACGTACATGTATTTATTATGCACAAATGGATTTCAAGTGCAATTCGTAAGATACAAATGAAAACAACACAAAACAAAAGAAGGAAATGTTGAAAATTTTGTACTTATGTATAAATTTATGTAGCTATAAGGATACAAGTACTAGTAAGAAGATTGTTCCTGTAGGTAAGATTTTCTTAGCTGATGTTCCTTCATCTAGCTACAGAGTTTGACAAATGTAGATTAATACAATTAGGAAAGTGGGGTTGCAGAGGTTTTTTTTTAGAGTGCTAGTAGTTGCTGTCACAATTTCTATATTTGTTAAGTCAAAGGCACCATCTCAAGGTTTGCTGAATTTAATTGTACTTGACAAATATTTGCCGAGTTATAAACTAAACTTCCCAACCACTTCTTTCTAAATAGTTGTCATGATGGAAAAAATATTACGGTTTCATGTCTGGGCGCATATTCTAGGCTTTTTCGGCCAATGCTCGCTTCAAACGATACAGGTTCCCTGTGATGGTCTGGTCAGACACTACCATAGTGCCATGGATATTTGACTTTGGTGTCGATTCGGCTGGTTATCCGGTCTTCAGGTACGATCTCTTATTCTTCGGGTTATCTTAACCCTCTAATGCTTAAGCATGCCTCAAGGCACTCATCGCAAAAATGCCAATAAATGCAAATATAACTAATTTTTAATTTCAAAAACTCTTCTAACAGTTTCTAAAAACGTACTTAAATATTTTAATAAGTCTTTTTATAAACTAAGTGAATTAACAACCAAAAAAGCATGGGAAGTACATGTTGTGTTATCAAACGTTGATTAGAATGCTTAAAAGTTTCCCGATTGCAATCATATTTTTTTCTTAAAAAGTATAAATACTTATATTTTATACATTGGAGTCAAGATTTATGTAAAAAAGGTAAGCTACTCATTAGAGACGTGATTTATTGATGAGTACCATCTGGCACTCTTGGCCATTGCAGACTAGTTTTGCTGCGTTTTTCCCTCATATAGCAAAATGTTGTTTGGTTTTCTTTGCTTTGATTTGTAATTTTTTACATAAAATTTATGTTTCAATCTCTAAAGCCCCAATGGTGCCTGAAGGCACTCATTTAGTTTTTCCCACCTGGCAGGTAAACCATTGATTGTACAAACTTTAAATGTTGTTTTTGAAATCAGATGCCCAAATTTTCCATAAAAAAATGATTACCAACGTTTTTAGCCATTTTTTTTAGAAATTGGCATTATAACCCTCTAATGGAAACATTTTTCATCACAAGTTACAACTCGATAAAAAAAATGATTTTTTATAGCATTCAGGCAGCATTTTAGACATACAAAATCGTCTTTCAAGGTCTATCGGCTTAAATTCGTATGGTACCTTCTCTTACAGTAACAAAACACATGTAAAAATCCCACGCTTGAGAGCAAATAAAATTTTGTGAAAATGAGCGAATTCACTTAATTGTAAATAAATTCAAAAAAAAAAAAAAAAAAAAATCCATTGATTTTTATGATCGATATCTCATTTTGTTGCTATTGTATGTGGCTTTGTGATAATGCAATAAATCTGTCAATAATTCTGCCGTTTTCGATTTTTCATGATTTTTTTAATACAAAATATTTGCTATTTTCACATAAAAAATATATTTTTTGACTAGCTTGACCAGGTGCGCTTCGCTACCCCTGTCGTAGTCTATGTTGGAAATTTCAATAAAATCGTTTCGGCCGTTTAGTATATTAAGAACTAAAGGTTTTAATTGCAAATAACTTTTAAACTGCCTTACCAATTTTTACACTATTAGTCTCATAGTAATCCTAAAAATCCTTTTACTATGAACTACCATATGTACTCAATACAGTTTTGTTATGGATTTCTCACTGTTATAAAGTTCAGAATACGGGTATAAATAGTTTTTATTGTTGAATTTTGTATTTTTTTACGTTTAACTAAAATCCCGAAGTCCCGAACAATCTCGAAATCACGAAAAATCCCGGGATGCCGAAAAATCCCGGGGTCCCGAAACATCCCGGGATCCCGGGATTTACATTTCTAAAATCCCGAATCCCGGGATTTGTAAAACCCAGTCCCGTTTGGCATCCCTAGCTATGACGATGTTTTCATCAGCGTTGACGATGTTTTCATCAGCACTGATTAGTCAACACTGACGATATTTACATCAGCACTGATTAATCAGCTATGCGATGTTTTCATCAGCACTGACGTTGTTTTCATCAGCATTGACGATATTTACATCAGCACTGATTAATCAGCTATGACGATGTTTTCATCAGCACTGATTGGTCAGCACTGACGATATTTACATCAGTGCTGATTAATCAGCTATGACGATGTTTTCATCAGCGTTGACGATGTTTTCATCAGCACTGATTAGTCAACACTGACGATATTTACATCAGCACTGATTAATCAGCTATGACGATGTTTTCATCAGCACTGACGTTGTTTTCATCAGCATTGACGATATTTACATCAGCACTGATTAATCACCTATGACGATGTTTTCATCAGTACTGACGATGTTTTCATCAGGACTGACGATATTTACATCAACACTGATTAATCAGCTATGACGATGTTTTCATCAGCACTGAAGATGTTTTCATCAGCAATGACGATGTTTTCATCAGCACTGACAATGTTTTCATCAGCACTGACAATGTTTTCATCAGCACTGACGTTGTTTTCATCAGCACTGATTAGTCAGCACTGACGATATTTTCATCAGCACTGACAATGTTTTCATCAGCACTGACGATGTTTTCATCAGCACTGATTAGTCAGCACTGACGTTGTTTTCATCAGCACTGACGATGTTTAAATCAGCACTGACGATGTTTTCATCAGCACAGTTTAATCAGCTATGACGATGTTTTCATCAGCACTGATTAGTCAGCACTGACGATATTTTCATCAGCACTGACAATGTTTTCATCAGCACTGACGATGTTTTCATCAGCACTGATTAGTCAGCACTGACGTTGTTTTCATCAGCACTGACGATGTTTAAATCAGCACTGACGATGTTTTCATCAGCACTGTTTAATCAGCTATGACGATGTTTTCATCAGCACTGATTAGTCAGCACTGACGATATTTTCATCAGCACTGACAATGTTTTCATCAGCACTGACAATGTTTTCATCAGCACTGATTAGTCAGCACTGACGTTGTTTTCATCAGCACTGACGATGTTTAAATCAGCACTGACGATGTTTAAATCAGCACTGACGATGTTTTCATCAGGACTGACGATGTTTTCATCAGTACTGACGATGTTTTCATCAGCACTGACGATATTTACATCAGCACTGATTAATCAGCTATGACGATGTTTTCATCAGCACTGATTGGTCAGCACTGACGATGTTTTCATCAGCACTGACGATGTTTTCATCAGCACTGACAATGTTTTCATCAGCACTGACAATGTTTTCATCAGCACTGATTAGTCAGCACTGACGTTGTTTTCATCAGCACTGACGATGTTTTCATCAGCACTGACGATGTTTTCATCAGCACTGACGATATTTACATCAGCACTGATTAATCAGCTATGACGATGTTTTCATCAGCACTGATTGGTCAGCACTGACGTTGTTTTCATCAGCACTGACGATGTTTAAATCAGCACTGACGATGTTTTCGTCAGCACTGACGATGTTTTCATCAGTACTGACGATATTTACATCAGCACTGATTAATCAGCTATGACGATGTTTTTATCAGCACTGATAAGTCAGCACTGACGATGTTTTCATCAGCACTGACGATATTTACATCAGTGCTTATTAATCAGCTATGACGTTGTTTTCATCAGTCCTGGTTAGTCAGCTCTGAGGATATTTACATCAGTGGTGATTAATCAGCTATGACGATGTTTTCATCAGCACTGATTTGTCACCACTGACGATATTTACATCAGCACTGATCAGTAATCATTCAGTGCAGCATCGAATAATAATTAAGTGTATTATTACATACTCAATCATGCAAGTTATTGTGACAATCATATATATGATTGTTTTAACCATATATATTATTGCGGCACTCTACTTGTACCATCACTCTGTTAAAGATTAATTATATTATTGCTATTTTTGAAAATACTATTTTAATAGTATTTTACCAATTTTACCCGTTTTACCCCTGTTTACCCCCTGTTTACCCCTTTCTGGTCCAAGTATTGAAAAAAGTTATAGCCTATTGACGCTTCCAAGTAAGGATCTATCTACGTTCCAAATTTCAATAAAATCGATTCAGCCGTTTAGGCGTGATGCTCAAACAAACAAACAAACAAACTTACAAAGGCATTTATATATTTATACTAGATTGACCCGGTGCGCTTCGCTACCCCTGTCGATGTAAAAATCGGTTCAGCCGTTTAGTAATTATTGTTTAAAAACTAAAGGTACCAATTTTACCCGTTTTTCCCCCTTTTTATCCCTTTCTAGTCCAAGTAATGAAAAAATTTATAGCCTATTGACGCTTCCAAGTATGGATCTATCTACGTTCCAAATTTCAATAAAATCGGTTCAGCCGTTTAGGCGTGATGCTCAAACAAACAAACAAACAAACAAATAAACAAACAAACTTACAAAGACATTTATATATTTACTAGCTTGACCCGGTGCGCTTCGCTACCCCTGTCGATGTAAAAATCGGTTCAGCCGTTTAGTAATTATTGTTTAAAAACTAAAGGTACCAATTTTACCCGTTTTTCCCCCTTTTTATCCCTTTCTGGTCCAAGTATTGAAAAACTTTATAGCCTATTGACGCTTCCAAGTATGGATCTATCTACGTTCCAAATTTCAATAAAATCGGTTCAGCCGTTTAGGCGTGATGCTCAAACAAACAAACAAACAAACAAACAAATAAACAAACAAACTTACAAAGACATTTATATATTTATATAGATAGATTCAATTTGTTATTATCAAGGCAAGGATTTTAATGCACTAAAAAATTAAAAATATGCGCTTATAATATGCATTATAAAGAGAGAAAATATGCACTAAAAATTACAAAAATATGCAATAAAAACAAGTTTTTTATTTGAAATATATTTATTAATAAAAGACAGATATAAATTTCAGGTCACATTTTCAATATATATGTACATATAAAGGAACATAAAAGGTTTTAAACAAAGTGTACCAAGTAGTCCGACTCTCAATTTTTTAAAATTACTTTCTCACATATACGGGTACCGTGTGAGTTCAAAGAAATGTAAACCAATGAAATGTCTTGAAATTTTAACTTTTAATTTTTGATAACAATAACGTTTTTACACAATATTACTTTAACACATATTATTCTTTATTTTTTTAAAACACTTTTTGCACACTTTCATTGTTAAAACGCTTCTATTTTGCACAAATCAAGAAAAAATATTTTCGGAATTTCTGACTTGTAATTTTTTGTTATTGTAGAATATAAATAATAGGACAGAGTTCTAATTTTTGGTATTGAAAATTCATAAAAATTAAAATTTTTATAGAACTCTGTTGCCTGAAGAAAATTTAAAAGTTACCAACACATGTGTAATTTGGTTACTAACACATGTTTAGAGTTAAGTACTTTTTTACTAACACATACATAGAGTTAGGTACTGTTGTCAAAGAGTCGGACTACTTGTTATACTTTGGTTTTAAAATATAACTTTGTCTTTTCGGATGAAAACAGCTTTAATACATTGAAAATGTACGCTCAACGTCAACAGAAGTTAAAGGTGCATATTTAAATGAAGCCAGTTCAATTGGAGAATATTCATTTTCAATTTGATTTTCTTCATTAAAATTGCTATCTAATTGTCAACAATTTTTTTATTATATGAAATCCATTATTTTTCTGTAATATATTCTTTAGTTTTGTTTTAATATGGTAAGAAATTTCTCCGTTTACATTATTAATTTTATTGGTAGCATCATCAATTAATTTTACTTGTGCATTCAGCGAATTGAATCCCTGTAGTTTAGTAATATTTTCAGAAATAAAGATGTAATTTGAGCACAGAAATGCTAATTGGCTTTAATATTATGTGTCACAAAGAGAACAAAGTCGATATACAAAATTTTTCGAAAAGTCGACAATTTCAAAAAGCTAAAAAATCGATTCATAAATTGAAAAGTTGACTTTTTCTTTCAACAATATAATTCTAGTGTCAATATATTTACTATTTTTACAACACTAAATAGAGTGGCCAAATATATGTATGTACAGTGTACACTGATATAAAAATATGTCCAAAAGAAAATTAAATATGCAATAAAATGGAAAAATATGCTAAATATATGCATTTAAAAGAAAAATATGCAAAATATGTATTTATAACAAAATATGCAAAAATATGCAACAACAAATCGATGCCATTTTGTTGCAAATTCTTCGATTCGGAAAGATAAATTGTCAAAAGTGATTTTGAGTTACTGACTACAAACATGCATTTGCATAGAAATCCTTGCCCTGGTTATTATAATTGCGAAACTA
Source organism: Calliphora vomitoria (assembly GCA_942486065.2). NCBI lineage: Eukaryota > Metazoa > Arthropoda > Insecta > Diptera > Calliphoridae > Calliphora > Calliphora vomitoria. The sequence goes on along the minus strand of OW818031.2, from coordinate 35,156,897 downwards.
CTGAGCCGAAATGCAATATATATATTAAAATTTGTACATAGCATGGGGAAAATGTTTTCAAAATTCAATTTATCGAAAGAAGAACATTAACTACTCAATTTTATGTATATCAAACAAAAAATTAAAAGTTTGTGAAAATGAGCGAATTCACTTAATTGTAAATAAATTCAAAAAGAATCCGTTGATTTTTATGATCGATAATTCATTTTCTTGTTGCTATATGTGGCTTTGCGATAAAGCCATAAATCTGAACAATTTCTGGCGTTTTCGATTTTTCATGATTTTTTTAAACAAAAAAAAAAAAAAAACTATTTTCACGTAAAAAATATATTTTTGCTTCAATTTGTTATTATAACTCCGAAACTACTGAGCCGATTGAAACGCAATATATATGTGAAAATTTGTACATAGCTTGGGGAAAATGTTTTCAAAATTCAATTCATTGAAAGAAGAACATTAACTACTCAATTTCATGTATTTCAAAGAAAAAACTAAAATTTTGTGAAAATGAGCGAATTCACTTAATTGTGAATAAATTCGAAAAGAATCCATTGATATTTATGATCGATATCTCAGTTTGTTGCTATTATATGTGGCTTTACGATAGAGCAATAAATCTGAACAATTTCTGCCGTTTTCGATTTTTCATGATTTTTTTTTAAACCAAAAAATTGCTATTTTCACGTAAAAAATATATTTTTTGCTTCAATTTGTTATTATAACTCCGAAACTACTGAGCCGATGAAAACGCAATATATAAACGGATTAAAGGCTATATAAATGTCAATTTTTCTAAGTTTATTTCATAAACATTGGGCTAACTGTTTTTAAGTTATCATTAATTATGTAAAGAACGTCTTAAAAAAATCACAATTTTACTTAATTTTTTTTTAAACAACCTCTCCATCGAATTTAAAATTTGGACCATATTTGTATTACTGGAACCACAATACATCAAAATGGTTTAAAAAGCCTCTAAAAATTCCGCATTTATCGCTTTTTTCCATTTGAACCACTATTTACGGTCTTATGGCAACTATTTAGTTTCAGCTCATTTTCATATGAAAAATTAATTTTGGAATGAAGTTATAAGTGATAACAAATTATCCTCCTTTTTTCTACTTGGACCACTATTTACTGAGTTATAGCCACATTCATGTTTAATTTAATTTTCATATGACAAATCGACTTTTTCTTGAAAATATAAGTGATCACAGATTATATTCCTTTTTTCCATTTTAACCACTATTTAGCGAGTTATAGCTAAGTTTATTTTTAAGTTAATTTTCATATGTAAAATCAATTTTGGGTTGAAAATATAAGTGATCTGAAATGATTGTCCTTGTGCCATTTGAACCGCTACTTACCGACTTATAGCCATGTTTTTTATGTTTTACTTGAAGTTCATATAAAAAATCGATTTTTGGTTGAAAATATAAGTGATAACAGATGATGGTCCTTTTGCCATTTGGACCACTATTTACCGACTTTTATGTTTTGTTTTTCATATGAAAATTCGATTTCGTGTTAAAAATATAAGTGACCAAGGATTATCGTTCTGTTTGCATTTTTACCACTATTTACCGATTTATTGCCAAGTTAGCTAGTTACTATTTATACTTGACAAAACATCCCTTCAAAATTTGAATGTCAACCACTACTACACAAAAACTCATGCTTTCACAAGTCTTTGCCGGCTCATTCTGAACCAAAAACTTAACAAAAAAGTCTCAAATATTATAGCAAAATAAAATTAAAGAAAAACATTGTATCATTTTCAGTCTATAAAAAAAACAGAAAAAAGAAACTGCAATCTTTCTTTTTATTTGCTAGGAAAAAGGACTCGATTTACCATACACTCCTACATGCAAAGCTACATATACATTTGTATCCAATCAGCCACGTATGACAACGACTGACTGCTGCATGTGTTTTTAAGAAAAACTTGAAAAAAAAAACTTTGAAAAATGAAAAGAACACGAAGACGACAGAATTGCAAACGTTATAAAACGTAACATTTGTTATTGAATTTCAATTCAATTGATGATTGTTTTTAAATTTTTTTTTTTGTTTGCGTTTTCAGTTTATTTGTTTTATCTTTTTTGTAGGAGAAATTGTTGTGTTTCCTAAACGACAACAACTTTATTTTAAGATGAGTAAGTAAAAATAATTTTTCAAACAAATTTGTTTTATTTTTTTTTTTTGTTTGTATATACCCTACATCATGGTGATAAGGATAATATTTTATTTAGAATATTCTTCTACTCATATGTCAGTTTAAATGAAATGCAGAGAGATGCATCTGTATATCAAAGATACTTTCGAGAATTATTATACTGAAAATCTGCAATTTAGTCTTAACGGTATTATTGGGTATATGACTTAAAAATGCGGGAGTTTTCTAATTTCTAGCTTTTGAAACATTTGTACAATATGAATTTATTCAAAGTATTGGTATGACCTTTTCCCATCTTTCTGGCAACATGTGAACTGTTCATCTTTTGAGGCCAAGAAGAAATCTCTGAAGCGTATCCCAGAGAGAGCGTTCTGCATCGATCTTAACAATTAGTAGTAGGGCGGGCAAGGTCTGAATTAAGTATAAGGTGGATGAGGTAAAACTTCTTAATCACTTTTTTCTAAATAGTTTTTAACAGGTATTGAAACATAAGGCCAAGCGTTGTCATGATGGAATATTACGGTTCCATGTCTGGCCACATATTCTGTGCGTTTTTCCGTACAGGTTCTCTGAGATGGTCTGGGCAGATTTCAACAGCTCGCAACAAATACAGAGCATTACCTTAGCGCCATGAATATTTGGCTTTAGTGTCGATTCGGCTGGTTGGCCGGGCTTTACATACGATCTCTTACGCTTCGGGTTATTGTAATGTATCCATTTTTCATCGCAAGTAACGATACGGTACAAAAATGATTTTCTTTTATAGCTTTCAACCAGCATTTCAAATATACAAAATCGTCTTGCAAGATCTCTCAGCTTCAATTCATATGATACCCAATTTCCCTGCTTTTGGATGAACCCTGCACTGACAAACGTTTTGATTGCTGCCTGAGTAGCTCCCAATGATTTTGCAAGCTCTTGTTGAGTTTTGCAGCAATATTCAAAGAGTAATGCCACCAATTCTTGGTCTTCAAACTTAAGCCTCTCATTTTCAACAGACGACGGAGTTGTCTACATCAAGGAATTTGGGATATGGATATTGTTTAGAAAACAAAATCGGTCTAGTAAAACCAAGCTGTAATAAAATCCCTGAGAAGCATATACACTAGTCACTGAAGCTACTACTACTGATGCTTACATGAGATGGATCAAACAATATGGAGAAGTAAATTTAGGAAGGCGTAGAAGGTATGTCTATTTGGACTACAATGCTCACAATTGAGCAACATTGTGGCTGTGATTAAAGTTATTGTAAATGTGGCTTCCGCAAGAATTGTCATATTGAAGAAGATGATGAAACTTTCTTTTAGTTTCTATAGCGTTCAAGCAGCATTTCAGACATACAAAATCATTTTTCAATCTCTCTCAACTTCAATTTGTATGGTACCAAATTTGCCTGCTTTTGGATGAATGCTGCTGCTTACAAACATTTTGAAATTGCTGCGTGAGTAGCTCCCAATTATTTTGCAAGCTCTTGTTGAGTTTGACAACAATCTTCATGGTATAATGCCTCCAATGCTTGCTATTCAAACTTTTTGGCCTGGGCTATCTTTGTCTTCCGTGTCAAAGTCATCAATTCTAACCGAACAAACCATCTCTCTCACGTTAAAGCTGATGGAATATATTTGTTGAGCAATCGGTGTGCTCCAGTGACACTTTTCTTCAAATTGAAGAAGTAGAGCAAAACATTCCTGCACAAAATTTTACATTTTCGAAGGGTTGAAAATTATTCGAGTTTTTATTTAATCGAATTTGTTAAAATAGTCGTTTCGATTAAAATAAAAAAATATATTTTGGCTAAAATTTGTAAAATTGATAAATTTAAGTTAAGTTTTCTTAGTTAATGGAGGTTAAAGAAATTATTAAAAAGTTAAACATAAAAACTTTTAAGTACACCTATCCCTCGATTTACACGATTTCACTTAAATATTTTAGCAAAAATTATTTTTTTTGAATAAATATATTCTCAAAAATAGTTATCTATAAAAAATTAAACCATAATAGAGAAAAGTGTAGCAGCTGCAACCAAAATGAGCCTGAGACAACTTCATGCGTTCGGGACATTACCATTGAAAATATGGAAAATCCAATAATGATCTGGATAGGAAATTAAACTCAAAAGCGAATCCCAATTGATACCATTGTTATTATAAAAAAACTTAATGATCAGCTACCATCAAGTCATGGTTTATTTGAAATATTTAAGCAAAGACATTCCTTACATAATCTATAATTAAAAGTTGAACAAGCTTCTGCTGATATAGATGTGTCTAAAGAATATCCCGAAAAATTTACTGAAATTATTGCTGCCAAATAATACATTTCTGATAAAGTCTTCAATACAGACGAATCGGGACAGTTTTGGAAAATAATGCCACAGCGGACTTTTCTATCAAAAGCTAATACAATTTTTAAATTTAACCACCGTTTTAAAATCAAATTTGTTATGGAAATTTTGCTTTAAAACATTGTTTAAATTGAATTTTTTTATGAACATGGCGAAATGTATTTACTTTACTTTAAAATAAATGAATTTTCTAAACAAAATTTTAAATTTACTCGCATTTGGGTCTTTTTCGATTTACACGATTTCTCATTTCGATTTAAACGATTTTTTCAGGAACGCATCTATCGTGTCGAGGACAGGTGTACTTATATTCGCATTTAGAGAAAATAATGACAATAATTCTAATCATTTTCTTGCAAAATTCAATTTAGTTTGACCTCTTAAACATTTGAATAATATTGAAAAAATTCCCTGGAATAAATATATTAATTTAACTCTTTTAGGTTTAGGGGTTACTTTAATAACCACCTTTTCTTTAGTCTTTAAACCATAGTTTATTGGCATCTACTGGAATTTTGCTGAACAATTATTTTTTGTGAAGTCATTATTTATATTTTTTAGCCGTCAGGGTGCTCTGGTTAGATAAATATATTAATTTGAAAATATTGTAAACCGCAGTTTTTTTAAGATGCTTTCATACATTCAATAAAATAAAGCACAGGGTATTTATTGTTCATCGAATTCACTGTTAGTTTGCTATTTATACGATACGAAAATTTGTATCGTAATTATTTTTAATATTAACCGCCACGGTGGTTAGTAAACTAACCACCACACTCCACAAAAAACCTTGTAACAGGGTGTTTTTTTATGTTTTGATATATTTTTTCTTACTTTTTATAATAAATGAACCTGGATTAAAGTAAAAATGCAATTGTTTTGATTTTAAACTTATACTCATAAAACAGTGGCTAAAAGAGTTAATATGAAGGGTACATAAGATACACCACAGCCGAACATGTTTCTTTTACTTTTTATTTTGCTATTCAATCTCCTGGCAACGTGTGTGTTAAATGCCAAACAATTTGCAAGGATTTTTGAGAAATTTCATTTTACTCTTGTAAAAATAGAAATACTTATGTGATGTTAATAGTAAGGAGAACTAAATAGTGAATACTAAATGTAGTAAAATTTAAAATTGATCATTATCTTTTAAAAAAAAGACTTTTGTATTAAAAATTTAATTATTTGAAACACTATTGCTACACATTTGTTTGGAAATATTTCGGTAACACATGAACGATTGGAGATATTGCAATGAAAATTCACATTTTGATTCCCAGGTAGTTTTGTCATATCAAGAAAATCGAAAACTTTTCGATTACACATATTCAGTTCAAATCAACTCAGAACTGAATATGTGTAATGTCATTAAGATATTAAGATCCCCAATTATTTCAAAAATAAAATATTTGTAAACCACTATTAAAGCAAAAATAGATAAATAAAGTTAATAACAAAATATCTACAGGGTTTTCCAATTAGAGGTGTTATTTTGGTATTCAAAGAAAAATTGCATTTTTTGAGATAAAAGATCGAATGTTTATTTCATAATAAAGAGGAAGGTATGCCGTTAATAATGAAAAACAACATCAGCTAAACGGCCACCAGGACCACGCCTACAGGACCGTATCTTTTTCATGAAATTTTCCATAACCAAATCGCAAAGTGGCTGCCCTATATTCTCGATAGCCTCACAAATTCTATCTTTGAGGTCTTAAATCGACCTTATCTTTCGCGTGGCCTCAAAGGAAGAAGTAGCAAGGTGTTAAATCACAAGATCTCGGTGGCCAATTGTGATCACCTCTTCGAGAGGTAACACGGTCCGGAAACTTTTCCCTTAAAAGAGAAATGCTTTCGTTGCTTGTGTGTCACGTAGTGCCGTCTTGTTGAAAGTAAACGTTGTCCAGATCAATATCATCCAACTCCGACCATAAGATACCGTGTAATGACGTTTGTGGAATGCCCAATTCCAAAGATCGACGAGGAATATACAAAACCTGGGTTTTCTTCAACACTTTGGGCTACAGCAGCAATATTCTCAGTTGTTCTTGAGAGACGTGCACGGGTTTTATTCCTCACATCACTAACTTGTCCCAACAGCTCGAATTTTTCCAGCAATTTCTGTATTGTGGTCCGACTAGGTTCTTCACTACGACCCAAAAATGCTTTAGTCTTGCGAACTGTGATTGCAAGATTTTCACCATTTTTGTAGTGAATTTTAATAATGTCAGTGTGCTGTTGAAACGTGCATCGTTTCATTTTTAGTAATGACGTAGTTTCTTCTCGTCAAAAGTCAAAGAATAAAAGCTTCAAAATTAACAGCTACCGAAATACCGGGTGATTCAAAATAACACCTCTTGTTGGAAAACCCTTTAGAATTCAGTCCCATACATTTATGAAGACTTGGCTCTTGAAAGAATGATTTATTCTTCTTTATATTTCAAAAAAATCCTAATAGTATTTAGTATTTAGCATTTCTATATTTTTTTTATTACTCTCCAGCAAATTATCCCAGCCATTAGTGCTGTATGTGCTGCGCAACCATCGCTTTGTTCGCTTAATGTTTTAATTTCTTTGGCTCGTTTTCATTGTAAACTGCACTGCATCTTGGCGTTTTTACATTTAATTTTACTAAATATTCATACTTTTGACACCGGCATGCGCAAGCATGCTATGTGAATTTGCTTGCTTTGTTGAAAAAAATATGTTTTTTTTTTTGCTGCTTCTTTATTTCCTCTATTTGTGGCAGCAGCAATTACCGCATTTTTTGTAAATCACGTTTTCAAGTGCAACAAAAACTACAAAGAAAAATAATGTTTTTTTTACGGACGTGCACCTGCCAAAATAAAATCATTAAAAAGAGCGCATGAAGAAGTTAATGTTGCATAAAAATAATAATACATACACCTTCTACTTACTTACATACATACACAGTACTTGGGTGGAAACGTGCCACTGTGCAGATGTATAGAAGTGTGTTTGGCTGAAGGCATGCGTGTTTGTATAGGTGTTACTGTGTGTGTGTTTGAGTATCATGCATTTAAGAGCGTTTTTTAATTTCATAAAAGAAAAATTCATTGAAATTCTGTTTTCAATTTAATGAACTTTAAATGCACCAGCTACACAAAAAAAAAAAAAAACAAACAAACATACAACACACAAATTAAACTACAAACAACTATTAATTTTCATACATATTTAATGCGTTTTTAACAAAATGTATTTTATGTATTTTTTTTGTTTGCATTTTTATTAATTTAATAGCAAACATTAAAAGAGTTGAATTGGCAATAAGGGGGAAATACTTAATTTATTTATTAACTAATGGAGTTCATTTGAAATTGGTAGTGAGGTAGTAAGGCTTAAATAGTAACAAAATTTAAAATTTTTTTAATTTGAAGCTAATGGTGGAAGAAATTGACATAAAAAGCATCATGTTAAATAGAATTAAAAGATTTTATTAGCTTTGCTAAATGTGTAGTCCCAACCACTCATATTTACATATTTCATATTTAGAGAATTATCTTAACTGAGTGAGATTTTCTGTGAACAATAGAATTTTTAACAACAATTTTGTCATCTTAACAGGTCTTTAATAATCTCAACGCATACAATTCTATTATAGTTTATAGTATCAGGAAGTCCTGAAAAATACTGTTACGAATTTGCAATAGCGATTTGAATTTAATAGTATGTAACGTCAGCCTGCAGCATTCATCATGTTTATAAACACGTCCATCAGTAGAAGCTTCTACTTATCAACAATGTTGATAGCATGCGGTTATTAGCATTGTTTATAAGTATGGCAACACTAAATGTTTAAGCTGCTAACATTGACATCGAAAGCTCTAGAGCATTGTAGAAGATTCACGATAGATGGCGTGTATTTAAATAGTGGCAGAGGTTGCAGTAGTAAGTGAGTTTATCATAGGCGCTGTTAGAGTTAACATCAACTGTCTTGTACATATTATAACAAAAAATATGTGAAAATTAAAATTTTTTTTTTAAGTTGTCTCACATTTTGGTTCATAACTTTGGTTTTACTGTACCGATTTTGCTAGCTTTCAATATCAAACTGCTTACGACAATAATAAAAATATGTTTGGAAAATTGACTAAGTTTGTTTGTGTATGTTGGACGTGAGCGTGTTTTACTCAGACACACAGATGGACAGACAAACGGACAGACGGACATGGCTCAATCTTAGAATTTTATAAGGATCAATAATATATATACTTTGTAGGGTCTCATATGAATACTTCTCAATGTTATACACGGAAGGACAAACATATTTATATATTTTTGAGGGCAGATCGAAGAAAATTTCTATAGAAAACTGTCTTTGCAAAACTGTTTTTGCGCACTCCTGAAAAATTTTAAAATTACACTTAAGTTGTTTTTTCAAAAGTCCACAGATTTGAATTACTTAATGGGTTTAGCTGTTGGAAAAGAAATAAAGATTGTAAACCGAATTAAAGAAGTGCCTGATTGAACTCAAGAGTCAAACTTTTATGGGTGACTCTTAAGATAATCCTGTTAAAATTATCTAGTTTTTTGTTTTAACTAAAAATTTTTATTTCTATTTTCTCAACATTAATTTAGATTTTTTTATTTCAATTTCAAAATTAATGGACCAACAGTAATTTTATTGCAAAATTGTTTTTCCCACTATTATAATCGTTATAACAGATCATATTAATTATTCACTAGTTTACCAATTTTAACTGAACCATTTTATTATTTTTTAAATAATTTTTTAATACTTTTATTGTGTTTGTGTTTTTTTTTTTTTTGTAATAAAAAATGAAAAAAGTTAACAAATAATATAACTAATTGCAATTTGTTATTAATTCAAATATAAAGTTTTTTTTATACCCTACTTCAGCATAGTGGGAAGTGTATTAATTATGTATTTGTGTTCTAAAGTTTGTAACATTCAAAATTATAATGAACCAATAGTAACCTCTTAATTGGCCCATTGCAGCACCATTGTAATAACCCGGCTGTTTTAATGGTTGCAATTATCAACTTTACACTATTTAAATCGCTCGAATAATGATCGTTCTAAAAATTCGAACAATTTTTTACAAATAATTATTTGAAGAATTTAAAAATCACCATTTTCTAAAAACTAATAATTCCAATCATTTTATGTATTGGGTGTATCACTTAAAAGTGCTGGATTTACAATAGATTCTAGAAGATTTCAACCCATTTTGTAAAAAAATTCGAAAAAGTACCTTTTGTTCTGCGGCTCCTCATTTACCTTTGTCACAAATTTAAAAATATCACTTTTCTTATACACATGTACCCAAGTATATTATGAATTTTACAGCATTATTGACCCAAATTCGATTCTTTATTGAACCCAAAAACCATTTTCCGTGAATCTACTCTTATTTCAATCTAAAGCCCTACTAGATGTAAAGTATTTTATGTTCGATCTTACCACGTCAATATTTTCTTAATTGTTATTATACGTTTATTTCATATCATTATTACTTATTGTTATTTTTGTTGGTTTTTATGAATAAATAATCGAATATTATTTTGTTTTTTTTTAATATTATTTTTATAGTAATCTACATAAATTTGTGCACTTGCATTTATACAAAATGAAACATGCAATCATTAAAGCCACATATTTATAAGCTTATGTTTGAATTAAAATTTAAACAAGTATATATAGGTATATAGATAAAGATTATTATAGGGATTCAAATCATGTAAAATATTTGCAGAACAAAATAACTGATTTAATTGAACACGATTTCATTTATAATTGTTTTTAATGAAAAGATAATAAACAAATAATCTTAAAATGTATCTCGAATAAAATATAGATTTTATTTTTCTGGAATGCCATTACTAACTTATGAAAGCACCGCAGATTTATACATGTATGTATATATTGTAATCATTACTTTTATCTCAATCATTCGTCTATACATCCACACTTAGATAGCAGTGCATGTGAGTGGGTGTTTAAAGGATATAATTAGCTTTTATGCAGAGACTTCCGCCTCTTATAACTAACACCAGTTTCACCTAAATGTAATGATATTGACTGGTTTATTTAACATGGTTAAGCTAATTGGCACTCTCTGCACTACAATTCCCTAGTTATTTCACTAGAACGGTGTAGATCGGAAGTAAAAATCAATATATATAATTTCCTATTATGCATGCCTTCTTCTTTCCCGAGCTAACCTAAGACTTAGACGTTTTAAATTCGAGATATATCGTGAGCATTATCAATTGGCCACCACCTGCAGTATTTTCAAAACAGGTGTAATATACATATTACTTTACAAAATACCAGTAGATGTAAATGTAACTAGTGTGTTTTATAAATAGTTATCATTGTAGATAGTGCAAAGTTATGAATTACTTCATTCAAAATTGCAGGGATGTAATAAGCATTTTTTAGTATTATTTAACATAGAGTTTCCAATTCGGTTTTAACCGAAACCGAAACCGCGGTTTTTCAAGGCCTAAAACCGAAACTGACAATTATTCTTCGGTTTTCGCTTTTAATCTATTTGCAGTAGAAAAATTCAAAATTTTAAAATGAGAAACAAACTTTTTCATCCAATTATTCATCCAATATCTCTAAACACAGATCGGAAAAAAATATCTTAAGATTTGTTTAAATTTTTTAAATTGTATTACAATAATTGCTTCAGATGATGTAGGAGGCAACCTTTCGCAGGCTAAATAATACAACATTTTTGTAACAAAGTCTTAGTTATTTTCAAATATCCGATAAAAGTATGGAGAACTACCTGACCGGTGCGCTTCGCCACCTCAATTGGAATATAGAAATAGTACTATTAAGTATCCCTTTGTAAATTAATACTAATTCAGGAAAACATGTCTCTAGTTTAATGTTTTTTGATTCATTGTTATGTGGATTGTAGATCATTCTAGACGTATTATTATAATAAAAAGAGTACCATAAAGACCCACATTTTGTATTCCTACTCAGCAACATGAATGTTTAATTTCATATTTCTGTGTCCATTTTTATAGAAAATACAAAAGAAATTTAGAATCATTTGTGCCTATTTTTAAGGTTTATTATTATAAAATATTCAAAAAAGTACCTTTCCAATAAAGAAATAGTAACATTAATAATGAATTCGCGTTTCTAGGTTCATCGTTATAAAATATTCAAAAAGTGCTACTAGTTCGAAAAAGTACCTGCAATTCTCTTTTTTATATTCTAACACAGTCAGGATCATGTGTATTTAGTATCCTGCTTATAGGTTCATTATTATAGAAATTTCAATAATAGTTTCTGTTACCTCAATATCATTATGTCCTCTATCCTTGATTCTTTCTTTACTCAGAAGCATATCAGCCAATTATTATGTATATACAATAAGTTAAATAATTTATTATAATAAAAAGTACCATTATAAGAAAAAGTAAAAATTTTCCACATTTAAACCACTGTCTAGTTTGAAATATTAATGTAATTTCCTGATTCTAGGTTTAATATTATAGAAAATTCATTTTGAAGAACGAAAAAGTACTCCTTAGTTTGGTTTAGTTCTCCATTTTTGGTATCAAAATACAATTGAGCACCCTTTACTGAGAAGCATGTTAACCAACTTTAACTAATTTAATATATTTAAAAGGTTCCATCAAAAGAAAAAGTACCAATTTCTCTTTATCCTCGTAAATACTCGTCAAATTTGAACTTTAAATTTGTTTAGCAGTTCCTATATTATCAACTGAATTAATAGTTAATAAATGATCACAAAACCGAACCAAAACCGATCGGTTTTCAACTTTTTAATATTATTATATGGGAGTTATGATCAATTATGGATTGATCCGCAAAACATTTTAAAATATGATTTCTTTCTAAACTTATTTGTGGAGGAGTTAGCTTGGATAATGACAAGAAAGTGCTATTTCGAGAAGGCATTTGTATGGGGGATAAATGAAATAATGGACCGATTTCAATTAGTTGTAATAGGCTTCGTCCTTCAGAAGGAAATTTTTTTGGCGTTGAAACGTCAGCACAAACACAATATCTCTTCCCATTATAGTGGTGTAGAGTATACAAATTGGGATAACGCTGTTTAGTTAGCGGGTAAACAGTATTTAAAAAGACATACATATGGTTGATATATAATTAAAAAAAATATATATTAAGTTAAATTTAGTTTTACGACCAGAGTTGCAAAATTCGAAATGGTCAATTTATCCGTCTTATAAAAATATTACTTTAATATTACAGCTGCAGTTGTTTTATATAAAAGTTTAAGAACCGGAAACGTTCCCTTTGCGTCATATGATTATAACAATCTAAGTTGTTTTTTGTTTAAGCTTTTTTACTTATTAAATAAAAAATTAATATAATTTTTCCATTAGCTTTACAAAAAATTCTTCTGGCATCTCCGTTATTAGCTGTTCATTTTTATGATAATTCGTCGTACATGCAATGGAATGCAATGCGTTCAATAACATTAAAATTTAATGCATTTTTATAATGCAATGTTATTATTATTATTATTTTTATTATTAAGAGTATTGTTTTAAAGTAACTATAAAAATAAGTGGCTGTTGCTAAAAACACTTTACACCACCAACCTACACTAGGGCCAATGTTAATTATTTAAACTATGATTATAAAATATTAAAATTTGGAAAACGTATAGAATAAAAGTACTAAACCAGCAGCCCTTGGGACTAGTTTAATATTGGCTAACCTACTCGTTACCTGCTAACCTACTTACCAGCTTTTAACTGACGAATTTAACATGTTTGAATTGCAAGACATAATAATTTACTAGTGATATTAATGGTGATAGATTATAATTGATATTAAAGTTATTTGTCACTATTTCTGTATTTCAATTTCTACTCAATTTTTTCTTCTTTGAAACCTCATTTTTATCTACAAAGAAATGAGTTTAGTTTTGTAAATGGTGTAACATTAATACAAAACTATCAAACAAATGTATGACGTTGTACATAGTACGTATATGAACATGAAGTTTAATAGAAATTCTGAGAGCTGGTAATGCATTTATATGTATTATTAAACATATTTCTCATACGTACTTATAAAATTTTACATAACTTTATGCAATATGTCTGATTGTTTAGAAATGTTATGCATTCTAATATACCTGTCATTGTTAGAAACAGTTTGACATGTATTATTTTAATAAATAATAACTGTATGAACTGAAAATAAGTTTTGAATAAATATATACAGAAATAATTAAAGTAATAATCAAGTACTCGTATAAATATTAATAATCGAAAATTTGTTATACCAAACTACATAGTGGGATTATTCAATCAAAATAAGCTACCAAATAAGCTAAGCTGCCGTTACCACTAAAATACCATTTCAGCTCAACTACCGTAACCGTAATACTTGCTTTTATCGTTACCTCTAAATACCGTTACCAATTGTCTATTAACAATTTAAAATTATTGGTTATAAAACATAAAAATGCGGGATTTACAATAGATGGCGCATCTTTTGAATGCGAGTTTTTGCTATAATAACTTATATGACATTTTGAAGGGGTTTTTAACATTACAGTGTAAACAACAAAGTTTTTTATTTGCTTCCCTCGATTTCAACGTGCGAGATATGTGCGTTTACGAAGTGGTTATTTTGACTTGGAAGAGAAAGATCGCCAAAGCCAGCCAAAAAAGTTTGAAGACCTAGAATTGGAGGCATTACTCCATGAAGATTGTTGTCAAACTCAACAAGAGATTGCAAAATCATTGGGAGCTGGCTACTCAAGCAGCAATTTCAAAACGTTTACGAGCATCACAATTTATCCAAAAGCAAGGAAATTGGGTTCAATACGAATTGAAGCCGTGGGGCAGAATCAAACTTTATTGGAAACTAGCTTGACCCGGTGCGCTTCGCTACCCCTGTCGTAGTCTATGTTGGAAATTTCAATAAAATCGTTTCGGCCGTTTAGTATATTAAGAACTAAAGGTTTTAATTGCAAATATCTTTTAAACTGCCTTACCAATTTTTACACTATTAGTCTCAGTAATCCTAAAAATCCTTTTACTATGAACTACCATATGTACTCAATACAGTTTTGTTATGGATTTCTCACTGTTATAAAGTTCAGAATACGGGTATAAATATGAAATATCGTTTGTGCCAAATTTATTTTAATTCAATGCATTAGTTTTTTCTTTGATATATTTTAATATATATATATTAACGAAAAAAAATAGTTTTTATTGTTGAATTTTGTATTTTTTTACGTTTAACTAAAATCCCGAAGTCCCGAAAAATCTCGAAATCACGAAAAATCCCGGGATGCCGAAAAATCCCGGGGTCCCGAAAAATCCCGGGATTTACATTTCTAAAATCCCGAATCCCGGGATTTGTAAAACCCAGTCCCGTTTGGCATCCCTAGCTATGACGATGTTTTCATCAGCACTGATTAGTCAGCACTGACGATGTTTACATCAGTGCTGATTAATCAGCTATGACGATGTTTTCATCAGCACTGATTAGTCAGCACTGACGATATTTACATCAGCACTGATTAATCAGCTATGACGATGTTTTCATCAGCACTGATTAGTCAGCACTGACGATGTTTTCATCAGCACTGATTAGTCAGCACTGACGATGTTTTCATCAGCACTGATTAGTCAGCACTGACGTTGTTTTCATCAGCACTGACGATGTTTTCATCAGCAATGACGATGTTTTCATCAGCACTGACGATGTTTTCATCAGTACTGACGATGTTTTCATCAGCACTGACGATATTTACATCAGCACTGATTAGTCAGCACTGACGATGTTTTCATCAGCACTGACGATGTTTCCATCAGCACTGACGATGTTTACATCAGTGCTGATTAATCAGCTATGACGATGTTTTCATCAGCACTGATTAGTCAGCACTGACGATATTTACATCAGCACTGATTAATCAGCTATGACGATGTTTTCATCAGCACTGATTAGTCAGCACTGACGATGTTTTCATCAGCACTGATTAGTCAGCACTGACGATGTTTTCATCAGCACTGATTAGTCAGCACTGACGTTGTTTTCATCAGCACTGACGATGTTTTCATCAGCAATGACGATGTTTTCATCAGCACTGACGATGTTTTCATCAGTACTGACGATGTTTTCATCAGCACTGACGATATTTACATCAGCACTGATTAGTCAGCACTGACGATGTTTTCATCAGCACTGACGATGTTTCCATCAGCACTGACGATGTTTACATCAGTGCTGATTAATCAGCTATGACGATGTTTTCATCAGCACTGATTAGTCAGCACTGACGATATTTACATCAGCACTGATTAATCAGCTATGACGATGTTTTCATCAGCACTGATTAGTCAGCACTGACGATGTTTTCATCAGCACTGATTAGTCAGCACTGACGATGTTTTCATCAGCACTGATTAGTCAGCACTGACGTTGTTTTCATCAGCACTGACGATGTTTTCATCAGCAATGACGATGTTTTCATCAGCACTGACGATGTTTTCATCAGTACTGACGATGTTTTCATCATCACTGACGATATTTACATCAGCACTGATTAGTCAGCACTGACGATGTTTTCATCAGCACTGATTAGTCAGCACTGACGATGTTTTCATCAGCACTGACGATGTTTTCATCAGCACTGATTAGTCAGCACTGACGATGTTTTCATCAGCACTGACGTTGTTTTCATCAGCACTGACGATGTTTTCATCAGCAATGACGATGTTTTCATCAGCACTGACGATGTTTTCATCAGTACTGACGATGTTTTCATCAGCACTGACGATATTTACATCAGCACTGATTAGTCAGCACTGACGATGTTTTCATCAGCACTGACGATGTTTCCATCAGCACTGACGATGTTTTCATCAGCACTGACGATGTTTCCATCAGCACTGACGATGTTTTCATCAGCACTGACGATGTTTTCATCAGCACTGACAATGTTTTCATCAGCACTGATTAATCAGCTATGACGATGTTTTCATCAGCACTGATTAGTCAGCACTGACGTTGTTTTCATCAGCACTGACGATGTTTAAATCATCACTGACGATGTTTTCATCAGTACTGACGATGTTTTCATCAGTACTGACGATGTTTAAATCAGCACTGACGATGTTTTCATCAACACTGACGATGTTTTCATCAGCACTGACGATGTTTTCATCACCACTGACGATGTTTTCATCAGCACTGACGATATTTACATCAGCACTGATTAATCAGCACTGAAGATGTTTTCATCAGTACTGACGATGTTTTCATCAGCACTGACGATGTTTTCATCAGCACTGACGATGTTTTCATCAGCACTGACGATGTTTTCATCAGCACTGACGATGTTTTCATCAGCACTGACGATATTTACATCAGCACTGATTAATCAGCACTGACGATGTTTTCATCAGCACTGACGATGTTTTCATCAGCACTGACGATATTTACATCAGCACTGATTAATCAGCACTGACGATGTTTTCATCAGCACTGACGATGTTTCCATCAGCACTGACGATGTTTTCATCAGCACTGACGATGTTTCCATCAGCACTGACGATGTTTTCATCAGCACTGACGATGTTTTCATCAGCACTGACAATGTTTTCATCAGCACTGATTAATCAGCTATGACGATGTTTTCATCAGCACTGATTAGTCAGACCTGACGATATTTACATCATCACTGATTAATCAGCTATGACGATGTTTTCATCAGCACTGACGATATTTACATCAGTGCTGATTAATCAGCTATGACGATGTTTTCATCAGCACTGATTAGTCAGCACTGACGATATTTACATCAGTGCTGATTAATCAGCTAAGACGATGTTTTCATGGTCACTGATTAGTCAGCACTGACGATATTTACATCAGTGCTCATTAATCAGCTATGACGATGTTTTCATCAGCACTGATTAGTCACCACTGACGATATTTACATCAGCACTGATCAGTAATCATTCAGTGCAGCATCGAATAATAATTAAGTGCATTATTACATACTCAATCATGCAAGTTATTGTGACAATCATATATATGATTTTTTTAACCGTATATATTATTGCGGCACTCTACTTGTACCATCAATCTGTTAAAGATTAATTATATTATTGCTATTTTTTAAAATACTATTTTAATAGTATTTTACCAATTTTACCCGTTTTCCCCCTGTTTACCCCTTTCTGGTCCAAGTATTGAAAACATTTATAGCCTATTGACGCTTCCAAGTAAGGATCTATCTACGTTCCAAATTTCAATAAAATCGATCCAGCCGTTTAGGCGTGATGCTCAAACAAGCAAATAAACAAAGGGATAAAAAGAAAGGGATAAAAAGGGGGAAAAACGGGTAAAATTGGTACCTTTAGGTTTTAAACAATAATTACTAAACGGCTGAACCGATTTTTACATCGACAGGGGTAGCGAAGCGCACCGGGTCAAGCTAGTCGTTTATATGCTATTGGTAATTTAGTTATCTAACTAACAAAAAAATTACATCCAAAAGTTTTTAAAATTTTAATTTTGAAATGCTGTAACTCGGAAATTAAGAACTGAGATCGAAAAATTTTTAACATACATATATGTTAATAAAAATGAAACCACTAAACTTACAGTTTTGAATCTTTTTCTATTTGATTGAAATTATTGTTACAATTTACAAAAAAAAATTTTTTATTTTTCTAATCACTAATGATGAAATTTTGAACCTTTTTCGAAAACCTTTTCATTATGGTTTTTATAGAGCTCCGTTTAAAATCTACCACACTTTATTAGACTTTTTTTGTGCTATTCAATTCTTTTTTAACAAGAGCCCAATATCTCTCCACTAGCCTTAGGTCCAGGCAGTTTAGAGGAATTGCTCTCTTGGTACAAATACCACATTATTGTTCTTGTACCACTCAAGGTCTTGCTTACTATAGTGACAGGATGCCAAGTCAGGCCAAAAATAAGTGGACACATTATGAAGTCTTATAAATGGAAGCACCCTTTTTTGTAAACATTCCTTGATGTAAATTTCGGTATTTATAGAGCCCTTTGTATCAAATGTTTGGCTTTTTTGTCGCAACTGCATATTGCTTGCCATACCAAGAACTTTTTGGGAAATTTTGTCTGCTATTGGGTTCTAAACTTTTCTTCAACATTCCCTCGAGCATCTGCTACATAAAAAATTTACGCAGAAGCTGCGAAAAATTTTCCATACATACATTTTGTCGTCCATTATGCAGCAGGTATATTTCTTATATATAAAATTTTACTTCAATTTCCGTGCTCTGTCTTTGGCCTCTAAATTTTTAGCAGCGTTCCTGTCAGAAACTTTTTGAGCCTTGTATGTTTTTAAACCTGCATTAGCTTTAACTTTTCGTACCAAATAGTCCGAGCACTGAGCTAACCGGGCTGCTTTCTTACCGGATGTGTTGGGAGCTCTTTTGAAAATGCTTTCTATTTTTTTGGCACTAGAAACATAATGTGAACCATTCCTTCTACCTGAACCAGGTTTTCTATGAACGGGCACGTTCTCCCGGTACTGTTTAATATCAGTGGAAACAGTTTGATAGCAGACCTTTGATTATTTGGCCAACTTTTTGTAGTACCAAGTTGGGTTTTGTTGAAAATATTTAATAATTTTAGTACGCACTTTTTTCTGGTCACTCATTTTAATCAGCTTAACAACAAATGAAAATAATTGACATTAAACATAATAACTGACATGTTTTACAAAGGTAACTTGATCAAAAAAAAAGTTAAAAGTTTTAATGAAAAACGTGTGTTAAGAATTTTACGCTCTCAGTCCTTATAAGAGATAAATAACACACGTAAGCATGTTCTTTTAAGACCTAGCCGAGGGCTTTCCAAAAATATAAAAATCTTTGAAATCTGATGGGAAACAAAAAATTTCACGTGCTTACAAATTTGACATGTCGAAGGTACCCTAATGTGGGCCCCCATAGCACCGTCCCTGGAGCAGTTGTAGGTCAATAACTTAAACTTGAATACTCCTTGTCTACACCCACGTCAAATTTTATAACGATCGCACCAGCCGTTTAGAAATGCCAGATTTTTATCCAAGACAATTTTGATTATGCCCCACTGTGCATCGTGACAACGGTCGACGCAATATCTGTTAAAAAGTATTTAGAATATAGTGGTTGGGAAGTTTTACCTCAGCCACCAGTCCAGACAATCCGACTGTTATTTGTTTCGATAGATGTAGAACGCTCTGTCTGGAATACGCTTCACTTGGCCTCAAAAAATGAACAGTTCTTTTGACTCGGGAAAGATGGGAAAGGGTGATAGCTAACAATGGAGTATATTTTAAATAAATTTATATTGTACAAATGTTTAAAAATAAAAGCTAAAAATTTGAAAAAATCCCACATTTTCAAGTCATACACCCAATATATGTCGCAAATTTTATCGAAATATCTTAAAAATTGAGACTTGTATTTTGTCAAACTTCAGCACAAACGAATATAAAATAATCTTAATCTTCATCTAGTTATTTATAATCCCTGTTTTGTACTGCATTATTACTTTAACAGCCCAATTATGAAAAAAAATTCCAAGGGAGTTTTTTCCCTTTTCTTATTTTGATACACTTCACCTTCGTGAGAAGGGTATATATATAAGTTTGTCATTCCGTTTGTAATTTCCACAATATAATTTTCCGACCCTATAAAGTATATATATTCTGGATCCTTATAGAGAGCGGAGTCGATTAAGCCATGTCCTTCTGTCTGTCTGTTGAAATAAATTTTCTGAAGACCTCAAATAACCTACAAACTTGATTCATACATCAATATAACGGGAATTCCTCCGGCTCGGTTGCCCATAAATGGCTGAGATATAAGGAAAAAACCGGGCTAACCTCGATTTTTGGCCTATTTTTGATCTATATCTGGATTAAGTCATTAATATAGACAATATGGATATCTAATGATAAATATTTCAAAGTCCATTGCAACGATCTTTATAAGCTTATAGTAATTTGAACCTACAATGGGTCAAAATCGCGAAAAATATTTTTTAACCCGAATTTTCTTTTACCAAAAAAAATTTTTTTGTCATAAATTTAAAAAAAAAAAATTTTTGAAAAAAATTTAAAAAAAAAATTTGAAAACAATTTTGAAAAATTTTTTTTTTTTTAAAATTTGAAATAAAAAATTTTTAAAAATTTTGAAAAACAAAAAATTATTTTTTTTTACCTAAAAATATTTAAAATATTTATTTTAAAGTATAATTTGGTAAATGAGATTCGGCTCAGCCGAATCTTACTTGTCAACATTGAATTTGAATAGGAAAAATGGGAAAAGGGAAAAAACTCCCTGGAAATTTTTGTTCATAATTGGACTGTAAATTTGTATTCGTCTCCACTATACAGTATTCTTTATGTATTAAATATGAACGCAAATACTTATTTTCAATGGAACCTTTATGATACTTTTAATTAAATTTTTAACTTGCCCATAAAACACTACTTTCAATGAAATAAAATACAAATCAAATGCAACTATAAAACGTATAATGAGTACTGGCAAACGTTCTTAAACAAGTCGCGGAGACATATTTTACTGGGACAATTTTAAGTAAAATAAAATGTATTGCCCAAGTTAATGACATATTTCTTCTTTAACAATTTTAGAGTAAAAAAGTTACTAAATTAATTCCAATTTAAGATTATTATTTTCTTGATTTATTTATACCCCCTTCAAACTTATGCTAGCACAAGTGTGAACTCATATAAATCTCAAATATTATGTTGCATTTAGCGATATTGTCCTTTTATCTATATTTTTTTATCTAGTCCTTCTTAATATTTAGTCAATGATAAGTGTTTCATTCTTTAATTCTCCGCATACGCCAAATATTTTGCTTTTCCAAAAGGATACAAAATGAACTTTGGAAAAAAAAACTCACTCTAGACTAAACAACAAAGTATATTATAGGATTTGTATTTTTTTCAATACAATATTGTTATATATTAACAAAGGACCTTGTTGACTATCCGTACACACATATTAAATGTGGTCAAATCTTCGAGAACAAATAATGATAAAAATAATAATAATGAAAAATAAATAGAGAAAGAAAGACATACAGAAGGGACGGACGGATAGAATGAAATAAGTCAACTATAATTGTAAAAGAAACTTTAACAAACAATATCTTCAATAGCCAAGAGCTGCTGCAGCAAAATGTCCAATTGTTTAACTGTATAAAGGAAACTGTTTATTTGAAATTTTTGTTGGCACGTACAAAGGACAATGGGTAACGTCCATATATGTATGTTTGCCGACAATATCCTTTACTCCTTTTTTTTTCCTTCTCTCTAGATTATTGTTCTCTATGTTTGGTTAAGTTTATTATTATTGTTGTTGGTAGGTTGTTTTTTTTTTTTGTTACATAAGGCCATAATTCATAAAGACTAAACTTCTAAATACAAACGAACTATACACATACATCTTAGGAGACTTTTCTAGGACTATAGTGAATGTATGAGTGTCTTTTTTTTTGCTTGTGTAGTCAGATAAACTTGTGTATTATTCTTTACCATCCATTACATTGTATTGTGTTGTATTGTTGTGCATACCATTGGGTTAATTGATTATATTGAATTCCATAAAGCAAAGGACGAATATCTTCTAAACATAAACGCACTCATACACTCCCCATATTTATCTACTTTAAAATACACCGTGGTAGTCATTGCAAAATATCAAATATCGCCTTACAAAGTAATAATTAAAAAATGTTCTACGCCGATTATCTTGTTTGCTAAGTTACTGGCCAAATTAAGTATTTTTTGACTTTAGAATTGCATTTTTAAATTTTTAAGGAAAATATTTCGAAAACTTATTTGAAACTAGCTTGACCCGGTGCGCTTCGCTACCCCTGTCGTAGTCTATGTTGGAAATTTCAATAAAATCGTTTCGGCCGTTTAGTATATTAAGAACTAAAGGTTTTAATTGCAAATAACTTTTAAACTGCCTTACCAATTTTTACACTATTAGTCTCATAGTAATCCTAAAAATCCTTTTACTATGAACTACCATATGTACTCAATACACTTTTGTTATGGATTTCTCACTGTTATAAAGTTCAGAATACGGGTATAAATATGAAATATCGTTTGTGCCAAATTTATTTTAATTCAATGCATTAGTTTTTTCTTTGATATATTTTAATATATATATATATATTAACGAAAAAAAAAATAGTTTTTATTGTTGAATTTTGTATTTTTTTACGTTTAACTAAAATCCCGGGATCCCGGGATTTACATTTCTAAAATCCCGAATCCCGGGATTTGTAAAACCCAGTCCCGTTTGGCATCCCTAGCTATGACGATGTTTTCATCAGCACTGATTAGTCAGCACTGACGATGTTTTCATCAGTGCTGATTAATCAGCTATGACGATGTTTTCATCAGCGTTGACGATGTTTTCATCAGCACTGATTAGTCAGCACTGACGATATTTACATCAGTGCTGATTAATCAGCTATGACGATGTTTTCATCAGCGTTGACGATGTTTTCATCAGCACTGATTAGTCAGCATTGACGATGTTTTCATCAGCACTGACGATGTTTTCATCAGCACTGACGATGTTTTCATCAGCACTGACGATATTTTCATCAGCACTGACGATGTTTTCATCAGCACTGATTAATCAGCACTGACGTTGTTTTCATCAGCACTGACGATGTTTAAATCAGCACTGACGATGTTTTCATCAGCACTGACGATGTTTTCATCAGTACTGATTAGTCAGCACTGACGATGTTTTCATCAGCACTGACGATGTTTTCATCAGTACTGATTAATCAGCACTGACGATGTTTTCATCAGTACTGATTAATCAGCACTGACGATATTTACATCAGTGCTTATTAATCAGCTATGACGATGTTTTCATCAGCACTGATAAGTCAGCACTGACGATATTTACATCAGTGCTGATTAATCAGCTATGACCATGTTTTCATCAGCACTGATAAGTCAGCACTGACGATATTTACATCAGTGCTGATTAATCAGCTATGACGATGTTTTCATCAGCGTTGACGATGTTTTCATCAGCACTGATAAGTCAGCACTGACGATATTTACTCAGCACTGATTAATCAGCTATGACGATGTTTTTATCAGCACTGATTAGTCAGCACTGACGATGTTTTCATCAGCACTGACGATGTTTTCATCAGCACTAACAATGTTTTCATCAGCACTGACAATGTTTTCATCAGCACTGATTAGTCAGCACTGACGATATTTACATCAGTGCTGATTAATCAGCTATGACGATGTTTTCATCAGCACTGATTAGTCAGCACTGACGATATTTACATCAGTGCTGATTAATCAGCTATGACGATGTTTTCATCAGCACTGACGATGTTTTCATCAGCACTGATTAGTCAGCACTGACGATATTTACATCAGCACTGATTAATCAGCTATGACGATGTTTTCATCAGCACTGACGATGTTTTCATCAGCACTGACGATGTTTTCATCAGCACTGACAATGTTTTCATCAGCACTGACAATGTTTTCATCAGCACTGATTAGTCAGCACTGACGTTGTTTTCATCAGCACTGACGATGTTTAAATCAGCACTGACGATGTTTTCATCAGCACTGACGATGTTTTCATCAGCACTGACGATGTTTTCATCAGCACTGACGATGTTTTCATCAGCACTGACGATATTTAGATCAGCACTGATTAATCAGCTATGACGATGTTTTCATCAGCACTGACGTTGTTTTCATCAGCACTGACGATGTTTTCATCAGCATTGACGATGTTTTCATCAGCTCTGACGATGTTTTCATCAGTACTGACGATGTTTTCATCAGCACTGACGATATTTAGATCAGCACTGATTAATCAGCTATGACGATGTTTAAATCAGCACTGACGATGTTTTCATCAGCACTGACGATGTTTTCATCAGCATTGACGATGTTTTCATCAGCACTGACGATGTTTTCATCAGTACTGACGATGTTTTCATCAGCACTGACGATGTTTTCATCAGCACTGATTAGTCAGCACTGACGATGTTTTCATCAGCACTGACGATATTTACATCAGTGCTGATTAATCAGCTATGACGTTGTTTTCATCAGTCCTGGTTAGTCAGCTCTGAGGATATTTACATCAGTGCTGATTAATCAGCTATGACGATGTTTTCATCAGCACTGATTAGTCAGCACTGACGATATTTACATCAGTGCTGATTAATCAGCTAAGACGATGTTTTCATCAGCACTGATTAGTCAGCACTGACGATGTTTTCATCAGCACTGATTAGTCAGCACTGATCAGTAATCATTCAGTGCAGCATCGAATAATAATTAAGTGTATTATTACATACTCAATCATGCAAGTTATTGTGACAATCATATATATGATTGTTTTAACCATATATATTATTGCGGCACTCTACTTGTACCATCACTCTGTTAAAGATTAATTATATTATTGCTATTTTTTAAAATACTATTTTAATAGTATTTTACCAATTTTACTTGTTTTCCCCCTGTTTACCCCCTGTTTACCCCTTTCTGTTCCAAGTATTGAAAAAAGTTATAACCTATTGACGCTTCCAAGTAAGGATCTATCTACGTTCCAAATTTCAATAAAATCGGTTCAGCCGTTTAGACGTGATGCTCAAACAAACAAACAAATAAACAAACAAACTTACAAAGACATTTATATATTTATATGGATTACTGTATTTATTATTAAGTTGTCAAAATGTACCAGTAGTTAAGCAAGTAGTCAGTGTATTCCTTATAGACAGTAATTGGTATTAATGTCTGTTCACTTGGCTGACTCCAATTTATATATTTTGATAAATTTGATACCTATGTACTCGTTGTAGTGCAGAGAGAAGTCAATTGGTTACTTTATCCCAGGTAATCTAGCGTGAAGTCCATTGTCACTTACGTGTCTCTGAGTTATTTATAGCGTAACCATTTTAAACGTTATTTGTTCTGCATTTTTTGTGAGTGATATGTACGTACAAACTGGTATTATACAAATTGTGTTGATATAATTCTCATACAGTTTATTTTCTTTTTGTTTAAGTATACTAACAAAGTCATTGCGGCATTGCGGTTTCCAATGTTTCGGTGTACTTCTTAGCAACGCCGGGATCCTTCAGTTTATTTATGTCGAATTTGACCCTTGACTATGTTTTGTTCCACCTTATAGCAACGACTTTCATTCGGAGTGTGGCAATTACTAAGTGGTGATCATAGGGAATATCGGCCCCTCTCTTATTACGTACGTCTGAAAGAGACCCACGCCATTTTCGGCTGATGGTGATGTGGTCAATTTCGTTTTCGGTCACATGATCAGATGAAATCCAAGTAACCTTGTGAATTCTCTTGTGAGGAAATAGTGTGCCACCAATAACGTGAGAATTTGTCGTACACATTTCGGTAAATAGATCGCCATTCTCCCTAAGCCATGTCTGCTCATCGTACTCTCCATACTGTAGTTTTCAGCACCAACTTTCGCATTGAAATTAGTATATCCCCTCGATTAACAGCAGCTTAAACCCCTTCAAGTTGCCTATAAAATGCATCATTTATTGATCTTTCCGATGTTTCAGTAGGAGCGTAGCACTGGATGCATGTTAGTCTTCCAGCTCTGGTGCTAAATGTGGCAGTTATTATTCGATCCGAGCATGGTTTCCAACTTAGAAGTGCTCGACGAGTTTCCTTCGAGTGTAAAAACCCTACACCACTTGCGCTAACTTCGTCAGCCCTTCTTCCAGAGTACAGCAGTACATTGTTCATGAGTTTTCCTGAATCAGGCCAACACAGCTCGCTAATGCCAAGTAGTGCTAGTTTATAATTTTTGAACTCCTTACATAGTTGTTCCAGTCGGGATGGGTGTAAAAGCTTCCTTACGTTCCATATTACTATGTGTCCGTTTTTTTCATGCCAAAGTTCGTCAACTTATCCGGTTGTATTTCACTTTCTTCATTCATTACGGTTTCATTAACCATTTAATCTTCGCATGATTCGCGGATTGGGCTAAAGCATCCTAGACTGGTGCTAGGGCTGCTAGCTAAGCCTACCAGACAGGCACGGATAACATCCGAACACATTTATATAGCAAGCCGCTTGATGTAAGAACAGACGTACCAAATCGGCAACACCCTGCAGTAGCTATTGGTTTTGGATGGCGCCAATGACTCGCTATGTCATTTCGAGTATCATTGACACTCAGAATTTAGGTGGAGATCGATGCAACTCGATATCCCTCGAAACCGCTGATTGTCCGAGACTGCATAAAGCAGCTACCCCGCATATCTGCAGGACGTACTATCCGCAATTGGGCGGATAATAATTCTATTAAAAACCCACAAAAATTAAAGCCTAAAATTATATAGAAGATTTTGCACCTTCTTCTGGTTTCATGTAACAGTTTATAATAAAGAATTAATTAATATTATTACAGAGAGACAACATATCGCTCATTTGCTGCAACAATTTCATAATTCAAAAAAAAGTCGTTTTGAGAAAAACGGCTTTGAATGTTTTATGACATTTGACTATTTCTTACATAAATTTTCAACAAATCATGAGATTTTAGAAATATAACCTGATTCGAATAGTAGATGTTAATATCCTTCTAATCTGTATTTGACCCACATTTTGTCAAATATACTAGAAAACATGAATTTTGATTTTGACGTTTCCAACAAAAAAACACTATCACGGAAAAAATTATTGACTTTTTTGAAAACTGATAAACTATATGAAAGATTATAGAACGGCGCATATTTCGTATTACTCAGTTCAAAACACACGGATTTTGATTTATGTCGTTGATGCAGCAAATGAGCGATATAGGAATAAATGCAAAACCCTTATTTTGCAATGGAATTTTGATTGTGTATGACATTTTTTAGAAGGAGAAGCATAGCTTTTCTAAAACGTCTTCTGTGAGAAGGCATAGTAGATTGAGTATCGCATCTTTTAGAATGTGTAAACAGGTCACTTTTACATAGTGAAGACCAAGAATTTTTGCCGCTGGATTAAAAGTGAATTAGCTTCCGCTTAGCATACGTACATATTAAAATAACTGGTTATGTTGCTAATCAAGTAACCAGTTAGGCTATTAAGGTAACTGTCTCTATGTAACTCGTATGTGAATCCAATGCATTCAATTGTATTCTAAAAGGGACAAGCTGGAGGTTCAGCTTCTGAAACACACATGTTAAAATAACTAATCACTTAGCTATTTATGTAACTAGTTATCACCCTAAATATGTACAATAACGTGTTCGGGACAGTCTTCTAGTGTTTACTTGATTTTTTTAGGATTTCTGTCAATTCAAAAAACATTAATGGATTAAATGAAATGAGCTTTGAACTGTTAGTCAAGTGCCATATATTTCGAAGTGCTAAGGTAATAAGCTTTGATATATAGGGTAAAAATGGGGATCATACGCCACTTTTTTATTGAGGCGATCTCAAATTAAAACCACAATACATATTCTTAAATTTGTTCTTGTTTCGGCTACTTAAGGACTGAGATCGAAAAATTTTTAACATACAGTTTTAAATATTTTTTTATTTGATTGAAATTATTGTTAGAATTTACAAAAAAAAAATATTTTTATAGTTCTAATCACTAATGATGAAATTTTGAACCTTTTTCGAAAACCCTTCCATTATGGTTTTTATAGTACTTTATGTCACTTTGTTCGTATCTCCGTATAAAATCTACCACACTTTTGGAGACCTTTTTTGTGCTCTTCAATTCTCTTTTAACAAGAGCCCAAAATCTCTCCACTGGCCTTAACTCCAAGCAGTTTAGAGGATTTGCCTCTCTTGGTACAAATAACACAATTTGGTTTTTGTACCACTCAAGTCCTTGCTTACCATAGTGACAGATGCCAAATCAAGCCCAAAATAAGTGGACACATTAAGAAGTCTTATGAATGAAAACATCCTTTTTTGTAAACATTCCTTGATGTAAATTTCGGTATTTATGGAGCCTTTTGTAACAAATGTTTGGCTTTTTGGCAGCAACTGCATATTGCTTGCTATGCCAAGAACTTTTTGGGAAATTGTGTCTGCTATTGGGTGCTAAACTTTTCTTCAACATTCCCTCGAGCATCTGCAACATAAAAAAATTTACCCAGAAGCTGCGAAAAATTTTCCATACCTACATTTCGTCATCCATTATGCAACAGGTATAATTTTTGTATACAATGTGACTTCAATTTCCGTGCTCTGTCTTTGGGCTCTAAATTTTTAGCAGAGTTCCTGCAAGCACTTTTTGAGCCTTGTTTGCTTTTAAACCTGCATTGACTTTAACTTTTCGTGCCAAATAGTCCGAATACTGACCTAACCGGGCTGCTTTCCTACCGGATGTGTTGGAAGCTCTTTTGAAAATGCTTTCTATTCATTGGCTTTAGAAACAGAGTATAATAAACTAGATATTTTACCATGTAGACATAACTTAACAAAAAATGTTTAAGCAAATTGTAACTTATTTTTTTCTATATTTTATCAACATTTTGGTATACATCACAGGGATTCCTTGTACCTGGCGAATGTGCCTCAGGGGCAGTTTTCAGGATTAATATAATTTTTTTTCGGACTTGAAATTAAATGATGGAAAAAACTATTGTTCTTTCACCAATGGATATCTTTTTTGTATCACAAAACAGCTTTTTGAAAAACAATTAATCCCGTCTGCCTCATATCATATGTAATATTCTACTTTCCCACTTTCGGGGATGGTAAATAATCGATAAACGAAAACATTACTTAATAATATAATAAAATCGATTACTCGGTTTTTAAGTTAATCGGTGTTGGCAGATGTGCCAACACCATCTGTTAAGTTCAGTGACATTTCAATTTTATTAGATCTTTACGTTTTAACCTTTTTAAAACGTTGGTTTATTTCCTTTAAAATAAACCGGATACATTTGATTGCAAATAAAACCAGTTTAAAATGTGTAACAACTGTTTATTTATTTAAAATGTACAACAACAGTCTAAAATAGTCACTATGTGTTTTTAATACACACACGTTTAAAATGCACAAACTTAAATGTACAAGACAATTGATGTTAACTCTAACAGCGCCTATGTTCAACTCACTCACGACTGCCACCTCTTCCACTATTTATACACCCGCCATCTTTCCTGAATCTTCTACGATGATCTCAACTGACAAACTAGAACATTCGAATTCTAGAGCTTTCGATGTTAATGTTAGCAACTTAAACATCTAGTGTTGCCATGCTTACAAACAAGGCTAATAACCGCATGCTACTGATAGACGTGTTTATAAACATGATGAATGTTGCCAGCAGTCGTTACATACTTTTAAATTCAAATCGCTATTGAACATTCGTAACAATGTTAACTTGACAAAACAATGTTAACTTGACAAAATTAACTTGACACTTATTGTGTTATTTAATTTTTTTGTCTGTTCCCCATTTTTAAAGGTTATAACCACTGTAAAAATATCCACTGCACATACTACATACTACGTACTACATATTTCTACTTACCTACACATAAATACACTTAAAAATCTATTGTCATTGTTATAATACAAACACTTTGGTGTTCTGGCTAGTGTCGTCCTGTGAATCTAACTTTTCTACTAAATACATACATATACATTCACACATACATGTAATAACTATGTTAGCATGCATACCAACACCAACATGCATGATTTTCCTGCAATGATTTGTATCCTCTTTTTGTTGTAGGCCATTCTTTCATTTTGTAATAGGGTCGAGAGAGCGACACACACACAGAGAGAGAGTTTATTTACTATCTGCTAAAATATACACAATAGTTTTTAGTATTTTATTTATATTTTTTGCTTTTCTGTTCTTGTAAAGATTTTTTGTTTTGAATCGGTTCTATATTATAGATACAATTTCTTTCAATGAACGAACGCACACATAAATTGCACTAGACTTGTGTGTCAAGTTATTTAAGAGTTATGGGGGCAACATGTGGCTGTTTTTGTACTTTTATAAACTATTTTCTAAACACATTCAAACATACATTCATGCATCCGTACATACATAGTCTTTGTTGTTATTATATTAACAATATTCAGTTAGGAATTTTTTTTTTCTTTCTTTTGGGGTTAAACGTTGGGAGCTGCAGTGAGTGTTAGTGCCAATGTGTGATAGCTGAAGTATATATTCTCATAATACAATAAAAACTTGTTGAAATTCTGGCCATAAAATTGGATGTCAATTAGTAAATACTCGTTTAGAAGAAAGTAATGTTTTACTTTATGTATGTATATATGTATGTGTATGTCTACATATATAAAATATATGTATGAGTCTGTATTTTTGGTAATAAATTGTTAAAAATTTATAAAATATACCCCAGAGTAAAATGGTAAATTTTAATATTAATATGTTTGCACTATGACTTCATAAATTCTAGTTTTTTCTGAGTTGACATTTTTTTTTTTTTAAATAAATCTTAGATTTTAGTTGCTGAAGATAAGGTAAACAAAATAGTATACAAATATTGAAATTAATATTGCTTTAGATTAGATGTGCTAAGGACTGAGATCGAACAATTTTTAACATACATATATGTTAATAAAAATGAAACCACTGAACATACAGTTTTGAATCTTTTTTTATTTGATTGAAATTATTGTTACAATTTACAAAAAAAAAAAAAAAAAATATTTTTATAGTTCTAATCACTAATGATGAAATTTTGAACCTTTTTCGAAAACCCTTCCATTATGGTTTTCAAAGTGCTTTATGTCACTTTGTTCGAACAGGTTGTCCATCTCCGTTTAAAATCTACCACACTTTTGGACAAATTTTTTGTGGTCTTCAATTCCCTTTTAACAAGAGCCCAATATCTCTCCACTGGCCCTAGCTCTAGGCAGTCTGGAGAATTTGCCTCTCTTGGTACAAGTCTTATGAATTGAAGCATCCCTTTTTGTAAACATTCCTTGATGTAAATTTCGGTATTTATAGAGCCCTTTGTAACAAATGTTTGGCTTTTTTGCCGCAACTGCATATTGCTTGCCATACCATAACTTTCCCATAACTTTTTGGGAAATTTTGTCTGCTTTTGGGTCCTAAACTTTTCCTCAACATTCCCTTGAGCATCTGCAACATAAAAAAATTGACCCGGAAGCTGCGAAAAATTGTTCATACGAACATTTCGTCATCTATTATGCAGCAAGAATATTTTTTTTACAAAACTTGACTTCAATTTCCGTACTCTGTCTTTGGCCTCTAAATTTTTAGCAGAGTTCCTGTTAGGAACTTTTTGAGCCTTGTATGTTTTTGAACCTTCATTGGCTTTAACTTTTCGTACCAAATAGTCTGAGTACTGACCTAACCGGGCTGATTTCCTACCGGAGGTGTTGGTAGCTCATTGGAAAAAGCTTTCTATTTTTTTGGCTTTAGAAACATCATGTGGACCATTCCTTCTACCTGAATCAGGTTTTCTATTAACGCACAAGTTCTCTCGGTACTGTTTAATAACATTTGAAAAAGTTTGGTAGCAGTTGGGTTTTGTTGAAAATATTTAATAATTTTTGTACGGACTTTTTTCTGGTCACTCATTTTAATCAGATTAACAACAAATGAACATAATTGACATTAAACATAATAACTGAAATGCTTTACAAAGGTAACTTGATAAAAAAAAAATCAAATAATACTTGGGTTAAAAGTTTTAATGAAAAACGTGTGTTAAGAATTTTACAATCTCACTCCTTAGTTTTAATGAATTCGTAATCTAAAAAATGTATACTATTGCTTTTATAAATCATGAAAATGTAAATATTGTGTTTGTTTTTGCTTTTTACATGTGCCTACGAAAAACAACCGATTTTATACTATTATATCAATTTAGAAAAATAATTCTGTATATATCCAGAAAGTAAATATCGCTGTACATTGTGGTAAACATTTATTTATTGCAATGCAAGGTGCTTTACAAATTGACCATCGGCAAGCTTTAGGTGTAAATTTACATAAAATGAGTTTTATTTTCTGACGGCTAATTTAAACTCTCTTTTTAAGAGTTTCAACCGAACTTTTATACTTTTAACTGTGGAGTTGAGATCGTTTTTATACCCTTCACCTTCGTAAGAAGGGTATATATAAATTTGTCATTTCGGTTGTAATTTCCACAATATAATTTTCCGACCTTATAAAGTATATATATTCTGAATCCGTATAGATAGCGGAGTCGATTTAGCCATGTCCGTCTGTCTGTTGAAATCAATTTTCTGAAGACCCCAGATATCTTCGGGATCCAAATCCTCAATAATTCTGTCAGACATGCTTTCGAAAAGTTTCCTATTTAAAATCAGCAAAATCCGTACATAAATAACGGAGATATGAGCAAAAATCGGAGACAACCTCTATTTTTGGCCTATTTTTTATCTATATCTCGATTACTAAGTCATAAATATAGACAATATGGATATCTAATGATAGATATTTCAAAGTCCATTGCAACGATGTATATAAGGCTATAATAGTAAGTTGGACCTACAATGGGTCAAAATCGGGAAAAATATTTTTTAACCCGAATTTTTTTAAAGAAAACATTCTTTTGTCATAAATTTTTTTCACTAATAAATTAAAAAAAATTTTTTTTAAAACTTGGAAAAAACTTTTAAAAAACTATTTTGAAAAAAAAATATTTAAAAAAAAAAATTTTTTAAATTTTATTTTAAAGTATAATTTGGTGAAGGGTATATAAGATTCGTCACAGCCGAATATAGCTCTCTTACTTGTTTTCATTTAATAATATCACAGATTCTGAAAGAGTACTTCAATAAGAATCTATTGGGAATTGGGTACCATCCGAATTGACGCCGTGAGACCTTGAAAGACGATTTTGCGTGCCCAACAAATCACTTTTGTACCGAAAATCACTTTTGCAATGAAAAATGGATCCATTACGATAAGCCGAAACGTAAGAGATGGTATGTGAAGCCCGCCCAATTAGTCGAATCGACACCAAAGCCAAATATCGATGGCGCTAAGGTAATTCCCTGTATTCGGTATAAGCTGTTGAAATCTGGCCAGACCATACCGAACGCAACTGCTTCGTTTGAAGCGAGCACTGACCAAAAAACGACCAGAATATAAGACCAGACATGAAACTGTTATATTCAATTATGACAACGCTCGGCGCACATTGGTTGAGGTTCATAGAACGAGCGGCTAAAAGTACAAGAATTTGTCGAAGGACAATGAAACTTGGCACAAAGGCATTTTTTATTTGAATTAAGAAAAAAATGGAAAAATCAAAATGAGCCGTCCACTTTTACGCCCACCTCCCATACAAAGTGAAAATTAAATTTTGACCTACGCCATTGTTTTTTGGCACATAGCATTTTTAAACACTCTGAATCATTTGTGTGAAATTTGAAAAATATCCGCCCACTTTTACGCCTACTTCCCATACAATTTGTATTGAAAAAGTGGCATAACTCCCTTGATTTTTAATGCATCAGCTCAATTTTCACAAAAAATAAATATCATAATTGTAGAATGAGCTCCTGAAAATATATACCTGAACCGCCCACTTTTACGCCCATCTCTCATAGAAAAAACATGAATAAGTAATTTAAGCTTAGTGTTTTAATAATTTTTTAACATCATTATCGTACTCCAATTTTTTTTGATTTGCAGCTTTGAGCGAAATCTATTTATAAATGGGTCTGAAGACAAGAAATGATTATGCATTACGTCTTCATTAGAGGCTACATGTCCAATTCTTCGCGAATGATGTAATCTGTAGGCTCTATAGTCTTTATTCCTCGCTTCCTGAGCTTCCTCGGACAGTACCTGATAAAAATAATCAATTAAAATCAAAAAAATAAAAATGAAATCATTGAATAAGGGCCTTTAGATAGAGACATACTATTGGCAGAATAGCTTCTTGACTAGTATGTATATTACATTATGTAATAATTTTAAACAGTAAAGATGGCAGCAACACCATGCATGAACGAAAATTCATGTTATGTTGCCTTATCACTTTATAGTTTTTACTGTTTTTTGGAAAGGAGCAGGTAGGAGCAGCTGAATTTTGTTTTTATTTTTTAGCTGAGACTTCAAGCTTTATTTTGACATCTTTCGTTAAACAGCGCTCCACAGCTCTAAAAAAAATGCAGTCCACTGAAGTTGATGAACATTGAAATTTTGATGTAGTATATATTTTGTTCTATGAAATTTTTTATATGATACTTTTTTAAAATTTTTTTAATGCAAATCTCATCTATGACAATTGTCATTTACGAAAATATACAACAAAGTCAAATGATAAGTTTACTCTGATTGTACCAAAAGATTGAATATACAATAAATTTGCATACCATTTTAAACAAGCGAACATATATTAACTTCGAGCATGTCTGTCCAAACAAATAATAAATATATCAGCCTAATATTACGGAATCAAAATACTCACCTATCTGACAACAAAATACCAAAAAATTATCCAAATCGGCGAACATGAAAAAAATGAATTTCGGCCACTCTTCAACCAATGTGCGGCGTGTTAAAAAGTATTTAGAATGAAGTGGTCGGGAAGTTTTGTCTCACCCTCTATATAGTCCACACCGTGGTCCGTTCGACAAGGATGTGCTTCGATCGATGCAGAACGCTTCACTTTGGAACATAGTATCCAATATGGGCTTGATTTGTTCTTGGTCTGAAAAGATGAGCAGCTATTTTGGCTTGGAGCCCATATGTTGCCAGAAAGATGTTAAAAGCAGTACCAGTGGGCTTAGGTAAAGAGTTAAATCTATTCAAGCACTTTATAAAATATATTTCTAGCCAATAGAAAAGGAATACAATGATTAATACATTTTTTAGTTGAATTACTTGAACTATTCTGTATTGTGACGGGAAAATATGTCCCGTTATAAATATCAAGTACGGCGTAAAAAAAACGAATGTAAATATTTCAACAGAAAGCCACATTATAATTTTTTTAGTTTAAAAAATCGATAACAAAATTAGGTTTAAAATAGCAGATTCTTAAATTTTTCCAGCTGCAGTCGAAAACGCGATATATGTATGTATATGTTGTCGCGTTCTTGAGTGCATGTTTTTTGCTAATATATTGAAAGCAACAAAACCTGCACTAAAAAAGAAAACAATTGTAAAGATTTTTTTTTTTTCACTTCAAAGGTGTAAGAATGTCGCGTTCTTGACCATGGAAATGTATAAAAAAGAGTTCGGTTACAAGATATTCCAAAATGTTTAACGTTTTTTTTTTTGTTTTTTCAAGTAGCCAGAGGTACAAAATAGTCCATGAAAATTTATGTTTTTATATCATGATAGAATGATAATTCAGTATTTATTGTGATTTCGTAACAAGTTATAACAAAGTTTTTGTCGCGTTCTTGACCATGGAAATGTATAAAAAAGAGTTCGGTTACAAGATATTCCAAAACGTTTAACGTTTTTTTTTTTTTTTGCTTTTTCAAGTAGCCAGAGGTACAAAATAGTCCATGAAAATGTATGTTTTTATATCATGATAGAATGATAATTCAGTATTTATTGTGATTTCGTAACAATTCATAACAAAGTTTTTGACAAAACTTAAAAAAAAAAATTCTTCTTGAAAATTGTATTTTTTTAAAGTTCAGAAACAATGCGGTTAACATTGTCCCAATTGAATAAAGTTTTGAGCGTTGTAAAGTTATACCAAGTATAACATAAAAAAACATTCCAAGAATTACTAACTCATTTAAAAATTTCATCAAGTACCTCTTTATTTATACTGACATTTGATTAATGTTATTTTAAAATGACAGCTGAGTTTCTTTTGAACTAAAAATGATGAAAACAATCGAATTTATTTCATCTAATTAAAAATAAAAAGAAAGAAATAAAATGAACATTGTAAACATTTTATAATTAATTACTTTCAAATCAATTAATTTGAATTAATCTTTTTAAGCCTTTTGTTTGTTACGAATCAACTATTTGATTGAAAGGGTAGCTATTGTCCCTTTTAAATGAAGTTACTTACAATTGTCATTAACGTAAATTGCTAAAGACAGGTTGGAATAAATGCTTTTATTGTTGAAAAAATAGAATTTCAATAATTGAAAAACGTTTTTGAATTTATGAATAATTAAGACTCATCAATAAAATTCAGCAGTGGTTATATTTGGTATTTACAGCCCCATTTTCATATTAAACATTACTTTAAAATAAATCTACTTAATCTTTTTTTTGTGATATTAATAAAATGTACACGAATTTATTTAAAAAGTTGACTTTATTATTTTTAAAACTTGACGATATAAACCTGAAACATTTTATATTAAATTATCAAGGGGAAAACTAAGCAATACTATATGAAAATTCTAATATAACGTTATCTATCCACATAATATAAGTAAATACGTCTTTGAGTTGTAGAATATTTAACAACCGTTTAACATTTCTAGTTACACATTCCACTTCCTATTGCTTAATATTCCTATTTATACTTAGTTAATACAGCATTTTGTTCCCATTGTTGCTGAAAGCTTTTGACCAAAATCCCACTTTAAGTCCTAATTTCATTCCCATTCTTATGTGTTCTATTTAGTAGAACAATAGTGCCAGAAATGGCGTATGAAGTGCTATGGAAATTTTCACTTTTTACAAAATTAAAGCAGACTCTTGTTAAGTTTTTCTCCGCTGTATTTTTTGTTTGTGTTCTGTTTAAAAGTGGCCCTTATTCATTTTCGAAATTGGAGCAAGCGATAAGTAATGTTAAAACAAAAACAATCCAGCTTAAATGGTTGGCGGTAGCAACAACAATTTTCCATTTTTGCGAAAGAAGGTACACTTTAAGGGACTAATAAAGGGCCTTGTTAGCTAAAACTGAGTTTTGGTGTAAAACAGAACTGAGTTTCGGTGTAAAACCAGAGTTTTTGTGTAAAATCAGAGTTTGTGTGTAAAAACAGAGTTTTTGTTTAAAAACAGGATTTTTGTGTAAAAACAAAGTGTTTGTGTAAAAACAGAGTTTTTGTGTAAAAACAGAGTTTTTGTGTAAAAACAGAGTTTTTGTGTAAAAACTGAGTTTTTGTGTAAAAACTGAGTTTTTGTGTAAAAACTGAGTTTTTGTGTAAAAACTGAGTTTTTGTGTAAAAACTGAGTTTTTGTGTAAAAACTGAGTTTTTGTGTAAAAACTGAGTTTTTGTGTAAAAACTGAGTTTTTGTGTAAAAACTGAGTTTTTGTGTAAAAACTGAGTTTTTGTGTAAAAACAGAGTTTTTGTGTAAAAACAGAGTTTTTGTGTAAAAACAGAGTTTTTGTGTAAAAACAGAGTTTTTGTGTAAAAACAGAGTTTTTGTGTAAAAACAGAGTTTTTGTGTAAAAACAGAGTTTTTGTGTAAAAACAGAGTTTTTGTGTAAAAACAGAGTTTTTGTGTAAAAACAGAGTTTTTGTGTAAAAAAAGAGTTTTTGTTTAAAAACAGAGTTTTTATGTAAAACAAAGTTTTTGTGAAAAAACAGAGTTTTTGTGTAAAAACAAAGTTTTTGTGTAAAAACAAAGTTTTTGTGTAAAAACAACGTTTTTGCGTAAAAACAACGTTTTTGTGTAAAAACAACGTTTTTGTGTAAAAACAACGTTTTTGTGTAAAAACAACGTTTTTGTGTAAAAACAACGTTTTTGTGTAGAATCAGAGTTTTTGTAAAAACAGAGTTTTTGTGTAAAAACAGAGTTTTTGTATAAAAACAGAGTGTTTGTGTAAAACTGAGTTTTGGTGTAAAAACAATGTTTTTGTGTAAAAACAAAATTTTTGTGTAAAAACAAAGTTTTTGTGTAAAAACAGACTTTTTGTGTAAAAACAGAGTCTTTGTGTAAAAACATAGTTTTTGTGTAAAAACAGAGTTTTTGTGTAAAAACAGAATTTTTGTGTAAAAACAGAGTTTTTTGTTTAAAAACATGAAGAAATGGTTTTTGTGTAAAATCAGAGCTTTTGTGTAAAAACAAAGTATTTGTGTAAAAACAGAGTTCTGTGGTGTTCGTGTAAAAACCTTATATAAATCTTTTTACGTTATGTAGAATATAATCGAATCTTTCATCAAGTTTAAATGAGCCCTTTCAAAAGGCCTGCCCACAGAAAGTGTTGGCATTATCACACTGTGAACAACTAATGCGTAGCAACCAACAACAAACAAATTACAAATAAGACCAGAAAATTGTGTAGCTCATCATTAGGCTTTAATGCAAAATATTGGCATGTTTTTTTTTCTCGCTTTTATTTTTGGACTCCAGAGTGGAAATTATATTGATGAAAAAGCGTATCAATGTGTGTGTTTATAATAACAGAAATTTGTTGGGGGAAAAAAGTGTAAGTAAGTAATTTAAAGCTACCACAGAACAACAACAAAAATGAAACGGGTTTTACGCAACATTTAGGGAACATGAATGAATGGCTTTTTTTTTTTTTTTGGTGGATTGAATTCGTTGTGTATTAAATATTGTTTGGTAATGTATCAAAAGCAATAATCAATTTATTCGAAGCAACAACCAGAACCGTAGAGAAATACGTACTATGCCAACATTAGTTTACTTTCATGTACACACACACACACACTCAGTTACTCATTTTGCGATAGCCTGAATGTATGCTTTAATATCCGGCTTAAATTTTTTGAACTGTTGGTTTAAACGAATAAAAAGGACTCTAAAAGTGTAAATAGGAATAAATATGGAAATTCTAAACTATTGATAGTTGAGGAAATATTATTCGTTAAAATGCTAAAATATGTGCCAAAATAAACAGACTACCTTCGGTGTGATAATGTATTGTGGAGAATTTCCTTACAAAACCATAATGTCACAAACCTTATTTTAAACTCACTATAACCACTATTTTGTCCATAACCAAGTAGATATTTTGAAAAATACAGCATAAAAATAAATGTTTGGGGGAAATAACATTTACTGGTTCGTATCTATTTAAGCATAAAAACGGAAGTTGCGCAATTTTTATTAAAAAAAAAAATGAATTTGTTTGTTAGTTTATCGAACTTCTACACAGAAAATTCAAAAAATAAAACTAGAATATGAAATTATACCAACAGTGAAAATATACGTGTATGTGTGTGTGTGTGCCATTGTGGGATTTGTATTAGTGTTATGTATTGGTATTAGTGCGTGAGTAAAAGAATTTGCCATAAGAGCTTGAAAATGAACAAATAATTGCTTTGCTGTAGTAGTTTTTAATACATATTCTAAAAATAAAACAGGGTAAACAGAATTTGAGGCCAAATGTGGGTATTTTCTATGATAAAAGTTTTATCATATTTTGGTAGAGGGAAACTAAAGGGGCACATAATTAACAAATAAGAAAATAGCTTTTTTCTCAAAAATTTACCTTTTGTGTAAAATACAAATGTTTGTAATAAAATATTTTTGATATATAGGTTAGGTTTCGTGTCAAAACCGAGTTTCTGTGTAAAACAAAAACTGACTTTTTGAGTAAGTTTTCGTGTAAAAACTGAGGTTTTGTGTGAAAACAAAGTTTTTGTGTAAAAGTAGAGTTTTTATGTAAAGACAGAGTAAAATTTATGTTTTTGCCTAAATACAGAGTTTTTGTGTAAAAAAAATTTTGGCTAAAAACCGAGTTTTAGTGCAAAAACATAATTTTTGTGTAAAAACATAGTTTTTGTGTAAAAACATATTTTTTGTGTAAAAACAGATTTTTAGTGTAAAAACAGAGTTTTGTGTAAAAACAGAGTTTTAGTGTAAAAATAGAGTTTTTGTGTAAAAACAGAGTTTTTGTGTAAAAACAGAGTTTTTGTGTAAAAACAGAGTTTTTGTGTAAAAACAGAGTTTTTGTGTAAAAACAGAGTTTTTATGTAAAAACACAGTTTTTATGTAAAAACAGAGTTTTTGTGTAAAAACAGAGTTTTTGTGTAAAATCAGAGTTTTTGTGTAAAAACAGAGTTTTTGTGTAAAAACAGAGTTTTTGTGTAAAAACAGAGTTTTTGTGTAAAAACAGAGTTTTTGTGTAAAACCAGAGTTTTTGTGTAAAAACAGAGTTTTTGTGTAAAAACAGAGTTTTTGTGTAAAAACAGAGTTTTTGTGTAAAAACAGAGTTTTTGTGTAAAAACAGAGTTTTTATGTAAAAACAGAGTTTTTATGTAAAAACAGAGTTTTTATGAAAAAACAGAGTTTTTATGAAAAAACAGAGTTTTTATGTAAAAACAGAGTTTTTATGTAAAAACAGAGTTTTTATGAAAAAACAGAGTTTTTTATGTAAAAACAGAGTTTTTATGTAAAAACAGAGTTTTTATGTAAAAACAGAGTTTTTATGTAAAAACAGAGTTTTTATGTAAAAACAGAGTTTTTATGTAAAAACAGAGTTTTTATGTAAAAACAGAGTTTTTATGTAAAAACAGAGTTTGTGTGTAAAAACAGAGTTTGTGTGTAAAAACAGAGTTTTTGTGTAAAAACAGAGTTTGTGTGTAAAAACAGAGTTTGTGTGTAAAAACAACGTTTGTGTGTAAAAACAGAGTTTGTGTGTAAAAACAGAGTTTTTGTGTAAAACCAGAGTTTTTGTGTAAAACCAGAGTTTTTGTGTAAAAACAGAGTTTTTGTGTAAAAACATAGTTTTTGTGTAGAATCCAGTTGTTGGGTAAAAAGTGAGTTTTGGATATGTAATTCTACCAAGTCCCTTTCCGAGACCTTTATCTCCTCCTAAAGTCCTTTTGTCGTTGACACCAAATCGATAAGCTTCTATAAGCTTTAAGTAATTTATATACAGAGACAAAATCTTTTATTTACATTTTTACGAACAGTATGCTTAAATTTTCATATGATACATTGTATTAAGGTGCCATTAAACATTGAAACCAGAAATATTTTTCTCACATGGTAACATTTCACAGTGTGGAAATTAGTGTGACTTTTAAATTATTTTGAGATTATTTCTCGAACCCCACAAACCATCTGCCGTACGTTGATAGCGATGGAACACATTCACCATAAGCTTTGGTGAGCAATCGGTGTGCTTCCGCGCGCACTTTTTTCAAATTAACGAAGTATAGCAAAACTTCCCGCATATGACGCTATGTGTGCACAAAATTCGACAATCTATATAAATATATAAATGTCTTTGTAAGTTTGTTTGTTTGTTTGTTTGTTTGTTTGTTTGTTTGTTTGTTTGTTTGTTTGTTTGTTTGAGCATCACGCCTAAACGGCTGAACCGATTTTATTGAAATTTGGAACGTAGATAGATCCTTACTTGGAAGCGTCAACAGGCTATAAATTTGTTCAATACTTGGACCAGAAAGGGATAAAAAGGGGGAAAAACGGGTAAAATTGGTACCTTTAGATTTTAAACAATAATTACTAAACGGCTGAACCGATTTTTACATCGACAGGGGTAGCGAAGCGCACCGGGTCAAGCTAGTTTCGAAATAAAAAAAAAACTTTGCTGTTATCATATAAGTTATTTAAAACAAAAACCGCGTTCAGAAGATACGCATCTATTGTAAATCCCGCATTTTTAAGTTAAACATCCAATATCCATTGACCCAGCTAACTAAATATTGATGCCAGGACAAATATTGTAGATATAGGGTCCTCTAGCAAACTAAACCTTAATTTTCGTTGAAAAAATCGACAACCTATATATCCTACATTATAACTAGGGGCCACCCTAATATAAATATTATGTATGTATGTTAGGTTTTGAGCTAGCGAATGTGTGGTTTATACGTGTATAAGATAAATAGGATAATACTATTATATTTGCGTGCTGAATTCGTATATTTGTATGTGTATTTAAATGTTATTTGAAACCAAAATTTTGTTCAATTATTTCTGATTTTTCCACATAAAGGGTGTTTTTAAAAGTGCTACAATTGTCCAAATATGTTTTTTTTATAAAACATATAAGTTTTATAAGTACTTATTGAATTCTAATATAATTAAACATAATGTTGTAGGGAATTAAAATTTTACATCCTTAACAAATTATGTACTACAGATGTATTGATTTTTGTTTATATTTGTATACACTCTGTTTATTTGTGTACGCAATTTATATAATTGAAATTCAAAATTTAACTTTTATTTAACAACCAGAACTAAATGGAAAGAAGAGCACTCATTATATTCACTCCCTCTATCTCTCTCCCTCCCTTTCCCTCTCTAGAGAATATAATTATTAACAACACAAAATACTAACTTTATTTGAGAATATTTAACTTGTTGGGGGCACGTATAGCTGTGAATTAGTGCTATACGTATGAATCTAATCACATAATTTAATAACTTTTTCATTCAATGAATCTTTTTGCATTTGGTTTTCCCAAAATACCAGCATAAATTGTTGTTTTTATTTGAGAGTATGAACAAAATCATAATAATAAATAAATAAACAAACAAACAACTTTTTAATTTAATTTGTGAAAAATTGTTTTGCTTAAAGGAAAATCAATAATAAATATACACATAAAATATAAAAAAGAAAAAATAAAACAAAACACATTTTCCACTTTGGCAAGATTAGGAAAATTAAACAAAATTGAAACAGTTTGTGCTTAAATTGTTTTCATTTAGGAAATTTGTTAAAAATATATGTATTTGGAATTGACAGTTAAGGATATTTTTAGAATTTATTGATGAACTATAAAAGTGCTCTTGCCTTTAGTTAGCGATTTGCACCCCATTTTTTACCTTAAGCTAATAAATTTTCTTTGTAATATAAAATATCCTTGTATTTTTCTTAGTAAATTTATTTTAGTTTTAAACTAAGTATTGCAACGTTTACTCTTTCTAAGAAATTTCCAGTTAATTTCAAAAGTAATACCAGGATTTATACAATTGTTTTTTCCAGCTGAAATTACAATTTTAAATATTTCTGTTGCAGTTGTATTTGTATATAAAAGTTAATCCAGCAAAATAACATTGTTCTATTGTTTTAGTTGAAATGCACTCACACACACTCTCAAAAACACACTCACTCATACTTGTATGTTTGTGTGATTGTGTTTTTTGTTGAACTATTGTTATATTTGAATTTCCGTTACACTTGGATAATATGTTTCCTTCCTGTTAAAGCTTGTTATTTGTTATTTTGTATGCTGTTGTCTTACGTTTATCAATGGGTATGAGTTTTCCCTAAATAACCCCGCTAACATTTTAAAAATTAAAGAAATTAATTTTTTCTTTCAAATAGAAAAAATTACATGTTTTGGTGTTTTGAACCATAGATGACAACTAGATAGGTAACTGAGAGCCAAAAACCTAAGTCTGTTGTCAAAAACCTAATTCATGAGAATGTATTGCATGTATTTTGTTATTGTATTTTTTCAATTTTATTGCTCTCTCCTTCCGTTCTATTTATGTCTTGAACCTTTAGTCTAAGGTTTTTAATTATGTCATAAAAATGTTAACTGGGTAATTTTTTTTTTGGTTTTCTCGTTACTTCGCACAGTGCTTTGTCCCCATATAACGAATGGACAAAAGTAGAAGGAGCTTTCGTAGAGATGTAGAATTTGGTACACAAGTACCGTTTTGCATTGTTAAAGAAAATACAAATTTTCATCAAAATCGGATGAAGGACTTGCCTACCTGCCATATATCCTGAATATTAAAAATGACATTTTAGCTAAAATATTGATTAAAATGTTTAAAACATTTTCAGTTATCTCTAGAATTAAGGT
Source organism: Calliphora vomitoria (assembly GCA_942486065.2). Lineage (NCBI taxonomy): Eukaryota > Metazoa > Arthropoda > Insecta > Diptera > Calliphoridae > Calliphora > Calliphora vomitoria. Next base: position 35,112,629 of record OW818031.2, on the reverse strand, counting down.
CTTTAATTTTGTGCCAAACTTTATTTTAAGGACAAGGACTCCTTTTGCTTCCATATAAGTCTAATTTATGTAAAATTCGTTTGACGATTTTATACAAATATAAATACCATTTTAATATTCTTTCGAAAATTCACTTCATTTATCCAATTTTCTATTGGAGAATAAATGTTAGTAATTATAAAACTTCTTATTTATTGGAAATATATATTTTTTAAATACATTGAATTAAATAATGTACGTGAGTAACCGTTTTAGTCTCAAACTTGCTAAAATTTAAAATGGTAAGTGATTTTTATTTCTTAATTTATAATTATATGTTTTAAAACAAGTAAGAAAGTATATATAATACCCAGTATTAAATAAATGAGCAAAAACATTTTTCTTTTAAAATTTCAATAATTTATATTCGTGAGTGGTTTACGGAAGCGGGTCTTATATGGGAGCTATGACTAATTATGGACCAATCATAATAAAATTTAAAACTTATTTGGAGAAAAACTTGTGTAGATACCTATATAAATAAAACATATATGACCGATGAAGTCCAATTTCGGGAGGATATTTGTATGGGGGCTAGGTGAAATAATGGACCGATTTCAGCCAGTTTCAATAGGCTTGGTCCTTGGGTCGAACAAAATATAAGTACCAAATTTTATTGAAATATCTTAAAAATTGCGACCTGTACTTTGGGCACAATGTTTACATGGACAGCCAGACGGACGGACATCGTTTAATCTATGAACCAATTATTGAAAATAACAAAAAAAAATTTTATGAAAATTTATTCAAAATTCGAAATACATAAATAATTTAAATGATTTAATATAATTTTCAATGTGGGAAATTATTAACATTTTATACTAAAGTGAACAATAATAATCATTTTTTAAAAATAATTTTTTTCAAAATTGCGGCAAAAATTCCGTTAATTTTATTTTTATTTTAAATAAATTAAAGTATTAACTATAAAAAATAATAAGGAAAAAATACTACATTTTACACACTTTGTTTATATTTTCCACCAAAGTGTGATATTTTTTAATTTTTAATATGCTCTTTTTAAAGCTATGTAAAACATTCTAAGAGTGAAATTTCACAACAAGAATTTTTCTTTTTCTTGACTGTATACATAGTTATTTAAAATATTAAACCAAACAACTTTTTTCCAAAAACCTAAATTTTTATAATATTTTTTGTAAATTTATCTTCGTTTCCTTGAAAAATTTTCTGAATTTAGAGCCTTCTGTCAATAACAAATATAGCCATATCAATATAATTTTTGGATATGTATATTAGATGTATTCTTAGCTTTCAAATTATATATCTTTTATTAAAATTTGGAAGAAAATTTATTTTTGACTTTTGTCTATGAAACAGAGTACTGTGCTTCGTTTCCTGTATTATTTTTCATGGTTACTACATATTTCCAAATCAGTATAGGAAATAAGGGGTCCACTTATTTTCAGAAGTTTACTAGTTATCATTGAGCACTTAAAGTAACCTTTATGTGAGAATTTTGTTGATAAGTGGCTGTGAGAATCACAGTAGTAAATGAAAACAACTATCAACAAAATGTTTTTATTTTATCAAGTCACATAAATAAACATCATTTTATTACACTTATTTTAGGTGATTTATATTTTTATAACTAGAAATAAGTTTTGATTTCTCACACTTGGATCAGTGGATGAGTTTTTTTAATTCTCTACCCCAAATTTTTTATTTGCGACCCCTTTAATGTATATTCTGGATACATACAGATATCAGTATAATATATACATGCACAGGAACTTTGCTATCGAAAATCAAGAAAGTCGGAAGAAATTATTCAACAATAGGCCAATTTTGTAACCCAAATTATTGGCGAAATTTTTTAAACTAATGCCAATCCCGGGATCCCGAAAATCCCGGGATTTTTCGGTATTAACAAATCCCGGAAAACTACGACACTTTTGATATTTTAGGAAGATTTTTGAGGCTCCCAAAATACCTAAAAAGCTAAATTATAAAACTAATCTCTCTTCAAATTCAAACGGAGCCAGATTTTTCAATCAGAAGGCAGCAGGTCTCCCTTGCATTGACAGACTTATACACAAGTTTATTAATAAATTCGCGTTGAATATGAACGATGTTTTTCATCAGCTCCATACATTAAATAATATGAATATAAAAGAAGTAAGAGTATTATCCCAGCAAAAACTTTACTTACTTAGTAAGCCAGCAAGTAATATTCGAGCAAACTGAAAACTACTTATTATTTGACTGAATAACTAGTTATTTTTGTTCGAGATTTCGAAAAATTCATAAGTCCTACTTATAAATGTACTTACATTCAGCTCAGTTATAAGTAGTTACATTCACAACAAGAATATGTAGCTAAAAAAAAAACAGAAAAATATTGCCTCGTGTGGGAATCGAACCGACACTTTATTTGCTTGTGTTTGATAGTCATGCTGCTAACTCACTGCTCCATGTATGAGCTATTTTATTGTAAGTTAACAATGATTATAATATTAATATATAAATTAATATAATCTGAACAAAAAAACACACTAGATAGCTGTGCTAAATGCAAAAGTTCATTACCAACCAGTTCAAAAATAAGCAATAAGCTGGGTAACCACCACTCATTACAAAATAATGTCTGTAATGTAACTAATTGCCATTGCAAAAATTCACAATTTTTGCTGGGATATTCTGCTGTGCCGAATCTTGTATACCCACCCGAATCTTATATGTAGTTTTGGCCTTCTATGGGGACTTGAATCACCATTTATGAATGAATGACTTATATCGAAATTTATGTTAATATCATTATATACAGGGGGGTTACTCCCTAATTCGATTCGAAAGGAAATTGTTTCGAATTGCAATGTATTTAGCACACATTTTCGAACATTTCCGTTTTCGGATTGAGTTACGCGGTAACCCCCCAGATTATTTATTGACAATAAAATATTTTTCAGATATTGAGGTATATTTTATGGTAGAAGGAGTTATTATATTTTATTATAGGACAATTATGAATGTTCTAGTTATTTTCTGAGGGGGCATGTATGAGGACTAGGGACAAATCTAGCCCCATTTCTGCAATACTTTACAGTATAATTTCAGAGTACTTTGTGCAAAATTTTATAAGGATTGACTGCTCAAACAGTATTCCAGGGGCAAATTGTATGGGACTAAACGAAATCATGAACCATTTCCAATACCATAGTATTTGTGGATAATTTTATCCAGCTGGCTCCTTTCGTTTGTGCCCTATCGTGTGTTAAACAGACAGATAGACGGAAATGTTTTGTTATAAAATAAAACAATACTTTTATATTTTATTTTCAATATTAATATAGGGAGGAAACAAACATTTTCGACAAAAATTGTGCAGTTTCAATTGTAAATAACTTTTAAACTGCCTTATCAATTTTTACACGATTTGTCACATTACATAATTACTATGAACATAGCATATGTACTCAATACAAAAGTTGTAAAATTTTCAGTTTTTTATGGATTTCTCACTGTTATAAAGTTCAGAATACGGATATAAATATGAAATGTCTTTTGTGTAAAATTTATTTTAATTCAATGCATTAGTTTTTGCTTTGTTATACTTTTACTTAAATATATTAACGAAATAAATAAATGTTTTTTGACATTAAACTAAAATCTCTAAGTCCCGAAATCCCGGGATCCCGGAAAATCCCGGGATCCTGGGATTTACATTTCTAAAATCCAGAATCCCTGGATTTGTAAACCCAGTCTTGTTTGGCATCCCTAGTACATATGTGTCAACATACCTAATCAAATATTTAACAGAAAAAACTCAACCATTATTTTTATATTTGAGGAAACAATATCAAACATTTAAGAGACAGCGCCGAATCTTATATACCCTTCGCTAAATTATACTTTAAAATAAAATTTTTTAATATTTTTAGGTAAACCAAATTTCTTTTTTTTTTTAAATTTAAAAAAAAAAAATTAATTATCGAAAAATTTCTTTTTTTAAATTTAGGTTTTTTTTTTTTTAATTTATTTTGTTTAAAAAAAAAGAAAATCGGGGTAAAAATATTTTTCCCGATTTTGACCAAGTGTAGGTCCGATTTACTCTGCCCTTTTATACGCCGTTGAAAAGGGCTTTGAAATATTTATTTTCGGATATCCATATTGACCATATTAATGACTTAATAATTCAGTTTTTTTCCCTTTATCTCATCCATCTGTGGGCCGATTGTCTCGATTATAAATAGTAACCGAGCCGGATATATTGATGTATCAATCATGCATATTAGTTATTTGGGGGCTATGGAAAGTTGATTTCAACATACAGACGGACAGACGGATATGTTTATATCGACTTGGCTATCTATAACAATCCAGAATATATATACTTTGTAGGGTCACAAATGAAAAATGTAGAAATTACAAACGGAATGACAAACTTATATATACCCTTGCCACTCATGGTGAAGGGTATAATAATTTAATTATCGATGCTTTATTGTCAAATGTGATCGAGTTAAAAAGTTAATAAACAAATATTGTTTTAGGTTAGGTGGGTTACTCGCAAGTTAGCAATTACACTCGGAAACCATTGAGACCCATTGTTGTACCCTTAGAAATTTTCACATGTGATATATATGAAAAATTAATAATCATCCTCACTAAGCCGCACGACTAGGTAACTGAGACAGTCTAGCTCGTGAGATAGACTTGTACCTAGATATCTTAGTATACGCTGCTTAGAGTATCCAAAACCGGTCAACCGGTTTTTTCATCTTTGTAAAACCGACCGGTTTCAGTTTTTTGACAAACCGTTTTTTTTTAAGACGGTTAACCGGTTTTAACGAATTTGTAAAGCTTATTTGAACATATTACTAAAAAATATTTTGATAACATTTTTAAAAATATACATTTATTTTTTTAGAAAATTTCTGTATTTGACAAATTTTGAAATTTAGTACACAATTCCTTTCATATATCTTATTGGCGTCCCAAAAATTAAATGGGATGGCAAAAAAATAACGATTAAATTTTAATTATGTAAATTAGAAAGCAAATTAATGGTTTATATGAAATTAAATAAATGGAATTGAAATCAAAAAGTTTATTTATTGCTATTATTTACTTCATTGTTATATAACACTTTTTGCTTTACCAAAATTGTCTACAAATTAAAGTGGCATTTTTCATAGTAAAAAAATTAATATAAAACCGGTTAACCGGTTTTTAGAATGACAAAACCGAAACCGGTTTTTTTGGACACTCTAACGCTGCTGTTGAGTGTACCAGTGACATAGAAGGTGTTGTATCCATTCCTCATCTTCTTCACATACGACATCTGTCCAATCATACAGTAAGTTGGATTATAAGCTAATCCAACTTTACCAAGACCAAAGAGTATTAGTCCTTTCGCTCCCCAGAGAGGACCTGAGCATTCTGGATATTCAACAATTAGTAATACTTATAGCAGTAATGTGGGTGTGAATGTCCCTTTGCGCATGAGTAATGGTTTTTTTAACATTATTTAAACAATTATAAATTTCTATGTATTATTTACATATCAAGATATAATATTTCTATCAACATATTAATATAAAAAATTAAAAGATGTTTTGATTTTGTTCATGTTCTAAAGTCGCGTTTATGTATATAAATCATTGTTTGTTATTTGTACTCCCTGATCGCTATAATCAAGCGGCTGAATATTTTAATTCTAATCAAAATTTAGTTAGAAAAAAAGTTGCATATACAATAATAATCACACTAAATATTTTATTCTGATTTTCAACGTGTGTCGCGTTCGCTATCATTAGTGTATCTTTATTTAAAAACAATGAATCATATTAATTTAACATTTATGTAGTGTAAAACAACTATAGAAGTTGACAATACCAATATGCTGTAAGAAAACAAGGAAAACAATATCGTATAAGGCAAAAACTGTGTGGCAATAGAATGAAAAATATAAGATTGAGCCTTAAGTCTGCAACTTAACATTGCCAAAAACAGTAAAAATTAATTACCATTGACCTTAGTTAAAGAGTTATAGTTATTTTAGCACTGTATACAAATATGTCAAACCATTAATCAATAAAATACAAAGCTTTTCAGTGCAGTCGAAAACGAGTTATATTTTTCTTAAATTCAAAAAAAATTCATGATTTCAAGCAAATTTACATGGGGTGTAATTTTAAATACTCATATGTCGGATTTAATTGATTTAAAATGTATTTTAAAGATAACTATGTCTTTATGTGGATACAAGTTTTGGTGCTTTTTTTTGAAAACAAATGTATTTTAATTATGTAATCTAAAGAGGTCATTCTTTAAAATGCATCTAAAATCAATAAAATGCGACATTAGCTTTAAAAGTTAAGAATATGCAAATGTACAAAATTTATTTATGTTTTCCAAAGTTAAAATTGCGAATATACTTAGTAATAAACAAGTAATGCAGCTATATTCGGCTGTGCCGAATATTATATACCCGTCACCAAATTATACTTTAAAATAAAATTCTAATTTTTTTTAAATATTTAAAAATTTTTTTTTTTGTAATTGCTTTTTTAATTTATTAGTGAAACAAATTTATGACAAAAAATGTTTTTTGTGAAAAAATTCGGGTTAAAAAATAATTTTCCCGATTTTGACCCATTGTAGGTCCAACTTACTATAGTCTTATATACATCGTTGCAATGGACTTTGAAATATCTATCATTAGATATCTACATATAATGTCTATATTTATCGATATAATAGATAAAAAATAGGCTAAAAATAGAGATTGTCTCGGATGTTTGCTCATATCTCAGTTATTTATGGACAGATTTTGCTGATTTTAAATAGGAAACTTTTCGAAAGCATGTCTGACAGAATTTTTGAAGATTTGGATCCCGAAGATATCTGGGGTCTTCAGAAAATTGATTTAAACGGACAGACAGTCGGAAAATTATATTGTGGAAATTACAAACGGAATGACAAACTTATATTATATACCCTTCTCACGAAGATGAAGGGTATAAAAAGAAAATGTCCAAATGACTCTAAAGATTATGTGTTTACTGAATATGATCAAAATCGTCAATTTATTGCTGATGTACGGCGGAATGAATAATATAAACGAAAAAAAAATGATAAAACCTACCTTTTGCACTAAGCTATGAAAATGCTTTCGAAAAGTGGAAGCTTCAAACATAAAAGGTTAAGATTTCTTGTTTTTTCACATCCAATACTTGCGAATGTCGCGTTCTCGACTGCGCAAATACAATTATGTCAACAATGTTACATATTTTATAAGAATTTTCTTAGTTAGGGCTCAAAATCAAATATGTTTAATATCATTATAAAATTGTTTTAGAGTTTATGTGTGAATTGTGTCATTATCTTTGAGGTTGTCTAAATCCAATTGAAATTTTTACCACCAACATAATAAAAAAAAATCACACACAAACCAAACGTTTTTGTGGCTTCATTGTTTAATAGTCTGTGACAAAATAATTTACATCAAAAACCTTTGTGCAAAGAACTTTTGTGTTTTTTTAATAAATTTTATATTTACAATGAAATTTGTTTGTTCTTGATGTAGGATCAAACTATTTGCAACCGGTTTGCAGTGATTCTGCAGCCAAATTCATAGCATCACAGAATTGTGTGGAACTTTCTCCAGTTTATGGTATTTTGTCGCAATATTCCTACTTGTTTTCCACAAAATGTTAACAAATAATTTCTATTAATTATCTAAATAATTAAACTATTTATAATGATATTACATCAGTGATTGTTACTTTCAATTAATATTATATGCATATCACTTTCAATTTACTTACAAATGAGTAGCAAAATGACTCTGTCAAAATGTGTAACAAGTAGAATGACAATATTAACAAAAGCTAACAATCTCATTAGATTTAATAATGACACTGTATCCCTTCACTAATGTCATATTACTTGTCCCTTTGTATACCGGAGTGTTGTTAGTTTATAAATGGAATGTGCTTTTAGGTAGATTGGGTTATGTTGTATCAACCACTTCGCATACTAACCTCAATTTGGGCACAACTACCAGAACTGATGGATGTTTATTTCATATTCACACTCTTTAATAGGATTTCAGTCTAAATACTAAAACACCTACATAAATACCTGCTTTCGTATATGTGTCAACATTTAAATTTGTTTTTATGAGATCCCAGCAGTTCTAGGAGACTGTCCCTAACTAGTGATTTTTACCTATATTTTAGGGTGACAACTAATTACAGAACTAGCTATGTGACTAGTTATTTTAACACGTGCATGTCCTAAGCAGGGCACAATTGACCCTTTGGGATTACAAAGAGACTGTCTGATAGCTGGTCCAAAGTAGTCAAAGCATTGGATTCATATACTGGTTGCATAGAGTTTGTTGCCTTACTAACTGCCTAACTGGTTACTTGATCAGCTATACAACTAGTTATTTGAACATATAAGGTTGCTAATTTACCTCAAATAGTCGTTAAAATAGACAGTTCAATAACCGATTGTTCGCAAACAAATCTTCCTCCGACAATTCTCCAATAGATTACTTCTAGTGGGTAAAATAACTACTTTCTAAAGTGCAGTACAAAATAAACTATAAAAGTGACTACACTCTACATTACTTAGAGACACTTATGTGACAATTGTCTTTACGCTACATTACATGGGATGTATAAAGTAACCATTTGACTTCTCTCTGCACTACAAAGAGCTTGTAAGTGTCAAATGAACTAAAATATATAAATTGGAGTCAGCCAAGTGATCAGACATTAGTGACAATTACTGTCTATAAGGGATACTGGGATATATATGCTAGAATATTTTTTAAACTTACACACAAACAAAGGAATAAATAACTGAAAGTAATTCCTAAAGCAGGTTCGTAATGGTAAATCATAATTTAATTAATGTGTTAAAGGCGTCAAAGGAAAACCTAATCGCACACTGTCATTAAGAATAAACAAACTAAATACATATATACGCAACTCAACATAAACACCTAAACACATGTATAGACAGCTACAGAAAAAAAAATTGATTTTTAACATTATGCGATCATAGCCAAACTTTTCTCCCCCTAGCATAGTTACTTTTGATGTAAAAATAAATTCTTAAACAAAACTTCGATGATAGCAAACCTGTTTTCTTTTACAAAAGCAACTATTTTTGTGAAAATTAATGGCTTAAAATTTATTTTTCTCCATCAAATTATGGTTCAGTCTATTATATATACATGTGTACATATAGCTACCAATAACATCCGCACATGTAGGTGTAGTAAAACCATTTGTGCTTTTTCGTCCTTGTCGTTTGTTGGAAAATGAATTATTAAAAAGAAGAAGTAAAAGATGAAACAAATTATTACCTTTTTTACACTTCAACATGTTTAAATAACAATAATTACAGCAACAAAAATGGTATAAAAGGAATATTTAATTCTATATAAACGCACACATACTTTCTTATACATATATTGTACATACAACCCAGCAGTTCTAGGAGACAGTTCCGAACTAGTTATTTTACCCATCTTTTAGGGTGGGAACTAGTTACTTCAATAGCTACGTGACTAGTTATTTTAACACGGGCATGTCCTAAGCAGGGGGTCAATTGACCCTTTGTGAGATCAATAATACTGGTCCAAAGTAGTCAACGCATTGGATTCACATACTGTTTAAATAGCGTCAGTTACCTTACTAGCTATCTAGCTATCTAACTGGTAACTATATAACTAGTTATTCTAACATGTACTGGTACTAATTGACCTCAAAGAGTCAACTAAAAAGACATGTCATAGGCAGTAGAATAAACGATTGCATGTAAACAAACCTTTCTTCGACAACTCTCCAATGGATTGCTTCTGGTGTGTAAAATAACTACTTTCTAAAGTACACTACAAAATAAACGTTTAAAGTGACTTCACTATAGTTTACTAAGAGACACTAAAGTGACTATTGATTTCATGCTAAGTTACATGGGATAACAGTATACTTAAGCAAAAATAAAAATTAACTGTATGAGAATTATATCAACACAATTTGTATAAAACCAATTTGAACGAATTACTCACAAAATGTTTAAAGTGACTACACTCCAGATTACTTCGAGACACTTAAGTGACAATTGTCTTCACGCTAGATTACGTGGGATGTATAAAGTAACCAATTGCCTTTTCTATACACTACAAAGAGCTCATACGTGTCAAATGACCTAAATATGACCAAATTATCAGCCAAGTGATAAGACATTTGTGACGATTACTGTATATAAGGGATACATTGACAACTTGCTTTAGTACTTGAAACTAGTTCTGTATAGGCGGATGTTTTAGCTATTAATCTACTTGCACTTGCCATTTATTTAACATGAAATTTCGTTTTATATTTTACTTATTTTTTAATCGTTATCGAACTAAAGATTTTATTGGTTTAGGGTAACCAGTTCTATACATTTGACCATATTATTGTTAAGAATTACTTTTATCCAGCATTTCAAAGAATGCAATTCTTATATTTTGTGTATACTCCCATGTATCACTTGAAATTGAAACCGATCGGGATGAAATTTGATCCAAGGTTAGATCAGTTGAGAGTTTTCTGAGTTAGAGGGGGTCAAAATTTTACATTTTGGCCAAGCAGGTATTTTTTCTCATCCATGTAACTTATTACCTATTGTTCTTAGCAAAATGTGTCCCAAATAGTTTAGATAGCTATTTGTACAATCTTTCGAAAAAAATTTTGACTTTTTTCCCGAAGTCAAAAATTGTTTGACTTTTTTTTCAAAGAAGACAACGATTTCAAAAGTAGATTCACTTGACATGAAATCTCTTATATATCATAAGACCGATAAAACTAACATCATATCGACTAAAACTTTAGAGCTTGGTAACTTGGTTATCATTAAAATAAGGGACAAAGTATGCCATGGTACTACGCGGATTGGTAACAATCTCCACAACCTGGGTTGACAACCATGCCTAATCTTATGTAGTTGTGCCATGATGCCCTCTCAAAAAATACAAACACAGTATTGTATAGGCACTTGCGATTACTGAAATCTACCTAAGACAATGATCTCAATACAACCAATTTTTATATAAATATCAAGATTGAAAGTTGTGATAGAATTTCGGTAAGACATCTAGGCGTTGTAGCAGGGATATTGTCAGAATTTACACATACCACTAAGCTGTTTTAAGGAACTTAAAGATGTAACTGCAAAATCCAGAACTAAATTTCCAAAAAAAATTATCTTAAAAAAAGTTTATAGTTTTCATTTTAAACTTTAAAAATTCCGTATTTGTGTAATAAACTTTTATGTTTTTGCATACCCACCATCAAAAATGGTGGAGGGTATATTGAGTTATTCTTTATCCTCATATGATTCTAAGACGTCTATGTTCGTCCGCCAGTCTGTGTGTAGCCCACACTAAAGTGGGCTAGGTGGCTGAAATTTTCCAAAAATACTATCTATTGATAACTTTTGTTTGGCATTGAAAATGGTCCATGGTTTCACCCAGCGCCCGTACAAATGTCTTCCCGGAATACTGAGCAATATGTTGATTATGCAGAAATTCTAACAAAATTTTGCACAAATTAGTACAAAGTACTCTGAAATTATATTGTAAAGTATGGTGACTTAAACTAATTACAAGTAGAACGTAATATGCTCATTATTGTATAACATATAATATATTTATTCAAGTCATTATTCGACTACTTCTAAGTAATGCCGACAGTAGGTTGTAGTCATTGAAAAGCATGTTAAGTAAGTTTTCGCTGTATAGCTAATGCGAAGTTACAATTGCTACCTTTAGAACTGCAGGGTATAACCAATGTAAACACATACAATCAAAATATTGCTACAACTACTGATACTTGCATTATTTTGCTTTTCTTTCATTGTGCATGATGCCTAATTTTTATAAACTTCTTTTTCGTAAAAGTGTATTAAAGACAGAGTCTTAAATAAATTAACTAATGATATATCAATTGATGAAAACTGCTATTTGAAAGCTATGTTAGTTGTAATTGAAGTGAAATATATTGAACTTTATGCAGAATAATTCAGTATTTAAACATATTTATTTTTATATGAATAGAGTTTCGTTTAAGGCTTTTATAGACGGCAATACTGAGTATTAATACTTCTCAAATTTAAAATATTATTAAAATCATCCAGTTTGTCAAGAAATCATTTTGAATAATACATGTCATGTTTACACGGCAGTATTAAAAATATTTTTGTAGTGATTGTTTATGTTTTTCTGGAATTTTTTTTTTATATTTTCTTCACGTTAATTCTTTGTCTTATTTGTATTTATAAATACATACGCAACACATATGGAAATAAAAACATTTTAAACTGTTTTAACAAATTTATTAATAGCAACCGTAATCAACAAAATCATTTGTATTATTTGAAAATCGAATACAATTTCTCTTTAGACTATGAAATTGTACGTTTTTTACAACTATTAATACTCAGTATTGTCGTCTATAAAAACCTTTATAACTAAGCCGTTTATTGATCAACTAGCTTGACCCGGTGCGCTTCGCACCGACAACATAGACTACGACCCCTGTCGTAGTCTATGTTGTAAATTTCAATAAAATCGTTTCGGCCGTTTAGTATATTAAGAACTAACGGTTTTAATTGCAAATAACTTTTAAACTGCTTTACCAATTTTTACACTATTAGTCTCATAGTAATCCTAAAAATCCTTTTACTATGAACTACCATATGTACTCAATACAGTTTTGTTATGGATTTCTCACTGTTATAAAGTTCAGAATACGGGTATAAATATGAAATATCGTTTGTGCCAAATTTATTTTAATTCAATGCATTAGTTTTTTCTTTGATATATTTTAATATATATATATTAACGAAAAAAAATAGTTTTTATTGTTGAATTTTGTATTTTTTTACGTTTAACTAAAATCCCGAAGTCCCGAAAAATCTCGAAATCACAAAAATCCCGGGATGCCGAAAAATCCCGGGGTCCCGAAAAATCCCGGGATCCCGGGATTTACATTTCTAAAATCCCCAATCCCGGGATTTGTAAAACCCAGTCCCGTTTGGCATCCCTAGCTATGACGATGTTTTCATCAGCACTGACGATGTTTACACCAGTGCTGATTAATCAGCTATGACGATGTTTTCATCAGCGTTGACGATGTTTTCATCAGCACTGACGATATTTACATCAGCACTGATTAATCAGCTATGACGATGTTTTCATCAGCACTGATTAGTCAGCACTGACGATGTTTTCTGACAATGTTTTCATCAGCACTGACAATGTTTTCATCAGCACTGATTAGTCAGCACTGACGATGTTTTTATCAGCACTGACAATGTTTTCATCAGCACTGACAATGTTTTCACTGATTAATCAGCACTGACGTTGTTTTCATCAGCACTGATGATATTTACTGATTAATCAGCTATGACGATGTTTTCATCAGCACTGACGATGTTTTCATCAGCACTGATTAGTCAGCACTGACGATATTTACATCAGCACTGATTAGTCAGCTATGACGATATTTTCGTCAGCACTGACGATGTTTTCATCAGCACTGACGATGTTTTCATCAGCACTGATTAGTCAGCACTGACGTTGTTTTCATCAGCACTGACGATGTTTAAATCAGCACTGACGATGTTTTCATCAGCACTGACGATGTTTTCATCAGCACTGACGATATTTACATCAGCACTGATTAATCAGCTATGACGATGTTTTCGTCAGCACTGACGATGTTTTCATCAGCACTGACGATGTTTTCATCAGCACTGATTAGTCAGCACTGACGTTGTTTTCATCAGCACTGACGATGTTTAAATCAGCACTGACGATGTTTTCATCAGCACTGACGATGTTTTCATCAGCACTGACGATGTTTTCATCAGCACTGACAATGTTTTCATCAGCACTGACAATGTTTTTATCAGCACTGATTAGTCAGCACTGAAGTTGTTTTCATCAGCACTGACGATGTTTAAATCAGCACTGCCGATGTTTTCATCAGCACTGACGATGTTTTCATCAGCACTGACGATGTTTTCATCAGCACTGACGATGTTTTCATCAGCACTGACTATATTTACATCAGCACTGATTAATCAGCTATGACGATGTTTTCATCAGCACTGATTAGTCAGCACTGACGATGTTTTCATCAGCACTGACGATGTTTTCATCAGCACTGACGATGTTTTCATCAGCACTGATTAGTCAGCACTGACGTTGTTTTCATCAGCACTGATGATATTTACATCAGCACTGATTAATCAGCTATGACGATGTTTTCGTCAGCACTGACGGTGTTTTCATCAGCACTGATTAGTCAGCACTGACGATATTTACATCAGTACTGATTAATCAGCTATGACGATGTTTTCATCAGCACTGACGATATTTACATCAGTGCTGATTAATCAGCTATGACGATGTTTTCATCAGCACTGATTAGTCACCACTGACGATATTTACATCAGCACTGATCAGTAATCATTCAGTGCAGCATCGGATAATAATTAAGTGTATTTTTACATACTCAATCATGCAAGTTATTGTGACAATCATATATATGATTGTTTTAACCATATATATTATTGCGGAACTCTACTTGTACCATCACTCTGTTAAAGATTAATTATATTATTGCTATTTTTTAAAATACTATTTTAATAGTATTTTACCAATTTTACCCGTTTTCCCCCTGTTTACCCCTTTCTGGTCCAAGTATTGAAAAAAGTTATAGCCTATTGACGCTTCCAAGTAAGGATCTATCTACGTTCCAAATTTCAATAAAATCGATTCAGCCGTTTAGGCGTGATGCTCAAACCAACAAACAAACAAACAAATAAACAAACAAACTTACAAAGACATTTATATATTTATATAGATTTGTCCAATTTGTCTATATTAACAAAATATTAATATAAAAATTACGACATACAACGATACAACGCTACGACACTGATTGTGGAATTATTTATTATATGTATATTGTTTTTTATTAATTTGAAAATAATTCTAAGTAAATTCCAGATAATTTAACATTTCCTAGTTATTTAGTAGTCACCTAAACCACCATAGTGGAGAGGATATTATGCGTTTGTGCTGATGTGTGTAACGCCCAAAAATACTACATAGTCTAACGCCCACCTTAAAGTACTTATATCAATCATTAGAGGCATGGCTTCATACACTTTTGTACAAAAAAGTAGTTGTAGATCATTGAAATTTGGCACCGAAATTTATATTGACTAAATTAAGCTACAAATTAAATTTTATCAAAATCGTCCTCGGACATACAATCCAAATCGATTTTTTCGCATAAAATTTATCCTATCCAAGCAAAGAAATTTGGTATATACTTTTTCCGAAACAAAACGAGAACCCATGCTAAGTTCCAAAATTGGAATAATTTACGCATTTTATGGGCCACAAGTATTATGTTAGTAAAAGTTATCATATAAAAGGATATCAGCTTATATTTAAAAAAAAGTCCACAAAATGCCATTTTTTATACCCTTCACCTTCGTGAGAAGGGTATATATAAGATTGTCATTCCGTTTGTAATTTCCACAGTATATTTTTCCGACCCTCTAAAGTATATATAATCTGGATCCTTATAGATAGCGGTGTCGATTAAGCCATGTCCTGTCTGTCTGTTGAAATCAATTTTCTGAAGACCCCAGATATCTTCGGGATCCAAATCTTCAATAATTCTGTCAGACATGCTTTCGAGAAGTTTCCTATTTAAATCAGCAAAATCCATCCATAAATAACGGAGATATGAGCAAAAATCTGAGTCAACCTCTGAAAATTTCATCAAAATAAGACAATTTATTGCATGCTTTGACAAAAAAGCAACAAAACGTATGTTTGGATGTGTGTTGGTTTCATTGCTTTGCGCATTTTTTTATTTTTTTTTTTTGTATTTCGTTTCGTTTGGCGTTGTTGTTTTTATACCCTTCACCTTTGTGAGAAGGGTATATATGAGTTAGTCATCTCATTTGTAACTTCTACGATATAATCTGTTCGTCAGCAATTAAATGTAAAATTTGTAAAAGTTTTCTTGATATATTTTGGATGCTATACGCAGAAAGTGGGCAATTAATGCATCCACAACAAAGGTGAAGGGTATATAAAATTCGGAATATAGCACTCTTACTTGTTTTATTTTAATTTTTGTGTAAAAACTCTGCTTGATATTATTGAACAAGACCAGTAAATGATAACAACGACGAAGATGGTGATGATGATATCGATAAAGAAGATTATAATAATGATGATAATGAAGATTATGATAATTGGGATATTTCTGGTGAATTTGAGAATGCAGAAAAATACAAATATTTTAATATATTTTTTATTAAAAAGGTAAAACGAAACCAAAGATTTCCCATGAAAGTTTTAAATTTCTTATTTTTTCAGATTAATTTTTACATTTACTCAATTTAGTGAAAGCAAAAACTGGATACAAATCTATGCTAATAGGAATACATATTATTAAATTATTCTTTAAATTCATTTTGATTTCAAAGTTACAGCGAAAATAGTGGATCATGTTTTTTTCGAAAAACAAAAAACGCCTAACAGGTTAACATTTTTTTTTAAAGCTAAGTGTGTTTTTATTATCTATGATTATTCATTACAAAAATTGATAATATTCTCTTCTGTGTACATTTACATTTATACAATTTTGTGAAAAACAAAAATTAGGTTTTAAATTAAATTTATACTACTTAATACAAATGCATATTGTAACGTTTTTACCTTTAAAAAACGGGGTTTATTTCCTTAAAATAAACCGGATACTTTTGATTGCAAATAAAACTATTTTAGTAGTTCAAAATTGTAACAACTCTTTATTATTTATAATGTACAACAACAACAGATTTAAATAGTTATTCAGTGTCTTTATACACGTTTATCAATTCGCAGAAATGCACACACATACTTAATAATGTACAAGCTGAAATGTACAAGACAGTTGATGTTAACTCTAACACCGCCAATGATCAACTCAACTCACGACTGGCCAGCTCTGCCACTATTTATACACGCGCCATCTATTGGGAATCTTCTACAATGCTTTTAACGGACATACTAGTACATTCGAATTCCAGAACCTTCGATGTCATTGCCAGCAGCCCAAACATTTAGTGTTGCCATACTTACAAACAATGCCAATGAACGCATGCTACTGATGGACGTGTCTTGAAACATGATGAATGCTGCAGGCAGTCGTTACAGACCGTTGAATTCAAATCGTCATTGCACATTCGTAGCAGTATAATAAATTTATAATTTGAATTTTTAATAGGACATTAAGTATGCTTTAATTTCCAATTTTATTCATTAATTTATCGCTTTCTATTCCAAAGTTACAGCATATATTGTGAACTAAGGTGTTTTTTCCAAAAAACAATAATGAGCTAAAATGCTCATCAATAAAAAATATAAATATTTTAAAACTACAGCTTCTATGAATTAATCACCACTTTGGGTACCATTGAACCCACTGTGCGATGTTGTATTTCATACATAGACTTTCAAATGAATAAAAAATGTCGATGGTATCACACAGATACTTTGTTTTATTTCAAAAGATATGAAGGGATTAATGAAATACCCTTTATAAACTCCTATTTTAATTTTAAGTTGAAAATAAATTTATTTAAGTATTCAATTAATCAAAAATTATTGGAATAATAATTTTTTATTCTAAATTGAAAAATTTTATTCATTCGAATGAAAAAATATTTTTTTCTCGATTATTCGAATAATTTTTATTCGAATGACAACAAAATGAAAATGTTAGAAATTACAAAGGGAATGATAAAGTTTTATAAACCCTTACCACTCACGGTGAAGTCAGCTATAAGCAGATTCTCTATGAATTAACGAAGTCAATTTTATAAATAAAACATACATTTAAAGTTTTCCCATAAAATAACTAAATTAAATGTCTAGTTAAGATATTAAAAAGTTTTACAACACTTAATGTGTGCTAGTCAAAAAGTTTAGATGGCATTTTATTTTCTTTGCTTAATTATTAAACCCTCTACTTAAAATGAGTTTCTAGAAATATGTAGTTTTATTAAAATGGCCAACAACTTATGGCGTGTTGCGTGCTTGAGAGCATAATAAATACAAAATGTTTATCGATGAATGAATTCTTTAGCACGAGTATTTTTAAGAATATGGAAATAACTTTTTGTGTATGTGAATGTATAATGTAAGAGTGTGTGTGTTTCTTTTTGTTTGTGTGGTTGGCAGGAATTATTGAGGTATTAAATTATAATTCCTTTTGTTTCATTCATCCAGACACAATACATAATGACCACAAACATTTCTACTCAGTTAAATATGTATTCATTTCATTGCCATGTTAACTACTCTAGTTTATCTTTATTCAATTTGTTTTCTTTGAATTTAAAGTTTTGTATTTTTTGTAGTTCTTTCCTATTTTGGGTATGAACGTGTCATTTTTTGTTAACAAACAAACACATTCATATATGTGGGTATAGGGTGGCTCTGATTTTGGACTTTTTCGATGCTGCCAAGATCTGAACAACATCCACAACCTTGTTTTTGGGGCTTACCCTAATATAAATATATATTGTTACTTATTTACAATGGAAACAACTACTACATACTACTGCTGCTTTATCCTGGTGTTATTTGTATATTGGCCAGCCCATTTTCCTTTTCCTGGGATTAAAACGACCTTTTTCAGCTTTTTGTATTTTGATAGTTTGAAGTTACACATGTAGATGAATGTAAATGTATTGGGATAAGTATGTCTGTATGTTTGCATTATGTCACATGTGTGTTTGCATTTGTGTGGATGTGGTTATGAAACATTTCCTTTTTATCAACACCTCTACTTTTTAGTTGAGGTAATATAAAAGTACTCTTAACGTTTGTAATATAATTGAAAACAGGCCTAGAGATCATGAGGGTCCAAAAGTTGGCTTCACAATGATAACAGTTCCGGAAGCTAACATAACAAATCGTAATTGGGCACATAATGATCATGTCGGGCAATGGCACGAATCTACCATTAAAGAGTTACGAATAAACATCCTAAATTTTGGCAGATCAGTATTCAGAGGGCTAATAGGGGTTTGTACAGATTAGAGACAGTTTTCATATAGAAAACGTCTCTAGATTGGAGACAGTTTTCATATAGAAAATGTATCTAGATTAGAGACAGATTTCATATAGAAAACGTCTCTAGATTAGAGACAGTTTTTATATAGAAAACGTCTCTTGATTAGAGACAGTTTTTATATAGAAAACGTCTCTTGATTAGAGACAGTTTTCATTTAGAAAACGTCTCTAGATTAGAGACAGTTTTCATATAGAAAACGTCTCTAGATTAGAGACAGTTTACATATAGAAAACGTCTCTGGATTAGAGACAGTTTTCATATAGAAAACGTCTCTAGATTAGAGACAGTTTTCATATAGAAAACGTCTCTGGATTAGAGACAGTTTTCATATAGAAAACGTCTCTAGATTAGAGACAGTTTTCATTTAAAAACGTCTCTAGGTTAGAGACAGTTTTCATATTGAAAACGTCTCTAGATTAGAGACAGTTTTCGTATAGAAAAGTCTAAACCGATGGTAGGCGCAACAAAAGTCGTTGCCTACTGCTACTAACAGCCTGTTTCCTTAATATTTTATTTAATAAAAAGCTTTTTCATTTGAATAGGATGATTAAGGTAACCTTTCATATCACACATGCATAAAATACTGTCAAATGTCACATTAATACTCATTTCAATGTGTATTTCATCATAATGCGGGTATTTTTCACGTGTAACCAAACAAAAAAAAAAGTTTTGAAAACTTAAATTTAATGCTCAAATAGTTGGTTAAAAATTAATACACAATTTAAATAATTTGCTGATAAGTTAAGGCAACATTTTTGGCGAAGGTGTAAGCATGATACTTTAAGTAGGGTTTGGGAACTGTAACATATGTGTTATACAATACATGATATAATTTAAGGGTGCTCAGTGAATTTAAGTCTATATGAAAACAAATTGAAAAACTAGAAGGAAATATTAAAATAAGAAATAAAATACCTACACATTTAGTTATAATGTTTCCTTATAAAGATGCTTATGTGGCTATAAGCATAGAATTATTAAGTAATTCAAATTCTTTTAGCTGTGATAGAATGCCCTTCAACGAATGTTAATGGTAATTTTTGGAGTTTTAAAAAAACTGAAGAGCTCAAAACCGGTTTCGGTTTTCTGATAATTTATTAAATACTAGCTTGACCCGGTGCGCTTCGCTACCCCTGTCGATGTAAAAATCGGTTCAGCCATTAAGTAATTATTGTTTAAAAACTAAAGGTACCAATTTTACCCGTTTTTCCCCATTTGTATCCCTTTCTGGTCCAAGTATTGAAAAAATTTATAGCCTATTGACGCTTCCAAGTAAGGATCTATTTACGTTCCAAATTTCAATAAAATCGGTTCATCCGTTTAGGCGTGATGCTCAAACAAACAAACAAACAAACAAACAAACAAACAAACAAACAAACAAACAAACAAACAAACAAACAAACAAACAAACAAACAAACAAACAAACAAACAAACAAACAAACAAACAAACAAACAAACAAACAAACAAACAAACAAACAAACAAACAAACAAACAAACAAACAAACAAACAAACAAACAAACA
This sequence comes from Calliphora vomitoria, assembly GCA_942486065.2. Taxonomy (NCBI): domain Eukaryota; kingdom Metazoa; phylum Arthropoda; class Insecta; order Diptera; family Calliphoridae; genus Calliphora; species Calliphora vomitoria. The sequence continues at coordinate 35,091,885 of OW818031.2, read as the reverse complement.
AACAAACAAACAAACAAACAAACAAACAAACAAACAAACAAACAAACAAACAAACAAACAAACAAACAAACAAACAAACAAACAAACAAACAAACAAACAAACAAACAAACAAACAAACAAACAAACAAACAAACAAACAAACAAACAAACAAACAAACTTACAGAGACATTTATATATTTACTAGCTTGACCCGGTGCGCTTCGCTACCCCTGTCGATGTAAAAATCGGTTCAGCCGTTTAGTAGTTATTGTTTAAAAACTAAAGGTACCAATTTTACCCGTTTTTCCCCCTTTTTATCCCTTTCTGGTCCAAGTATTGAAAAAATTTATAGCCTATTGACGCTTCCAAGTAAGGATCTATCTACGTTCCAAATTTCAATAAAATCGGTTCAGCCGTTTAGGCGTGATCCTCAAACAAACAAACAAACAAACAAACAAACAAACAAATAAACAAACAAACAAACTTACAAAGACATTTATATATTTATATAGATATAGATTAAGTATTATAGAAACAAAATCAGTTGATAATATAGGAGAAGCTATACAAATTTTAAATTCAAACTTGATAGCTGTTCAACAGGATAAAGGAAAATTGGTACTTTTTCTTCTTATGGTACTTTTTTAATATATTAAACTAGCTTGACCCGGTGCGCTTCGCTACCCCTGTCGTAGTCTATGTTGGAAATTTCAATAAAATCGTTTCGGCCGTTTAGTATATTAAGAACTAAAGGTTTTAATTGCAAATAACTTTTAAACGGCCTTACCAATTTTTACACTATTAGTCTCATAGTAATCATAAAAATCCTTTTACTATGAACTACCATATGTACTCAATACAGTGTTGTTATGGATTTCTCACTGTTATAAAGTTCAGAATACGGGTATAAATATGAAATATCGTTTATGCCAAATTTATTTTAATTCAATGCATTCGTTTTTTCTTTGATATATTTTAATATATATATATATTAACAAAAAAAAATAGTTTTTATTGTTGAATTTTGTATTTTTTTACGTTTAACTAAAATCCCGAAGTCCCGAAAAATCTCGAAATCACGAAAAATCCCGGGATGCCGAAAAATCCCGGGTCCCGGGATTTACATTTCTAAAATCCCGAATCCCGGGATTTGTAAAACCCAGTCCCGTTTGGCATCCCTAGCTATGACGATGTTTTCATCAGCACTGATTAGTCAGCACTGACGATGTTTACATCAGTGCTGACTAATCAGCTATGACGATGTTTTCATCAGCACTGACGATGTTTTCATCAGCACTGATTAGTCAGCACTGACGATATTTACATCAGCACTGATTAATCAGCTATGACGATGTTTTCATAAGCACTGATTAGTCAGCACTGACGATATTTTCATCAGCACTGACGATGTTTTCATCAGCACTGACGATGTTTTCATCAGCACTGACGATGTTTTCATCAGCACTGACGATATTTACATCAGCACTGATTAATCATCTATGACGATGTTTTCATCAGCACTGATTAATCAGCACTGACGATGTTTTCATCAGCACTGACGATGTTTTCATCAGCACTGACAATGTTTTCATCAGCACTGACAATGTTTTCATCAGCACTGATTAGTCAGCACTGACGTTGTTTTCATCAGCACTGACGATGTTTAAATCAGCACTGACGATGTTTTCATCAGCACTGACGATGTTTTCATCAGCACTGACGATGTTTTCATCAGCACTGACGATGTTTTCATCAGTACTGACGATGTTTTCATCAGCACTGATTAGTCAGCACTGACGATATTTACACCAGCACTGACGATGTTTAAATCAGCACTGACGATGTTTTCATCAGCACTGACGATGTTTTCATCAGTACTGAGGATGTTTAAATCAGCACTGACGATGTTTTCATCAGTACTGACGATGTTTTCATCAGCACTGATTAGTCAGCACTGACGATATTTACACCAGCACTGACGATGTTTAAATCAGCACTGACGATGTTTTCATCAGCACTGACGATGTTTTCATCAGTACTGAGGATGTTTAAATCAGCACTGACGATGTTTTCATCAGCACTGATTAGTCAGCACTGACGATATTTACACCAGCACTGACGATGTTTAAATCAGCACTGACGATGTTTTCATCAGCACTGACGATGTTTTCATCAGTACTGACGATGTTTTCATCAGTACTGATGATGTTTTCATCAGCACTGACGATGTTTTCATCAGTACTGACGATGTTTTCATCAGCACTGACGATGTTTTCATCAGCACTGATTAGTCAGCACTGACGATATTTACATCAGCACTGATTAATCAGCTATGACGATGTTTTCATCAGCACTGATTAGTCAGCACTGACGATGTTTTCATCAGCACTGACGATGTTTTCATCAGCACTGACAATGTTTTCATCAGCACTGACAATGTTTTCATCAGCACTGACGATGTTTTCATCAGCACTGATTAGTCAGCACTGACGATATTTACATCAGCACTGATTAATCAGCTATGACGATGTTTTCATCAGCACTGATTAGTCAGCACTGACGATGTTTTCATCAGCACTGACAATGTTTTCATCAGCACTGACAATGTTTTCATCAGCACTGATGATGTTTAAATCAGCACTGACGATGTTTTCATCAGCACTGACGATGTTTTCATCAGCACTGACGATGTTTTCATCAGTACTGACGATGTTTTCATCAGCACTGACAATGTTTTCATCAGCACTGATTAGTCAGCACTGACGATATTTACATCAGCACTGATTAATCAGCTATGACGATGTTTTCATCAGCACTGATTAGTCAGCACTGACGATGTTTTCATCAGCACTGACAATGTTTTCATCAGCACTGACAATGTTTTCATCAGCACTGACGTTGTTTTCATCAGCACTGACGATGTTTAAATCAGCACTGACGATATTTACATCAGCACTGATTAATCAGCTATGACAATGTTTTCATCAGCACTGACGATGTTTTCATCAGCACTGACAATGTTTTCATCAGCACTGACAATGTTTTCATCAGCACTGATTAGTCAGCACTGACGATGTTTAAATCAGCACTGACGATGTTTTCATCAGCACTGACGATGTTTTCATCAGCACTGACGATGTTTAAATCAGCACTGACGATGTTTTCATCAGCACTGACGATGTTTTCATCAGCACTGACGATCGATGTTTTCATCAGCACTGACGATGTTTAAATCAGCACTGACGATGTTTTCATCAGCACTGACGATGTTTTCATCAGTACTGATGATGTTTTCATCAGCACTGACGATGTTTTCGTCAGTACTGACGATGTTTTCATCAGCACTGACAATGTTTTCATCAGCACTGATTAGTCAGCACTGACGATATTTACATCAGCACTGATTAATCAGCTATGACGATGTTTTCATCAGCACTGATTAGTCAGCACTGACGATGTTTTCATCAGCACTGACAATGTTTTCATCAGCACTGACAATGTTTTCATCAGCACTGACGTTGTTTTCATCAGCACTGACGATGTTTAAATCAGCACTGACGATATTTACATCAGCACTGATTAATCAGCTATGACAATGTTTTCATCAGCACTGACGATGTTTTCATCAGCACTGACAATGTTTTCATCAGCACTGATTAGTCAGCACTGACGATGTTTAAATCATAGCTGTTAAATAATGATTACTAATCATAATAATTAGTAATTAGATTACTTTTTTTCGAAAGGTGAATTAATGATTAAATTACGATTATATTCAGATCCGCACGATTACTAATTGACTACGATTACAAATAATCCAAAAATAATCAAGATTACTAACGATTACGAGAAAATAATCAAAAATAATCAAAAGTAATCAAAAAATAATCCGACTATTTTCAAAGATTACTTTTGATTATTTTAGATTATTTTCCAAAAATGTTGCATTTACAAAGTGAAAAAATAAAAAAAGAACAGGCCGGCCACATCCGGACTCGAACCAGGATCTCTAGAGCTATAGAGCAAGACACATACATCTGAACTATCGAAGAACAAATGATTTTGTGTATAGTATACAGAGTTTTAGATTCAATTTACAATTTTTACAATAAAAATTCTGTTAAACCACCGGCCAAGTTTTCTATGGAACTAACAAATATAAAATATATATGTTTTATTTTTGTTAAAAGTTAGTTTTTTCAATGTCTTTTTTTTTGGAATATTTGGGAGTTTAACAATTTAATTTTAATTACAAAAAATATTTTCAAAATTTAAGTTAAAAGCAACAAAAATTTATGTTATAAAAAACTAAGAAAATATGTGAAAAGAACATTTCTGATGACATTAGCGATTCTAGTTGTCTTCGGTCATCAGATTTAGGATAAAACAGTCCTAAAAAGGGAAAACCAATTCATTCAAACTTGAACAAATTCCAAAACATTTGATTTTGAAACCAAAAGTAATAAATGCCAGACTTTTTCGATTTCAATAATGTGTGCATTATTTAAAATTTTTTAGTTTTAATGATCTGACTTTGCAGAAGATGAACCTGAAGCAAGCCGTTCTCTACAAGAATAGATTAAAATTGACCAACGATCCGCATTAAGACATCAGTTCTTCAGTTATTTAAATAATAATGCAAGTGCTGGTGAGATTTGGCAAAAATATGATTTGCTAAGGGATGCTTTTATTTTTTTAACGTCCTTAATGTCTTCAGGTCCAGTTGAACGACTGTTTTCTTTTGCCGGGATCGTCAACAGTGCAAGGCAGCAATCACTGACTGATTTTTCATTTGAAAAATTAGTTGTTATGAAGACCAATTACAAATATATGTAAACTGTAGCCCTTTTTGTGTAAAATGATTTAATGTAAGGACTCAGATCGTAAAATTCTTAACACACGTTTTTAATTAAAACTTTTAACCCAAGTTTTAATTGATTTTTTTTTTATATCAAGTTGCTTTTGTAAAGCATGTCAGTTATTATGTTTAATGTCAATTATGTTTATTTGTTGTTAATCTGATTAAAACGAGTGACCGAAAAAAAGTGCGTACTAAAATTATTAATATATTCAACAAAACCAAACTTGGTCCTACAAAAAGTTGGCTAAACAATCAAAGGTCTGCCGTCAATGTTATTCAACAGTACCGGGAGAACATGTCCGTTGATAGAAAACCTGGTACAGGTAGAAGGAATGGTTCTCATTATTTTTATTAAGTCAAACAAATAGAAAGCATTTTCAAAAGAGCTCCCAACACCTCCTGGGTAAATTTTTTATGTTGCAGATACTCGGCGGAATATTGAAGAAAAGTTTAGGACCCAAAGGTAGACAAAATTTCCCAAAAAGTTCTTGGTATGGCAAGCAATATGCAGTTGCGGCAACAGAAGCCAATCATTTCTTACAACGGGCTCTATAAATAGCGAAATTTACATCAAAGAATGTTTACAAAAAAGGATGTTTCCATTCATAAGACTTCTTAATGTGTCCACTTATTTTTGGCTTGATTTGGCATCTGTGACTATGTAAGAAAGGTCTTGAGTGGTACAAGAACAATAATGTAGTATTTGTACCAAGAGACGCTATTCCTCCAAACTGCCTGGTGTCCAAAAGTGTGATATATTTTAAACGGAGATGGATAACCTGTTCGAACAAAGTGACATAAAGCACTATTAAAACCATAATGGAAGGGTTTTCGAAAAAGGTTCAAAATTTCATCATTAGTGAGTAGAACTATAAAAATATTTTTTTTTTTTCTTATTGTAAATTGTAACAAAAATTTTAATCAAATAAAAAAGATTTAAAACTGTAAGTTTAGTGATTTCATTTTTATTAACAGATATGTATGTTAAACATTTTTCGATCTCAGTCCTTATGTACACTGAATGTATTTGTTTTTCTTTATTTTATTCATGTATTTTTCCTTTTCTTGTTGAGTCAGGAATTACGAAAATTATTATTGTTATCAATATATGTATATTTTTTTATGAAAAAACATCTAATTTTGTATTAGTTGTTTAAAATTTTTTCACGTTGTAAATGCAAATTTTTGAAAAATAATCCAAAATAATCAAAAGTAATCTGTGAAAATAGTCGGATTATTTTTTGATTACTTTTGATTATTTTTGATTATTTTCTCGTAATCGCAAGTAATCTTAATTATTTTTTGATTATTTGTAATCGTAATCAATTAGTAATCATAAATTGTTCTAAAGAGAATTATATAATCAATTAAATTATTTTTAAAAAATAATCTAATTGATTACTAATCGTAATCCAAAATTAACAGCTATGGTTTAAATCAGCACTGACGATGTTTTCATCAGCACTGACGATGTTTTCATCAGCACTGACGATGTTTTCATCAGCACTGACGATATTTACATCAGCACTGATTAATCAGCTATGACGATGTTTTCATCAGCACTGATTAGTCAGCACTGACGATATTTACATCAGTGCTGATTAATCAGCTATGACGTTGTTTTCATCAGTCCTGGTTAGTCAGCTCTGAGGATATTTACATCAGTGGTGATTTATCAGCTATGACGATGTTTTCATCAGCACTGACGATATTTACATCAGTGCTGATTAATCAGCTATGACGTTGTTTTCATCAGTCCTGGTTAGTCAGTTCTGAGGATATTTACATCAGTGGTGATTAATCAGCTATGATGATGTTCTCATCAGCACTGATTAGTCAGCACTGACGATATTTACATCAGCACTGATCAGTAATCATTCAGTGCAGCATCGAATAATAATTAAGTGTATTATTACATACTCAATCATGCAAGTTATTGTGACAATCATATATATGATTGTTTTAACCATATATATTATTCCGGAACTCTACTTGTACCATCACTCTGTTAAAGATTAATTATATTATTGCTATTTTTTAAAATACTATTTTAATAGTATTTTACCAATTTTACCCGTTTTCCCCCTGTTTACCCCCTGTTTACCCCTTTCTGGTCCAAGTATTGAAAAAAGTTATAGCCCTTCCAAGTAAGGATCTATCTACGTTCCAAATTTCAATAAAATCGATTCAGCCGTTTAGGCGTTATGCTCAAACAAACAAATAAACAAACAAACTTACAAAGACATTTATATAGATTAGTGAGCTTATGTACATTAAAGTTGGCTAATATGCTTCTGAGTAAAGAAATAATCAAGAATAGGGGGCTCAATGGTATTATAATACCAAAAAAGGAGAACTAAACCAAACTAAGGAGTACTTTTTAGTTTTTAAAAATGGTACTTTTTGATTTTTTTTTAAATATAGAACTTAGAATCAGTAAATTGAAACTCAAGTGTGGAAAATTTATACTTTTTCTACATTTTATTACTTTCAATTATTTAAATTATATACATATTATTATCTTTATTAATAAATATTTAGTGAAAAATTCTTTAATTACTTTTTTATGCTATTTCGGATTTATTGAGATAAAAGAAACACAAAACTAATTTATTTTCATTAAATTCTACTAAAAAACATAAAATAATTAATTTTTTGGCATAAAGCTAATTTACATAAGTTTACATACGGGATAAAAATAACTTAAAAAAAAAAAAAAATTTGGCTTTAATTACAGCAGATAATCTATTTGGCATGGTCAAAACCGATTTTTTGGTTATTTCTGGAGTAATTTTGGTCCATTCTTCCATCAACTCTTCTTTGAGTGCTGGAACTGATGTTACTTGTCAATTTTTTAGACCTCGTTTTAAAATATCCCATAACATTAAGATCGGGATACCGCGGGGGATATTCCTATTTGTTTTTAACGTTATATAGAAACCATTCCTTAACTAACTTTGATGAATGCTTCGGATCGTTGACCTGTAGAAATATTGGGTTGTCCTCCAGATCTAGAAGTTGGACGCTGGGAAGGTAGCTTTCCTTTAAAATATCGATATACATGGCCTTATCCATAGTACCATCGATGAACCTGAGCTTACCGACAACATTTGCCGCTATACATCCCCAGACCATGACTGACCCGCCTCCATGTTTTACGGTGCAATTAACATTTTGTGGTAATAACTCTGCATTAGGCTTTCGCCAAAGTTTTGTTCGTCCATCACCTCCAAAAATCATAAATTTACATTCATCTGTGAATATTACCCTCTCCCAAAATGTAGGGTCATTTACATGAGCATTTTCGTACTTTTGGGTATATTTTTAGCGCTTCTGGATATTCACAGATCTAAGTAATGCTTTTTTCATTTAACTCTGCTATTGTAGCCATTTCTCTGGATACATCGGCGAACAGTCTGATCAGAAACGGTAATTAGATTTGTTCTCATTTTCCGGTTTAGTTCGACGACATTTAGCTTAGGATTTTCTTGAATGAAACGTATAATAGACCGTTCGGTTCGTTTGTCGAGAATGCGGGGACGCCCACTACGAGCTTTGCTTTCATAATTTCCATTTTCTTTGAAATTTTTTATTATTGTTTGGACTGTGGTTTTACTTAGATTTAATAAAATTCCAATTTCATTAAAAGATTTGCCATCATTTCTCAACTTAATGACGGCTTTTGGAATTGGCTCAGAAATTTCATTGCCTTTGCCCATTTTCTTCCACTAAAAATACTTTTTGATTTTATTTTGCAGTGTGATCACTTTTAGTGAAAGTAAACTTTCTACCGCTTTCTACACAAAGCATCATAAAAATTGTAGCGAAAATTTTAACGGTACAACTTTTTTTTTGCAGACTACGTAAACTTATGTAAAATTAAAAGGATACCAATTACTCGTGTTTTATTGTTATTTATTTAAAATACCAACAAAATATTATAAAATATGATGGAAATTTATTTTTTAAGTGCATTAAACAAAAATGTAGTTACAACTCTTAATAAAATTATATACTTTCAAAAAAAAATTTAAAAATTTCAAACATATGTAAAGTTTTGTAAGACTGTGTACATAATAGTTGGCTGATATGCTTTGAGTAAATAAAAAATCAAGCATAGATGGCTTAATGATATTGAGGAAACAAAAAGTATTAGTATTTTTTCGTTCTTCGATTCTAAATGAGCTAGAATTCACAAAAGTTGATTTCAGTGCTACCTTTTTTTTTATTTTCTATAATAATGACCAAAGAAATATGAAATTAGACTTTCTTGATGTTAAGTAGGTATAGCAAATGTGGGTATTTATGGTACTTTTTTATTATAATAATACGTTTCGCTAGAATCTACATTACAATGAACCAATTAACACTAAACTAGACACATGTTATCCTGAATTAGTATTAATTCACAAAGGGAGACTTAATAGTACTATTTTGTTCATCTAATTGGGGTGGTGAAGTGCACCGGGTCGGCTAGTACTCCATACTTTTATCGGATAATTGAAAATAACTAAAGGTAGGGTAACACATGGCAAATATTTGACCAAAAAGATGTAACCACTAAATAAAATATATTTTATTGCAATTCTTTCATTTCATAAACTCCTTTTACTTAGGACAATTCAAAACAAATAATTAGTTTTATTTTATTGGACGCAATTTAATCTTTCAAATCACTTGTAAGAGCAAACAACGTCAAACAAATTTGTCCTAAAAAAAAGTGGTTACGCTTTTTTGAGTAAATATTTGCAGTGTGTGATCCTAACATAAGTCTTTGTTATAAAAATGTTGCATTCTTTTTTTTAATTAAATAAATAAACGGTCATTTGAAGTTTAATTGCCAGGAAATTCTCGTACGATCAAAATTGTTTTTAAATATATTTGTGTCAATTTTTGTTTTTGTTTATTTTTCATTTCAAAATTTTTAAGTTTTCTACTTAAAATATATTAAAAGTCAAAACCGAAGAATAATTGTCGGTTTTGGTTAAAACCGAATACGAAACTCTAGTAAATTTGTTACCTCAATTAAACAACAGATAATATTTTATGTTAATGACTTTTTAAAATTAACAAATGTTATAGTTCTTCTAGAAAATAATACAATTTTGAAAAATTTTGCCCAATTTATTTACTATCTGACGTGGATTATAAAGATACATTATAAACTGTATAAATTTAGACCAACTGCAAAGTAAATATAAGGGTTTGAAGTACATACACATTATATGAAACACATTATTCAGACTTGTGTTCATATATAACATGTTTTCTTTGAAATTATTAAAATAAAAATACATTTTCTTTCTAGGAATATATGTATGTCATAGCCTGAATATATTACATACAATAATCTCAATCATAAAGTTCCATTAAAATAACAAAATTATTTTATAACAAGTAGGAGTGAAATATTAGACTGTGCCGATTCTTATATACCCTTCACCAAAGAATATTTAAGCTAAGTATTAAAAAAATTGTTGAAGAAATGTAGGTTTTTTATATATAAGGAGTGAGATCGAACTTCAATTTTCATGCTCTGTTTTTGGCCTCTAAATTTTTAGCAGCGTTCATGTCAGGAACTTTTTGAGCCTTGTATGTTTTTGAACCTGCATTGGCTTTAACTTTTCGTACCAAATAGTCCGAACACTGAGCTAACCGGGCTGCTTTCTTACCGGATGTGTTGGGAGCTCTTTTGAAAATGCTTTTTATTTTTTTGGCTTTAGAAACATCATGTGGACCATTCTTTCTACCTGAACCAGGTTTTCTATCAACGGACAAGTTCTCCCGGTACTGTTTAATAACATTGGAAAAAGTTTGACGGCAGACCTTTGAATGCTTGGCCAACTTTTTGTAGGACCAAGTTGGGTTTTGTTGAAAATATTTAATAATTTTAGTATGCACTTTTTTCTGGTCAACCATTTTAATCAGATTAACAACAAATGAACATAATTGATATTAAATATAATAACTGGCATGTTTTACAAAGGTAAATTGATAAAAAGAAAGTGTGTTAAGAATTTTACGATCTCACTCCTTATACATATATAAACAACGTATAGTACCAAATTACAGGTTTTACTCGTTTTATTCCTTAAACAGTTAGAAATAAGTACCAAATATTGGCTCTTTTTGAAATAATGAAGATGTATTTTAAATGTTTTTTGTATCAATATTATTTTAGAAGATTTTTTACCACTCAAAACGTTTGAATTTCTAGTTTCAGACATTTTGACTGATCGATGATAAATCAGTCACTAAATCAAAGGAATTATTTGAATGTCTTCGGCCATTTGGGCTGTACGATAATGAAGTCAGTTATATTACTCTTTTATGTATAAAGGTACCTTTTATATATAATAGTACCTAATTAAATTACACAGTGCTACGATGAAAAAAAATTAGTTAGAAAACGACCCAACGTGTGTTATACATAGTCTTACAAAAGTTTACATACGTTTGAAATTTTTCTATTTTTTTTTAGAAAATATATAATTTTATTAAGAGTTGTAACTACATTTTTGTTTAATGCACTTAAAAAATATATTTCCATCATATTTTATAATATTTTGTTGGTATTTTAAATAAATAACAGTAAAACACGAGTAATTGGTATCCTTTTAATTTTACATAAGTTTACGTAGTCTGCAAAAAAAAAGTTGTACCGTTAAAATTTTCGCTATAATTTTTATGATGCTTTGTGTAGAAAGCGGTAGAAAATTTACTTTCACTAAAAGTGATCACACTGCAAAATAAAATCAAAAAGTATTTTTAGTGGAAGAAAATGGGCAAAGGCAATGAAATTTCTGAGCCAATTCGAAAAGCCGTCATTAAGTTGAGAAATGATGGCAAATCTTTTATTGAAATTGGAATTTTATTAAATCTAAGTAAAACCACAGTCCAAACAATAATAAAAAATTTCAAAGAAAATGGAAATTATGAAAGCAAAGCTCGTAGTGGGCGTCCCCGCATTCTCGACAAACGAACCTAACGGTCTATTATACGTTTCATTCAAGAAAATCCTAAGCTAAATGTCGTCGAACTAAACCGGAAAATGAGAACAAATCTAGAAATTACCGTTTCTGATCAGACTGTTCGCCGATGTATCCAGAGAAATGGCTACAATAGCAGAGTTAAATGAAAAAAGCATTACTTAGATCTGTGAATATCCAGAAGCGCTAAAAATATACCCAAAAGTACGAAAATGCTCATGTAAATGACCCTACATTTTGGGAGAGGGTAATATTCACAGATGAATGTAAATTTATGATTTTTGGAGGTGATGGACGAACAAAACTTTGGCGAAAGCCTAATGCAGAGTTATTACCACAAAATGTTAATTGCACCGTAAAACATGGTGGCGGGTCAGTCATGGTCTGGGGATGTATGGCGGCAAACGGTGTCGGTAAGCTCAGGTTCATCGATGGTACTATGGATAAGGCCAGCATCCAACTTTTAGTTCTGGAGGACAACGCAATATTTCTCCAGGACAACGATCCGAAGCATTCATCAAAGTTAGTTAAGGAATGGCTTCTATATAACGTTAAAAACAAATTGAACATACCCCGCAGTCCCCCGATCATAATGTTATTGAACATTTATGGGATATTTTAAAACGAGGTCAAAAAATCGACAAGTAACATCAGTTCCAGCACTCAAAGAAGAGTTGATGGAAGAATGTAGCAAAATTACTCCAGAAATAACAAAAAATTGGTTTTGTCCATGCCAAATAGATCTGCTGTAATTAAAGCCAAAGGAGGCCACACAAAATATTAATTTAATTTTTTTTAAGTTTTTTTTTTATGCCAAAAAATTAATTATTTTATGTTTTTTAGAACAATTTAATGAAAATAAATTAGTTTTGTGTTTATTTTATCTCAATAAATCCAAAATAGCATAAAAAAGTAATTATAGAATTTTTCACTAAATATTTATTAATAAAGATGAAATATATTAGGGGTATGTAAACTTTTGTAAGACTGTGTAGGTCTTGCTGAGTACATTACAAATTGTGTCTAAAAATTACAGAAAAACCCTCAAATTCAAAAGTTATTCTAAAAAACAGATTCAGTGTCCAACTTTAAACTTTTTAACGGGTTTGGAAAGAAAACTGATCACGCTTTAAAATGCATTTTTTTTGATACATTTGTAAGTCAACTTTTTTTGATTTTAGTCGCTTTTCATTGCTTATTTTGATATGAAAGCTTATACAAATTTATACTTATGTATAAAAAAAATTAAGTTCTTAACAAAACATGGTATTAATTTTTTACATTAACACCTTTTTTAGTATTTTCTCCCCCGGCGCATATGAATAATAAAAAGAACAAAAAACTATACAAAAAAAATATTTAATTTAATTTTAAAAGGCTAATTTTTTCGAACTTTTCTCGAAAAAGTTTAATAACTTTTGTAAATATAAACCAATTTTAACAAGAAATATCTCTTTTTGTCTTTAAAAAACTGTTAAAAATAAGTTTTTTTAAAAGAAAAAAAATAAAAATTACTATTGTTGAATTTTAAAAATTACGAACAAAAAAATAAAAACTTACACAATTTCATGGAATATACATTTTATGAGAGCTTAATTCTATGTCTATCCATAATTGTTTAAAATTTTGAAATCTGTTTAAAAATGTATGAGTTAGAGGTATTGAAGTTCTACGACCTACCCTACAGTTTTTTTCAAAATAACTCAAAATTTTGAGGGTATTTCGAAATCTTTGAAAACGGTTTTAGTATGTCCTCACCTAGGCCTACAAATCCCATTAGGTCGCTTTTCAAGTTCTGACAAAAAGTGTTATTTCGTAGCAGAGTTTTATTTATTTACCAACATACATATTAAAAGGTTATAAAATATCCACAATTTCAAAGACTTTCTTATGATACATAGACAAACAGTTGTACTATTTTCAAGCTCTTAACTAAATACTCGTTCCCATTAATCTGCTGAATGCATTTCATTGAAAAGTTGTTGCCACAAATCGCTAAAGTTAATATTTTTCTATAAAGTTTATCCTTTTATATACTTGACAAAACTACCTATCTCTTTCTCTCTCTCTTCAACTTGCTGCACTGATTGCGTTTTTCAAGTTGAGTTGATTATTTTACATTTTTTTCCCCCGTTTTTGTTCCTGATTTTATGTGACTGTCTGTCTGTATGCGTTTGGTTTAAGTGCATAGTTTGCATGTCTCTTAACCAAGTTAACATGTACGTGCTGGTATTATCAATAAACGGATTTGCTGTGAAGAAAAATTATTTATTTTTTTTTTTTCTTTAAAGTTTTTTTCTTCTTATATTATTATTTTAAGGGCAACGCAGAGACTGTAAGTAGAATGAGGAAAAAAAGAAAATAAAGAAATAATTTAGAAATATTTATTTCAATTAAGGAAAATATTTTAAATTGCTCATTTTCACTTTGATAAAGTTTTAACTTATAATTTCAAATACAAAAGGTAAAAACTTTTTAACTTTTTCCTTTGGAAAATAAAGTTGGGAGTTAAAATAGTAATATAATGGATTTTTACTACTTAAACATTGTCATTTTAACTAGTAGTTACATTATAACAATATAAGTCCTTAATTCTAAGGACCTACAGAAGTCGTTATAAGTCAAACCGAATAGTTACTATGGAATATCTTATTTAGGATTACAATCTGGTATTAAAAATATGTATGCAAAATGAACAAGTAAGAATGTTATATTCGGTTTGTGCCGCATCTTGTATATCCACTACGAATATTATATAACTGCTCATAGAGTATTACGGTAGGACATTTGTATGGGGGATAGATGAAATCATGGACCGATGTGGCCCTATCTCAATACCCAACAAACCTTAGCAACAGAGAGTATTTGTGGAAAATTTCAGCCAGCTAGCTCTTCTTGTTTGGACCCTATCGTGTTTTCAAGAGACGGACAGTCGGGCGGACATAACTAGATCATCTTAGAATCTTAGGAGGACACAGGATATATATAATTTTTAGTTTTGCGACCAATATTTCGATATGTTACAAACTTAATGACAAAATCAATATAGACCCATCATGTTTTATGGTGGGCATACAAATAAATCTATTATATAAGGGCGGGTCAATAAGTCCCTGACTTTTTGAATTTCCCGCCTCTAAACTGAAAGGTCAACTTTGCTCCTGTCAATAGGTATCAGTCAGTTGACTCTTGCAAAAATTTTAAGAAGCTGCGTCATTTAGTATGTGTTTGACAGCCACTGATAGCAGACTACCGCGTGATTTGAGGAGAAAGTGGAAAAAAAGTGAATCACTTGAATAAAGGCTAAGCTTGATAAATACTATGGGAACTCTGCACCACCAATACCAAATGGAATACGGAAAATGCCGAACGTTCTGGACGCCCAGTTGAGGTTTCTACACCCGTAATAATTGAACAAATTTAGATTGGAGAGTGCTAGAGATTGTGGAAGTCATAGGCAGCTCACATGGCACAGTGGTTTAAATTTTGAATGATCACTTGGGTATGAGAAAGCTTTCCGCAATATGGATGCCGCGCTGCTCACAATCGCGTGCACAAACACAGTCGTGTGACAACTTCGCAGAAGTGTTTGGCATTTTTCAATAGCAATATGGATGGGTTTTTGCGTCGTTTCTTAACCGTGGACGAAACGTGGATCCACCACAACACACCAGAGTCCAAACAGCAGTCAAAACTGTGTTTTGCTCGAGTGAATCGGCCAATAAAGACATGACATGCACCCGGTATACTTAATCCATATCGACTACCTTCAAAATGTTAAAACAGTCAATGGCGAATACTATGCCAACCTATTGGGTAATTTTAATGATGTTTTGAAGAAAAAAAGACCGCTGTTGGGCAAGAAAAAGAATAATGCAAGGTCTCCTAGGTTTCCTATAGAAAACTGTCTTCTATAGGAGACTGTTTTCTATAGGAAAACTGTTTTCTATAGGAGACTGTTTTCAATATGAAAACTGTCTTCTATAGGAGACTGTTTTCAATAGGAAAACTGTCTTCTATAGGAGACTGTTTTCTATAGGAAAACTGTCTTCTATAGGAGACTGTTTTCTATAGGAAAACTGTCTTCTATAGGAGACTGTTTTCTATAGGAAAACTGTCTTCTATAGGAGACTGTTTTCTATAGGAAAACTGTCTTCTATAGGAGACTGTTTTCTATAGGAAAACTGTCTTCTATAGGAGACTGTTTTCTATAGGAAAACTGTCTTCTATAGGAGACTGTTTTCTATAGGAAAACTGTCTTCTATAGGAGACTGTTTTCTATAGGAAAACTGTCTTCTATAGGAGACTGTTTTCTATAGGAAAACTGTCTTCTATAGGAGACTGTTTTCTATAGGAAACTGTCTTCTAAGGAGACTGTTTTCTATAGGAAAACTGTCTTCTATAGGAGACTGTTTTCTATAGGAAAACTGTCTTCTATAGGAGACTGTTTTCTATAGGAAAACTGTCTTCTATAGGAGACTGTTTTCTATAGGAAAACTGTCTTCTATAGGAGACTGTTTTCTATAGGAAAACTGTCTTCTATAGGAGACTGTTTTCTATAGGAAAACTGTCTTCTATAGGAGACTGTTTTCTATAGGAAAACTGTCTTCTATAGGAGACTGTTTTCTATAGGAAAACTGTCTTCTATAGGAGACTGTTTTCTATAGGAAAACTGTCTTCTATAGGAGACTGTTTTCTATAGGAAAACTGTCTTCTATAGGAGACTGTTTTCTATAGGAAAACTGTCTTCTATAGGAGACTGTTTTCTATAGGAAAACTGTCGTCTATAGGAGACTGTTTTCTATAGGAAACTGTCTTCTATAGGAGACTGTTTTCTATAGGAAAACTGTCTTCTATAGGAGACTGTTTTCTATAGGAAAACTGTCTTCTATAGGAGACTGTTTTCTATAGGAAAACTGTCTTCTATAGGAGACTGTTTTCTATAGGAAAACTGTCTTCTATAGGAGACTGTTTTCTATAGGAAAACTGTCTTCTATAGGAGACGGTTTTCTATAGGAAAACTGTCTTCTATAGGAGACTGTTTTCTATAGGAAAACTGTCTTCTATAGGAGACTGTTTTCTATAGGAAACTGTCTTCTATAGGAGACTGTTTTCTATAGGAAAACTGTCTTCTATAGGAGACTGTTTTCTATAGGAAAACTGTCTTCTATAGGAGACTGTTTTCTATAGGAAAACTGTCTTCTATAGGAGACTGTTTTCTATAGGAAAACTGTCTTCTATAGGAGACTGTTTTCTATAGGAAAACTGTCTTCTATAGGAGACTGTTTTCTATAGGAAAACTGTCTTCTATAGGAGACTGTTTTCTATAGGAAAACTGTCTTCTATAGGAGACTGTTTTCTATAGGAAAACTGTCTTCTATAGGAGACTGTTTTCTATAGGAAAACTGTCTTCTATACACATGCGCAGCTTCCATGGCAAAAAATCAATGAATTAGGCTGCGAATTGCTCCCTCATCCGTCTTATTCTCCGGCCCCTACGGACCATTTCTTGTTTCCAAACCGGAAGAAATGGCTCGGCGGAAAGAGATTTGACTCCAACGATAAAATCATCTCGCAAAAAATACCTATTTTGACAACAAATCTCGACAAATCCTCGACAAATCTTATTTTTGAAAAGTATAAAAAACCTGGAAAAACGTTGGACAAAGATATAGAGCTCAAAGGAAATTAAGTATGTTGAAAAATATAATGATTATTTATCCAAAAACCTGTGTTTCATTCAAAAATTCACGGACTTAATAACCCGCCGCGTACAACGGATTGAGAAAAACCGTAACTGGAGGAGAAATTTCTAGAACTTCACGGAGTTACTACTTTCATTTAAATTTATTTATTAAAGCATCTAAAGGTTAAATACCTATTAAACAAAAACTAAACAGAAAAATCTGTTTTCTTTTGCAAAAAATAAGAAAAATAACTATATAATAGATGTAGGTTTAAGGCATTTTATTTTATATATAAAAATGTTTCTTTGTTTTTTTTAAGGAAATCTTTGGAATCAATAACATGCTTACGTACGTACATACGTTTAAAGCCCGCAGGTATACTTTAATGTAAAGGACCTTTCTGCTTTTAAGAAGAAACAAAAAATCCCTAACTCTTATACTTACATTATTCAAATATTATTATTATTTTTCTTACAGTATTTCCTATTTCCTGTATAAATATAATCTTATATGTAAATATGTAAAAAACACCGTTCTTATTAAATGTAGAAAGAAGGCTTAAAGAGAACTTTATTTACCCTTCTGTACCAAGTAATAAGTAAAGGCTTTCATTTATAACACCCGAAAATACTACATTCTTACTACTATTTATTTATTTAAATATATAACCCAGCAAAATATAATAAAGAGTGATTCGATTGCATATAGCGACATTTTTAAGTTTCTTTTTGGAACAAATACTATGATTCAGCCTCTAATGGCCAAAGGCTTGATTATGAGCACTTAAAATCGTAGCAATCTCGCTTCTTTTAATTATATTTAATTCAGATTCTATGGACCCAATATATCGATACATATGATTGATTGACTAGCACACTTCTCCATTAAGTAAAAAAACTAAGCAGCTGCAACTGTATGGATTAGTGCATTACTCTTAATTTTACAGCATAACAATATATCTATAACTGATATCTGAAACTAAACTTTCAATTTAGTTGGAAAATTCGACAACTTTTTTGTAGATAAAAACTTAGCAACACCAAGTTTGGGAGTATTAAATCAAACTTTGCATTACCTTTGTTATCATTGTATTTATGTGAATTGGAATTTTTTTTTATTTATTTTACTCTTTATAAAATTATACAATCATCATCTTATTTGCAAATAACAAATGTTCTTTTTTTTTTTGTATTATAAAGGAAATTATATTTTCGGTAACATTTGCATTTGTACACGTTTGTACAGTGAATGTCAATAAATTGAAATCATGTAGAAAATCTAAAGATCCCTTTCACGCTAGGCAATTTAGTTGCGTCTGTTTTTCATTTTCAAAAACATGCATGAAAATACAAATCAACTTGCCGTGTACAAGCAAGTCTGTACTCAAATTTTAAAAAACTTGTTCTCCAAACACAAAAATTGCATTATTCTTGAAGGACGGAGTTTTAAAGTGGCATATTTTTGAATATAATTGAGATATTGACTTGATTTTTTTTTTTTGTAATATCAGAAATTAGCTTATCTAAATAAAAAAGTTCGGAAAAAATGTGGACCAAAGTGTTCCTAATATTTGCAATCCTATAAAAATGTTGATACAAATTTTAATTTTAGACGTCAATAAATATGTAATAAGTAATAAAATCTTTATTTATTAACAAAACTAAACGAAACTTTCAATGTTTTCTAAAACTTTCATTCTAAATAACAAATTGTAAAAAAATTTGTCTAAAGGTCAATGGGAATCCCGCAATTCCTAAAAATTGGAGAGAAAATCCCAAAAATGATATTTTTTACTATTTTGTCCATAGGGTCCAGATTTTCTTCGGGGCTGGGAAAATACTTTAAAAATAAATAGGAATCACATCAGGTTTTCCAAGGCTGCTTTCCGTTTTCTGATCCCAGCTTTGAGATTTTAGAACATGTGGTCCAAATTTAAAATTTTGATAAAAAAATAGGTCAAATTCCGAAGGTCCTAGGAGCGACATATTCAAAAAATATGACATGTTTTTATACCAAAATATTATCCGTAAAGATATCTTATAGAAAAGCATAAAAGTGTTCTTAAAAAAAGTTTAATTTTAATAAAAAAAGAGTTAAGTCACCTTTTCGCTCAAAAAACAGCAAAAATCTACAAATTTTTGAATTTTTAAATTTATTATTTTCGGATCCGTAATTGATATTGCTCTGAAATTTCTTGCATATTATTGGTAATTTAGCTATCTAACTAATGAAAAAATTCGAGTCCATTCGGTTCAAAAGTACGCCCTATATTTTAAAAAAAGCGGACCAAGGTATTGCAAAATTTGAAAATGTAAATTTTGAAATGCTTATAACTCGGAAATTATAAGAGATGAATATCACACCCAAAAATTTAAAAATCTTTGAAATCGGACGGGAAATAAAAAAATGGCACGTGTTTAAAAATTTTACATGTCGAAGGTACCCTACTTTGAGCCCACATAGCGCCGCGCCTGGAGCATTTGTAGGGCCCATTTTAATAACTTGAACTCAAATACTCCTGGGTTACCCCCACGTCAAATTTTACCCCGATCGGGCCATCCGTTTAGAAATGCCAGATTTATTTCCAAAAAATTTTGATTCTGCCCCACTGTGGAATGATGTTTTTCTCACATCCATTGGAGATACCATTGAATGGATCCGGTTCCATGTTCTTTTCCAGAGTGATGTTCATTACCAGTTATTCAAAACAATATTGACTTATTGTACTTCTCTAGTTTGCTCAGAGATGTAATACAGTCCATTAGAATTCCCCATATATTTTTATACAATAATGAGGCCCTGGGCAAGTACTGATTATCTGACATCACAATAATTCTAGCACACATTAACCTTCTCCTCAAACAATATCTATCGTAAATATCGGCATACAAATCGAATTCTCTTTTAATAACTCGCTTCAGTTTTAGTATTTATTTGTTTGGATGAGCTTGAGAACCATACATGATCAGCCAATTTATTCAACATAGTCTGATTAGGCCAATGGTACCTGCTCCGAATCGGCAGTCAAAACTTACTTAGACACCCTGAGGTATGGATTATTTTTATATAAGTAGTCGCCGGTTTTAGTGTTCGTTATCTCTGGTAAGCAAATTGCAAAGGGTGTATGCATTGCAGCTGCATCTAGGACCATCATTTGAAGGTTTGATTTATAGCCTGCTGCATTCCTTTCTATATCATTGATGATAATTTTGGCACTCAATTGAATAAAACAACTGATACAAATTTAGGCCTTGTATATTTTTATGAACTGACTCAAAAATCTTTTAAGAGATATTTATGTCATATTTTAACAATCACATAGATGAGAGCCCAGATTTCTGAACTGTATAGGTACTTTGTATTGCCACTTACAGTAAAAATATCGAAACATTTTATATGTTTGTTAGTTTTTCATAAATTTTTCTCCCTTTACTAAGTGAATGAATGAGTGAATGCTCAAGTGTATGTGTGAGAATTCATGTATTGCACATATCTATTTGTTACTGTGTATGTATGTTTATAAAGTTGTTTGATTTCCTTTATTAAAGTTTGGCTGTTTGTTGTGCAATGTGTTTTTTTTTATTATTTTGTTCTCTAACGGATATGATACATGTATTAATATTCACACATACACACTTACGTACAGCAGACACATATTTTTTTCTTTATGTAAATGTATGTGTATGTATGCCAATATATAGAGAAATTTATTCAACATATAACATTTCAATATTATAACAGTTTTATTTTTGTATTTTTAATTTTTTTTTTCCTTTTTTATTTCCAGTTGACACCATGGGGAGCCAGCCTTGTGTGTTATATATGTATGAATGTGAGTAATATTATATTATTATATGAAAGCAGCTGAGTGTATGTATGTGTGAGACAGTTTTGTGTGAAATGCAAATATGTTGATGTGTTTGTGTATAAGGACAAATATCAGCTAAAATGCAGGGAATTTTTGGGTAAAATAATAAGTACTGAGTAACAGAGAGTATTTGTGGAAAATTTCAGCTAGCTCTTTTCGTGTTTTCAACAGGTAGATAGACGGACAGATGGACGGAATATATATACTTTAGTGGGTCTGTGATGAATGTTTCGATGTGTTACAAACGGAATGACAAAATCACTCTACCCCCTATCTTTTTCGATGAATATTTGGAAGCTATAGGACTATATCTATTTTTTGGACTTCATTAACCATATAAATCATATATACTTTACAAAGCAACATTAAAATTTAGACTATAAACACAATTAACAATCAACTACTACACAGAGAAAACAGATTCGTAATAGCAACCAAATTTGTTGCCAATCGAATGATTCGGTTGCACACATAGAATTTTTCAGTTCTAGCAACAGAATATCAGTGGATAAAGAAAAAATTCGTTTGTAGCAACCAAGCTTTTGTTACCACTTCTAGAATCATTCGATTGGCAACAAATTCGGTTGCTATTACGTATCTGTTTTGTCTGTGTACTGTCCTATATTCAGTAAGAGTGCTATATTCGGTTGTGTCAAATATTAAAATAATTTTCAGTTGAAAAAAAATGTTTGGGGAAAACAAGTGAAAGTGCTATATTCGGCTGTGTCGAAGCTTATATCATAGAGAAAATATACATAGAGCGAAAACTAGAAAAAAAACTCGAAACAAAAAAGTTACACATATGTTTTCACATAGTTTTTTTTATCCTAATACATTCTCATCACTTGGGTTTTTGACAACTAAGTTTGACAGGAGAGTTTCGGCTCTATGAGTATTATCTATGCTTATACATATATTCTTCAGCAAGTATAAAAATAATAATTTCTCGAAATCCGGTAATTTTAGATTGAACCTATACTATCTCGTAATAGGGAAAACCGTTAAAATTTTGATTTTTATACCCACTATCAAAAAATATGTAGGTATATTGATTTTCTCATTCCGTTTTTGATATAGGTCGTAGAAACAATACATTCTGGGTCCTCATAAGATCCTAAGACGATATAGCTATGTTTTTTCGTCTGTATTTGTGTCGAAAAGACGATAGGGCCCAAACGAAAGGAGCTATCTGTCTGAAATACTCTCTGTTGATTAGGTTCGTTTGGTATTGAAAGTGGGCAATACCGGTCAATGATTTTTCCTAGTCCCCATACAAGTGTCCCGCCGGAATGCTGTTTGAGATTGGGCACAGAGAAATATAACACTCTTACTTGTTGATCCTAATTTAGCATTTATTAAAATCGTCAATTTGACTAATAGAATTAAATCATAAAGTACTCCGAACAGGGTTATGTTTGAAATAGCATATCGGGCAAATGGCATCCACGGTTTAGCTGACACAACCACCTACTTTGATCGAAATTTTCCATGATAATTTTGCATAAATGTGGTTGAATTTCATTAATTCAGCATTGAGTTTCCTTGCTTGTGTTGCTTGTGTACTTGTTCAAACCATGATATTAACAAATTACAAGGTAGTTTCATTTATAATTGTTGGACAAAAAAGGAGATTATTTAAGTTTATTTTTTTGTAAATATTCCAAAATGCGATGCCATATTTAGATGAAGGTTATAATACTCCGAGAAATGTTCAATGAAATATGTGTAGTATTAAACAAAAAAGAAGTCACACTACGGATGGGTAATTTATCTTTATAAAATTAAAAAAAAAAAAAAAAAAATGGTTTTTAATAGGTTGTACTTGCTTTATCTTAATAATTAGAAAGCATTATAAAATTTAAATATGTAGAAGTCTTTATTAGGTTATAATATGAGAACTAGTTAAAAAGAAAATGGGCTTCACCAAATAGAAGTCTTCTCAGATCAAAGTATTTGAGAAAGCTAGGGAAATTATTTTTCTGACAAAATATTGCAAAAATCAAATGAAAATACAAAGTCCGATGGTGGGCCATTTAGAGTTTTCACGGATACCGAGCTCGGTACGATTGAAGTCGGCAATTGGAGTCAGATGTAATAGCGATGGATGCAAAGTTGTTGACGCTGGCAACAAGCAGCGAGAATCGATTCGAAAACGATTGCGGAAGGTTTTCAATAATCACTTTTATGACAATTGCACACAGAGCAACCTTACATTTTCCCTTCCTAAACTTATCAAGACGACAAACTGCACGAAGAGAAAAAATATAGTTGTGCATGTTTACTGTTACCACTTCGACATTTTTATTTTTTTTTTTAACAATATTATAGTCACAGTAACTGTTTACATGATTGAGGTAATCATAATATGATTAACTTAACGATTCACATGATTGTATTATCAATCATATACAGTCAGAGACAACACGCATTTTCATCTATGAAGCTAAATATTTTAATAAGTGAAAAAAATACATATATAAGTTTGAATAAACTTTAAATTAAATTAAGAGTTTAATCTGTTATTATTTTAAAAAACTTTGAAAATTAAAATTGATATCGTGAACAATTTTTGGGAACAATAATATTTGTTATTTTTTTATGTTTAAACTATCTATTCATTCAATATAAATAAAAGTGGGATTATTTTCAATTAATATCGTACGTAGCTTAATTTTGAACATGAACATCAAATCTCCCTTATTGTCAAATGATAAAAAAAACGATAACATTAAGAGAAAGTGAAACTACCATATGTATTTTTGCCATGATTCAACATCTACATGAAATCCGATTTTGCTGAAATTTTTCGAATTTGGTTTTTAGATGACGAAGAACATGTTTAGCTAAAATTCAATATAAGAGTCCTTCTATAGGGGTTTCCAACAAGAGGTGTTACTTTGGTATTCAAAGAAAAATGGTATTTTTTGAGATAAATGATCGGATGTTTATACAACAACATAAGACAAATGGCCACTACGACCACGCTTACAGGACCATTTCTTTTTTATGAAATTTACCATAATCAAATCGCAAAGTGGCTGCCCTATGTCCTCGATAGCCTCACGAATTCTATCTTTGAGGTATTGAGTCGACGCTGTGCTGTTGGCGTAGACCTTATATTTCACGTGGCCCCAAATGAAGAAGTCGCAAGGTGTTAAAAAACATGATCTCGGTGGCCAATTGTGATTACCTCTTCGGGATATAACACGGTCCGGAAACTTTTCCCGTAAAAGAGAAATGGTTTCGTTGCTTGTGTGGCACGTAGCACCGTCTTCTTGAAAGTAAACGTTGTCCAGATCAATATCATCCAACTCCGATTATAAGAAATCATTATTCATCTCTCGATAGCGCATAGGACGAGGAGTGGACAAACCTGGGTTTTCATCAACACTTTGGGCTACAGCAGCAATATTCTCAGTTGTTCTTGCACGGGCTTTATTCTTCACATAACTAACTTGTCCCAACAGCTCGAAGTTTTCAACCAATTTCTGTATTGCGGTCCGACAAGGTGCTTCACGACGACCCAAAAAAGCTTTAGTATTGCGAACTGCGACTGCAAGATTCTCACCATTTTTGTAGTGAATTTTAATAATTTTAATGCGTTGTTAAAGCGTGTATCGTTCCATTTTTAGTAATTGCGTAGTTTCTACTTGTCAAATATCAAAGAATAAAAGCTTAAAAAATTACAGCTACCGAAATACCGGGTGATTGAAAATTACACCTCTTGTTTGAAAACCTTTTAGTAGTGAGCATGCATGATATACTTTTGAAAACTGTAACATTGAAATCTAAAACTTTAAAAATCGTTAAAGGTTTAATTTGAAAGGCTAGAGACAGTGTATTGCTCATAAGTCAGCCATTTAGGAACCGATTTAGCTTCTAGATCACTGGTGCCCAAACACATACCATCAAAGCTTTGTCTGTGTTGCTAAGACAGCGGAGAATCAAAATCAACTCAACATATGAATGTAGTCCACTGAGAAACTGAATTTGTTCTCTTAGATGAAAACAAAGCAACAAACACATGATCATTATAAGAAAACGCACAAGTAGGCTTATAGTGTATGTGTATTAAAGTAACGTCAGCAAAATTTTCTTGCCCTATTACGCGTGCTAGGGAATTGTGATCTTGGGCGACACTGTTATTTATGATATTATATGTGATATTTAGAGTTTATAAACAGATAAAGAGTTACATAATTATTATTTTTAGATACATTTAACTGATACCTTTCCTTATTTGGAATGACTTTAACGTAATAAATATATATTTAAGCCTTGTGTGTATTCATCTTATTTCCATTTCAATTTCTATTATTTTTCTTTTTTTTGTGTGACGACCATGTGTGTGAAAAATAAATATTTCATTTTCAGTTAGGGAATAGTTTTCATATTATTATTGTATATTTATTTTATTTTACTTTTTTCTCCGGTATTTTTTTTTTATATTCTTGGTTTCACATTTGTGTACGTTTCTATTTCCTTAACAATTTTCTCATGTGATTTTTATTTATTTGTAGTTTTTGTCTTCTTAATACAATTCGAAATTTATGCATACGTTTTTTTTATTTTTATTTTTTTTTTATTTTTTTGCTTCTGTCTGTCTCTCCATATTATTCTTATTATTTTGTGTATAAATCTTTTATAACAACACTTTTGTGTTTTAAGGAGACAGTAGTATAATTTTTGTTGTTGTTGTTGTGGATTTAAGTAACACTTGCAACAAGATAGTCAGTGTATTTGAATTGTTGTGCGCTACATTTTGTAACATTTATATTCTTAAAATAAAATTATTGGTAAAGTTAAATACTGATTCTGAATCAGTATACTTATAATATATGATTCTATGTTATTATATCTTTCTTTAATGTTCTACGGGTGGTATGAGTAATATTTATACTATTTAATGTTAATGATATTACTCATACTACTCGTTGACCTTTTAAAGTTTTATTTTTTACACTCATAGAAAGGAATACATATACAGTGCAAGCACGATTTTCGCGACTAATTAATACCCAGACCTGTCACGAAAATTGAATATTCGCTAAAAATTTTATTGAACAATTTTATGTAATTTTTAAAATAAAAATTGTTTTTATTGATATATTTACGGTCTAATTCATAATAACTTAAAACAGCTTTATAAGTCGTTAATAAGAAAAATATCAAAAAACTGTATTCATAAACGTTTAATAGTCTTATAAGTCTGTTATAAACCATTCATAAATTTGAAATATTTATTGTAGCTTCAACACTACTATAAACCAACTTTAAGGTATTCTTTTTACATTTTATCTGGAAAAAAGGGAATTTTAAAGATAATTTTTTATAAATTTGCAATAATAGACGATACTATTGCAATTGACAAACGTAATATTAACTCCGCTGGAGAATATGTTCCAATATAATTATATATGATTTTGTTTCAAATTCCTCCGGCAGTGAGCTATATGAGGTTCGCAAGTGACTTTGATTGCCATTTTTGTCATTTTCTTTTAACCTGTAACGAAATGTAGTAATAAAATGTGAAAACATTGTGGAAGAAGGTTCACACAATCTAATATACCCATTCCGGAATTAAAATTATCTGTTTCCTTATATAAATTCATTAAATTTTGTTAAAATTTAACAAAATGACAATAAAAATAAAAATATATAAAACAAATTATAAAACAGTGATGTTTATTATATCACAGAATATTCGTCATTCGAATACTTTTAATAATAATTGAAATAAAATATATAAAAACGTTTGTATATTAATACATTTTAGCTTAATATAAATTTACTAGAATCAGATATACATTTTTTATCTAAAAATTAGTTTTTATCTTCAAAAATGTATTAATACTAAAAACAAACAATTCAAAAAAGAGAATTAACGAATATTTTATCCTAATTGCAAGCAACACTAACAACGAAAAAGGGGAAATAACTGAGAAGCATTGCCAGATTAGACAAAAAACAGTACATTACTTATTGTGGCTTTAACAAACGTTTATGCATAAAATACCTTTATTAAAGGTTTATAAAGCTAAAGTGTTTGATAACAAATTTGTGTTTTAAATCTACAATAAGGTTTTATTATGAATTAGACCGTTACATTTTAAACATATTTAAAGAAATTGAAGATTTTTTTTTTAAGTAACAGCTGAGTCACGTAGTTCATATATAGCTGTTATCGGCTTATCATTTTCCAAAGCCCATTGTATGCATATGTCATCACTTTTTAGTTGCTCAACTGGGTGACACGTCGCGTTATTTAAAAGCGAAAGTGCTTTTTGCGTCAGACCTTTTGAATCCTAAAATTCTTGGACCTAAAAAATGTTTATTTATGAACAACTTACTTTTACTAATTGGTGAAAATTAACTTACGTGGGTAACAAATTCGTGATGGAACCAGTCCTTGAATATAAATGATGTCAGCCAGGCGTTATTATTGGAGTTGTATATTACAGAATTTTTGAAAAGTTTTTCGATTTTCCAACAACCAACAATTTCAGTTTGTCTGTGCCATTCGCATTTGAACAGGGTAAAAAAGTTACTCGCTCTTTACATATTTATCTTCCGGAAAAAGCCGTTTTCTCATTACATCTGTGATGATACAAGAGTCTGATTTGGAACCATCCTATAATATAAACCGGATTCATCGGCATTGTAGATTTGGTAAAGAGCCAACCCATACTCATCAATGTAATCCTTAAACTCTTTCACAAATGGATAAATAAATGAGGTTCCGAAGACAATTTTTTATCCGTAATTTTTAAAAATCTAATTCCATATCGACTCTTAAATTTCTTACTGCTCCCCGGGGCAGTAAATGCCTTTGGTCATTCGTTAAAAGAATTAAGGATAATGCTAGTTCATCAATTCCTACTCTTTTAAAGGATGGCCAATCATTCACTGACCCGGTTAATAAAGCTAACCTTTTGGCTAAATTCGAATAATTCGAACTTATCAGATAGCTTTCTCAGAAATCGCACTATACGAGTTGTTATAGATGGAATCTCATCAGAGTTCAAGATCAATTCAGGGGTACCGCAAGCCTCCGTCCTTTCTCCTACTCCATTGCTTATCGTTATAAACGAGCTTCTACTTCAAACTTCCAACCCTATCTACTCTTTTGCAGATGACAGCAACATTTGCCATTCATATGCATTCAATTATAGACCAAGCCTGTTTATTTATGAACAACTTACTTTTACTAATTGGTGAAAATTAACTTACGTGGGTAACAAATTCGTGATGGAACCAGTCCTTGAATATAAATGATGTCAGCCAGGCGTTATTATTGGAGTTGTATATTACAGAATTTTTGAAAAGTTTTTCGATTTTCCAACA
Source organism: Calliphora vomitoria (assembly GCA_942486065.2). Taxonomy (NCBI): domain Eukaryota; kingdom Metazoa; phylum Arthropoda; class Insecta; order Diptera; family Calliphoridae; genus Calliphora; species Calliphora vomitoria. The sequence continues at coordinate 35,063,155 of OW818031.2, read as the reverse complement.
ACCAACAATTTCAGTTTGTCTGTGCCATTCGCATTTGAACAGGGTAAAAAAGTTACTCGCTCTTTACATATTTATCTTCCGGAAAAAGCCGTTTTCTCATTACATCTGTGATGATACAAGAGTCTGATTTGGAACCATCCTATAATATAAACCGGATTCATCGGCATTGTAGATTTGGTAAAGAGCCAACCCATACTCATCAATGTAATCCTTAAACTCTTTCACAAATGGATAAATAAATGAGGTTCCGAAGACAATTTTTTATCCGTAATTTTTAAAAATCTAATTCCATATCGACTCTTAAATTTCTTACTGCTCCCCGGGGCAGTAAATGCCTTTGGTCATTCGTTAAAAGAATTAAGGATAATGCTAGTTCATCAATTCCTACTCTTTTAAAGGATGGCCAATCATTCACTGACCCGGTTAATAAAGCTAACCTTTTGGCTAAATTCGAATAATTCGAACTTATCAGATAGCTTTCTCAGAAATCGCACTATACGAGTTGTTATAGATGGAATCTCATCAGAGTTCAAGATCAATTCAGGGGTACCGCAAGCCTCCGTCCTTTCTCCTACTCCATTGCTTATCGTTATAAACGAGCTTCTACTTCAAACTTCCAACCCTATCTACTCTTTTGCAGATGACAGCAACATTTGCCATTCATATGCATTCAATTATAGACCAAGCCTGTCGGAGATTGGCGCAATGAAGCAAAACATGAATGATACGTGTGATGTTCGCTGGATAAAATACATTTTTCGAGTGTCGAAAGAAGCATTCAAGTGCCTTGGTTTTCTAAAACGGTGTAAGACATACTTCACGCTATCTGATCTCCTTACTATTTACACCACTTTTATCCGACCGAAAATGGAATACAACTCTCATGTATGGGGCGGTGCTTCAAAGTCAATTTTGGAGTTAATCGACCGCGTACAGGAGAGGGCGAAGGTGCTTATCGGTGACAGTAGGGTATCCAGCTCTATTGACTCACTGGAACATCGTCGCAATGTGGGTTGTGTTTCACTGTTCTACCGATACAACAATGGTATGTGCTCTGCTGAAATTAGGGAACTTGTTCCCGAAACCCGTAGTTTTTTACGCAACACACGTTCTTCGGCAAGGGCTCATCAATACGTTGTCGACTGGACAGTGGATCACAAAACACATTACTGGGAAAATTCGTTCTTTGGACGTACTGTTCGTATGTGGAATAAGGTTCCTCATGAAGTCTTTCCTGTTACTTTCAATGTAGGAAAATTCAAATCAAATGTCCACAAAAACTACTCCCTCTATCCTCCCTCCCATAACCTATTTTCCTAGTTCCAACACAATGCTTTGCATGAGTAGGGGTCACCCCTGAGTGTCACTGCTCATATTGGAAAATTTTTTCCCCTTTGTTTTACAAACCACTTATAAAACATTTTTTCCATTCTTCCAACTTATGCAATTCCTGCTAATTGAATTTATGGAATCTTCACTATACAATTTTTTTTAAAATCTCTAATTTTTAAGAAATTGTTGGCTTTAAAATATGTTGAGCTTTTTCCATATTAAGAACTGATAAAACTGAAGATCAAAATCATCCAAAAAGGTTAATATACCAAAAGATGGGAATTTCCCTTTTTTGGTTATAGACAGTGTAATAAAATTTAAAAAAACAGATAAAATTGGCGAAACAAATCCGTTTTTCGTACACTGCACAGTATCAGATTTGTATAATCTAGAGGGACTAAAGTCTGAATTTTCAAAACGGGTAAAGATAATTCAATGATTTTCGAAACACAGTTTTCCTATGGTTAGATACATTATTGGAGAAAAAATTGAGGTGGTCGTGGCAATATTTCGATGGTCGTGGCAATATACCAATCTGCTCAGGATCGCTTTCTGAGTCGATTAAGCGATGTCCGTCCGTCCGTCTGTCGGTCCATGTAAATTTTGTAATCAAACTACAGATCGCAATTTCAAAGATAATTCGATAATTCGATGACTATTGAATTTGGTTAGAATCGGTCCATTATTTCTCCTAGCCCCCATACAATTGCTTTCTTCCACTTCACGTTTGTTTCATAACAAAACTTTTTTACAAAATTGCTTAACATGGAAAAGTCTACAATTTTGTCGCTTCCAGTACTAATATTTCCACATATAAAATCAAAAACACGTTCACGCCTTTCATTTTGCTTTGTTGAAAGCCAAATTTCGAAAATATCACTACGAAACATTTGTTTGGCCATGATGCTTTTATAGGTCAAAAATTTCCGGGGGTCAATTGGGGTGGATTTTCTTTTTTGTTTCTATAAATAGGAAGGTTGGTAAACGATATAGTATAAAAAATTTCACTGAACTCAACTGAACTCTGTAACTTTTTTTGTATTGAAAATTGTAAAATTAAGAAAAAATCTTATCTAAAATAGATGTTTTGAATATCACTCATAAACAACTTTAGCAGCCCTTATTTTGAAATGTAATGAAACTTTAATTTAGTTTAAACATTGTATTTTACTATTCAAAAGGAATTTTAAAAAAATATCAAAAAACAAAAAAACTCATCCAAACATTGATTACTTTTAGCAAGAACTATTAAAAATTTTTAATGTCAATTAAACATCTTACTCTTTGATACCATTATATTTTTGTTGTTTACATTTTTTGTTTTAAGACTTGTTTTTGTAAATACCAGGGTTGTTGTTTATTGTATTCAATAATTTTTTTTAATTAAATCCCGCTAAAACAATGAAATCTGACACTGTGCACTGTCGCGTTTATAGAACCTGCAGTTTTAAAAATTAAGCCGTCGCTATAACCGGTCCGTCGCGAATACCGAAAAACTATGAGCAAATTCATATATTTTATAAGTATAATATTTCTGAATATCTGAAGTTGTCTTGTAAACAATTTTACAAGTATATTTGAAGAATCGTTGAAACTAAATTTCAAGAAGATTTTATTTCTTTTGGGTTTCGAATTAAATAAGATCAGAGATACATATTGGTAGACCATGGAAAAAACCCTGTGAACCCGAAATCTTAGGTTACAGGTAACATTTACCATGTTTATAAACACGTCCATCAGTAGAAGCTTCTACTTATCAACAATGTTAATAGCATGCGGTTATTAGCATTGTTTATAAGTATGGCAACACTAAATGTTTAAGCTGCTAACATTGACAACAAAAGCTCTAGAATTCGAACATACTATTTTGTCCGTTAAGGGCATTGTAGAAGATTCCCGAAAGATGGCGTGTGTATTAATATTGGCAGAGGTTGCAGTCGTTAGTTGAGTTCATCATTGGCGCTGTTAGTCGTTAGTTGAGTATAAATAGACACTGAGTGACTATTTGAACTGTTGTTGTACGTTTTAAATAAATAAAGAGTTGTAACAAATTTTAAACTACTAAAACTGCTTTTATTAGCAATCAAGTATCCGGTATATTTAAAGGTAATAAACCCCGTTTTTTAAATGTAAAAAAGTTACAATATTTTTAGTCAAATTCTACAACATTTTAGCTTTTAATCATATTCTTTTAAATTGTTATTTCTTAAAAATCTTTTAAGAGTGTTTGAGAAATTTAAGCATTAAGCTGTTATAGAAGTTTTATTACCCACATAAGCTGTAGCGTTACCTATCAATGCAATATATTTTCTACTTTAGGGAGACCCCAAGTTGTCAGTGATTGCAACTAAAACTAAAATTTACTTTTCTTTATGATAGCATTATCTATTGCCTTTGGTGAACTGGCTCAAAGAGCAAATGGTGGGTGTCAATTCAAACACTCACAATGACATGTGCATATTAAATTTGCCAGTTAAAAGCCTAGCAAGTAGATTGGTGGGTAACCAATGGTGGTTTTTTTTGTAGCTAACATATACGTCGAACTACATCCAAAGCCTGCATGCTAATTAAACATTACATATGTATATGCAAGTGTGTATGTGAATTCTAGTACATATATGGTATATATGTATGTATACACATATGTATATTTTTACGAGCAAGTGTATTTTATGATCAACGATAAAACACGTTCTCAATTACTGTAGTTGTTGGATGTTGTTGTTGTTGGCTGTCTGTATGTTTACATTTGAAAATGTTCTTGAACAGATTAAGTTCATGAAAAGTCATTAAGAAACAAAAAATTAAAACTGTTTGTTTTAGTTGTCCTCTCTATGAAGAAACTTATAAGATTGTTTTTCTACTTTTTATTCTTTTACTTGACGTAGGTGTGAATAAAGATATTTATTAAAAGATAGTTAATATTTGAATAAAGTTTATGGAAAACTGTTAAACCAAAGGTGTTAATATTTAAAGAAAAATTGCTAGGTCTCTGCATACGTGCGAAAGTCTTTAAGTTGCTACTTAAGCCTGCTCTTACTTATATCGTAAAAAATTGTACATTCTTTATCCTTTCTCTCATAAAGTTTTTGGCTTTCCAAATATTTACTTAATATTTTCTATAAGAAATGCTTTCATCCATTTCTCATTAAACAGATTATATATTCAGTATTTGTGTTCAAATAAGTTTATATTGAAAGAGATGAAGATATTTCTGTCATTTCTATTTGGCTGATCCGATTGACATTTAAAATAAATTTTTTTTCGAAAATTTTTAAAAAAAATTTTTTTTTTATATTTTTTTTTTTAATTTTTTTTTCCAAAACTTTTTTAAATATTTTAATTTTTGTAATATATTTTTCCCGATTTGACCCATTTTAGGTCCAAATTACTATAGCCCTTTATAGGTCGTTGCAATGGACTTTGAAATAACTATCATTAGATATCCATATTGTCTATATTAATGACTTAATAATCCAGATATAGATCAAAAATCGATGTTGGTCCGGTTTTTTCATTATATCTCAGCCATTTGTGGGACGATTTTCTCGAATTTAAATAGCAACCGAGCCGGAAGAATTCCCGATATAAGTTATTTAGAGCCTTCATATAAGTAATTTAGAGTTTGTAGAAAATTGATTTCAACTTAATAGGTTCGGAAAATGATATTGTGGAAATTACAAACGGAATGACAAACTTATATATACCCTTCTTACGAATGAAGGGTATAAAAATCAAATATCTTGAAACGTTAATAACGTCAATCTGTGATCAATAATATTTTATACCTAAAATAGATTTTTAGTATAAAAAACTCAAATATCTTAAATCCTTAATAACATTGTAAATACTTTGAATTTTGGGAAACAAGTTCAATCTGTGAACACTCATATTTTATACCAAAAATCAGTTTTTAATATAAAAATCTCAAATATCTTAAAACGTTATTAACTTCGTAAATACAACGATTTTCGGGAAAACAAGCTCAATCTGTGATCTATATATATAAAAGAGTAACGTTACTGACTGACTGACTGACCAAACGACTGAAGCTAGAATCATGAAATTTTAACTTGGGTTCCTCCCTCCCTAAAACGATCCGATAAGAAGGGATTTTTGGAAATTCGAACGTTTAGGGGGAAAAAATTGTGTTTATTTTTGGTACTTTTTCATAAAATATGTTTTTTTTTATAATTTGACATAGAGATACGAATATTTTATTATGAGCTCCCACCACGATACAAATTTATTTGTATATAATTTTACCACCGTAATGGGGATAAAAAAGGTACCAAAATGGGGATAAAATCGGGAAGATACATTTTATTTGAAATTATTAAGCCAATTTTGATAATTTTTTTTAACATTGGATTGATACAAAAATTAACTAACAGGTTGTTATTTGGAACTCGAGTGCCAAGGTTTATATTGGGCCAAATCCGGGTAAACAGTTTGGTACTTTTATTAAAACATATTTTTTCTTGGGCAGATTAACACAGATTTTAATCGTTTGAGACATACAAAATTTTGGCAAAATGGAATATTTTTAAATTTCAAACTTGAGGGGTGTTCAAGGAGGAAAAGGGAAATTGGTACTTTTCTCCTAATGCTACTTTTTAATATTTTACATTATTTCACTTATCGACAATAAAGTTAGCTGATATGTATCTGAGTGAAGTTAGTGTTAGGAATAGGGAGTAATAATTTAGGTACCAAAATGTGAGAACTGAATTATTGGTACTTTTTCTATATTCTAATGGTACTTTTTGAACTTTCTATAACAATGGACTTAGGAACATGAAATTAAGCATATATGGTCCTAAGTGAGTGAGAATTCTAGGGGAAGACTTTTTGGTACTTTTTCTTTATTGGAATGGTACTTTTTGTAATTTTTCCAATAATGAACCTAGAAACATGAAATAAAGGTTATATGGACCCGAGTAAGTGGGAATCCACAAATGGTGGACTTATGGTACTTTTTCTTTATTCTAATGGTACTTTTTGAATTTTCTATAATAATGGACGCAGAAACACGAAATAAAGCACATATGGTCATAAGTGAGAGAGAATTGAAGGTGGGGACAATATGGTACTTTTTCTTTATTCTAAAGGAACTTTTCAAATGTTTTATAAAAATGGACCTAGAAACTTGAAATGAAGCATATATGGTCCTAAGTGAGTTTGAATTCTAGGGGGTGACTTTTTGGTACTTTTTCTTTATTTGAATGGAAGTTTTTGTAATGAATTAATAAACATACAACTTGAGACATGATATCCTGAATTAGTATTAATTCACAAACGGACACTTAATAGTACTATTTATTTCATCCAATTGGGGTGGCGAAGCGCACCGAGTCAGGTAGTCACTCATAAAAACTCAAATATCTTAAATTGTTAATAACTTAGTAAATACTGCGATTATAGGGAAAACAAGCTCATTCTGCGATCACTCATATTTTATACCAAAAAAACGATTTTTAGTGCTAAAAACTCAAATATCTTAAATCCTTCATAACTTTGTAAATACTATGATTTTAGGGAAAACAAGCTCAATCTGTGATCACCCATTTTTTATATCAAAAATCCATTTTTAAAACAAAATTATTAAAAAAATTTTAATATAATATTAGAAAAAATATGTTTTAAGATACAGATTATTAACATTATTTATTTATTATATATAATAAACATCAATTTATTATATTTAACAACACCTGCTTTAGGTCATTTAATAAATATGTAGTATATTTAGTTTAAATTACTTTTTTTATCCTTTTTTCCATTTAAACTTATAATTTTATTTAAAACATACACTTTCAATTAATATTAATCAAACAAATTATGTAGATTTAATTAGAAAAAATTAAATAATTAAATTCATTATCAAGGCAAATATTGGTCATAATAATTTTTTTTTACAATTTCAAAATAATACAATAAAAATTTAACAAATATAAATTTTAATTTATTTACACAGACAGATTTATTGGTTGAAAAACATAAAAACAAACACATTTTGATATTAATTTAAATTTAGTTGAAAAAGAAAAGAAAAACAGTAAAAATTTATAATAATTATTTTCACATTAATTTCCTACATTGATATTAATGTGTATTTTTAATCAAAAACAAATAAATTTAACAAAAATAAAAAAAAGTAGACAATGTCATATTATTAAATTATTACTGCATGAATTATTACCATACAAATTGATTATAAATAATTAATTATGTATGTATATTAATAGTTAAAGTACTTAAAAAAAACAAACATGCAAACATTTGGACAAGGATTATGATGAATTAAATTTCATTTGTCATAAAAAAAGGTTAATGTGGGCGAAATTTAAATGTACCTTCAATTGTTTAGTGTATAAATTATTTTTTAGGCTTTCTAATTATGCGTTGCATTGAAATAATAGATTATAAACCTTATTCGACTTATAAAACTGAAGTAAATGTCATTCGTGAGAAGGTCCAATGGTACAACATTTTTAATTACCTTTTATATAAACATTATACACGTTTTTAATTACCTTTTAAGACACTTGTCCTGTATTCAGACTTCAAGATACTTGTCCTCTTTACAATGTCGTTGCAAACATTATAAAAATATGCCTTTAACTGGTGCTAGCAGCATTTCAAGCGTTTTGAAGTTATACCAATTATTAACATTAAAATGCTTAATTAAATAAACAAAACCTTTTTTCTGTTTAAGCCTTTGAAGTACATTAAAATATTGAGAAAAGTATAGAAAAAAAGAAAAAAATCAACAGCGGAAAATACTTCATCACACTCAGTACTGCAGATGTGTACTGGCACAAAACATATTGGGTTGGCTAAAAAATTACAGTCTAACCACAAAAAAAGTATACTATTATTTTAAATTTTCGTAACATAAAATAAATTTCAAATGGAATATAAAGTTTTGTTTCGTTTTGAACGTTTTGTTTTTTGAATTTTTTTAAATTCTTTTTTATTATTTACATTAATTAAAAAATATTTTCAATTATTTGGATGTATGTATTGGAAAAAGTCTTGAAAGCTTTTTTTTAATATTTTTTTTCGTACGGAAAAAACAAAAGTTCTATTCTTAAATAAAGTTAACCTTGCTTTTTTGGTTAGGCTGTGAGTTTCTGTTTTAAAAAAAATTTAGTTTAGTAAAAAGCATGGACAAAGAGATCTTTAAAGTGAGCAAAAATAGAAGCCTAGTAAAATCAAGAAATTTTAAAATTTTGTGCAGAGTGTCAAATAGGGTAAAATACAGGGACCGTAACAATTATGAAATTTATAATAAAAATCACAACATAATTGTTATTTTTATTTTTTTTGTCAGAAATAATTGTTATTTTCTGATTTTAATTTTTTTTTGTCAGGAATATTTGTTCAGTGATTTTGTTTTTTGCGAGAAATAATTGTTATTTTTTTGTCAGACGTATTTGTCAGACTATGATTTTTATATTTTTGGCAGATATAAAAATTAACTAATGAGTTTTATGTAAGAGTCTGACAAATATCTAATAAATAAAACTTATTAATGAATTTGTATATCTGCTAAAAATATAAAAATCATAGTCTGACAAAAAAATAACAATTATTTCTGACAAAAATAAAAATCAAAAATTTAAAAAGCATGTTATTTTATGAAAATATAGTAGAAAACAATCATAATGGTATACTTGACTCTCCGATATTTTCTTGTGATGGCTTCTTTCCTTTGAAATTTCAAGAATAATTATTATTTTCGGTCCGTGGTAAAATATTCTAATGTTATAAAGCTATTATATGTCCCGGCAGGAATGCCAAACAAAATTCCCCTGAAAAAATATAAACTCGAAGACCTGACATAAAACAAAAAAAAAAAAAAAAATAGTATTGCGTGATAATGGATGACTTCTGGCTCATGATTCAGTGAGGCAGAATTAGAAATTTTTGATAATGAATTACAACTTTGAAAGCACAATTCCTCTCCTAATGGTAAATGTTGATACGATTATGCAGAATAACCTCAGCTGAAACAATATCAATAATTAAAATTGGAAAAGATCTCTCGGAAGCATTTAATACCAAACCAGGATTCAGACCAGGTGATAGCCTATCGTGTGACCTTTTTAACATACTGCTGGATAAAGTATTGCGCGATTAATAGTAAGGTGCAATTTACACTAGAAACCATATGATTCTCGCATATGTAAACGACATGGATAGTATTGGTCGAACATTGCGAGAGGTTACTGCAGTATTAACGATAATCAAGACAGTGGGTCTGGCAGTGAATGAAGATAATACAAAGATGAGACTGGGTCAATATGTTTACATTGGTGAATAATTTATACACCTCATTACCGCCATAACTAGAACTAATGATACATGTTTGGAGATAAAGCGAAGAATAATACTTGAAATTTGATGTTACTTCGGAGTTAGCAAGCAAAACTCACGCTCCACAGAACGTTAATACTACATATGGGATTATATGGTGCAGAAGTTTGTGTTCCAATGATTTCACTTTCATTAGAAATTTTTAGAATTTAAATTTATAAAATTTTTTTAAAATTTTCTTTTGGCATTTGTTGAATTTATTTTTGTTTGACATGTTTTATCAAATAGACATTTTCTGTATAAAATTGCAAATTTGCACAATTGGGAAACTTATGCGTTTAAATGAGTACTGAAAATTTTAAATATTTTTTTTCTTGCTCTTTGCTACTTTTGACGAGATTTTCCATTTAGTATTTAAATATATATCACATATTGACATCATGATATCTTCACACATCTTATTAAATCTTTCAATTAACATAAAATTAATACAAACAAAATGAAAATAGGATAATTAAAGCTCGTTTTTTATAATTTGATTTTGTTGTTCTTATACCTACATTATAGTTTGTTATCAGTACCCTTTGATCAAGTAGTTGAAAATTTTAATTTAATTCAAAATTTAGTACCTGTAACTAAAAAAAGTAATGGCATATAATAAACGCACTAAACATTTTATTTTGATTTTCAAAGATTGTATCGTTCACTATCGTAAGTTTTTCTTTAGACGAGGCTAAAAAATTTTATGAAAAAGCAGTAAAAATAAGGTTAAATCAGAAGTAATCCTTATGATAAACCCAACTGTAAAATACAATATGTCGAGTGCTAAATCATACAAAATTAATCTAAATGACATATTATTGTACTTAAAAAATGATGTTCCAATTAGTAGATTTTGTTTGTATTTTTCTAGATGCAGTCGAAACCTATTTCCATTTTTTTGTCGCGTTCCTGATCCCATGATTATATTTTATACAACAAAACGTCATGTTATCAAAAAATGGAAACAAGAAACAAATTGTTATGATATCTTTATTTTTCGCCTCAAATTAATGCAAATGTCGCGTTCTGGACTATATTTATTACTTTGTTTTACCTTATCGACTGTGCGTAGTTAGCTTATTGCTAGCTTTAAGATCGGTTGATTTGCAATATCATAATTTAAATTACCTTGAAATGTGAAACATTTCGGGAATTTCAGTAACTAGTAAATTTAGTTGTCACTATGAAAATATGGCTGAAAAACCTAGATACATACATCCGAAACTCTCTTAACAAAGACCTAACTCAGCTGTCAAAAATCTAAATTAATTTGTATACCCTTCACCTTCGTGAGAAGGGTATATTTAAGTTTGTCATTCCGTTTGTATTTTCCACAATATAATTTCCCAACCCCTTAAAGTATATATATTCTGGATTCTTATAGATAGTGGAGTCGATTAAGTCATGTCCGTCTGTCTGTATATCGGAAATTCTTTCGGCTCGGTTGCTAGTTAAAATCGAGAAAATCGGCCCTCAAATGGCTGAGATATAAGCAAAAAACCGGGCCAACCTCAATTTTAGGCCTATTTTTGATCTATATCTGGATTACTAAGTCATTAATATAGACAATATGAATATCTAATGATAGATATTTCAAAGTCAATTGCAACGACCTATATAATGTAACAGTAATTTGGACCTACAAAATCGGGAAAAATATTTTTTAACCCGAATTTTTTTGTTACCATATTTTTTTGTCATAAATTTTTTTTCGAAAAATTTTTTTTTTTTAAACAATTTTTAAAAAAAATTATTATTTTTTAAATTTTGAAAAAAAAAATGTTTAATTTTGAAAAATAATTTCGAAAGAAAAAATAAATTTAGTTTACCTAAAAATATTTAAAATTTTTATTTTAAGGTATAATTTAGTATAGCTCTCTTACTTGTTCATATTCAAATTACAATAAGTAATAAAATCTTACACTATTCCATTATAAATATACATAAAATGGAATAGGTAAAGGAAAGAAAATTAAATCAGTATAAGGAGTGAGATCGAAAAATTCTTAACTTCAATTTCCGTGCTCTGTTTTTGGCCTCTAAATTTTTAGCAGCGTTCCTGTCACTAAATTTTTGAATTTTGTATGTTTTTAAACCTGCATTAGCTTTAAAAAAATATTAAAAAATCTTCATTCATATTAAATATGTGTTTCGAATTATTCGTTCTAAGTATATTTTTAAAAGCCAAAATTAAATTAATCTGGCAGTCATTCGAAATGACTTTTTTCTCTACACCAACACTCATACATTGACATTCGTTTACAAACACAATACACTTTTATGCAATATAAACCAGACATGTAAATTGGCGTTAACAATGATGAACCCAATTCTGAAATTTTGCGAAAAAACTAACTTTTTTTCTTTTTCCCCCCCATTCATACACTTTATTGTTTTGCAAAAAAAAAAAAAAAAAATAAGGAAAGCAGAAAAACCAAAACGAATCAAACAACAAAGTTTTCAATGGAATAAAATTCATTTTATGGCAAAACAGAACAAAAACCAAAAACAAAATAAAAAAACTCCTGTTGTACAATATAAACGGAAACAGCCATGTTGTTTTATTTATATTTTTTATATTTCATACTTTCAGTTCACAGTTTCTATTGTTGCTTGAAAGAGCCGTTACAGGAGTAGCTAAAGCAACAACACAACTATTCGTACAACAGAAACAACAACAACAACAAATAAGTATGAATAAAAAGGAAATAAAAGCGAACAACTTAAATAGACCACAGGCATTGCAGGGTTCGTTGAAGTTTTAACCGATTTCTAACTGTATGTGTGTTGGTTGGTTGGTGATAGTGTGTGTTAGTGTGAGAAAGCCTTTGTATAAAGTTTTATATATTTATGTACATATGTATGCATGCACACAACATTGTATGCATGTTCGACAATATGAATGTTTATACAATACAAAACTGGACTATGGTTTTGAGGCATAAAGTTACATAAAACGACATTAACAATTGCAATATTAACAACACATACTACCTACAATGCATTCTATACAATACAATAAAAAGTCATTCGGTTTTAGTTGCTTCAAAACTGTATAAAACTGTATAAATTTGACTTCATTGTCCAGGAGAGTATGTGACAAAAACTGCAAACAGTTTCCAGTAACAAGCTTTATGGACATTTGGTCTCCAAAACAATAATTATTTCAAGCAATAACAAAGCAAAACAAAAATGTTCTACAAGTCATCGGACCTTACTCGTTCTTTATGGTCATGCAAAATTTTAAGTTGCTCAAAACTGTTCGCTTTGTTATGCCTTTTATCGAGGTTCGAAGTTAAAATTTTATATAAGAATGGTGTAGAATTGCTCAATTTCAATTGTATATAACTTCTTAACCGCTTTTAGTAAGTACACAAAATACAATTTTAAACAAATCTAAAAGGCTTGAAGAAAATTATTTGAATTTTCTTTTATATTTTTGTGTTGCTAAAAAATAATTAAAATTTTCTTTGAACAAATTGTATTTATTTTATGTTTTTTTTAGTTAAATAAAGAAATCTAAATTAGCATGATATGTTAAAACATTGTCATTAGTGAAAACAATTACATTTATAATTGAATTTAGAAACAAATAAAAAATCAATAACAAAAGCATAAACTGTATTAGTTCTAGAATGCCTTCATATAACCAGTACTCATTCTAGTTAGGAGTTGCGATCAATGATTATTGTTTGAAATTGTCAACTCCAGAACTGTTTCTTATTGGTACGGTTCTGGAAGCAGTTATTTAATTAATGATTTGTATATGAAATTATTAACTACAGAGTTTTCTAACAAGAGGTGTTATTTTGGTATTCAAAGAAAAATTGAATTTTTTGAGCTAAATGATCGGATGTTTATTTCATAATAAAGAGGAAGGTATGCCGTTAATAATGAAAAACAACATCAGCCAAATGGCCACCACGACTACGCTTACAGAACCATATCCTTTTCATGAAATTTTCCATAACCAAGTCGCAAAGTGGCTGCCCTATGTCCTCGATAGCCTCACGAATTCTATCTTTGAGGTCTTGAATCGACGCTGGGCTGTTGGCGTCGCAAGGTGTTATATCACAAGATTTCCACGGGTTTTATTCTTTACATCACTAACTTGTCCCAACAGCTCGAATTTTTCCACCAATTTCTGTATTGCGGTCCGACAAGGTGCTTCATGACGATCCAAAAATGCCTGAGTTTTGCGAACTGAGACTGCAAGATTTTCACCATTTTTTTTAGTAAATTTTTAATAATTTCAATGCGTTAATGAAGCGTGTATCGTTCCATTTTAAGTAATGGCGTAGTTTCTATTTGTCAAATCTCAAAGAATAAAAGCATCAAAAGTGGCAGCTACCGAAATACTAGGTGATTCAAAATAACAGCTCTTGTTGGAAAACCCTTCAGTTTTTGAGAAGCTTTACGGAGCAAACACACATGCTTAAGAACAGTTCTAGAACCAGAACGAGTTCTTTCATTCGTGATTCTTGTTTGAAATTGAAAAAGCATTAGAAGACTTATATTAACCAAAAAATAAAATAAAAAATTTGCTCTCGTTAAAACATATGGAAAATAAAGTAGTAATTTTAATCAACAATTTGATAAATAGTTGCAACCGTTAGGTATTTCCTTAGGATCAAAGTCGTGGGCAAAAGCAAGTATAAAATATACTTCGTTACCTTTCAATTGAAAGTTACAAATAGTCTAAAAGTGTTTATTTGTCTGTGATCAATATTGTTACGAATGTGCAATAGTGATTTGAATTTAACGGTCTGTAACGACTTCCTGCAGCATTCATCATGTTTATAAACACGTCCATCTATAGAAGCTTCTACTTATCAACAATGTTGATAGCATGCGGTAATTATCATTGTTTATAAGTATGGCAACACTAAATGTTTAAGCACCTACCATTGACATCGAAAGCTCTAGAATTCGAACATACTAGTTTGTCCCTTAAGAGCATTGTAGATGATTCCCGAAAGATGGCGTGTGTATAAATAGTGGCAGAGGCTGCAGTCGTGAGTGGAGTTGATAATTGTCGCTGTTAGAGTTAATATCGACTGTCGTGTACATTTGAGTTTGTACATTATGGGGTGTGTGTGCATTTCTGCGAATTGATAAACGTGTATAAAGACACTGAGTGACTATTTAAACTGTTGTTGTTGTGGATTTTAAATAAATGAAGAGTTGTTACAATTTTAAACTACTAAAACTTCTTTTTATTTGCAATCAAAAGTATCCGGTTTATTTAAAGGAAATAAACCCAACGTTTTAAAAAGGTTAAAACGTTACAATATTTTTCATCTACACAGTAGTAATATTCTGAATTAGTTTTATTTAAACGGATCATCAGTATAAAGTAATTGTATTTTGACCAAAAATTGCGTTTTATAAGAAATCGGTAAAATCGTAATAAGTCTTGAAATAATGCTTTTTGGCTTTTATTCTTATATAGATATAAGGACTGATATCGAAAAAATCTTAACATACTAAACCTACAGATTGGATTTTTTTTTTTTGTTTAATTGAAATTATTATTACAATTTACAGAAAATATTATTTTTATAGTTCTAATCAATAGTGATGAATTTATGAACCTTTTTCGGAAACCCTGCCATTTAGGTTTTTATGAGCTTTCTGTCACTTTGTTCGATCAGGTCACTTTTTTTATGCTCTTCAATTCTCTTTTAACAATATCCCAATATCTCTCCACTGGCCTTAGCTCCAGGCAGTTTGGAGGATTGCCTCTATTGGTACAAATACTACACTATTGTTCTTGTACCACTCAAGACCTTGCTTACCATAGTGACAGATTGCCAAATCAGGCCAAAAATAAGTGGATACATTAAGAAGTCTTATGAATAGAAGAAGCATCCTCTTTTGTAAACATGCCTTGCTGTAAATTTCGGTGTTTGTAGAGCCCTTTATAGCGAATGTTTGGCTTCTTTTGCTGCTTGCTTGCCATGCCAACAACTTTTTGGGAAGATTTTCTACTTTTGGGTCCTAAACTTTTCTACAACATTCCCTCGAGCATCAGCAACAAAAAAATATTTACCCGGAAGCTGCGAACAATTTTCAATACGTACGCTTCGTCATCCATTATGCAGCGGTATATTTTTTGTATAAAATTTGTCTGCAATTTCCGTTCTCTATCTTTGGCTTCTAAATTTTTACCAGAGTTCCTGTCAAAAGCTTTTTGAGCCTTGAATGTTTTTAAACCTGCATTTGCTTTAGATTTTCCTACCAAATAGTCCGAGTACTGACCTAACCGAGCTGCTTTTCTACTGGATGTGTTGGGAGCTCTTTTGAAAATGCTTTCTATGTATTTGCTTTAGAAACATCATGCGGACCATTCCTTCTTTAAACGTCTGTTAGTTTAATAATCGAATACATGTGTACATCATTATACTAAATTAACGCACTTAATCTCGAGAATTTAATAAAAGTTATGCTCTACAAATAACTTCTTAAGACCTAAAAAGCTAAATAAGTAAATACTAGAAAAAAGTTGTTGCTCATTTACTATGGTCGGTCTTTGATTTAGTAATTTTGTCTTTTAAATAAAACCTTTTTAAAATCAAACTTCAAGACTTTTTTAATAAGCATTACTATTATTCAAAGAAAAGAAAAAACTTTTCATTTTGTCTATTGCATAACATTTGCTAACATCGGTCTATGACAAACATACTTAACCAATTGATTTTCTTCGCAAATGTAGCCATGCTTATTGTTACAGGAATTGTCATGCCACTGATAATCGGACCATATTAACAAACAATGTTCATCTTTCATTCTATCAGCCGGTTGTCCGGGTCCCCAATTTGTGAATGAAAGTGTTTGACCAGTTGATATCCATTCGTAGCGTAAATGAAGGGCATTATCATGACCGCCAATCCAGAAAGAAGGACTCGAGGCTGCAATACACATTTAAATAAATAAGTTATCAAATGAAATGTGTATGTTTATAATAGCTTACTATAAAATCTTTTTAATAAAGTGTCGATTTGTTGATGTTTGGCAGAAGTGTCTATGGCAATCAAGGACATATTTTTTCGGGCACACTCGCTCAAGGCCTCAAACCAATTGTACTGAAATGTTAGATTAGTGTTTGATTATTTTTCAAGACTTTGAGAATCTAGTTTTACAATTTGGTTTCATTTTGTAAAATAATTTAAGAGTTTATAATAGGTGTTATTGCATTAAGACATTTTTTACTTGTTTTAAAGGCCTATCGATGCTATTATGTATGAAATAATATAAGTTCGTGCAAATGTCCGAGCATGCACAATGTTAGTCTTTCCATGACTATGGCGTATAAATCAGACTGAATTTTTGCCCATGGCATGTGTTGTTTTGGCATTGAGGGCCGCTGTGGTGTGTGACTGATTCCCATGGAACAGTGTTTCCAGTTCACATCAGCTCCGCGTGGGATGACCATGCCCTCAAATCGCTCGTGCAGAATATCCTAATGTGGCATGAGCTGTGTGGCACGTAGCGCCGTCCGTTTGAAACCATGTGTCGTTGGTGTCCATATCATCCAATTCAGGCCAAAAGAAACACACAGTTGACGGTGATGGTCTGGCCAAAGTCGTTTTCAAAAAAATGTAGATCGAGCCCAAAATCAACTCCAATCATTGAGTTTTTCGGGATTCATTGAACGCTCTTAGATCTCATGTGGATTAGTATCGTCCAAAGTTCGACAATTGAGCTTGAAATGAGCCTCATCGCTGAAGATGTTTGATGAAAGTTTAGTGTCAGTTTCCAACTGCTCAGGACCCATTCAATTTTATCATTTGCACATTTTGTTGAACGCTTTATCCATTCATGGTGATTTGGCAAAACAAACTGAATATTTGACAGTCAATTTGTCATAGTTTGGAAGTCCCTATTAGAAGAACCTTTACATATATTTTGGTGGTGTTTTTTTTGTACAAGCTACTCTTAAGTTATCACGAATATAAGTAAATACAATCAGGAAATATTTATGAATTTTTTTTTTAAATAAAACAAACTTTTCTTAACATATACACTTGATTTTTTTTTATAGACTTTGAATTAATTTACGTTTTTTTCAGCTTCAATATAGAATTTGCTGCCGTCTTCACTTTCATGCCATTTTTCTACCGGCACACCAAACGCCAGATTAATTATGAATAAAATACAAACTGTACACTTCATTGTCTTTATTGTAAATGTAAAATTATTTAAATTGCATTAAGTTTTTGTATGATTCTATTTGAGTTTAATTTAGTGCTTTTATTCTTATCATTTAGGTAATATTGTATTAGTAATTCATGTAATTGTTGATAATTTTTAAAATTCTTAGAACTCAAGATTTATTTATATTTTCTATAAATGCACTTTTTGTGTATTATAAATATAAAATTGTTATCGATTGTTTTGAAATGTCAGTTTTACGCTGCGGGTTTATTTAAATCCAACAGTATTAAATCTTAAACAGAAGTGATAGATTTTATTTGACTTTAGCAGGGAAAACTGTAAATAGTAGTTCCATGGTTCTTACTTCGCAAAAAATGCTAACATTCAGAAATTTCATTCACTTCTTAAGCTATAGCATTTTAACTGAGTCTTATAGAACGTTGATGTCATTACAGGCAAGTACTTACCACATCCCCTGATTCTATAGGATATATATAATGAAGATCTTACTGAAATCCGGAAACGTTAGCCCTTTTACCATCAGATTCAGAGTTCATAATATTGAATAAATACGATTCTTCATTAAAATACCAGGACATTTATTTGTGAATTTTGATAAAATATTTCAAAATTCAATTGGAGAACATTGTATGTCACTGATTTTCGCTGAGCTTTTAACATATATTCGCCATAAATGTACCAACACATATTAGGATCTTTAATACAGAATCTCATCTTACTAAGGACTGAGATTGTAAAATTCTTAACACACGTTTTTCATTAAAACTTTTAACCCAAGTATTATTTGATTATGTTTTATCAAGTTACCTTTGTAAAGCATGTCAGTTGTTATGTTTAATGTCAATTATGTTCATTTGTTGTTAATCTGATTAAAATGAGTGACCAGAAAAAAGTGCGTACTAAAATTATTAAATTTTTTCAACAAAATCCAACTTGGTCCTACAAAAAGTTGGCCAAACAATCAAAGGTCAGCTATCAAACCTTTTCCAATGTTATTAAACAGTACCGGGAGAACTTGTCCATTGATATAAAACCTGGTTCAGCTAGAAGGAATGGTCCACATGAGGTTTCTAAAGTCAAAAAAAAAAAAAAGCATTTTCGAAAGAGTTCCAAACACCTCCGGTGGGAAAGCATCACTATTAGGTCAGTACTCGGACTATTTGGTACGAAAAGTTAAAGCCAATGAAGGTTTAAAAAGATACAAAGCTTAAAAAGTTCCTAACAGGAACGCTGCTAAAAATATAGATGCCAAAGACTGACCACGGAAATTGAAGTCAAATTTTATACAAAAAATACAATGGATGAAGAAACGTAGGTATGGAAAATTTTTCGCAGCTTCCGGGTGAATATTTTTATGTTGCTGATGTTCGAGGGAATGTTGTAGAAAAGTTTAGGACCCGAAAGCAGAAAATTTTCCCAAAAAGTTCTTGGTATGGCAAGCAATATGCAGTTGCGGCAAAACAGCCAAATATTTGTTACAAAGGGCTCTATAAATACCGAAATTTACATCAAGGAATGTTTACCAAAAAGGATGTTTTCATTCATAAGACTTCTTAATGTGTCCACTTATTTTTGGCCTGATTTGGCATCCTGTCACTATGGATGCAAGGTATTGAGTGGTAAAAGAACAATAATGTGGTATTTGTACCAAGAGAGGTAAATCCTCCAAACTGCCTGGAGCTAAGTCCAGTGAAGAGATATTGGGCTCTTGTTAAACGAGAATTGAAGTGCACGAAAAAGGTGTCCAAAAGTGTGGTAGATTTTAAACGGAGATGGACACCTGTTCGAGCAAAGCGACAGAAAGCACTATAAAAACGTTAATGGAAGGGTTTCCGAAAAAGGTTTAAAATTTCATCACTAGTGATTAGAACTATAAAAATATTTTTTTTTGTTAATTGTAACAATAATTTCAATCAAATATAAAAAGATTCAAAAATGTAAGTTTAGTGGTTGCATTTTTATTAACATATATGAATGTTAAAAAATTTTCAGTCTCAGTCCTTAGTGTAACGTGTAGTTACGAAACTCAATCCACTTACTTAACATAATTAATACTAATGCAATATATATTAGTGCCTATATTGTTGTTAACACAGAAAAAAAATATTTCTTAAATATTTTCATTTAATCGATTTATAGAAAATTAAAATTGATTTTAATTACTTAGATAATTCAATCAATAAATATTTGACTCAAAAACGAAATTGGAATTTTTTTGGTGTGAATGTGTACATAAAATTTTAATTTTATATTCAGTAGGCCTTGTAAAATAAGACAATGGAATAATAAAAAAAAAAAAAAAATAGAAATTAAAAGTTTGAAAATTATTTTAAATTTATATTATTCATTTATGTTTATTATGTAATTCAAGTTTAGAATCGGAAGTCAATGGCCTTGGTTAAGTATTGGTATGCAGTATTGCTGAAATTTTACTTTCCGCTAAAGTTCTTTCAAACATAATGCGCTTTTCGAATACAAGGCAAAATATAAAATAATTTAAAATTCACCTATTTCAGATAATGCATTAGTAATACAAATGTATGCATGTATGTAAATTACATGATAAAGAACTTGTATAGATGAAAATCATTTCATATTTAATATAACTCATGTTTTAATTATCAATTACGTTTTTTCAATTTTCGATTAAAATATTAATAGACTTTTTTGGCTATAATCAATTACTAGAATAATCCATTTGATTATACATATTATTGAATATTTTTCTAAAATTTCAAACAACTTTAGTAATTGAATATACAATTTTTTTCATTGGTTGAACTTTAATAAAAAAAGCAATTGAAAATGTGATTTTCGTAATTGAATTTACATTTTAGTTTTTACTGTGTAATAACTCCCAAATAGTTTATGTGAACTTTAATATAAGACATCTAGGAAAAACAGGAACGAGGAAACTAGAATCGAAGTCCCGATCAATCATAATTAATCGTTAGCCGACCGAGAGCCGAAGCATTTATCTCGTCGAATCGTATATTAGAAGCTTCGCCCATTAACAAACATATTCAAAAGATCCAAGACAGCTCTGTGGTAAAGATTTCAAAGAAAGCAGACCTTTAAAGAACCTGGAGAGACTAAGCATCCCCGGATGGAAACAAAAACTGCATCACACTAGCCTAGCACTAGCTTATATAAAAAAAACAAGAAATTACAGCAATTTTTTATTTGTGAGGCCTTTGCTATCAATTACAGAAAAACAGACTCTTACTTAAGAGAAATATTGATAGTTTATCTAATTTTTTATTATAATTTAAAAAAAAAAAATGGAGATAATTTATGGTCACGCTAATCTACACAAATTAATCTTTAGTTTAAGTATAATCATATAGGTGTTCAACATTCAAGATAAGAACATTTGTATAATTTTTTTAATACGAAAATCATATGAAAAATATTGTAAAACTTCGAGTTATTTGCCAAATAGTTTAGTATATTTTCAGCGAATTTTCAATTTTTATAATTTACTAGCTTGACCCGGTGCGCTTCGCTACCCCTGTCGATGTAAAAATTAGTAATTATTGTTTAAAAACTAAAGGTACCAATTTTACCCGTTTTCCCCCCTTTTTATCCCTTTCTGGTACAAGTATTGAAAAAATGTATAGCCTATTGACGCTTCCAAGTAAGGATCTATCTACGTTCCAAATTTCAATAAAATCGGTTAAGCCGTTTAGGCGTGATGCTCAAACAAACAAACAAACAAACAAATAAACAAACAAACTTATAAAGACATTTATATATTTATATAGATAACTTTCCGACCCTATAAAGTATGTATATTCTGGATCCTTATAGATAGCGGAGTCGATTTAGCCATGTCCGTCTGTCAGTTTGTCTGTTGAAATCAATTTTCTGAAGACCCCAGATATCTTCGGGATATAAATCTTCAATAATTAAGAAAATTAAGTTTGTCATTCCGTTTGTAATTTCCACAATATAATTTTCCGACCCTATAAAGTAAATATATTCTGGATCATTATAGATAGCGGAGTCGATTAAGCCATGTGCGTCTGTCTGTTGAAATCAATTTTCTCAAGACCCCAAATAACTTACAAGCTTGATTCATACATCAATATATCGGGAATTCTTCTGGCTCGGTTGCTAGTTAAAATCGATAATCGGTCCAACCTCGATTTTTGGCCTATTTTTGATCTATATCTGGTGATATATCTAATGATAGATATTTCAAAGCCCATTACAACGGTCTATACAAAGCTATAGTGATTTGGACCTATAATGGGTCAAAATCTGTAAAAATATTTTTTAACCCGAATTTTTTTTTGTCAAAAACAAATTTTTTGTCATAGATCTTTTTTCACTAGTAAATTTACCAAAAAAAATTTTAAAAATTAAAAAAAACTATTTCGAAAAAAAAATTTTTTAAAAACATTTAAAAAAAAAAAAAATTATTAAAAAATTATAAAAAAAAAACAATTTTGAAAGAAAAAAAATTAATTTTGTTTACCTAAATATAAAAAGTATAATTTGGTGAAGGGTATATAAGATTCGGCACAGCTTGTTTTATATAAATTAGTTTATTGATATTTTTTATTGTATATCGTGAAAAAATTTTGAAAATTTCAAACTTATATGGATGAATCTGAAAAAAGTTAATTTTCAACATCCTTGCGATATCACCAATATATCCTGGAATCTAGATAAACAAAATTGAAAGAAAAGATAATTTGGTGTAGATTACCAGTACAAAAATGTTTTTTTATTCAACCAATAAGATAAAAAAAAATACAGAATAACCAAATGGTTAATGCCGCTCAAAAAAAAAAAAAAAAGATTGTTTTGAATATGAAATGTCCCATATATGTTTTATCAATTACATTTTTCGTGGCACCAAACCAAAGTGTCAGTTTTGTTCCCCTGTGTTATTTGTTCAGTATTTTAGAAGCAAAACATTGTCAACATTTTGATATATCTTTTTTAATTTTTATATTGTACAATGGTTTTTCTTCACGTCCGCAATTTGATCCCCTTAGCTTTTGAGGTAGGCTCTTATACATAATTTTATTTTCTCTGTATAAAATTCATCGAATACTATTAACGGATGCTTTTCTAAAACTGTTCTCTGGCCTTATTGAGTTAAAATTTCGCGAAATATGTTCGGTTTATATATATTGGAGCACGAAAACATCTTTCCAGTGTTGAATGAACATTAACAACCTCCATCATTGTGTATCTTTTTCATAAATTAACTGCTCTATTTCAATACTTATTAATGAAAATCTTATATATTTTTTTTTTGATAGGAACAGCCATCAGATATCATAATCACTTTTTTGTAAGTTAAACATCATTCGTTTAAAAAACTTACGAAGCAACTTGTAATATTAGGGAAAATCACTCTTCGTTGCAAACTACTTCTGCATGTAATAACGTAAAACGCAAAATAAGAGAAATAGTTTTTAGTTTTTATTCTCCAGTTAAGTTATTATGTCAACAATTTACAGTAAAAATAGAATGTATTTTCTTAAAACTACTGGTAAAAGCCTTTTTTTAATTACCATTATTAAAATAAAAGAAAACATTCTTCATCTCCCCCATATTTATATCATTTCTATTAAACTTCGGTCTGTGACATACGTTCTTAACCAATTGATTCTCTTCGCAAATGTAGCCTAGTTTATGGTCACAGGGATAGTCATGCCACTGGAAATCAGTCCACACTAATAAACAATGTTCATCTTTCAATGTATCAGCCGGTTGCCCGGGTCCCCAATTTGTAAACGAAAATGCTTGACCGGTTGACATCCATTCGAAACGTAAATGAACGGCATTATCATGAGCGCCAATCCAGACAGAAGGACATGCAGCTGTAAAAATTTAACTAAATAAGTTATCAAATAAAATATGTTAATAAAAGCTTACTGTAAAGTCTTTTTAATAAATTGTCAATTTGTTGATGTTTGGCATAAGTGTCTATGGCAATCAAGGACATATTTTTACGGGCACAATCGCTCAAGGCCTCAAACCAATTGTACTGAAATATTAGATTAGTGTTTGATTATTTTCCAAGATTTTGAGCATCTAGTTTTACAATTTGATGGTTTTGTGTAAAACAATTTAAGAAAAATCTTCGATACCACACTCCCACGCAACTGTGATTCATAATCATAAGATACCGTGAATATAAACAATACAGAATCATAAATAACTTTACAATTTTACAAATTTTAAATGAAAAAAAAATTACACAACAAAACTCATGTCTTAGACTTAGATTAATTTACTTTTTTTTCAGTTTCAATATAAAATTTGCTGCCGTCTTCACTTTCACGCCATTTTTGTTCTGGCACACTAAACGCCAGATTAATTAACAATAATATGTAAACTACTCTCCTCATTGTTAGTTGTATAAATGTGCAAATATTTAAGTTTGCTGAGGTTTTTATAAACATTTTTTGAGTTTACTTAACAAATTTTAACCTTATGTGCAGCATAATCTTCAAGTTATGTATTAAGAAATATTTATACAAATTCTGAAAACCACAAATCAGACGTCATTTGTCGACAATCACAAAATCACATCTTCAAAACAGCATATTTTTATATTGTATTTTAACAATTAAGGAAGTATAGTCGGTCAAGCACAACCATATAAGTAATACCCTACAATGATTAAAAATTTTGTTCTATTTGTTTATGACATTATTTCAGAAAAATATGTATTTGGATCTGAATTCATATGAATGATCTGAATTCATATATAACGTATGCGGAATAAAATTGCCACAAAACAGAAAACGTTATATTTGTTTCCAACGTTACAACAAATAGCATATAAAACCTTTATAAAATAGCCCATTGATTTAATGTAAGCAAAAAATTTATTATATTCATTTACTTTTGTGGCAGTTATGAAGAAATTTATATACAGGTGTTGAAAATACCAATATTTGCACTTTCCTGAGCTCCTATTTGAGTTTCATAGTCTTAGTTTTCTCGATTTTTTATTTTAAATAATCTAAAAAAACACTTCTATTTAAAAAGGTCCGAAAACTCTCAAATTATTAATTATTAAATTTAAAAAATTTGGACATTTTCTCACTTCATAAAGTCTGGAATTTGAAGGGTGTTGGGAAACACCACAATCATCAAGGCGTGACAGTTGGATGATTGAACAGTTAAGAAGAACTTTTTTTTAAAAATAATCTCTGATGTTTATTTTTATGAAATAATTAGTTTTGTGTATACATTTCATAATATATTAATTACTATAATAATCAAATTCCAAAAAAGTCAAAATTTTCAATTTACATCTGATTGATTAAGATCCATATATATTTTTTAGAAAAAAGGTTATGTTCTACATTGTTTACTTCCAAAAAAGTCCACTTCTCTGCTTTTCTCCTCCACTTGATGCAAAATATAATAAATTGTTCCCGATGAAAATAGATAAAATATAGAAAAATTACAAATGTTTTTTCAAGGTAGTTCTTTTTTTGTTAACATTTTGAAATAACTAAAAGCCAGATTTTCAAATGGGGGTTTAAAGTATTAAGGCAAAACATAACGTAATTTAAAAAAGTCCTAAAACACTAATAGCTCATGTACTTTTTCTTTGGCCAGTGTCAAATTTTTGTTGCAATTTCATTCCGCATACGTCAATCTGTTAATATGATTTAAGATATCATGAAACAATTTTTTTTTTTGCCATTTGCATGATTTTCTTTTATATGAAAATTTTACTTTATTATGACCTGGATCCGTGCCTGAACTTAATTGTATCGAATTTTATTTGGATATCAACATTTTAAAGAGCGCACTATTTTTTGTTTATAAGATTAACATAAGATTTGTAAAATTAACATTCGTTTTAGTTACCCAAATAAAAATAGAAAATTTGGTTTCAATAACTGTTACTGCTGGTTTACAATGCTTTTTGCTTTATGGTGGATCCAAGGTTCATGGACCATAACTAACTCCTCACATCTCTGTGTCACTCGGAGAAGCAGTATAGCAGAAACTGCTTTACAGTTGTGAAAAATGATTTGGGTCAATCTAACTATGATCTATTTTTACAACCGCGACAGCAAGGCATCCTCACATTATCCCTAAGTTCAAAGAAAGCACCAACCCTCTCAGTGTCATAATGAGTGTCTTCAGTGTCATTTGTACAAGTAGTATCGCCGCACTACATGCCCTCTTTCGATTACATGGGTAGAGTATATCACTTAGGGTGGAGGTATTGGCTTTGTAGTCGTTTTGGTATATGTGCAAATCCATAGTAGACCTTTCATTGTGCCTTTCTAAGCGGTTCCAAAGAGTTCTATCGCCTTCCTTGAGGATCCCTCAGCGTTTGTATTTTTCATAACTTTCCAGTCTTGAGTTGGAAGCTGTAGGCTACAGCATTGAAGAATCATTGAAGAATCTATATCTTATCCGTGGTAGATGGCTCAGTTGGTATTTTAGCTGTGGAGCTCATGACAATCGGAGTATCGCACTCTCCGATATGCACCTCGAGTCTGGATCACATCTATACATCCCCAACTATGCAATAGCAGTTTTGATTACCAACGCTGAGCGTACATCTACAAGACATCAGTTTAAAATAACCTTGGAACTAACCAGCATCATCGCATTGGGCTTCTCTTTGAGAACTTTAGAGAATACAATAAAAGTTTTTGCTTCATCATTTCCCAATTCGATTGACATCCCGAAACAGGTTATCTTTGACAATCTCGTTGAAGGACCTAGCCATCGATTTTAGTGCCGTTTTGGGACGTTTGGTACCTGGTTGCAGGCTATTAGCAGCCGTATTCTCCTCTGGACGTTGCACAGTGCGGCAGAATCAAAATTTTTTTAGAAATAAATCTGGTATTTCTAAACGGCTGGTCCGATCAGGATAAAATTTGACATGGGCGTAGCCAA
Source organism: Calliphora vomitoria (assembly GCA_942486065.2). Taxonomy (NCBI): domain Eukaryota; kingdom Metazoa; phylum Arthropoda; class Insecta; order Diptera; family Calliphoridae; genus Calliphora; species Calliphora vomitoria. The sequence goes on along the minus strand of OW818031.2, from coordinate 35,036,383 downwards.
GGAGTATTTGAGTTTAAGTTGTTAAAATGGACCCCACAAATGCTCCGGGGACGGCGTACCTTCTAGATTTTAAAACACGTGCCTTTTTTTCAAAGATTTGTATATTTTTGGAAAGCTTCTAGGTCTTGAAAAAATATGCTAGTGTGTGCTATTTATAACTTCCGAATTATAGACATTTCAAAATTGAACTTTTAAAATTTTGCCATACCTTGGTCCACTTTTTTTAAAATATCGGGCTTACTTTAGGACTGAATGGACTCGAATTTCTTTTGTTAGTTAGACAACAAAATTTCCAATAATATACAAAAGATTTCAGGGCAATATCAATTATGGATCCAAAAATAAACGATTTTCAATTTAGAAATTAAAAAATAGTAAATTTTTGCATTTTTCTGTACGAAAAGGTGACTAAAATTTTTTTTCAAAAAAAAAAAAACTTTATTTAAGAACATATAACAATTTTACATGTTTCCGTAAGGTATCTCTACGGAGAACATTTTGGTGTAATAGGTATGTCTTGTTTTTTGAATATGTCGGCCCTACGCTCTTCGGAATTTGACCTATTTTTGTCAAAAATTCAACTTTGGGCCACGTGTTCTAAAATCCCAAAGCTGGGATCAGAAAACAGAAAGCAGCCTTTGAAACCTTGAGAAGGAACGGCATTATGATGTTCAGAAATCCAAATCTCTAACTCAAATAAATAATCTTTTTAATAAATTGTCAATCTTTTGATGTTTCGCATACGTATCAATGACAACCAATGATATATTTTTACTCGCAAAATCACTCCATTCCTTAAACCAATTATACTGAAGTGAAAAAGAGAATATACCCTCGATCAATATGAGACAACCAATTATTTTTCTAATATAGGATTTTGTGGGGGTTGCGGTTAAATTATTGACCGATCCTCACAAGTTGGTAGAAAGATTTAGGTTCATTTAAAACTTTTATGTCCATTTTATTAGGATATTAATTAATTATAAGACAATTACATATGAATGTTCAAGTCAATTTCTGAGGGGGAGCTTATATGGGGACTAGATACAAATGATGCCTGATTTTCGCCATACTTAGCAGTATAATTTCAGATTACTTAAAAATAATTCTGGGGGGACATTTGTATGGGTGCTATGTGAAATCGTAGAACGATATTGTCAATTTCAACATAGAGTATTTGTGAAAAATATTCGACAGCTAGCTCTTTTTGTTTGGTCCATATCGTGTTCACAACAGACAGACATACGGATTGCAAATTTCAAATTTAAGAGTATATTTTAACCAAAGAACAAGTAATTAGTTGATTATTTTACCTACATATCTCTTAGCTTTTTATAGTTTACAAACAACCTTTAATAGCATTCACCATCATTTATTTACCATTATTAAAATAAAATAAAACATTTTTTAATTCATTCACATCTTTGGGACTTGTAATCCACGGCTTGTTGTACGATTTCTTCACCAAATGATGTTCTTCGCATATATAACCCAACTTATTGGTGCAGGGATAGTCATGCCATTGGAAATCAGTCCACATTAAAATACAATGTTCATTCTTAGTTGTATCAGCCGGTTGGTTGGTACCCCAATTTGTGAATGTAAATGTTTCACCAGTAGTGGCCCATTCAAAACGTAAATGAACGGCATTATCATGACCAGAAATCCATATAGGAGGACATGAGGCTACAACAAAGTAAATACTCAAATATAATAATCTCGCTCTCTTAAACGAAAATATAGATTTAATTAAACTTACTATATAATCTCTTTAATAAATTGTCAATCTGTTGATGTTTGGCATAGCTATCAATGGCAATCAATGACATATTTTTACGTGCACAATCGCTCCAGGCCTCAAACCAATTGTACTGAAATAATATGAACAAAATAATAAACAATTTTAAAATATAATTTTCTGTTTTATTTGAACAATTCAAGTATACACAAGAATTGTTATGTTTTTTTTTTCTTTTTTGAAATATTTGTTCTAACTACCTTCATGGCAGGTTCTATGTAAAATTTACTGCCATCATCGCTTTCACGCCATTTTTGTTCCGGCAGACAATACACTAGATTTATTAGGAATAAAATATAGACTACACACTTCATGGTGTTTATTTTAACTGTAGAAATATTTAAATTACTTGGGGTTTTTATAGGGGTTTTGTTGGATTTAATATGATAATAAAATTTCTTATCTTTTGTAGAAATTTTTAATAATCAAGGTTTTTATAATTTGTTTAAAGTAATATTTTAATCAAATGTATATAACCACTGTTTAGGGTTTTAAGTAAAATATTAACATTCATTGTTCTACGAATATTCATTATATTGGTTTTATCGATTTTTTGATCTCAAGGATTCCAGTTTTGGGTCAACATTTTCTGGCATCATTAACCAATAATAACTTGATAAAAAAAAAAAAACATTAAATTTCAGGCATATCTCATATTGAGTTTGAGTTTGTCGGATTTCGAGTAAATTTTAGTTTTGGTCATATATTTCTTAAAATTATTTCTTAAGTAAACATTTCGTTTGCTAATATTTACCTTCAGATTGTTTGTTTGGTTACTAATTTACGAGTTTGTATACCCTTCACAAAATTATACTTCCAAATACAAATTTAAAATATATTTTTTTTTTTTCGAAATTGTTTTTTTTAATTTTTATCCAATTTTTTTTTATATTGTCTATATTAATGACTTAGTAATCGAGATATAGATCATGAATAGGCAAAAAATCGATGTTGTCCCGGTTTTTTCCTTATATTTGTGAGCCGATTTTCTCGATTTCAAATAACAACCGAAATGGAAGAATTCCCTATATTTTGATGTATCAATTATGTATCGTCAATATTTAGCGAATTTTGAAAGTTCATTTCAACTTTCAAAATCTATACGATCCAGAATATTTATACTTTATGGGGTCGCAAATGAAAAATGTAGAAATTACAAACGGAATGACAAACTTATAAATGGTTTTCCAACAAGAGGTGTTACATTGAATCACCCGGTATTTCGGTAGCTGTCACTTTTGAAGCTTTTATTCTTTGACATTTGACAAGTAGAAACTACGCCATTACTAAAAATCGAACGATGCACGCTTCAACAACGCACTGAAATTATAAAAATTCACTGCAAAAATGGTGAAAATTTTGCAAAATTAAAGCATTTTTGGGTCATCGTGAAGCACCTTGTCGGACCGCAATACAGAAATTGGTGGAAAAATTCGAGCTGTTGGGACAAGTTAGTGATGTAAAGAATAAAACCCGTGCACGCTGCTCAAGAAAAACTGAGAATATTGCTGCTGTAGCTTAAAGTGTTGAAAAAAACACAGGTTTGTCCATTCCTCGTCGTTCTTTGGAATTGGGAATCCACAAAAGTCATTACACCGTATCTTATTGTCGGAGTTGGATGATATTGATCTGGACTACGTTTACTTTCAACAAGACGGCGCTACGTGCCACACAAGCAACGAAACCATTGCTCTTTTACGGGAAAAGTTTCCGGACCGTGTTATCTCTCGAAGAGGTGATCACAATTGGCCACGGAGATCTAGTGAATTAACACCATGCGACTTCTTCCTTTGGAGCCACGTGAAAGACCTACACCAACAGCCCAGCGTCGATTCAAGACCTCAAAGATAGAATTCGTGAGGCTATCGAGGACATAGGGCAGCCACTTTGCGATTTGGTTATGGAAAATTTCATGAAAAGGATATGGTCGTGTAAGCGTGGTCGTGGTGGCCATTTGCCTGATGTTGTTTTTCATTTTTAACGGCATACCTTGCTCTTTATTATGAAATAAACATCCGATCATTTATCTCAAAAAATTTAATTTTTCTTTGAATACCAAAATAACACCTCTTGTTGGAAAACCCTGTATATACGCTTGCCACTCATGGTGAAAAGTATAAAAATAATGCTTTTTTTTTCTTAAAAATACAAAAAATAAAGCAATTTCGCAATTAAATCTTTAATAATGTTAAACTACAAAATTCTCAACCAGAATAAATGTTAAAAAAATATATATATATATTTTTTTTTTCAGAAAACACAAATAAAATATTATTGAATTACGAGCAGTAAAATGTTAATGTATGTAAAACTGTATATAAATCCTATAAAATTGTTTTAGAATTTAATATTGGGATAATCACATAGTTTTACAATATTTATAGTCAAATTTATATGTATTCCAAATTGCTTTGAAATGTATTTATACCCTACACAACCATAGTGTAAAAATATTGTCCCAACACCCAGTTTAAAGGATACCAGTATGCTCAGGATTACTCAGGATCTGAGTCGATTAATTAAGTTGGTTAGAATTGGTCCATTATTTCTCCAAGCCCCTATACCACTGCTATATCTGAAAATAGTTAAGCTCTCATACATACATATATTTATTTGTGCGAACAAAATTTCACACAAATAAGTTTTTATAATATGGGGACACATATTTAATATTTAAAACCTACTTGTTAAAATTCTTAGTTTCCAAGTTGGTATATTAATTTTTAATGAATATAGTTAGATTTTTGAGTTTTAAAAAAATTTAATTTTTCTTTTGACATTTGTAATAAAATGTTATTATTTTTTTATTAACTAAATTTAATTGATGACCCGATGTGATTAGGTCGTGAATTTTCAGTGCATACTGACCACAAATCTCTTATTTTTGCCTTTTCTCAAAAGCCTGAGAAAGCAAGTCCCCGCCCACTTTGACAATTATACTTCATTGGTCAATTTACAAATTTTAAACATGCCAAAGCCACCGAGAATTTTGTAGCTGATACTTTTTCGATAATCGAATCAATATCTCTTCTGGATTATGATGAACTTTTAAAATTCTGGTACTAAAACATAAATATTTTGTGATTTATCCTCGGATATCTTCCCTAGATCTTATATTCCAATAGACCTAAGAAAATAAATTTAATGGATTACATAATTTGTCTTATACTGGCGTTAAAACCTCAATCAAGCTCGTTACTGAATTATATATTTGACTACTTCTGATAAATTGAAATCATTCTTTACCATTTTTTTTAATTCGTAGCACAGTGTAGTTTGCCATAATGTGAGCTAATAATTTTAGCATACAGAAAAGTACATTCAAAATTTAAAGTGGAATTTTGTGGTTTTTTTTATTAAGCAAGTTTGTTTCACATTTTACCACAAAATACGATAAATATTTTAAGCATGCAGTCAAAGAAATACAAAATTTAAAACTGTGGATTTCAGCGAAGTGAATTAAAAAATTACAGTAACAAAAAATATTGACATAAACTTTAGACTTTATTTTTTATTAAGGTGCTAAAAGTCATCATATGTACATTAATTTACTTATTGTCGCAAATAGTTTTCGGTTATAATGCATCCTATGTGTTTAAAAGTTGTTACAATAAAGATAGGCATTCGGCGTTGGTCTCTGCTGGTTCGTTACGATAACATAATAGATATTACATAGAAAGTAGTATTACTTATTATGACAATATGACATTATAAGAGACCTTGTGAATTGACCAAATATATTTTTATTAGAAGCAAATAAGAAATTAAAAACGAAACAAAAACTTCAGAATTAATTTTTGTTTAATTTTAAGTAAAAACAAATTAATCAAAAAGTAATTATATTTTTCTTTAAAAATATGAAAACTTATTGAACTAAGACTAATATCCTGTACATCCACCTTTGTTTTGCACAACTTTCTCCTCTATTCTAGGCATACTAGATATCAACTTTTGACAAGATTGCAAGTGGATATCGTACCATATTTTTTTGTGTTTTCTCCCATAAATCATCTCTATTTTTAAAAATCTCCTGCGATAGTATTTTCTTTAATTCACTCCATAAGTTCTCTATGGGGTTTAAATTATGGGACTGGCTTTGTCAGCTTAAAACACAAACATTATTCTCTGAGAACCAATTTTTTACAAATCTCGAACTGTGTTTAGGCTAGATTGCTGGAATGTCCACAAAAATGGCATATTCTTCCTAGCATATGTAAGCATAACATTTTCTAATATGTCTCTGTACCCATCTGCTTTCATTGTATTTTCAATTCTATATATTGGACCAATACCATCCCATGAAAAGCACCCCCAAAAAATAATATTTTCTCCACTATGTTTACCCTTCTTCTTTGTGAACTTTACCTTTAGGACGGCATTTCTTTCGCATTCGTTTCCAAACAAATTTATATTTGTCTTATCGCTCCGTAATATATTTCGCCATTTTTAAAATCCGGACAATAGTGTTCTTTTGCAAATTCCAATCTCATCTTTATTTTTTGTTTGCGCATTAGTGGAACTTTTCTGGAAATTCTACCGTGCATTTGGCTTGCACAAGATGACGACGAACTGTTTGTGATCTGATCTCATTACCAATCTCAGCAGAAAGAGCTTTTGAAGATTTAAAATTGTCTTTTTTTGTCATTACTATGATCATTTTTTTTTTGGTCTACCACGAGTATCTTTGATTTGTTTTTTACACAAAGCATTTTGGACGAAGTGTAAAGATTTTCCCAAGTTCTTCGCTATTTTACGCAATGACTTTCCATTATTTCTAATGGTTTCAACAATTTTTCTCTCCTCTTCGGTACAATGATTGTTTCGTCCCATTTTCTTCTAAAGAGCTCAAATTGTGTATTCAAGTTCTTATACAAATACAATTATTCTTACCGTTACACGTGAAAACAAACAAAAAACGAAACTAGAATTCAAATTATTATAAAAATGACGACAAATAAGTCAAGTGTATCTATTATTATGATCAATAATTTTTTGTGGTTTAAAAAATTTCGGTTATTTAATGTATGTACATTAGGGTGGCCCCGTTTGTATGGAGAAAAAATAAGGTATCGATGTTCACGCCTAAAATGAAAATTTGATTCATTCTAAAACTACGTTTTGAAATTTTTTCGTCCTGGGGTCAATATTTGGCGAGCTGGATCAAAGGATAAAAAGGTCCTTTTTTGAGGTTTTTTAATTTTTTTTCATATTTCTTCTAAAGGAAGTATATGTAAATTTGATATCATATAAAAGGTCTTTAAGAGACGCATTCAATAGGTTATTAGAAACTTAAAAAAGAAATTAAAATTCAAAAATTTATAAAATTTTCGACAAAATTTTAGTTTTATTTTAAATTTTTTCATAGAATTTATTCAAATAAATATATGCAATTTCTTGATCATAAACATCATGTAATTTCACCGAAATGGTGAAAGCTTATACAATTTGAGTTATTTTGATGCCCATTACATATACTATGAATTGAGTATACAGAGATTGTCAGATAGGGATGAAATTAGGTTTGAACAAATTTGAATAAACATTGAACTGGACTGAATTTTAAAAAACGAGAAAAACCGTTTCGGTGAAATTACATGATGTTTATGATCAAGAAATTTCATCTATGTATTCGAATAAATTCTATGAACAAATTAAAAAAAACTAAAATTTTGTCGAAAATTGTTAAATTAATTTTTTTTTTTTAAATTTCTAATAACCGTCTCTCAAAGACCTTTCACATGATACCAAATTTACATATACTTACTTGAGAAGAAATATGGAAAAAATGTAAAAAACCTCAAAAAAGGACCTTTTTTTCCTTTGATCGAGCTTGCCAAATATTGACCCCAGGACGAAAAAATTTCAAAACGTAGTCTAGAATGAATCAAATTTTCATTTTAGTCGGGAACATCCGCAACTTTAATTTTTGGGGCCACCCTAATGTACATACTTCCCACATTTTTCGTTTAAATTGCGTTTCCGGATGGTACTTTTAATGAAACAAAAACTGGCCACGTTTGTATTGGAATTTTCAAAGTAAAAATCTCTTTAATATTATCCGAAGAGGTGTATCTATTATTTTGAGCAGATGTCTATGTTTTGAGTACCATCCAAATGTTCGTCTTTGTTTCAGTATTTGGTAATGGATGAAAAGGTTTGAATTAATGGATAAGAAGGTTATAAATGAAATACTTTGACGCTAGGAAACAATTTTAAGAAATGGTCTCCTCAAACAAAATAAACTTTCATTTTAGTTAGGGACATCAATACCTTATTTTTCCTCCATACAAACAGGGCCATCCTAAAGTACATACTTTTATATATCAGATTATATGTCAGCCATTACCAAAGTACTTCTAAGTAATGCAAATGATATGATTGAAGGTTCGGTAATTGCTAGTCATTTTGCTGGATTACTTACTGTTTAAATTAAAATATGATTTTATGAAAGAAAACGCATTAAATGAACATTTTTGTTTTAAACTTTTTAATTTTTATTGATCAGTTTAAGGATACAACTAATAATAATCATATAATTGTTTTTGTTTTTTTTTTATAATTTTAAGTTTTTTTTTTTTCTGTTATTTTTAATTTATTTGTTAATACCTTAAAACATATAAATTTATAAGAAAATGTTGTCATTTGTTTGGTTTTATCTTCGGTTGTTTTAAATTTAATTTTATATACTTGGAGAATTTTTAAATAAATCAATATTTTAAGTTGATTTTCGATCAAGTCTGATTTTTCTTGATGATTTTTATTTTTTTTTTGTTTTTAATTTTTTGGTTTGTAAATGTATGTAAAGTTGAGTAATTCATAAATTACCATGAATGTATGTAGATGTAATAAATGTAGATGTTTAAGTATAGAAATAAAACAATCAGCCTCATGCCATAAAACGTGGAAAGTATTGAAAAAATAATACGAAATTTACAATACATTATTAAAATTTTATTTATAGAATTTTAAAAATTTAGTATTGAAAATAAATTTGAAATATTTTGTTTTAAGCATGAGGCTGTTTGTTTAAGTTTTATAGCATTTTCATGCGTACCAGCAGAGAAAGAAAATATAGTTGTACATGTTTAGTAAAACCATTTTAAAATTTGTAATAGTTTTTTAACAATATTATGGTCACTGTAATTATTTATATGATTGCGGTAACCATAATGTGTTAAAGTTAAGATTCACATTAGTGTCTTTTTACGATCTTAAATATGACTGTAGTAAATGAGTATATGTTTGTGACTACCATTTTTATAATAAAGAATATACCTCATTCTGTTGTTCTCAGCTTTGGTTATCATAATATGATTCATCATGAACATGATTTCCATAAACATATATTTATTTACTACAATCATGTATATGATTAAGATAATCATAAGGATGGTAACTTTACCATATTATGATTACCACAATCATATACATAATTAAATTGACCATAATATTGTTAAAAAAAATTGTGAAAATTTTGAAATGTTACAGTAAACATGTACAATTATATTTTTTCCCTGGTTAAATGAAGGATGTTTATTTAATTTTCTTTAATAAATTATTTTTGTTTTCTCTTATTTTGTTCTTAATTTTCTTTAATCCTCTTTCTTATTCTCTTGTTATAGCAACTTTTAATGTATATAATATTTAATTTTGTTTTCTTTTGTTTTTTATTTTATTTTATGTAATTAAGTATTTATGTATATTTCATGTTGTTTTTGTTGTTGTTCTTATTTATTTGTTTTATTAGTAGTAGTATCGTATTGTTGTTTTTGTTTTTTTTTTTTTTAATTTATTTTAACTCCTGTCTAGAAAAAAAGAAAAACCAAAAACATCTAGGGTTTTAATTAATTATGGTTGTTTAGGTTATAGTTCGGGTATCTGCAGAGAAATAAAGGCTATAGAAAGGGGAATTTTGTTGTGGTAGGTGTGAGAGTAGGAGAATTTATTAAGTAGTTTTTCCTTAATAAGGATAAGTAGAAATATGTATGTATCTATTTTTAGGTTATATATAAATAATTTTAAAAACTATTATTTTGTTTTATTGAAAAGGGGTTTGTTTTCATTCATTCTTTATTTATTTATTTTGAGTAATAATTATTACATCAACTATTTAATTGTTTTCTTTTTTCTTTTGTTTTGTTGTTTATTTTAAAATTTTATAAGTTTTTTTTTACTTTTTTGTATAAGTTGTATTTTTGGTTTTTCTTAATTTTACTTAATAAATGTTTTTGTTGGTTTTTTTATCAATAATTTTTTGTTTGTTTAAACTTATAATTTTAAGGTTGGTTTATTTATTATTCATGGTTGATCTTTTGTTTTGTTTAAAATTTAAATTTTTTAAAACAGAAATATGTCGCTGGGTGTCTTGTAGTAAAGACTTAATAAGAAATTTAGGCACGTCCTTTGCGGGCACCTGCAATTAAAAAAATGAGAAATTTGAGAAATTAATTTATGTTTTGGAAATTTAAAAATAATATAGAATAGAAGCCTAGGACCCTAGAGATGATAGACCAACAGCGGAAACACTCCTGTCAAAGACCTAACTCAATTGTAAAAATCCCAATTGGTGAGAATATATTAGTAAAAAAAACTATGTGAAAACAAAAACAACAGTCGTATGTTTGATTATTTTTTTGTTTAAGTTTTTTTATAGTTTCCGCTCTATGTTTCTCTATGCCTGGAATAACTTATACAGATTATTACTATTTATATTTGTGAAAACAAAAGAGAAATATAAACAATTATTTTCTGTACAATATGGTTTCAAACAAAGTTGTATGAGCGTTAAATATAAACCGAAATTCACGATGTTATTATATTTTTTTTCAGAAAATCAGAAAAATCATGTTATAGAAATATGTTTTATAGCATAATTCTTCTGATTTATTTTGTATAACTGAAAATAAGTGGTTATTGGTGAGGGCCACACCAAGCCTAGTAAACAAAAAGTAAGAGAGCTATATTCGGCTGTGCCGAATCTTATATACCCTTCACCAAATTATACTTTAAAATAAAAATTTTAAATATTTTTAGGTAAACAAAATTAAATATATTATTTTTCAAAATTTAAAAAAAAATAATTTTTTTTTTTAAATTTTAAAAATAATATTTTTTTCAAAATTGTTTTCAAAAAATTTTTTTTTTCGAAATAGTTTTTTTTTAATTTTTTAAATTTCTTAGTGAACAAAATTTTTTGGGTAAAAAAAAGCTGGTTAAAAAAATATTATTCCCGATTTGACCCATTGTAGGTCCAATTTAGATCGTTGCAATGGACTTTGTAATATATCGGCTGTGCCAAATCTTATATACCCTTCACCAAATTATACTTTAAAATAATATTTTAAATATTTTTAGGTAAACAAAATTAAATATTATTTTTTTCAAATTTGTTTTTCAAATTTAATTCGGGTGCATTCCGAAATTTATTGTTCTGAATAGTTTTATGAAATAATGAGAAAATGTTGGTGTTTTGAATAATGTTTAGTGTAGAGTTCCAACATTTGAATAAATTTTCTTAATATTTTATTTAACAACAAGTCATTAGCCACATTAAAATATGAAAAAGTGCAATATTTTTGAAGGACGGAATTTTAAAGTGGTATATTTTTGAATCTAGATATTGACTTGAAATTTTTTTTATAAGACCAAAAATTAACCAAAAATTTACAAAAAAAAAAAAAAAATAATTCAGAAAAATTGTTCCTAATATTTACAATCCTATCAAAATTTTGATACAAATTTCAGTTTTAGAAGCTCTATAAATATGTAAAATCTTTATTTATTAACAAAACTCAACGAAATTTTCAACATTTTTTTTATTTTTATTCTGAATAACAATTCCTAAAAATTGGAGCAAAAATCCCAAAAATTGTATTTTTACAATTTTGCCCATAGGATCCACATTTTCTTCGGGGCTGGGAAAATACTTTGGGAATAAATAGGGATCACATCAAGGTTTCCAAAACTGCTTTCCGTTTTCTGATCCCACCTTTGGGATTTTAGAACATGTGTGCTAAAATTGAAATTTTTATAAAAAATAGATCAAATTCCGAAGTGCGTAGAGACGACATTTTCAAAAACTATGACATGTTTTTTACACCAAAATGTTCTAAGTAAAGATATCTTACAGAAAAACATAAAATTGTTATATGTCCTTAAAGACATTTTTTTTTAAATAAAAAAAGAGTTAAGTCACCTTTTCGCCCAAAAAACAGCACAAATCTACAATTTTTTTAATTTTTAAATTGAAAATCATTTATTTTTGGATCTGTAATTGATATTGCTCTGATATCTTTTACATACTTATTATTGGAAATTCAGTTGTTTAACTAACGAAAGAAATTTGAGTTCATTCGGTCCAAAATGCTTATAACACGGAAATTATAAGATGTAAATAGCACACGCAAGCAGGTTTTTGTCAAGACCTAGACGAGCGCTTTCCAAAAATATACAAATCTAGATGGTTAACTGAGAGCCAAAAACCTAAGTCTGTTGTCAAAAACCTAATTCATGAGAATGTATTGCATGTGTTTTGTTATAGTATCACCCGTATGTGTGAAAAGAGAGTAATTGTTTCCTAAATATTTCCCTCTCCTTCCGTTCTGTACGTTTATTCAAAGAGTCGGACTATACTTTGCGCAAGTGTGTTGAATTCACATATTACATGTACGTATGAAGAGAGCAATTATTGTTCCTCTCAGCTTACTGTCAGTTGCACCTCTAGTTGTACCCTATGCTTCCAAAGCTGAATTCACCCATTTGTTTCCGAAACATTTTTTGTTCGAAACATTTTGAAATTGGCAGATTTCATTTGGAAATAAATATATGTACTGTAAATAGTGGTACTTATATAAAAGATATCAAAAAGAAGTCCTTTGTTTGTTTGTCTGTCCTTTTTTTGTTTGTTTTTGAAATTTGTTCAACACTTTACTTTACATTGACCTGTGACATATCAACACCAAATTATCATGTAGCTGATCGGGATGTTCCTAGAGGATAACATTATAAAATTCCTGGCTAAACCAACCCGCCACAAGCATCTAGCGAATAAGCAACAGAAGTAGTTTTGTGCAGTATTATAATTTTTATTTTTATAAAAATTTATTGATGCTCTAAAACCAACCAATATATTTTTTTAATAACAAAAATTAAAAAGGTTAGCACAACAAATACTGATACCAAAATATTTTTGGGAATTTTGAAAAAACAATTAATCACTTCTGTCCCCGATCATATGTAAAATGAAACTGTCAAAATTTGAGAAATGGTAAATGATTGATAAACGAAATAAAAAGTTGATAATGTAACAAAATCCACCTTAAAATTAGTACTATTTCCCAAAAATTTAGTTTTAAGGCAATCGCACAATTACATTCATAAATTTGTTACGTGGTCTTTGTACCGAACACTAATTCAAACAACTATACTATAGATTTGCCAGATTTAATATATCTACTCTATTGTTGTCATATCTGAATTTATAACAGTTTTTTTTTTTCATTTTCTTATACAACTTGACTAATTTGCCGATTACTTTGGTTTTTTTGTTCAGAAATTTATTTTAAACTTTTGGTCGCCATCAAGGTTTTTTTATGTGTTTATACATTCTTTTTGGCAAGGTCTAGAGATAATTTTTTAAATGAAGATTTAACAAAAAAAAGGAAAAAAAAAACTGATTCAAACTTTTCATCTCATGTACTGACAGTTTCGTTTTTCTTTTGTCCTCAATAGTTCTTTATAAGGAAAGAAATACTTAATCAGTTGACAGCAGCAACAAATCTAAAATGTTGTAGTTTTACATTTGACGTCTTTTGTGAAAAGTTTTTTTTTTGTTTGTTTGTAGAAAAAATATAAATAAACAAGCAAACAAACATGCCTTACCTTGGCAAAACTAATTAAAGTTTTCCTTTATAACTTAAATGACTATGTACAACAAATATCTAAAAACTTATGCTAACATTACAATACATTTTAAATTAAAGAGCTTCCTTTGAAGAAGAACAAACTCTCCCAGAATGGCAATACGAGAAACTTTTAGTGCAAAAGAGAGAAACTAGGTTGTTCTTTATTTTAACAAAATACCATTATATGTTGAAATAAACTTGGCGGATGTGGGTTTCGTTTTATAGTTTGGATTGAGCAGTAACTCGTTTTTGTAAAAATAAGTTTTTAATAAAAATCGGTTATTGCGAATCAATTTTGGATTGTGGATAAAGAGACCAATTATATCATTTCCCATTTTATTTCAGAAGTTTATAATTATCTTCGGTGTATGACTTAAAAATACGGATTTTGCAATGTTTATTTTCATTTATTTATTGAATCTGCTTTAGGCCTAACAATAAGTATTCACATCTTATAACTAAAATTAAATCTAATTACTCCCTAACGAGAGCATATTAATTGGCAAATGTCTGATAAGCTCTAAGAAGCTTCGACTGCATTTGGTTCTGTGCCAGAAGTCTAGCAAGCGGGTTCGTGTGGCTTTGTAACTTTTTAATGTATTTCTCACGGACTTTTTTGAACTCATCCTTTACCAGTGGTACTTCTAGATCTCTGTGGATGTCATGGCCCTAAGAATTTTTGATTGGGCCCTCTGTAGAAGATTAATACTGATATTACTAGCAGTTCCCCACAATTGGATTCCCTATGTCCAAATTGGTTTTATACAGGTTGACTTTATAGTCAAGGCTTAGTTTTGATTGGTCACTGATTAACCAGTGAAGGCTAGATGCCTTTATTTCATGTGAAGTCTCTTGGTTTCTATGGTATTCACTTAGTCTTCTATCTAAGTGAATACAACATATTCGGACTGAGGTATATTAACGTTGTGAAGTGTGACAACATCCCCTCCACAGATGACATTTGAACGAGGTTTTTGTTTCTAATATCGTATATGTCATTTTTAAGAATAAATATCTGTCATAGTATAAAAAGCAAAGTTTTTCTTGCTTCGAAAATGTCGAATTTTGTGCCAACAAATTAATTTGAAAAAAAGTGCTGCTGAAGCACACCTATTGCTCTCCAAAGCTTATGTTAAATGTGTTCGATCGGTTTCAACGTGCGAGAGAAGTGTGCGGTTCAGAAGTGGTAATTTTGATACCGAAGACAAAGATCACCTAGGCCAGCCCAAAAAGTTCGAAGTCCAAGAATTGGAGGCATTGGGTTAGGTTAAAAAGGCAGCCAGTGTTAACCAGCTCACTTGAGTCCATAAATTGGTCCCTTTGTGATACCCTAAAGATCATGATCAGGTCCTCAAGAGGTTCTTCACTTGTCAGAAATGGGTTCAGTGCCGAACCAACCTTACGTGCGAATGAACGAATCTATCTTCCTGACATACACAGGGGATATATTCGCTAGGCCATGCAAAAGAGGACTGCCTATTGTAGCAGATTGAGCCCCAGATAGAGCTGCGCAAAGACAGAGGATATGTTCAACCGTTTCCTCGTCGTTTTCATTGTATGGAGTGTTAAGTCTCCTAGCATGCACACCAATCCAGCAGTGCCCAGTAAGCACTGATATCAGAGCTCGCAGCCTAGCCCGTGATAGCCCCATGAGGGACATTGACCAGGGATGGTCAAAAAACTGTCCATGTGAGCCTCGTTATCGAGCTATTTGTCAGATTAGTCCATCTGAGCTGGGCGGACTCAAATAAGTTACGCTGTATGAGTAATTTACAATAGAATAGCGGTAAAAAGACCACAAAATCGATCTCATCAACTTATAGACGTGAGCCTCTTTTGGCCAGTTCATCCGCAATATCATTGCCAGGTACACCAGAGTGACCCGGCAGAATTGGAGGCATTGAACCATGAAGATTCTTGTAAAACTCAACAAGAGCTTGGAAAATTATTGGGAGCTACTCAAGCAGCAACTTCAAAACATTTGTGAGCAGCAGGATTCATCCAAAAGTAGGGAAATTGGGTATCATACGAATTGAAGCCGAGAGACCTTGAAAGACTATGTTGAATGTCGAAAAAGATTTTTGAACGCTATAAAAAGAATCATTACTTGCGATGTCAAAATGATTCATTACGATAACCCGATGTGTGAGAGATCGTACATGAAGCTCGGCCAACCAGCCGAATCGCCACCAAAGTCAAATATTCATTGCTCTAAGGTAGTGCTCTGTATTTGGTGGGAGCAAAGAGGTCATATCTATTATGAGCTGCTGAAATCTGGTCAGATAATCACAGGGAACCTGTACCGAACGCAATTGATTCGTTTGAAGCAAGAATTGGCCGAAAAACGGCCAGACATGAAACCGTAATATCCCATAATAACAAGGCTAGGCCACATGTTGCATTACCTGTTAAAAACTATTTACAAAGCAGTGGTTGGGAAGTTTTGCCTCACATTTTTATGGTCCAGACCTTACGTCGATCGACTACTATTTGTTTCGCTTGATGCAGAACGCTCTCTCTGGGATACGCTTCTCTTTTAAACATAGTATGAGATATTGGCTTGATTCGTGATTGGCCTGAAAAGATGAGCAGTTCTTTTGGCTCGGAATCCATATGTTGCCAGAGAGATGGGAAAAGCTAACAATGGCCAATACTTTGAATATTGTATTATTGTTTCAAAATAAAAGCTAAAAAATTCCTGCAGTTTTAAGTCATACACCCAATATTTCAGATATTTTTACAAATATTTCACAAATTTCCAATTGTATTTCAGAAAAATTCAATTATATTTTAGAATTTTCTGATAAATGATTGTCTTTACGCCAGTATTCAGAAATTGATTTGGAAATTTCCGAAATATGAATAGAAACTTCTGGTGTAGTTAAAGTACTGAATAATTTTATTTACTACTTTTGGGTTTATTCGACCCATCCAAAATGTAACATATTTGCTTATTTATCTTCTTCTTTTAGCAAGTTTTAATTTTTTGAAAGAAAATTTAATAAACATTTTGCAATTAGCTTTCTTAACAATTACATCTAAATTAATTATAATTATTTAAAACATTATAATGTTTCCTAGTAAATTTCACAATTTTTCTTTTCTAAATGTCTATCCCTACATAATAACTTCCAACAAGGGAAGTTACAGCTATGAACTACATAAGACAGAAACATAAAAACAATTATCAACTTTGTTAGGTATGTATACATACCTACTTATTTAATAGACAATTTAAATTAATATTTTCCTTAAGCAACTAAGGACATTCAAACTAATCTGATGTTGAGGCAGGAAGAGAACAAAAACCCTTAGTTTTCTTGGAATTTTTTTGTATTTTTTTTATTTTTTGCTTTGCACACAATTAAATGATTGTCCTTAAGCCAGTGTAGATTAACTGAAGGCACAACCAACCTCTACCTCTATCACTATCACCACCACTATCATCATTATCATTACCAGTTTGTATTTTTTATATTTTTTTTTCATTTTCGTAATTTGTAAGTTCTTTTAACGAAATTCACTTAATTACCTCCGACCAGCTTTTCTTTGCTTACCTTTATCTTTATTTTTACGTTGTTCCTTGGCAGTCTTGTCCTTGGATTTGCCTGGTTTGCAGTTTTTCTTAATGACACGTGTTGCTTCACACGATGGATCGCTGGTTGCCTTCAATTTATCAGCCCGTGTCATTTGACCAGTAGCACATTCAGACCAGGAGCCTTTTTCATAACGGCATGCTGCAAAAAATAAAATTTATTAAATATTTAATATGTAATGTCTTGTGGGGGCATTAACGTTGTATCATATTAAGTGAATTTTAAAAGTTGTTTTCTTTTTCATATTGCTATGTTAATAAAAATGCTATTTAAAATCAGTTGTAAGAAATTAACTTAAACTGGAATTTAACAGATAGTCTGGTGCATGTTCAACTCATCATCACGAAGCCTTAACTTTTTGATGAAAGGCCAAGGGATCTTTCAATCCATATAATACATTTGCCTGCATGGGATAGGTTTTCCAACAAGGACAAGATAATTTTGAATATCACTGTTGTAAAGTTTATTCTAATTCTAAACAGAAATCTGCTAACATGGCACTTTAGCGAAAGCCATTGACCATAGCGAAATAATAAACTAGACCGATCAAATTTTAGCAATGAAACAACACCTTAAGCTCGCATTTAAAGTTGCGACCAACGATACAAAACTTACAGTTATGGGGGCTATAGAAGAGGCAAAACTTTTACTAATTTTAAATCAAAGTATAACAAGTAGTCCGACTCTTTGACAACAGTACCTAACTCTAAACATGTGTTAGTGAAAAAGTACCTAAATCTAAATATGTGTTTTTTTTTTAATTTTCACCAGATCTACAGAGTTTTAGAAAATTATGTTAAGTTTCAATTTGTTTGATTTTCAATACCAAAAATTTAAACTCCGTTCTATAATTTAAATAATAATAAGTGCCAGATAGACGCCATAGTGAAAATAAAAAAACAAAAGAGAATTGAAGAGACTTGCCAGCATAGAATAACCCAGCAGTTCTAGGAGACAGTCCCGAAGTAGTGAGTTTACCCATCATTTAGGTTGGGAACTAGTTACTTCAATAGCTACGTGACTAGTTATTTTAACACGTGCATGTCCTAAGTAGGGGGGTCAATTGACCCTTTTTGACTGCAATGAGACTGTCTAATAGCTGGTCCAAAGTAGTCAACGCATTGGATTCACATACTGGTTAAATAGCATCAGTTAACTTACTAGCTACCTAACTGGTAACTTGACCAGCTACATAATTAGTTATTTTAACATGTACGGGTGGTAATTGACCTCTAAAAAGACTAAAAGGTAAAAAGACATATCGTAGGCAGTCCAATAAACGAAACCTGTCTTCGACAACTCTCCACTGAATTGCTTCTGGTGGGTAAAATAACTACATCCTAAAGTGCAGAACAAAATAAACGTTTAAAGTGACTTTACTTTAAACTTTTATTTTGTTTAAACTAAGAGACCCTAAAGTGACTATTGACTTCATGCTATGTTACATGGGAAATCAAAAATAAAAATTAACTGTATGAGAATTATAGCAACACAATTTGTAAAAAAAAACTGTTTGAACGAATTACTCCCGAAACGTTTAAAGTGTCTACACTCCAGATTACTTAAAGACACTTAATTGACAATTGTCTTCACGCTAGATTACCTGGGATGTATAAAGTAACCAATTGTCTTCTCTCTGCACTACAATGAGCTCATACGTGTCAAATGAACAAAATTTATAAATTGGAGTCAGCCAAGTGATAAGACATTTGTGATGAATACTGCCCATAAGGGATATATTGGCTACTTGCTTAACTGCTGGTAATATATCCATAGAAGAGTTACTGAGAGGGAAAAACCTAAGCCTGTTTTCAAAAACCTAAGTCGTGAGAATGTATTAGTGCATAGTTTTGAGGTTGTATTGGTGCCTTTTTAATTTTCACCAGACACACAGAGTTCTATTAAAATGTTTAAATTTAAATTTATTTAAATTTTCTTTTATTTTTAATGCCAAAAATTTAAACTCTGTTCTATAAATTAAATTTTACCACAAAAAATATTAAGTGTCAAAAATTTAAAAAAAATTTTTTTTTCTTTTGAGCAAAATTAACGTGTTTTGGAAAAAAGTGTTCTGCAAAGTATTACAAAAATTTGCCAAATATTGTGTAAAAGTGTAATAAAGTGTTCGGTCTGTATTTAATAGGAAATTCAAAGTTAAAATTTCAAGTATTTTGATGTGTTTAATTTTCT
This sequence comes from Calliphora vomitoria, assembly GCA_942486065.2. NCBI lineage: Eukaryota > Metazoa > Arthropoda > Insecta > Diptera > Calliphoridae > Calliphora > Calliphora vomitoria. Next base: position 35,016,896 of record OW818031.2, on the reverse strand, counting down.
CACAAGTATGTTGAATTCACATATTTCAAGTACGTGTGAAGAGAGCAATTATTGTTAATCTCAGCTTACTCTCAGTTGCGCCTCTAGTAACTAGAGTCTAGTTGTACCCTATGCTTGCCAGTACAATCAACAGAGTATCCCTCTTCTTTCTTCTTGCCTCTCTCTCCAATAAACTCGGACTTGCGGCAAGAAAACTTGCCATGTGTAAAAGCAGACTTTGTTTTAAAGATGTCTATGTCCTGTATATCAAAATACAGGATTGTTATATTTTATTTTCTAAAATCTAAAAAAATGAAACGGTAGAATACTCGATGTGGAAACATCTCATACAGTAATTTTCTTATTTCACAGGCTAAAGTGTTGTTGAAACCGCATGTCGTCCACAACAAAATCATATAATTTAGGCAGAAATAACTTGCGATATCGAGCACTAGTAAATAATAGCCACTGCTTCATCCGCTTCATTTTTAATAATCTATGGTCCAATGATTCCTCTAGCACATAATCTGCCCAAACAGTAACACATTGTGTTATGTGGCACCATATTGTGGAATTCACAAGTCTTCCAGTAGCAGTCACCTTTAATTCAGCCTCATTTTCGTAGAAGTATGACCTAATGATGCTTTCAGTCAAAAATCATTTTGATGATTAACTATTGATGGCTTTGTGAAAATACGCTTTAACACTTGGGACGAATTGCACAAACAGACAATCATTGTTTTTAGAAATGTTGTTATTGCTCCCACGTCTAATGCTCCGTTTTTATTAACTCTAAACTGTCAGCTGTAAAATTGATCGATTTAAAGATTTACAACAATTTAAAGCACAAATGGCGTCAAAATCAACATTTATAAATATTAGCCTTAGTTTGTCTGTGTAAAACACTCTCACATCCAAAATATAAAACCGAGAATAATAAGATTCACACAGAAGTCTAATTTGTATACTAAGCAGCTTGCTAATGCAGCTTGCTATATTGTTTCAGCCGAAAAAAGTTATGAACCAAAATGTGAGAAACTTCAAATCAATTTTCAACAATGATCCTGCGTTTAGCTTGAGTTTAGTATGTAGAAATATGTATGTTATTGTAGTTTTAAGTTGTTTTTGTTGAAAAAAACACTGAGTATGTATTGTGTTACGTTTCTACCTTTTAAAAATGGTGGTTTATTTCCTTTTAATAAACTGTATTACTTTAATTTCAAATAAAAGTTATTACACACTTTAGCAGCTTTAACAGTTAATGTTGTTTTACTTATAAACAATGTTAATAACAGCGCGTTATCAACATTGATAATAAGTAGAAGCACTGGAAATGTTTATAAACATGATGAATGTTGAAAACGGTCGTTAGATACCGTTAAATTCCTATTGATAGTGCAAATGATGAGACGAAAGCAATTAAAATTCTAACAAAATGGCACACATAACTAGTTAATATCTAACAATTTCCTAGTCTTGAACAAAAAAGAAAAAAATTAATCAACAGATAAAAAATATAATTTTATTTAAACCTATAAGTCAATCGAAAAATTTTATTAACAATCTTTCATAATAACAACATCTTAAAATTATGTAGTATGGAAATTTTTTGAAATTTTTTCTTACAGTTGAATTTTTTTTTGCAGTTGAATTTGTGTAAATAAATTCGTTTAAGTCAATTTGCATTTAACAACATTTTAAAAACTTATCAAAATTTCAATACGACTGACTGCAAACATTAAAAAGGATAAAGTTATCCTTATGGTTTCTTTTTTTTTCGTAAAACAGACCAACCAGACGGCTGTCATGCATATACAGACAAACAAACAAAAAGAAAAAAAAAAAAAAAACGTACATTACTAAATGCCATAACAGACACATGAGAATAAATTTTATCAGATTTTGCTCATCCCCGCTCTCTCTCTCTCTCACTCTCTTTCGCATTAAATTTTCCTACTTGCATGTCATGTCATATTCAGTAACATTCCATACGGAAGAAATACAAAGATAAAAAAGACAGAAAAACTCAGTCATCTGCTTTTAAAAAGTCATACTAAATGTTTTTGGTATAAATTGTTATGTTAATGTATTCAGACGCGATAAGCCACAGCCAGCTCCCAATAAAATCCCATAAAAAAGAAGGGCATAAAAAAAACTTTACATTTTTTGTTTTATCCCTTTACATTTGTTCGGTATGCGAGTTTTTATTTGTAATCTGACCGACCACCATTTTTGTTTAAAGTCATAGAATTTAACTGTTCTTCTATTCTCCGCATTTCCTCTATCTTGTTTGTTTTTCTATGCAAATAGAAAACAATGTTCCCCCATATTTGAATGTTTTAGAATGTTGCCATTAGTTTTGTGTTACATATTTTCGAATTTGAATATCGTTTGGTTAGTTTTTTTTTTTTTAAGTTCGTTTCATTCTTTATCGTTGTTTTTTGAGGGAATGTGTACATTAGGTTGCCCCAATAAAAAAAATAGTTTACTTCATTGCACGTTTTCAAAAATGTTTCTTCTGTACATGAATAAAAAAAACCTTAAAAGGGTCATTTGATTCAGCTTACCAAATACTGAAACCAGGACAAGTTGGAAATATAGACACCATTTTACTCCATACATACGGGATCACCCTAATGAATATGTATGTACATATATAAGTATGTTTTCATATGTATTTGAATTAGTGCGAAATTTGAATAAGGCGAAGTGTTAAATTTGAGCGTTTAAAGTTTTTGTTCATAATTTGACTCAAAATTATCTTCTTGGAGGCTTTTGTTTGATTTTCATGGAGCTGCTTCTTTGGCTGATAACATTTCTGTATAACTAATGAAGTTTCCTAACATTTTGAACAAAGTTTTCTATAGAAAACATTTTGAACAAAGTTTTCTATAGAAAACATTTCCCACAAAGTTTTCTATAGAAAACATTTCCCACAAAGTTTTCTATAGAAAACATTTCCCACAAAGTTTTCTATAGAAAACATTTCCCACAAAGTTTTCTATAGAAAACATTTTGAACAAAGTTTTCTATAGAAAACATTTTGAACAAAGTTTTCAATAGAAAACATTTTGAACAAAGTTTTCTATAGAAAACATTTTGAACAAAGTTTTCTATAGAAAACATTTTGAACAAAGTTTTCTATAGAAAACATTTTGAACAAAGTTTTCTATAGAAAACATTTTGAACAAAGTTTTCTACAGAAAACATTTTGAACAAAGTTTTCTATAGAAAACATTTTAAACAAAGTTTTTTATAGAAAACATTTTGAATAAAGTTTTCTATAGAAAACATTTTCAACAAAGTTTTCCATAGAAAACATTTTCAACAAAGTTTTCCATAGCAAACATTTTGAACAAAGTTTTCTATAGAAAACATTTTAAACAAAGTTTTCTATAGAAAACATTTTCAACAAAGATTTCTATAGAAAACATTTTCAACAAAGTTTTCTATAGAAAACATTTTCAACAAAGTTTTCTATACAAAACATTTTCAACAAAGTTTTCTATACAAAACATTTTCAACAAAGTTTTCTATACAAAACATTTTCAACAAAGTTTTCTATACAAAACATTTTCAACAAAGTTTTCTATACAAAATATTTTCAACAAAGTTTTCTATAGAAAACATTTTCAACAAAGTTTTCTATAGAAAACATTTTCAACAAAGTTTTCTATAGAAAACATTTTGAATAAAGTTTTCTATAGAAAACATTTGGAACAAAGTTTTCTATAGAAAACATTTGGAACAAAGTTTTCTATAGAAAACATTTGGAACAAAGTTTTCTATAGAAAACATTTGGAACAAAGTTTTCTATAGAAAACATTTTGAACAAAGTTTTCTATAGAAAACATTTTCAACAAAGTTTTCTATAGAAAACATTTTCAACAAAGTTTTCTATAGAAAACATTTTCAACAAAGTTTTCTATAAAAAACATTTTCAACAAAGTTTTCTATAGAAAACATTTTCAACAAAGTTTTCTATAGAAAACATTTTCAACAAAGTTTTCTATAGAAAACATTTTCAACAAAGTTTTCTATAGAAAACATTTTCAACAAAGTTTTCTATAGAAAACATTTTCAACAAAGTTTTCTATAGAAAACATTTTCAACAAAGTTTTCTATAGAAAACATTTTCAACAAAGTTTTCTATAGAAAACATTTTCAACAAAGTTTTCTATAGAAATCATTTTGAACAAAGTTTTCTATAGAAAACATTTTCAACAAAGTTTTCTATAGAAAACATTTTCAACAAAGTTTTCTATAGAAAACATTTTAAACAAAGTTTTCTATAGAAAACATTTTAAACAAAGTTTTCTATAGAAAACATTTTAAACAAAGTTTTCTATAGAAAACATTTTAAACAAAGTTTTCTATAGAAAACATTTTAAACAAAGTTTTCTATAGAAATCATTTTGAACAAAGTTTTCTATAGAAAACATTTTAAACAAAGTTTTCTATAGAAAACATTTTAAACAAAGTTTTCTATAAAAAACATTTTAAACAAAGTTTTCTATAGAAAACATTTTAAACAAAGTTTTCTATAGAAAACATTTTAAACAAAGTTTTCTATAGAAAACATTTTCAACAAAGTTTTCTATAGAAAACATTTTAAACAAAGTTTTCTATAGAAATCATTTTGAACAAAGTTTTCTATAGAAAACATTTTCAACAAAGTTTTCTATAGAAATCATTTTGAACAAAGTTTTCTATAGAAAACATTTTCAACAAAGTTTTCTATAGAAAACATTTTCAACAAAGTTTTCTATAGAAAACATTTTCAACAAAGTTTTCTATAGAAAACATTTTCAACAAAGTTTTCTATAGAAAACATTTTCAACAAAGTTTTCTATAGAAAACATTTTCAACAAAGTTTTCTATAGAAAACATTTTCAACAAAGTTTTCTATAGAAAACATTTTCAACAAAGTTTTCTATAGAAAACATTTTCAACAAAGTTTTCTATAGAAAACATTTTCAACAAAGTTTTCTATAGAAAACATTTTCAACAAAGTTTTCTATAGAAAACATTTTCAACAAAGTTTTCTATAGAAAACATTTTCAACAAAGTTTTCTATAGAAAACATTGTCAACAAAGTTTTCTATAGAAAACATTTTCAACAAAGTTTTCTATAGAAAACATTTTCAACAAAGTTTTCTATAGAAAACATTTTCAACAAAGTTTTCTATAGAAAACATTTTCAACAAAGTTTTCTATAGAAAACATTTTCAACAAAGTTTTCTATAGAAAACATTTTCAACAAAGTTTTCTATAGAAAACATTTTCAACAAAGTTTTCTATAGAAAACATTTTCAACAAAGTTTTCTATAGAAAACATTTTTAACAAAGTTTTCTATAGAAAACATTTTCAACAAAGTTTTCTATAGAAAACATTTTCAACAAAGTTTTCTATAGAAAACATAGAAAACATTTTAAACAAAGTTTTCTATAGAAAACATTTTCAACAAAGTTTTCTATAGAAAACATTTTCAACAAAGTTTTCTATAGAAAACATTTTGCACAAAGTTTTCTATAGAAAACATTTTGCACAAAGTTTTCTATAGAAAACATTTTGCACAAAGTTTTCTATAGAAAACATTTTGAACAAAGTTTTCTATAGAAAACATTTTGAATAAAGTTTTTGATAGAAATTTTGCACAAAGTTTTCTATAGAAAACATTTTGCACAAAGTTTTCTATAGAAAACATTTTGCACAAAGTTTTCTATAGAAAACATTTTGCACAAAGTTTTCTATAGAAAACATTTTGCACAAAGTTTTCTATAGAAAACATTTTGCACAAAGTTTTCTATAGAAAACATTTTGCACAAAGTTTTCTATAGAAAACATTTTGCACAAAGTTTTCTATAGAAAACATTTTGCACAAAGTTTTCTATAGAAAACATTTTGCACAAAGTTTTCTATAGAAAACATTTTGCACAAAGTTTTCTATAGAAAACATTTTGCACAAAGTTTTCTATAGAAAACATTTTGAACAAAGTTTTCTATAGAAAACATTTTGAACAAAGTTTTCTGTAGAAAACATTTTGAATAAAGTTTTCTATAGAAATCATTTTGAATATAGTTTTCTATAGAAATCATTTTGAATAAAGTTTTCTATAGAAAACATTTTGCACAAAGTTTTCTATAGAAAACATTTTGATCAAAGTTTTCTAAAGAAAACATTTTGATCAAAGTTTTCTAAAGAAAGCATTTTGAACAAAGTTTTCTATAGAAAACATTTTCAACAAAGTTTTCTATAGAAAACATTTTAAACAAAGTTTTCTATAGAAAACATTTTGAACAAAGTTGTCTAAAGAAAACATTTTGAACAAAGTTTTCTATAGAAAACATTTTGAACAAAGTTTTCTATAGAAAACATTTTGAACAAAGTTTTCTATAGAAAACATTTTGAACAAAGTTTTCTATAGAAAACATTTTGAACAAAGTTTTCTATAGAAAACATTTTGAACAAAGTTTTCTATAGAAAACATTTTGAACAAAGTTTTCTATAGAAAACATTTTGAACAAAGTTTTCTATAGAAAACATTTTGAACAAAGTTTTCTATAGAAAACATTTTAAACAAAGTTTTCTATAGAAAACATTTTGAACAAAGTTTTCTATAGAAAACATTTTGAACAAAGTTTTCTATAGAAAACATTTTCAACAAAGTTTTCTATAGAAAACATTTTCAACAAAGTTTTCTATAGAAAACATTTTCAACAAAGTTTTCTATAGAAAACATTTTGAACAAAGTTTTCTATAGAAAACATTTTGAACAAAGTTTTCTATAGAAAACATTTTGAACAAAGGTTTCTATAGAAAACATTTTGAACAAAGTTTTCTATAGAAAACATTTTGAACAAAGTTTTCTATAGAAAACATTTTGAACAAAGTTTTCTATAGAAAATATTTTGAACAAAGTTTTCTATAGAAAACATTTTGAACAAAGTTTTCTATAGAAAACATTTTGAACAAAGTTTTCTATAGAAAACATTTTGAACAAAGTTTTCTATAGAAAACATTTTGAACAAAGTTTTCTATAGAAAACATTTTGAACAAAGTTTTCTATAGAAAACATTTTGAATAAAGTTTTTTATAGAAAATATTTTGAATAAAGTTTTCTATAGAAAACATTTTGAATAAAGTTTTCTATAGAAAACATTTTGAACAAAGTTTTCTATTAAAATGTATTTTCAACCGTATGTCAATGTCTATATAATTTCTTAATATAATTTGCTCGGTAACTACTTACTCATTATGACAAGCAATCAGATTTGATAAGTTAACACTTCAAACGAAAATAAATATCTCCTTTAATGGAATTTCACACAGTGTAACTCCATTGTGCTTGCGGTATTCCGTCGTCTATTTGTTGTGGGATTTTATGCATTTTGGAAACAAAGTATTTTGCTAACATACATGTATTTAAGTATTTTTATATTTATTTGACTAAATAGTTGTGGTCTTTCTACAATATGCTGTGGTGAAATATGATTTGAAATTATTTAAAATTTTTTTTGTTTTTGATTTTGCAATATATTTTTTTGCTAAAATTTAAATAGTTTTTGTTTAATTTTAAACAAATGAAGAATAGCCTACTTTTTTTAATGCAAGTGTAATAAAATTGTTAAAAAAATTCTTATTTAATTTCATGTACTAACAGTTGAATAAATGTGTACCAAAAAAATAAATTTTCACATTTATTTATTTAATACTTTCAATCGAAATACATATATTTTATTTTTAATCTTTTGAATGCTTTAAAATCAAAGCACGTTTTAAAAAGTTTTTAGTCGTACATACATGCAGTTTTTGTAAACACAATTCTATACAAAATGCAATTTATATGGAGTCTGAATAAGTATTAGGGAAAGCCCTAAAATTTTTAGTTTGCACAATAAAAAACTAAGTTTATTGTAACCAGGGAAAATGTATGCTTTATAAAAATTTCCACACATTTAACTATAAAATATCGCCGAAATTTTTTTCTATTTACCACTAATGCGGAGCCCACCTTTCATCATTCAGGACCATTACCATATAATATTCCAGGTTTTCAATTCAACAGGTCTGGAGAAACGGATCCTTACTGTGTTTGAAAGCCGAAAACCTGTTATTCTGTCAGCCAGGTAACTATTCTTTATTATTGTTTACTGATCGACAGAATTTCACCAGATCGGCATCCTGTTTCCACTTTTGTTTAACTTCTATATGTTTAAATTCCATACACCTTCACATAGTATAGAAGCAGCAAAATATATTCGACATTTGTAGTTCATAGTGCTAAATTGTTCAATAATTTTACGCTTTTTTATTTTTATTAAACCTTGTGTAAACTATCAAAGATCTTTTAATATTCAAAATCCTTTAAATTTTCTAAACTCCTTTTTGCTCTATATCTGAGAAGCTTTTTTATATCAGCTGATAAACAGATATACTGTCAAATTGCGTCCCAGCTTATCAAAACCCTTCACATTTGCTAACTTCTTTTTTGATCTTCATCTGAGAATTTTTTTCATATCAGCTAATAAAGAGGTATACTGTCAAAATTTATAAATAGTTGAGCCAAGGATGTCAATTTCACCAATCTCATTAAATTTTTGATTTCGAAATTGACATTTTGAACAAAGTTTTGTATAGAAAACATTTTGCACAAACTTTTCTATAGAAAACATTTTCAACAAAGTTTTGTATAGAAAACATTTTGAACAAAGTTTTCTATAGAAAACATTTTGAACAAAGTTTTCTGTAGAAAACATTTTGAATAAAGTTTTCTATAGAAATCATTTTGAATATAGTTTTCTATAGAAATCATTTTGAATAAAGTTTTCTATAGAAAACATTTTGCACAAAGTTTTCTATAGAAAACATTTTGATCAAAGTTTTCTAAAGAAAACATTTTGATCAAAGTTTTCTAAAGAAAGCATTTTGAACAAAGTTTTCTATAGAAAACATTTTCAACAAAGTTTTCTATAGAAAACATTTTAAACAAAGTTTTCTATAGAAAACATTTTGAACAAAGTTGTCTAAAGAAAACATTTTGAACAAAGTTTTCTATAGAAAACATTTTGAACAAAGTTTTCTATAGAAAACATTTTGAACAAAGTTTTCTATAGAAAACATTTTGAACAAAGTTTTCTATAGAAAACATTTTGAACAAAGTTTTCTATAGAAAACATTTTGAACAAAGTTTTCTATAGAAAACATTTTGAACAAAGTTTTCTATAGAAAACATTTTGAACAAAGTTTTCTATAGAAAACATTTTGAACAAAGTTTTCTATAGAAAACATTTTGAACAAAGTTTTCTATAGAAAACATTTTAAACAAAGTTTTCTATAGAAAACATTTTGAACAAAGTTTTCTATAGAAAACATTTTGAACAAAGTTTTCTATAGAAAACATTTTCAACAAAGTTTTCTATAGAAAACATTTTCAACAAAGTTTTCTATAGAAAACATTTTCAACAAAGTTTTCTATAGAAAACATTTTGAACAAAGTTTTCTATAGAAAACATTTTGAACAAAGTTTTCTATAGAAAACATTTTGAACAAAGGTTTCTATAGAAAACATTTTGAACAAAGTTTTCTATAGAAAACATTTTGAACAAAGTTTTCTATAGAAAACATTTTGAACAAAGTTTTCTATAGAAAATATTTTGAACAAAGTTTTCTATAGAAAACATTTTGAACAAAGTTTTCTATAGAAAACATTTTGAACAAAGTTTTCTATAGAAAACATTTTGAACAAAGTTTTCTATAGAAAACATTTTGAACAAAGTTTTCTATAGAAAACATTTTGAACAAAGTTTTCTATAGAAAACATTTTGAATAAAGTTTTTTATAGAAAATATTTTGAATAAAGTTTTCTATAGAAAACATTTTGAATAAAGTTTTCTATAGAAAACATTTTGAACAAAGTTTTCTATTAAAATGTATTTTCAACCGTATGTCAATGTCTATATAATTTCTTAATATAATTTGCTCGGTAACTACTTACTCATTATGACAAGCAATCAGATTTGATAAGTTAACACTTCAAACGAAAATAAATATCTCCTTTAATGGAATTTCACACAGTGTAACTCCATTGTGCTTGCGGTATTCCGTCGTCTATTTGTTGTGGGATTTTATGCATTTTGGAAACAAAGTATTTTGCTAACATACATGTATTTAAGTATTTTTATATTTATTTGACTAAATAGTTGTGGTCTTTCTACAATATGCTGTGGTGAAATATGATTTGAAATTATTTAAAATTTTTTTTGTTTTTGATTTTGCAATATATTTTTTTGCTAAAATTTAAATAGTTTTTGTATAATTTTAAACAAATGAAGAATAGCCTACTTTTTTTAATGCAAGTGTAATAAAATTGTTTAACATATTCTTATTTAATTTCGTGTACTAACAGTTTAATAAATGTGTACCAAAAAAATAAATTTTCACATTTATTTATTTAATACTTTCAAACGAAATAAATTTTATTTTTAAACTTTTGAATGTTTTAAAATCAAAGCACGTTTTAAAACGTTTTTAGTCGTACATACATGCAGTTTTTGTAAACACAATTCTTTACAAAATGCAATTTATATGGAGTTTGAATAAGTATTAGGGAAAGCCCTAAAATTTTAGTTTGCATAATAAAAAACTAAGTTTATTGTAGCCAGGGAAAATATATGTTTTATTAAAATTTCCACACATTTAACATAGATAGCCGTGATTTTTTTCTATTTAACACTAATGCGGAGCCCACCTTTCATCATTAAAGACCACTACCATATAATATTCGAGGTTTTCAATTCAAGAGGTCTGAAGAAACGGGTCCTTAGTGCGTTTGAAAGACGAAAACCTGTTATTCTGTCAGTCTGCTAACAATTCTTTATTATTGTTTACTAATCGCCAGAATTTCATCAGATCGGCTTCCTGTTCCCACTCTTGTTTAACTTCTATATCTTTAAATTCCATACACCTTCACAACGAATAAAAGTAGTGAGATATATTCGACATTGGTAATTTGTAGTGCTAAATTGTTCAATCATTTTCCACTTTTTATTTTTATTAATCCTTGTGTAAACTATCAAAGATCTTATAATATTCAAAATCCTTCAAATATATTTTCTATAGAATTTTTTTTTTTTTTTTTTTTTGTTCAAAATGTTTTCTATAGAAAACTTTGTTTAAAATGTTTTCTATAGAAAACTTTGTTTAAAATGTTTTCTATAGAAAACTTTGTTCAAAATGTTTTCTATAGAAAACTTTGTTCAAAATGTTTTCTATAGAAAACTTTGTTCAAAATGTTTTCTATAGAAATCTTTGTTCAAAATGTTTTCTATAGAAAACTTTGTTCAAAATGTTTTCTATAGAAAACTTTGTTCAAAATGTTTTCTATAGAAAACTTTGTTCAAAATGTTTTCTATAGAAAACTTTGTTCAAAATGTTTTCTATAGAAAACTTTGTTCAAAATGTTTTCTATAGAAAACTTTGTTCAAAATGTTTTCTATAGAAAACTTTGTTCAAAATGTTTTCTATAGAAAACTTTGTTCAAAATGTTTTCTATAGAAAACTTTGTTCAAAATGTTTTCTATAGAAAACTTTGTTCAAAATGTTTTCTTTAGAAAACTTTGTTCAATATGTTTTCTTTAGAAAACTTTGTTCAATATGTTTTTTACAGAAAACTTTGTTCAATATGTTTTTTACAGAAAACTTTGTTCAATATGTTTTTTACAGAAAACTTTGTTCAAAATGTTTTCTATAGAAAACTTTGTTCAAAATATTTTCAACAGAAAACTTTGTTCAATATGTTTTTTACAGAAAACTTTGTTCAATATGTTTTTTACAGAAAACTTTGTTCAAAATGTTTTCTATAGAAAATTTTGTTCAAAATGTTTTCTATAGAAAATTTTGATCAAAATGTTTTCTATAGAAAATTTTGATCAAAATGTTTTCTATAGAAAACTTTGTTCAAAATGTTGTCTATAGAAAACTTTGTTGAAAATGTTTTCTATAGAAAACTTTGTTCAAAATGTTTTCTATAGAAAACTTTGTTCAAAATGTTTTCTATAGAAAACTTTGTTCAAAATGTTTTCTATAGAAAGCTTTGTTCAAAATGTTTTCTATAGAAAACTTTGTTCAAAATGTTTTCTATAGAAAACTTTGTTCAAAATGTTTTCTATAGAAAACTTTGTTCAAAATGTTTTCTATAGAAAACTTTGTTTTCTACAGAAAACTTTTTTCAAAATGTTTTCAACAGAAACCTTTGTTCAATAGGTTTTTACAGAAAACTTTGTTCAAAATGTTTTCTATAGAAAACTTTGTTCAAAATGTTTTCTATAGAAAACTTTGTTCAAAATGTTTTCTACAGAAAACTTTTTTCAAAATGTTTTCAACAGAAAACTTTTTTCAAAATGTTTTCAACAGAAAACTTTGTTCAATATTTTTTTTTACAGAAAACTTTGTTCAAAATGTTTTCAACAGAAAACTTTGTTCAAAATGTTTTCTATAGAAAACTTTGTTCAAGATGTATTCTATAGAAAACTTTGTTCAAGATGTTTTCTATAGAAAACTTTGTTCAAAATGTTTTCTATAGAAAACTTTGTTCAAAATGTTTTCTATAGAAAACGTTGTTCAAAATGTTTTCTATTGAAAACACTTTGCACAATAGAAACAATTTTTTAATAGAAAAATGTCCAACAAATTTCGATATAGATATGTATTTCATAAAAATTTTCAAATAGAAACGGCTTTGAATAAAAATCATCATTTTATGTTTGAAAAATGTATTTTCCATTGGTTTGGGACAGCCTTTTAATGTTTTTAAAATAAGTATAAATAAAAATTGTCAACAATGGTTTGTTAACGCATCCAAACTACACGTACTGATTACATATGTTGTACTTATTGCCGCATTAAATGCACCATGTTTTTTTCCTTCAAAATACTAAAAATATATTTTCCATTCTTCTAATTTTAAAAACGTTTTAAATTTATTAAGTTTAGTGCAATACATTTTAACACGTCAACAGAAAATAAATTCAGGAAAGAATTACGAAACTAAATAAAATTTCAAAAGGGAAATATTGTCCACCTTACTTATGTTTTTAAAGTAATTTCGATAAAGATTATTATTTTTTATTTAAAATTCTCTTTAATGATTTTGTATGAAAAAAACTGACAGAATGCGGGTTAAAAGTACTGAATTTTTAAACTGCAATATTTATTATTATTGTTGGTCCTCATATACAAAATTAATGCATGCCATTAAAATAAGAAAAAAATTAAAATAAAACACTCCACCCTGACATGTGTGAAGCACAAACATTATAATTTAAAATAAAAATGAAAAACAAACTAAATGAGACTGGTGCACTTAGTGAATGCAGCATAAAAATATGCCGGAAACGACCTATAACAATCTTCTTGAATGCCATTTTGCATAATTATGACTATTGCATAAGAGCTGCATGCGGCATGAGAAATGGGGGAAAATTATAAAAATAATAAAATGCACAGAAAACATAATTAAATGCATAGCAAAAAATGAGAAATAAATAAAGAAAAATTTAATGGATGTGACAAGATTGTGTCCCCTACAAAAGAGAAACGGATATATAAATAAAATGTGTAAAAAAGCTAAATTCGACTGCGTTAGATTATATAACAGGGATATCATGAAAAAGTTCTCAATAATAGATATGATTCCAAAAGTTGTTTTGAGAAGTGTGTGGACATGGAAAATATATTATCAAAGAGTAAAGGTTTCATCCCTATGTCCCGGTCCACACTGTGAAACATTTGCTGCAAAACATTTTAAAATTCTCTTTTGAGTGAAGTTTTAGCTTTTCAGTTTTTGACATTTCTGTACAGAACGAATATGAATGAATAAATGTGGATAACATACTCAACAAAAACTTCACGTACATAAAACATAGTACCCTTTTCCATTCCTCTTTCCCCTTTCATCGACAAACCCAAATGTTTTGCAGCAAATGTTTCACAGTGTGGATGGGGACTATAAGAAAAATAATGCGAAAACCGAATAAATTGTTTTTCCTTGGAAATTAATTTGCTTTAAAATTTTTAAAATTGTTCCGCACTGTTTTGAATTCGAAAAAACTAACAAAATATCATCTTTAGTAAAACTTACCTTTCTTGCATTTCTTTTGAATGGTTCGTGTTTGATCACAGGCTGGATCACCTTTCTTAAGGGTCAACGTTCTTGAGCGAGTATTGGTTTTGGTATCACATTCAGTCCATGGATTTTTGCCATAACGACATGAGAGTCCTGTAAAGAAAAAAATAACTCTTACTGAAACTTCAAACAGAAATAAATATTTGAATTTAATCACACTTAATAGAAATTTAAGCAACCTTAAGCAATTTTCTCCCCTAAATAATCTTCAAAACTGAGGTTAATATAAATATTGTGTATTAAATTACATTTAAATTGTTTATATTTTCGTTTAAACTACTATATTTCTCAATTTATTGCCTTGCAGCAGCTATAAATTTTAGATTTTAAGGTTTATTGTATACAATTTATCTTTTATTTCTACTTTGTGCACGCTAAGAGATTTTTATGTGTTGGCCATTTCCTATTTCCGCTTTAGACTGTTGTTTATTTTGTTGTTGTCTGTGATTTTTTTATATTTTTTTTCATTTCTGTCACTATTTTAGCTTTATTTTTATTATGGCAGTTTTATAGTTAAGCTTTATTTTTATTTTGTATTTTTTGTTCTTTTAAATCTTCTCTTTGAATATGTGATTCATTATATTGTATGTTGCTTAGTGGCATGTCCGGCGGCGGTGCTTGGTTGGTATGGTGTTGTTTGTATGTATGTATGTCTGTGTCTGTATGTATTTACTAAGAAGCAACACATTTAATGGCAAATTTTATATAGATGTGTTTTTAATGTGGCCAAGAAAATGATAAAGTTAGATTTTTATTTCGTTGAAGGATTAGTCAGGGATTTTATTTGTGTAATATAAATTAGAAGATGAAAAAAAAAGATAAATAAAGTAAATAAATCTTTTTGTTTTTTTTTATGTTTTCTTTTCAGCTCTGTGTTTCTGAAGTAAAGTTGGATGACGCAAAAGACTTGTACATAAATGAAAAAGAAAAACAGGTAGGATTTAATTTTATGTATATTGTTTTAAAAAGTCCATAAAATAATGTGAATTTTGAACAGTTATTATTACTTCTACATAATTATTTACAATTAAAATAGATATTAAAACAAGTAAGAGTTTTATATTCTACTGTGCCGAATCTTGTATACCCACCGTTAATATGTGCAAATAAAATATTTCTCTGATATATGGGTTATATTGGGGGTAGGGTAAATTTTGAACCGATGTTTATGTCCAATTTCATCACGATAATCATTTTCGGAGGGAGCCATATATGGGGACTAGGGACAAATGTTGGCGCATAATAAATATATTTATGACAGCACCAATCAAACATTATCAAGTGTTTGTGGAAAATTTCAACCAGCTAGCTCCTTTAGTTAGCGCCCTATCGTGTTTTCAACAGACAGACAGACAGAAGGACATAGCTTGATGTTCTTAGAATTTCATAAGAATATTTCGATATGTTAGCAACGGATCACCCATCTTTTTTGTTGGTGGTATAAAAATTGGAATTCTTTAATTTTAAATAGATAACTTAAAAGTAGTTTCTAGGGTATATGTTCATTGTTCAATTGAAATCCATCATTAAAACTAGAGTTTCCAGTTCAGTTTTAACCAAAACCGAAACCCCGGTTTTTCAAGGCCTAAAACCGAAACCGAGACCGACAATTATTTTTCGGTTTTTACTTTTAATCTATATTCAGTGCATAAGATTAAAAGTTAGAAATGAAAAACTATCATAGAGATGATATTGAGGTATTATTAGGCAACTTTAATGTATATAAGCTAACTAATTTAATATAAAACATTAAAATAAACTTAATATTTAACAAATTATCACAAAACCGAAACCGATCGGTTTTCAATTTTTTAAAACCGAAACCGCTGTTTTGACATTCTTCGGTTTTTTGGAAACTCTAATTAAAACCCCATACAAAAATTATTTAAAGAACAAATTACTTATAATTGTTATCAAGAAAATTATTACTTGTTAAGAGTATATGGTTTTCACTTTTTCGCTGGTTGAATAAATATACATATGTTGCGTATGAGTATTTTTTATTTATTTTCTGTAATAATCATACGCATACGATTTTGTTGGAGATATAAACTACTAGTTTCGATACTCCGTATGGGTACTTTGAGTGAAAATTTTAGATGTATTTTGTTTTTGTTACAGTAACAATACTCATGTTAAATTTTTACGCAAAGTACTCGCACCGAATATAAAAACAGTTTGAGAACTCTTTAAAAATGTTTTGTTTTCGTAATAACGGAATTAGAAATTATTTAGTTAACGGTAATATAAATTTCGTCAAATTGAGTTACAAAACTTAAAAAAAAGCTTAATTAAATTTCACTCATTTGCTACAAGTCATATCTAGCATGAGCATATGTCCTTCATATGGCAGTATTTTCCAGCATTTTAAAGGTTGAACACGCCTACAATTTCTTTTCCGCTAATTGTTTTTTAATGTTGAATAATCTCAACATTAAAAAACCACCACTTATTCAATAAAATATTATATCTTCCTTATTATTTCTAATAAAAAGTAAACTCAAATGTATACTAATTTTTAAAATTTATTAAATTATTTCCTGGTCGCCTTATTTCGAAACAATTTTCCTAAGTGGGTCAACTCATAACAAAACTATCGGAAAATTTCTATTTCCGGATTTTCCATTTCCGATTTCAATAAAATTTACCAAAGACATGGCTTTTTGACTTTTTGAATATTGAAAATATATAATTTTGACTGGTCGCTTATTCTCACTTAGTTATTGAACATTGCTTCGACAATGTCGAATTTTTTAAATTGAAAAAAGTGCCGCTAAAGCACACTGATTGCTCAACAAAGCTTATGGTGAATGTGTTCCATCAGTTTTAACGTGCGATAGTTGGTTTGTGCGGTTCTGAAGTGGTGATTGTGACACAGAAGACAAAGATCGGCCAAATCATTGAGAACTACTCAATCAGTAATTTCAAAACGTTTGCATGCAGCAGAATTTATCCAAAAGCAGGGGAATTGAATACCATGCTGATAATTTTGAGACTATTTTGTTTGTATAAAATGCTGCTTTATCGCTATAAAAGAAAGTGCACCGAATCATCACTTGTGATGACAAATGGATCCATTAAGATACCCCGAAGCGTAAGACATCGTATGGGAAGCCGAATCGATACCAAAGCCAATTATCCGCGGCACTAAAGTAATGCTCTGTAGTTGGTGGGATCAAAAGAGTCTTATATATTATGACCTACTCAAGTCTTGCCAAATCATCACAGGGAACCTGTAAGCAATTGATTCGTTTGAAGCAAGAATTTGCCAAAAAACCATCACAGAGAACCTGTGTCGAACGCAACTGATTCATATGAAGCGAGAATTTTCAGAAAAACGCCCACAATATGCGGCCAGATATGAAACCATAATGGAATATTATGCAGTACCTGTCATGACAACGCTAGGACACATGTTGCAGTACCTGTTAAAAAGTATTTTAAATAAAGTGGTTGGGAAGTTTTGCCTCAACCGCTTTATAGTCCAGACCTTACCCCGTCCGGCTATTATTTTGTTCGATAAATGCAAAATGCTCTCAATGGAATGCGCTTCTCTTCAGAACATAGTATCCGAAATTGGCTTGATTCGATCCTAGCAACAAAATAAGAACTGTTCCTTTGGCTCGGAATTCATATGTTGCCAGATAGATGGGAAAACGTCAAAGCTAACAATGGCCAATACTTTGAATAAATTTATATTGTACAAATGTTTCAAAATAAAAGCTAAAACTTTTAAAAACTCCCGCATATTTATGTCTTACACACAATGTAATAGCCCAATTCACAATCTTGTGTAAATGGTATTGCATCATTGTATATGCATTGCATTTTTACTTTACACTAACAAAATATACAGAAATACACCATTGCATGAAGTTGCAATACAAATGCATAATATTAGCGGTATTCAATGATGCTACACCATTTCCACAAGATTGCGAATACCGCTATTGTGAACACCGTTAATATATTTTTGCCATAATTAAATGGTTGTTTGCTGATATCATAGCAAAAACAAATTTATCTGAGCTCTGTTTTTCGACTGATTGCGTACAATAGATCGAGATATTGCCATTGACAGACTCGATTGTCTGAGGGATTTTCAGGACAATATTGACTACTACACTAAGAGACCTTTCTGCGATTAAGTCTGGACAAAATTGAATGGGGCAGTCCCCCATAAAAGTTCATTTGAGGTCTATATTGATTGCTCAAATATGAAGATAGAGTATGGGAGGTTGTATTTACAGCAGGGACGGGTGTCTCTTTCTTACTTACGGTCCAATGCTGTGTGTTACAGTTTGAGTTTTCCATTATCAAAGCAACCGTGAATTGATTATTGTTATATCGCATATACAAGGTTCAAATTGATAACCAAGCAGCCCTGAAATCTATCAGGGTTGTTTATACAACAGCCTATTTAGTCCTCTAATACCGAGCATGTCTTAACGAGATGACGACACATTAAATAGTTGGAACCTACTAGATTCTCAGTCATCAAGGTGCACCAGGTAATCATTCTTCTTGTTGATACACTGAAAATGAGACTATACAACTCCTCACAAACGAAATGTTGTACATGTCATTGGTGGATTTCTCTAACAAACAGTCAGCGAGCTCAAGAGAATTTAGTAGGGTTGGTCACTGCTAATTCGAAATGGACGCCATGGAGATTGAATGTATCATAAGATGTCTTCTGGAGAAGTTGGAAGGAGGCTATTGTACACCTTCTCTGCCATTGTCTGGCACTAGCGGTTCGGAGATTATAGATGCTGAGTTGCCTCTTTGTGCAAGATCTTACTGATCTGTCAAAGATGGTCTTTCGAAGGATAAATGCTTTCGTAAGTGCTACTAAATGTTTTGGTTAAGAACTCGTTACTGTCAAAGTAAACAACATTTACGAATAACAATACGAATATTGTTTTTGTTTTCACATAGTTATTTTTACTAATACATTCTCACCACTTAGGTTTTTGACAACTGAGTTAGGTCTTTGACAGGAGAGTATCCGGCCTATGTATATTTTCTCTATGGTATGAACCTTGGGTAAAATACAATACTTGCATAAAATTCTCATAATTTTACAGTATTTTAAAACCTTGAAACATGATCTGTTAGTATTTTAATTTTGTGGCTTATCACAGTAACCCGATAGCAAGCCCTGCAATTGTGCATATATCTTGGGATTCAAAAATAACATTATTTGAATTTATGTTTTGTGCATTACATTTCCAGTAATACTATGGTTCAACCTGTCATGAAATTGAACAACTTATCTTGAAATTTTATAATTAAAATCCACTTAAATTTAACTATTTTCTCCAATTATAAAATATTCTTTTGTGCAAAAACACAAAAAAATAAAAGTATTTTTATTCCATTTGACATTTCCAAGTTGATGTCTTTATAAAATATTTATTCAATTCTTTTATTGTGCAACAAAAAGAAAAGAAAAACTTTATACGTTTTGCCAAGACTTATATAAATTTCCATTTATCCTCAAATAGACTTTGTAGTTACTACTTAAATACACAAAACAGAAAAAAAAGGAATGAATGAAAAACCTACACAGACATTGACTATTGCTGTCTTTTGGAATATAAGAGGACTACTTACTAGGAGTGAACATTTGATATGGTGATGCTGCAAATAGATACAGAATCCTACAGATATTATTTATTCACTCGTTTACTTAACTTGACGTTGATGCTACTTCGTGCAACAACAACAATAATAACAACAGTAAACTGTAGTGTAGTACTAACGTTAGTTACTTGAGCTTTACTTACCATCATTCTTTGTGCCACGTTCATTGCGTATTAAAATCTCATGATCATCTTCTTCCCAGATTTCACCCTGTGACGATGTTGTCGGCTGTGTTTGTTCACCAACTGGCAGAGCTAATGGTGTCTCTTGTACTTCTGTTGTGCCATATGCTAAATGTGGCAACATTGACAATGAGGCCAATGCCACCACTATAAATGTACATACTGATGTTGCAAGTTGATTATGGTGGCGGTAATGTTTCATTTTGTTTCTATGTTGTGCTGTTCTATTCTCTTATATTTTTTACTGTCCTTGTTCGCTGGAGTCTATTGGGGGTTGTGAATCTGTGTGGTAGTGGATGTTGTGGGGCTAGTGCTAGTAGTCGTGGCAACTGATGTTGTTGGCGGTGCTGATGCTAATGCTGGTGGTGGTGTTGCAAATGATGGTAATGACGATGTTTGTTGCTGGTGCTGGTGGTGGTGGTGGTGATGGCAATACTTTTGATACAGAATTGTCAAAAGTAAGCAAACGGTATGTGTGTATGCCACACAATTCGTAAATATTAAAGTGAATTTGGTGTGGGTGTTTAATTTGTTCTCTTCTTATTTTATTTAACTGCTGTTCGGCAAAAACTGGTGGTATTTTAAGTGAACTCTGCAAGCACAGAAATTGTGTAGAAAAGAAATGTGTAAATAAAAAACGTTATACAGAATACAATTATTTATAATGAAATTCAAATTAATAACACAAAAAGCGATAAGAAAAAGGGGGAAAACATAGAAGAGCACAGAGGAAGTACATCAATACAAAACAGACAAATTAAGATTTATTACGTCATTGTACTATATACATACATACATACATACATATATAAGGGTTGCTATACCAATATTTGTTAAAAAGAAAGGAATACATTTAAAACAAAACAAAAAATAAACGAGAATATTCTTAACATTTTAGAACTCTTTGTAGTGTAATTGAAGCACAAAATCACTGCGCAAATACCAGTTGTAATTATATTTCCTGACAAAAAGGAACAGCATAAAATTAAAAATTATTTTATATTGTTCATTTGAAGTGCTAATATTAGATAAAACAAGAAACAGTTTTGATGAAAATGTAACATATATATTAAATATTTATATACGAATGTATGTATATGTGTTTATTTCTCCGAAAATTACCGCATAACCAAAACCTCAGCAATTAAAATATTATGACATCTGCACCAAAAAAACTTGGCAACATTTATTTTCTAAATCATTTACAAAGAATTGTGGTTAGTATTTTATTTTTATATAAAAATAAAAATAAAAATTATGATGTAATTGCATTTGTTTTAATTATACTACAGTAAATATCTGGGCGTATGAGTTATGTCATAATAGAAATTTAATTAAAAAAAAAAATCATACGCACTCATAATCATTAAAAAAATGTAAAAATTGTTTTTCTCTTTTACATATCGTCAGCATTTGTTATGTTATGCTGAGTTAAAAAGAGATTACATAAATTTTAAATATCCCCTTTATCGATTTCTCGATAAACTGTAAGGTTTATGAGATATCAAGCATTATCAAATAGACAACAAGCTTTATGTCCACAATTTGACATTTCTAATGAATATTGTTTGAGGTCTATATATGAGCTATAACCAATTATAGACGGATACTCAAAAATATTGGTGTTGGGTGTATGAATTAAAAATGCGTGATTATTTAAATAAATAAAAGCTAACAACTTTTATTTAGAAAAAATATTCAAATATAAATTTATTTCAAAGTATTGGCCCATCTTTCTGGCAAAATATGAATTTCCCGCTAAAAGAACTGCTCATATTTTGAGGCCAAGAACGAATCAAGCCAATTTCGGATACTCTGTTTTGAAATGAAGCGTATCCCAGAGATAGCATGCTGCATCAATCGAAACAGATAGTAGTCGGACAGGTTTAACAGGTTTTGCAATATGTAGCCTAGCGTTGTCATGATGGAGTATTGCAGTTTCTTGTCTGGTCGTTTTTCGCCAAGGCTCGTTTCAAATAAACCAGATGCATGCGGTAAATAATGGTCTGGCCAGATTTCAGCAGCTCGTAATATACAGGACCCTTTTGATCCCACCAATTAGAGAGCATTACCTTAGCGCCATGGCTATTTGGCTTTGTTGCTGATTTGGCTGGTTGGCCGGGCTTCACATGCGATCTCTTACGCTTCAAGTTATCGTAATGGATTAATTTTTCATCGCGAGTAATTATCTAGTGCAAAAATTATTTTCTTTTATAGCGTTCAAGCAGCATTTCAGTTATACAAAATCATATTTCAAAGTCTTTTGGCTTCAATAAGTATGTATCAAATTTCCCTGCTTTTGGATAAATCCTGCTGCTTGAAAATGTTTTGAAATTGTTGATTGAGCTCTTGTTTGTTTTGCAACAATCTTCGGGGACTAATGTCTCCAATTCTTGTTCTTTAAATTTGCTTGGCTGGCCTGGTCGATATTTGTCTTCCATGACAAAATCATTACTTCTTAACTACAAAAACCATCTCTCGCACGTTGAAACCGATGGAACACATTCACCATAAGCTTCGGTGAGCAATCGGTGTGCTTCAGCGGCTTTTTTTCAAACTAAAGATGGCATTTTTTTTTTTTTTTTTTCAAATTGAAAAGTAAAGCAAAACTTCCCGCACATGATGCTTTATTGATACAAAATTCGACATTTTCGAATAAAAAAAAAACTTTGTTGTTTACACTGTACCCTTCACAATAACATATAAGTTATTTTAAACAAAACCCGGGTTCAAAAATATGTCATCTATTGCAAATTTCGCTTTTTTAAGTCATACTATTAAGGACTGACATCGTAAAATTCTTAAAATTCTTTTTCATTAAAACTTTTAACCCAAGTATTATTGGATTTTTTTTACCAAGTAATCTTTGTAAAACATGTCAGTTATTATGTTTAATGTCAATTATGTTCATTTGTTGTTAATCTCATTTAAATGAGTGACCAGAAAAAAGTGCGTACTAAAATTATTAAATATTTTCAACAAAACCCAAACAATCAAAGGTCTGCTATCAAACTTTTTCCAATGTAAGCAGTATCGGGAGAATTAGTCCGTTGATATAAAACCTGATTCAGGTAAAAGGAATAGTCCACATAATGTTTCTAAAGCCAAAAATATAGAAAGCATTTTCAAAAGAGCTCCCAACACCTCCGATAGGAAAGCAGCCCGGTTAGGTCAGTACTCTGACTATTTGGTACGAAAAGTTAAAGCCAATGAAGGTTTAATAGCATACAAGGCTCAAAAAGTTCCTGATAGGAACTCTGCTAAAAATGTAAAGGCCAAAGACAGAGCACGGAAATTGAAGTCAAATTTTATACAAAAAATATACCTGCTGTATAATGGATTTTTCGCAGCTTCTGGGTAAATTTTTTT
Organism: Calliphora vomitoria; assembly: GCA_942486065.2. NCBI lineage: Eukaryota > Metazoa > Arthropoda > Insecta > Diptera > Calliphoridae > Calliphora > Calliphora vomitoria. The sequence goes on along the minus strand of OW818031.2, from coordinate 34,993,533 downwards.
ATGTTGCAGATGTTCGAGGGAATGTTGAAGAAAAGTTTAGGACCCAAAAGCAGACAAAATGCTCCCAAGAAGTTCTTGATATGTCAAGCAATATGCAGTTGCGGCAAAAAAGCCAAACATTTGTTACAAAGGGCTCTATAAATACCGAAATTTACATCAAGGAATGTTTACAAAAAGGCTGGTTCCATTCATAAGACTTCTTAATGTGTCCACTTATTTTTTGCCTGATTTGGCATCTGTCACTATAGTAAGAAAGGTCTTGAGTGGTACAAAAACAATAATATAGTATTTGTATCAAGATAGGCAATTCCTCCAAACTGCCTGGAGCTGAGTCCAGTGCACAGTGGGGCAGAATCAAAATTTTTTGGAAATAAATCTGGCATTTCTAAACGGCTGGTCCGATCGGGATAAAATTTGACATGGGTGTAGCCAAGGAGTATTAGAGTTTAAGTTATTAAAATGGCCTATACAAATGCTCTAGGTGCGGCGCTATGGGGGCTCAAAGTAGGGTACATGTAAAATTTTTAAACACGTGCCATTTTTTCGTTTCCCATCCGATTTCAAAGACTTTTAAATTTTTGGGAAGCGCTCGGCTAGATCTTGCTATTTATCTCTTATAATTTCCGAGTTCTAAGCATTTAAAAATTGAAATTTTCAAATTTTACTCTTGAACGGAATGGACTCGAATTTTTTTCGTTAGTTAGATAACTAAATTACCAATAATATGCAAAAAACTTCAGAGAAATATCAATTACGGATCCGAAAAAAAAAATTCAAAAATTTGTAGATTTTTGCTGTTTTTTGGGCGAAAAGTTGACTTTACTCTTTTTTTATTAAAATAAAACTTTCTTTAAGAACATATAACAGTTTTATGTTTTTCTGTAAGATATCTTTACGGAGAATATTTTGGTATAAAAAACATATCATATTTTTCGAATATGTTGCTCCTACGCCCTTCGGAATTTTACCTATTTTTTATCAAAATTTTAACTTTGGTCCACATGTTCTAAAATCCCAAAGCTGGGATCAGAAAATGGAAAGCAGTTTTGGAAACCTTGATGTGATTCCTATTTATTTTTAAAGCATTTTCTCAGCCCCAAAGGAAATGTAAAAAAAAATTGTAAAAATACCATTTTTGGGATTTTCGCTCCAATTTTTAGGAATTGCGGGATAATGGAAGGGTTTTCGAAAAAGGTTCAAAATTTCATCATTAGTGATCAGTGTTTAAATAACTAGACTACAAGTAGCAGTAGCAACGCAAAACACAAGTAGTCTAGTTAAAAAATTAATAAAAACACGGAGTCAATCAATTATTACTACTACTGCTACCTTCACATTTTAGTAGCAGTAGTTGTAGTAGTAGCAATAAAAGAAAAATTTAAAAGCAGCAGAGCAGTTTGTTTACTATTGCTACCATAAGAAAAGAAACAGTTTTAAAGTAGCAGAGTCGTTTGTTTCTATTACTTCTGCTACTTTTAAAATTTAGTTGTAATAGAAGTAGCAGTTGAGGCAGCAGATGACGTTGTAGATGAAGTAGCAGTTAAGTAGCACTTGAGGTAGCAATAGAAGTAGTCAAAAATAAAAATCTTCAGTCAAAAATTTATATTGTGTGTTGTTGTTGTGAATTTTTATTGGTGTAAGATGTTCGTATTGTAAACAAAAGTCCGTAATTTTTGTTTGTATTCGCATAGTTACCATACTTTCACATAAACATTGTGTTGCCGTATTATTTACTTGAATTAAAAACGAATTCTATATTATATTCAAATAAATATAATGGTTTTAACGTTTTTTCATCTAAGTATATATAACAAAATAAATGTAAGTATGTCTATTTGTTTGTATATTTGATTGTTTGTGCTAAAAATATATTTAACAAATAAAATGTTTTTAGAAATTCAATATTTAATTAAAAGCAGATCTTAAAAAGTAGTAGTTAACATAAATATAGAATACATTTCAATTTAATAAAAAAAAGGAATGGGATCAATTCAAAGATAAATATTAAAAAATTTTTTAAAATTTTTTATTTCCCAAACCTACTTATAACAATAAAATTAAATTTAATGGATTTTGTTAATTTAGTTTTTCTTTTAAGAAATTAAATTTACTACATTTTCCACAAAATGTTACCCATGAAGAGAAAAAATACCCACAAAAATTAATTCTATCATTTAATAAATTTTTTCATTGTTAAGTGTACGAAAATTCATTTATAATTATGTAGAACATTAATATTTCCCCTGCAAATAATATGGCAAAGTAAGAAATAACTCGTTTGTGTGGATGGTAACTTTGTACACACAGAAAATACGATCTTTCTGTTAGCAACACGAACATCTGAGACGAATAAAAACGAATTATTTCTTCAAACACTCTCAAAACAAAAACAACACACAATGTTTATTTCTGCCATTTTTGGTGTTATGGATGAAGATTTTCTTTTTTGACTACTTCTATTGCTACCTAAATTGCTACTTAACTGCTACTTCTTCTACTACCTCAACTGCTACCTTATTGCTACCTTACTGCTACTTCTAAATATTAAAAATTAAAACTCGATGTAGATCAGCAGTAATGATTTTTTGTATTTTTATGCTACTACTTTATTTAGAATTCATATTTTATTACTACTACTCTGTTTAGAGTTTTATTTTTTGAAGGTAGCAGTAGTTATAGGAAAAACAAGAAAACGAAAAAAGACAAATGCTATTGCTACCGCTATAGAACATTTTCTGAAGCAGTAGTTGTAGTAATAGTTACAAATTTTCAGTTATCGCAGCTTTTTAAACACTGTTAGTGATTAGAACTATAAAATTGTAAATTGTAGCAAGAATTTCCATCAAATAAAAAATGATTAAAAACTGTAAGTTTAGTGGTTTCACTTTTATTAACATATATGTATGTTAAAAATTTTTCGATCTCAGTTCTTACTATTATTCCACTAATTATTTAGACCCAAAAAAGTCAGCCCTTGAAAAATAAGTTTGGTTCATTACCATGGGGTATAAAAGGCTTTTTCAGCTTGCGCGAGTATAATCATGAAATCGCAAAATTCTTTTTATAATATCAAACACTCTAAAGGATTAAAAGCTTATTAAGTCCAAGTATGTTAAAAATTTCTATGAAAAATTTCTAATTTTTATGAAAAATTTTAACAAAATTTTTTTTGTTTTGTAAACTTTCGATAGATATTGTAGGCAGATTATTGCAACCTAAAAATAAATTAAAAATTTCGAAAAAAGTATCTGATATGGCACGTTATATGTACTTGTGGAAAAAACAAAACCTTTCCTGTTGTAATATGTATGTAAAAATTACCTCCCTAGCATTAATACCTTAAACTATTTGGTTAAGTTTTAAAAATTTTAAGGTTTTTGTTACCAAAATCCATGTAATTAAATTAAGTGAAAAATATAACACACAAAAAAAAATAAAAAAACTACCAATCTACGCAAAAATTTCATAAATGTTGAAAAAGTTCTGTACAGTTTTTTCTATATTAACGCAAACAACTAGAATACACAAACAAGAATAAAAAATAAAGACAATAAACAAGCTTAAAAGCAAAGAACAACTTGTGAAGTGAAAAATTGTTTAATAAACAAACGTTAATAACAAAAACAACAGCAACTTTGTACAACAATATAAACGCCAGCTATAAAGACTACAACTGCCACTATATGTAACATGATGGGTATGATGACTGACGACTTTAAACAACATGAACAAAATAATAAAAATGTTGGCAATGTTTTTGTGGTATATTGTTGTTCATATACTTGATGTTGTAGTTATTTGCTGCTAGTACATTGTTTTAAAACTATGATGAACCTCAAAAATAATAAAAGCAAACAACAACATATTTCCGGTTTTATATATGTATGTACATTCATACGCACACAGATATATATTTTTATTTTTCTTTAGGGTTTTAAACATTGCCTGTGTAACTATGTATGCAAGTTATTCTGCACTCTGGGGAAATGAATGGATGAAACTATTTTAAAACTCTCACGTAAACACACACACACATACACAGAACAAAAAAATATTTGTTTTTCTTTTATGTTTTTTCTTCTTTTTGTTGTGCACCAGTGTAAAATAAACACACACTACTTTGTAAAAAAGATAAATAAATTGTATGAAGTGAGCAAGAAGCATATTTAGTCATACATACGCAATTTGGAACACCGTTTTTTTTTCTCTAACTGACTATTTTAAAGTAGAGAGCACAAAGCAGATTAAAGTAACTATAAATATAAATAAAAGGCACAGACAAATTTAGTTAAAATTAAATAAAAAAGTAAGCTACCTTTTCTCTCATTCAGATGTTATTTGATATGAATATTTCAAAATAAACTTAAAGTCATGTAGTTGTCCAAAAAAATACTTTAATTTTATTAAATTCTCCTTTATTTTACAACTGCAAGACTTTTCTAAATCAGTTGAGGAAGATATCACACTGGTTCCTCTAAAGACAGTCAACTGAAAATTTTTCTTTTGCAAGGAATCGATGTACTTTAAGAGCTTATAAGGCAAAGTATTTTTGAGATTTTTTTTTAGATTTTTCGGAATAGGTTTAGAGGTCGCTCACGGAGAGTTTTTGCCAAAAGTCGGGTTTTTCGGCCTTTTTTTGAGTTTTCTTCATAACTATGTAGGAAACATTTTAAAAGAAAAATGTCCAAGCTTTATTTTGGTGTGCAAAAACTATTAGTTTTTGCAATGAATTGGCTTATTAAGGTGTCCTACATTAAAATTGTTCGTAATTTTTTCATAAATTTTGTAAATAACGCTTTATAACTTTTGAAATTTTTATGAAAATGGAAAAAACTAACAATGCAGTTTGAAAGATCAATTAATTCTTAATAATATTGGAACAAAAAATTTTTGAATTTGCTTTAACTTTTCCTGAGTTATACTGGTTTTCAGCTCTGTAGTTTAGAATTTTCCGTTAATGGCACTTATATGGGAGCTATTGAAAATAGTGGGCTGATCGATACTAAATTTGTTAGTACGAATTCAGCTTTTACAAAACTTATTTGTACTGAATTTGGTATGTATATGTTTATAATTAAAATATTTATGAGAGCTTAACTATTTTCAGATAAGTCAATTATGGGGGCTGGGAGAAATAATTGACAAATTCTAACCAAATTCAATAGGTTTATTCCTTGGCGTAATATAAAACTTTGTGCCAAATTTTGTCGAATTATCTTTAAAATTGCGACCTGTAGTTTGATTACAAGGTTTACATGGACGGACGGACGGACGTACGGACATAGCTTAATCGACTCAGAAAGTGATTCTAAGCAGATTGGTGGGTGTTAGGACAATATTTTTGCACGTTATAGACATCAGACTAATCCAATATACCATAGAGGGGAGTATGGTGGTATAGGGTATAAAAATCATTTAGTGTACATAAAAGTTTTCGTTTGCTTTAAATACTGCGAATTCAACAAATCGGGAATTTATTTGCAAATATCTAGTAAAACTGTTATTTTATTGCATCGGTAAGTCTTTCTTATTATGGAATAGGCAAGAAACCAAAACAGAACATTTGATTTTTATTTATTTTGTTGGCTATGAGTTGTAAACTGGCAAACAGCTTATAATAATATCCTGAGCTACAGACCTGAAAACTCAGGAATGGTAAAAGCAAATTCAAACATTGTTGTACCTGAATTATCAAGATTTAATTAATCTTTCAAATTGCATTCTTAGTTTTTTCATTTTCATAAAAATTTTAAAAGTTATAAAGTGTTATTTACAAAATTTATGGACAAATTACAAAATATTTTAATATAGGGCCCCTTAACGAGTCAATTTATTGCAAAAACTAATAGTTTTAGCACACAAAAATAAAGCTTTGATATTTTTCTTTTAAAATGTTTCCTCAAAAGTAAAGAAAATCATGGCTTTTGACAATGTTATGAAGAAAACTCAAAAAAAAGGCCGACAAACCCGATTTTTGGCAAAAACTCGAATTGAGCGACCTCTAAAACTCTTTTGAAAAAAAATTTTAGATTTTTTTCAGATTTCTTGACCCTATAAGCTTTCAAATTATGCTTGAGCCCAATTTGGGACACACTAATCTACTTTGGTCATATATACCCACCGTAAAAATCTTACATCATTTTCTCTACTCTTACATCAAAAAATACAGTTGTATCCGTCTTCAACTTAAAAAGAAAACAGTTTTTTGCATCTATTGAAAATTTTTAAATTTTGAGTTGACTTTTTTTAGAGTTGACTTTCTTTTTCGCTCTGGATATGTGTACATTGCTAGAAAGGTTTTGTTTTTAAACGGAAACTCCAAATAAAATGTGCAACCTCTATTTTCAGCATTTTGTTTTTAGATGACAGAGAATAAGTTTTGTTATTAGGAGCATCGAAAATTGAAAAAGAGCAAAATAAGGACAACACTATATATAGACTCTGAACGTCTTACAGTTGTTTACCTTAATGTTAAATATTTTTACAACATTTTACAAAAATACAAATTCTTTAAAAATTATAAAAAAAATCAAACATATATTTTCGAGACGCACCTACAATACACCCACTTTGACATCAATACACGATGAGTACTTTTCGCAGACAAACTTATTTAAACTTTTACAACACTCGTATACAATTGTACTCGACAACTCATACTCCTTGAGACATATTCTCATACATACATACACATATACATAAATAAATTTTTATATCCAAAGTTTTATTTCATTTAAATAGTTTGTTTGTTTTGTTTATATTTGTAGCTCTTTCATCTTTATTTCTCTGTTTAACTTTTGTTGTTGTTGTTGTTTTTGTTTGCTTTTGTTTATGCATAATTTGTTGCCCGAAGGCAATCGAGACAACAACATCTGCAGTAAAAGTAAAACAACTGATGTTGCTAACATTGTTGTTATTACTGCTAAATGTAGTCATGTCATGTTAAGTGAAAATAATTGAAAAAAAATAAATTTACTTTTTTAATGTCAATAGAAAACTATAAAGACATGCAAGCCTGCCTCTAGTTGTATAGAATAGCTTTTATATCTGTTCATTAACTATTTACTTAAATTTCAAGCAAAATTAAGTTTTACAGTCTAGTTATTTTAAAACCTAAGTTAAGATATATTGACAGTTTTTATACAAAAATAATTTTAATAGACAGTATAACTTTAGGTTAAAAAATTGCATGGCATCGTGAACAGGGAAATTAATTTATACGAGTATTCGATTCTAAACTGAACAAGTAATAGTATTATAATTGGTTATGCCGAGTATTGTAATTTTTGCCTTCTATTGTCGGAACTGTACAGTATTTTATAGATTGATTAGTTTCTTCTCGATTATTCGAATAATTTTTATTCTTATTGTTGTCTAGTGAATTAAAGAAAACTATTCTTAAGGGAGCTCAATTGTATATCAGCTCTAGTGTCGATCGCTTTGCATTAATAGTTGCTTAAATCATAAGATCAAAGCTTGACATGTCAGCAAAATTATATTAAAACGATTTCAAATTGAAACGCGCCAATTTAGCACGTTTTCCATAACAGCACTGACTGAAAAAAATTTGACATTTTAAATATTCAAAAGGTCTAAATTGGAAAATTTTCAAATTATAGAAAACTATCCACTACGGGACAAAAGTGACCTAAATTTTTAGTTGCTCCATTTCGGTACCAGTATTTGTTCATTCGCTATTAATAAAAAACAAGTAAAAGAGCCATAGTCGGATGTGACAAATCTTATTTACATTTCACCAAATTATGCTTTTAAATAAAATTTTTAAATATTTTTAGGTAAACAAAAAATTTACGACATGTTTTTCAAAATATATTTTTAAATTTTTTTTTAAAGAATTATTTTTTTAATTATTTTTAATTATTAAAAAAATATTTTTTGTGATATTTTTCCCGAGTTTGACCCACTGTAGGTGTTATATACGTCATTGTAAAGGTCTTTGAAATATTTATCTTTAGCTGTCCATATTGCCTATATAGTAATCCACATATAGTTAAAAAATAGGTAAAAACTCGAGGTTGTCCTGGTTTTTTCCCTATATTTCAGTCATTTGTGGGCCAATGTTTTCGATTTTAAATAACAATCGGACCGGGTCTATAGCGGATATATTGATGTATGTAAGTTATTAGGGGGCTGATTGCAACATACTAACGGACATACGGAAAGATGGGAATAGCTATATCGACTTCGATATCTGTAACGATCCAGAATATACTTATGAACGTTGTGGGGTCGCAAATGAAAAATGTAGAAATTACAAACGGAATGACAAACTTGTATATACACATGGTGATGGGTTCAATAATACTTAGAAACATTCTACTACAATGTTGAACTGTCAAAGAATTATAATTTTATTAAAATGTCCTTACAATAGTCCTTACCTAGCATTTACACATGCAAGTAACAGTTTGAAAAACACGACACATTGATACATTTGCACTAACACAATCACACATGCGTGTGTAAATTTACACATGCATGAATGATTGTGTTAGTGCAAAAGTATGAATGTGTTGAGTTTTTGGAACTGTTACTTGCATGTGTAAACGCCAGGTTAGATTAAGATAAGGAATTTATCAAAAACTTGTTCAAAATTGTACAAATGGTAAAAAATGTATCTTTAAAGAATTCGTCATGTTTAGGGCAAACATCCTTAATTATCCATTTTGGACCCCTTAAATCATTAAATCTGACAACCGTGATGACAATGTGTCACAATAATTCCAATTTTTTATATCACACATACTGAGAGACGAGGGACTGACATCAAAATAACCTTAACACACGTTTTTCATTAAAACTTTTCGATTTTTTTTATCAAGTAAAGCATGTCAGTTATTTTGTTTAATGCCAATTATGTTCATTTGTTGTTAATCTGATTAAAATTAATGAAGAGAAAAAAGTGAGTACTAAAATTATTTAATATTTTCAACAAAACCCTGCTTGGTCCTACAAAATGTTGGCCAAACAATCAAAGGTCTGCCGTCAAACTCTTTCCAATGTTATTAAACAGTACCGGGAGAACTTGTCCGTTGATAGAAAACCTGGTTCATGTAGAAGAAATGGTCCACATGATGTTTCTAAAGCCAATAAATAGACAGCATTTTCAAAAGAGCTTCCGACACTTCCGGTAGGAAAGCAGTCCGTTTAGCTCAGTACTCAGACTATTTGGCACGAAAAGTTAAAGCCAATGCATGTTTCAAAACATGCAATGCTCAAAAATTTAGAGGCCAAAGACAGAACACGGGAATTGAAGTCAAATTGTATACAAAAATATACCTGCTGCATAAAGTATGTTCTGGAACATTTTTCGCAGCTTCCGGGTCAATATTTTTATGTTTCTGATGCTCGAGGGAATATTGTAGAAAAGACAGAAAATGTTCCCCAACAAGTTATTGCTATGGCAAACAATATGCAGTTGCGGCTAAATAAGCCAAATATTTGTTACAAAGGGCTCTATAAATACAAAAATTTCCATCAAGAAATGTTCACAAAAGAGTATGCCTCTATTCATAAGACGTCTTAATGTGTCCACTTATTTCTGGCCTGATTTGGCATCCTGTCACTATGGTAAGCAAGGGCTTGAGTGGTACCAGAACAATAATGTGTTATTTTTACTAAGAGAGGCAAATCCTCCAAAATGCCTGGAGCTAATGCCAGTAGAGAGATATTGGGCTCTTGTTAAAAGAGAATTGAAGAGCACAAAAAAGGTAGCCAAAAGTGCGGTAGATTTTAAATGACAGAAATAATAAATAAAACCTAAATGGAAGGGTTTCCGGAAAAGGTTCATATATTCATCACTATTGATATGTGCGTTATCGAGTTTGTATATTTGTTTAAAGACTAACCCCCATAAATTTATCAAAGGTTTATGAAACAAATTTTGTATGGAAATATTGTTTGATAAACCTTTGATACATTTATTAACTGTTTATGCATATGGGGGTAAAACTACAGCCTGTATTTGCATGTTTTATTTAATATGATAAAGTGATTAAAAAAGTTCACTCTAAGAGTTATATTTCGAAGTATATTTTAAATTATTTGGACTAAATATTCTAAAAGGCTTTTATTTAAAATTGAGCTTATTCGCCGAATTTAAATACCAGGTACGGCTAAACTATGAGAGGTATTGACATAACATTTTTATTCCCTCAAATATCTTTAATAAACCCTTAAGAGATTATCTAAAAAGATTCACTAATTTTTTTTAAAATTTGAAAATGCATTCTTTTTAATAATTTTCAAAATGTTTTTAAAAAATTGACTTAAGACTTTTTGTAATAGATTTGTGTTGAAGAAAAATTTAATCCTTCAATACATTTTAAAGCAATTTTTTAATGGATTTGAATTGAAGAAAATTTAAGTGATTCAACGAGGTATTAATCTTTTAAATAATGAATTCAGTACAAAAGAATTAATTAATCGAATTAAGAATTAATTCTTTCGAAACTTTGTCTGAGACACGTTAAAGGCTTTGTTAATTTTTAATAACTTTTAGTTTTATATCGCGTTAGAACTATAATTTCCTTTACATATTCAAATGCAAAAGGAATTACTTAAAAGCTAAATGTTTGCAAAAACTGAAAAAATTGCATTTTATGCCCCAGTAAATCTTTAACGTTGGAGCTGGGCTGTTTGTACAATTCACACAACAATTATATTTTTCAATCATACAATCTTGAAACACTCTAATATCCATAGAATACAAATCGATATAAAAAACATACTTTCTTAGAAACCAAATATATTCAAATATTTTATGATTTGCCTATAAATGAATAAAAAAAAAAAAACAACTATTATTTCAATGTGTTACTAACGATGTGACAAATCAAATTTTATTTCTTTTACCCAGTCCTTTACTCCTCCATATTCTCCATATCACCACCATTAACATTTGCATATTTGCAAAATGTATGCATGTCTCAAATTATTTGTTGGCATAAATTTTGTCGCAAAAGCATTTAAGGACAAATTCTTGCTATTTTTCTATTCTACCAAAATGTGTGAATGTCTGTGTATTTGTTGGTTTTTAGTTGATGTTGTTGTTGCCTGCATGTTGTTACCGAACAAAAAAAAAAAAAAAAGAAGAAACTAAACACAACTTTTTAATGTATGCGTATGAGTAGGAATGTACATATGTATTGTATTACATGTGAATGTGTATGTTTGTGTGGCATTTCCTTTTCCCTTGTGGTAAATTGCAAATGTATGCAATATGTAAAACTAAGTGTAGCCAAGTTTGTTTTGGAATATGTGTGCCTGCAAATGCATGCAATATTTATGCCTGTTACAATACTTAAACTTTGCATAGTTTTGTAAATTTTTCGCAAAACTTTTATCTTTCTTGTATGTATGTATGTAAATGCTTATGTATAGGGTTCTAAATTCTCTCACATTAAATGTATGTGTAAGTGTGTAAAAGTAGTTTTTTTGCGATGTTGTTATTGTTATGTACAATAAAATGTTGTTTGTCTTTTTGTTGTTCTTTCATCAAACTCACATACTGTTTACATGGATGTATGTACTTCTTTTTTGCTACGTTGTCTTTATAGAGTTGTTGGTTTACTTTTTAGCGTTTATTGTTGTTATTGCAATTGTCAGTATTGTTGTTAGTCGTCTTATTGTACAGGCTGTTGACTTCTACCGCTTCTACTTAGTCTCTTGTTTTGATTCTTACGTCAGCAGTTTAAATTTTTGTTTATGTGTTTTGTTTCCCCCTTCGCCCCTTGTTATGTATAATTTTCTACAAACACTTGCTTGCACTTACGTTCGTGTATTCAATACAACTTGTAGTTTAATCTATTTATTCTGGTAATTTCTAAAAGTTGTGTTTTTCTTGGGTGCATTCTATTTCTCTGTGGGCTCTGTTTTATAATGTTGTTGGAGGCAATCAAAACTTTTCTTTCCCAATAGCTTAGAGAATCTTATTTATATAAATTAACGGAGCTTAGTATAAAATAAAAGGATTTTTCGTTATTGTGGAATTTACATAAGAAATAATATATAAGCTGTTAATTAGGTTTTTAAAGAAATGCTATATTTAAAGCAGTGTTAAGGCTCTCATAGCAACCAGAAGTGGAACGTGATCAGTAACACGAATGTCAATGAAGTTCCAAAAAAAGAATTTAATTAAAATTTTATTGAATTCATCGAGGATTAACCTTCTGCTTAAGAAATAATACCAATAAATGCAAATATAACTGATTTTTCATTTCAAAAACTCTTGTAACAGTTTCTAAAAAACGTAATTAAATATTTTAATAAGCCTTGAAACCTCTTAAAGCTCTCTTCTTTCTTATTTACTGTTCTTTTTACAAACTAAATGCATTAACAACCAAAAAAATATGGGAAGTCCATGTTGTGTTATCAAACGTTGATTAAAGTGTTTTGAAAATGGCTGAGATATATGGAAAAAACCGGGACAATCTCGATTTTTGGCCTATTTTTGATCTATATCTGGGTTACAAGTCATTAATATAGACAATATGGATATCTAATGATAGATACTTCAAAGTCCATTGCAACGATCTATATAAAGCTATAGTAATTTGGACCTACAATGAGTCAAAATCTGGAAAAATATTTTTTAAACCCAATTTTTTACCCAAAAAATTTTTTCATTAGTAAATTTAAAAAAAAATAAAAAATTTTGAAAAAATAAAAAAAAATCTATTTCGAAAAAAAAAAATTTTGACAACAATTTTGAAAAAAAAAAAAATATTTTTTAAATTTGGAAAAAAAAATTTTAATTTTGAAAAACAATTTAAAAAAAAAAATTAATTTTGTTTACCTAAAAATATTTAATATTTTTTTTTTAAAGTATAATTTGGTGAAGCGTATTAAGATTCGGCACAGCCAAATATAGCTCTCTTACTTGTTTTTCTTAAAAGGTATACCTATATTTTAAATAATGGAGTCAAGATTTATTTAAAAAATGTAAGCTACTCTTTAAATACGTGATTTATTGATGAGTGCCTTCAGGCACTCTTGGGCATTGCAGACTAGTATTGCTGACTCAGTTTTTCCCTCATATAGAAAAATGTTGTTTAGTTTTCTTTGCTTTAATTTGCACTTTTCTACATTAAATTTTAAGAAATGGCTGGTCGAATGAACAAACGTTTCAAATTATCTGATTTGAGTGATGAACAATTTTTTTTTTTTTTTCAATAAAAATTTATAAACTATCTAACTAAAATCTCTAAAGCCCCAAGGGTGCCTTAAGGCACTCATTTAGTTTTTCACACCTGGCAGGTAAACCATTGATTGTACAAACTTTTAAATGTAGTTTTTGAAATCAGATGCCCAAATTTACCATAAAAAAATTATTACCAACGTTTTTAGGCATTTTTTAGACCAATTAAAATCTTTCCATATTTGCACAAGTTACGAGCTCTACAATGTTTTGCACACCGGAGCTGATGGACCACCGTCTGCATTACTTAGAAGAAGTTTGGTAATGATACTTGTATAAGTTGAAACCGAAAACTGAAATTATATATCAAATGCCGAATTCGACAGTTAAAAGAAAACCATTTTCGAGTTAGTACATTTGTTTGTCCCTGTGTAGGAAAAAACGTATTTCTCTATTAATTCTTTACAGGATCTACACATCGGGAGAAGTGCGTACATACAAAATTTCAAGACATACAAATATTAAAATTTTCATAAGTTCAAAATTGACTAAATTTTTTAAATTTAAAAATTCGAAAATCGGCTTCATGAATGGAACGATTAGATCTAATGCAGGGTTTTAGGTGTCTAAAGCCATTCTCACCAAATTGCTTTTTAATGAAACCGGTTCGGAGCTCATCGGTTGGATGCTTTCAGAGTCTATAAGGGACATAGGTTGAAACATTTTTTGTGTTGGGCCATTTCATGTCAAGTGAACCAACTTTTGAAATCGATGTCTTCCGATTGGAATGAAATGCACCATTAGTTCTATTGGATAGTAATTTAGACACAATTTTTCAATAAGATCGGTCCAGAACTTTCTGAGTTAGAGGGGATAAAAATTTTACATTTTGGCCAAGCAGGTGTTTTTTTCTCATCCATGTAACTTATTGCCTATTGGTATTTGCTAAATGTGTCCCAAATAGTTTAGATAGCTATTTCATCACTCTTTAGGAAAAAAATAAATAAAAAAAATAATAAAAAATTTTGAAATTTTTTTCGAGATCACTTTTTTGACTTTTTTTTTTAAATTGGCCTTTTTTTCTCAAGAGAAAGCTTAGATATTTTCCTTGAATACCTATTTGGTCGCTTGAAGGATGCAAGGATGTCTATATTGTGTAACTCAAGACGTACAATTTTTGACTTTTTTTGCAATAATTTTTCTCAAAAGAAAGCTAAGGTCCATTCCTTTTAGACGGTTTTGGTCGCTTAGTGGGATGAGAGTATCTATCATCTATCGAAATAAATATATTGTAACTCAAGACCTATGGTTATGCCCTCCTTTACGATTCGTTTATATATTATTTTGTAATAGTGCTAGTAGCTTAGAATATACAGATTTATACCCACTGTGCTAAGTTTAGAGGTTACACATTTTATTTGTAATTTCGTATTTTGGGTTAATGTTGCCATACTTTATTATAAAAAAGTTTTTGAATTTGTTAAATATTAAATAAAACAATTTTATAGTTAAACAAAAAGAGTCAAATTTCATGCATATCTCAAATTCCAAATTTAAAATTTTCAAATTTGTTTAAACCGAAATTTCTAAAAATTATAACAACCTAAAACGGTATACATTTGGTTTTGAAATCACGGATAATATTTTTAGACCTTGGGAGCATGAAAAATCCAAAATAAGTGCCACCCTAATCTATGTATATAATAAATATTTCTGTTTTCGTTAATAAAAAGCATACATTGCAATTTATTTATTTTAATTGAAATGTAAACGCCACCTTAAATTTTAATAATTTCCATGCACATAATTCTAATAATTGATATACATATGCACATTCATACATAGTTTTTTTCCCTGACAAATTGCGCTAACAAAAAGTCAGCAAAACTAAAAATAAATAAAAAAAACTATGAATTCAAATATTATTTTAAAATATGATGACCCAAATAAAGGTTTAAAAAAACTATGCAAATTGTAAGCAAATGCAAAATAAAAACCGTTAAAAATACACCAAACGTATTTTTAATTAATTGAAATCATGTAACCATGTTCACATGCTAACAAGCTAAATTTTTTATTAAACATTTTTTAGAACTACATATTTTTTGGTTTATTTTTTTTTTTTTTATTAAAACATCTAGGAGGTGGAATTAAACTAAATAAACTTTTCTAATACTTATATTTTAAGAAATAATCGTAGTATATAAAAATAAATTTTATTGTCAGCTTTTGGTTTGAGAAAAATTAGAAGAAAATTTGAAGTTACGCCCTTTTGTAGTTACCAGCCAGGTTAGAAAATTTTGCCAAATTGTTTGATCTATTTTTTAACATGTTTTTTTTGGTTTGTTTGTTTGTTTTTATAAGTTTGTAAATACACATACACACTAAATACATCCCAGTAAACATTAAACTATAATATTATTATTTCGCGTAACTCAGCAAACTAACACGAAACATTTTACTGATAATTGCTACACCAGAAATATGTAGAGGTTCTCATATAGCAATTCTGTTTTATTGGAACCCATTGAGTTCGGAAATTTTTATAGCTGTTTTTTATTAGAAAATGTAGTGAAAGTACGATATTCTTAAAGATTCAACTTCAAAAAATCATAATTATATTGTTCTGAAATTGATTTGAAAATTTTTTCCTTTATTTAACAGATATACAAAGATATGTTAGTTATCCTTCTAACAGAAGAGACTTTTTCAAAATGAGTTGGAAAATGGCTTTGTTACGGTTGTTTAAGTTAACCCTTTGACGACCATGGGGCACCGGTGTCCCAACACAAAAATATTGAATAACTAAATAACGAAACAAATAATGTGTTCTATTTTAATTAAAATTAGTTCGTAAACGTGTCTCTTATTAATGTGTTTAGATTAAAACAAGTTCGGTTACAGCTTTAATTTTTTACTGTCTTTGAAAATTTACAGTTTTATTGCTACTGTGTTCAAGATTAGTCTTATGGTCGTGAAAGGGTTAAAAAAATTTAATTGAAAAAGCATGCTGAAATACCTTTCCAAAATACGTAAGAAAATTATAATCAATTAAAAAATTAATAAGAGTACTCATTTAAACGCTTAAGCTTCCCATTTGTGCAAATTTGCGCGACGCGCTTCATGAACCCACGTTTTAAATTTTCTGCAATTTTATACTATTAATAAAAATGTCAAATTTAATAAAATGTCAAAGAAAAATAAATTCAACAAATGCTTAAAAAAAGTTTTAAAAATTGTATAAATTTAAATTCTAAAAATTTCTAATGAAACTGAAATCTTTGGCACAACCAATGGTAAACATAGTTTGGAATATTTTGCTTATGTTCTAGCTGTTGGTTAATATTTCCATACACAATGCCATTCAATCCAATCATTCTGTTCCAAAGTCACACAATTTTCACATGTACAAAATATTTGTATTTTATTTGATTTTTATTTCTTATAAATAAAAGTAAACAAAAGCAGCTGATTCATCAAATGCACAATAAATTCAAGTTTGCGCAAACTTATCGGAGTTGTACAAACGAATTTCCATACAATTTTTGACATTTCATTTGCGAGAGTGTAAAAATGCACAGAATGCACAA
The DNA here is from genome assembly GCA_942486065.2 of Calliphora vomitoria. Classification (NCBI taxonomy): domain Eukaryota; kingdom Metazoa; phylum Arthropoda; class Insecta; order Diptera; family Calliphoridae; genus Calliphora; species Calliphora vomitoria. The sequence goes on along the minus strand of OW818031.2, from coordinate 34,976,784 downwards.
TTTGCGAGGCATTTAAGCGTTTACATGAGGACCCTTAATGAGTTAGCTAATTTTTGTGGTAACATCTTTTTCGAATTTTTCGGTTTTTTATCAAAACATATCTTGCAGTATTTTGTTTTTATTGGGTAGAATCCTGACTTTAAACTACCATCACTCAGTCATTTTGCAGAAGATTTTTACAAATCTTTTTCTGTTTTAAAGAGAAAAAGTTATCTCTCAAACAAAATTAGTCTCGAAAGAACATATTTATGATGTATTGAAGTTCTAACTTTAAGAATATCGCTATTTCACTAAAAAGAAGAGATCGAGAAAAATCATAAGTATTTGCATGCAAAGATTCAGGGTCAAAAAGTCCGAAACACAGCTTTCCGGATAAAAAATTATTTTAATTTCAACATAGTCTCCCTTGAGCTCTTTGCTCTTTGTCAAACGTTTCTCCAATTTTTGTATCTCTTCCAGGTCATCAAAATAGGAACTTTTTGGGAGATGATTTCATCGTTGGAGTTAAATCTCTTTCCACCGAGACATTTCTTCAGGTTAGGAAACAAGAAATTGTCACTCGGAGCTAAATCTGGTGAATAGGGCGGAATAGGGAGCTTTTTGTAGCATAGTTCATGGATTTTTGCCATGAAAACTGCACATGTGTGTACCCTTTTATGCTCCCGATTGTCAGCAACCGAAGCTCACAAAACTTGGGGAAAGCTTTCTAATACCCAAGTGATCATTCAGAATTAAAACCACTGAGCCATGGGAGATGCCTATGGCTACCACAAACTCTGGCACTTTCAATCTCCCATCGGCCAACACCATATCATAATTTTTTCAATTGTTTCGACCTCAACTCGACAACTTCCGTTCTTGCGCGACCACAACAAAATTCAGTAAACCACTTTTAAACCATTCCAATTGATGGTACAGAGTTCCCATAATATTTATTAAGCTTTTCCTTTATTTGAGTGATTGTTTTTTTTCCGCAAAAAATAATGCTTAATGAGCAGACGAAATTTACTTTTTTCTAATTTCTCCTTAAGTCTGCTATCAATGACTGTCAAACACATACTAAATGACGCAGATTGTTCATATTATGACAGGATTAAACTGACATTTGCCTGTTGACAGGAGCAGTGTTTCCCTTTCAGTTAATAGCCGGGAAATTTAAAAAGTTTCTGCCTTATTGACCCACCCTCAGAAAACAGAATTCCTACAATGGAACCCCTGCATATTTTTTCCGATCACTGTGTTATCATTATATTATTGTAGTTGTATTTATTTTATAACCCAGTAAAATATATTTACTGGGTTATATTTATTTAGTAGTGATGGTGGTTGTATTTGTGTATGACTGAATTCTGTATAAAATATGAGTTTGTTTTGAAAATAAAGTACGAATAAATTTGCAAGTTCATCAAAATACATAAAAGTAGAAAAATGAGCAGCAAAAAAAAAAAAAGAAATAACATGTTTTACTTTGAACTTGTGTTGACCCACCTCCCCAAAAAAAAACAACACAACACAAAAACAAAAATATTAAATAAATATTCCAAAAGCACACACACACGCTTGCTCTAATAGACAAATACTCTTACTATTTTAGAAATACAAAAACCATCCACAAATTTTATACACTTCGCATGGATTAAATAAGGAAAATAAAAAATCATAGAAAACTTATCAACGTTTAGCAAGACAAATTGGGTGAAATGTTTTTTTTATAGAAAACTGAAAATGAAAACGTTCGAAAATGTATACTAAATACATTTTAATTCGAAAATATTTCCTTTCGAATCGAATTTGAGAGTAACCCCCTGGTCTAAAGTATTTTTGTAGAAATGTATATCAAAGCATTGCTTTATAAAACTTGTCGAAAATATTTATATAAAGTAATAATGGAAACGTTTTCTTAGTTTTCGCTGGATTTAGCATACTAAACGGGTCAAAACATTTTCTAAAGAAATCATATAAAGTGGTAAAATATTTTCTAAAAGGTCTTCCAATAGATACTTTGAACAGCTACTAGCGGCCATATTGTTGAATCTACATCGAATTAGCTGCCGTTTATTTATTTGTTTTGCCAAATCACCATGGACGGATATAGCGTTCAACAACACGCGCAAATGATACAATTTTGTTATAAAAATGTGTGTTTTGTTGGGGCGAAATTCAGCGCGCTTCATCCATTTTACGGTGGGGCTTATTTCTGGATGAATGGGGGTACTTTGTGAACGACGCATAAATCAAAAATTGAATGTACCCCTAAAAAATATTGAATAAACCTTTTTTACGGGAAATTGTCCAACGATTTCAAACATGCTACTCTTATTTCAATCAGATTTTTTGTTCAGAAGATATAGCCCTTCAAAGTTGACTGATTTTCAGTGTTCAAAATAACAGGTAATTTGGTCGGCCTTCAGATACAGTATCTCGAAAACTAGGTAACGGATCGTCATTATTTCTGATTCTATTGAGAGACATGGTTCCAAACATTTTTGGGCAATTTATGGCATATAACCGTGAAAACCCACTAGATATACCTATTTTACGGATTGTCAGTAATATTTTACAAAAAATTTAAAAAAAAAAAAAATTAATATTTTCTTGAATAATTTGAAATCATAAAAGGCTTTAAAAACATACATAGAACATCAAAACTTAAAAAAAATATATTTTATTTTTCTTCATATAAAATTGGTTTTTCTACAAATTTCAACTTTTCTAACCCATAAGTAGGCAACTAAAAGGCGTAGAACCGTTTTCAAAACGCAATTCATAGGTTGATCAATTATCTATCATATGCCTTTCAAATCTTTTAAGTATCCCATTTGGTTCAAAAGTTATGAATTTTGCAACGAAAAAACTCAAATGGCGCCACTGTGCGACGTTGGCCAGGCCATCACTGTCAACGGTGAGCACTGTAGTTCGATGACTACCAACTTCTTTTGGCCTGCTGTGAATAATATGGTCACCAACGACACGTGGTTTAAACAGAATTTCGCTTCACGATCGATTTGTGGGCGTGGTCATCTCAGGTGGAGGTGATGTCAAAACATGAAGGATATTTTGAGATTGTTGGCTTAGTTACTGAACAATCGATAAACACACAATCAGACAAACACAAAGGAGGAAATATATTTTGAACTTTTTCGCCACATCTTGTATAACACAAATACTTTAACCGAGCATAGCGCTAGCTTAGAAAGAAAAAAAAACAATTAAAAAATCTTTATTTTCTCCTTGCGATATCCGATTTAGCTTCCATGTTTTAAAGTTATTTCTACAATAAAAGGAAACTTTACATTCACAATTATAACATTTCCTCTACTAAATCTATTATACCACATAAACAAAAGTAGGGTGTGTACACAAGTTTATCCATTCGAACAACGTTAAGTGTTCAAATCGTTCGTTTATGGCGCCCAAGTGGTTGAGTTTTTTTTTTTTTTTTTTACAAAATTTATTTCATTATGCTGTTTGTTGCTGTACAATATTCCATTAAAGAGAGTGGAAAAAATTGTACAACAACAAACAAGAGAAAAAAAAGGCAAAACAACAAGGTTTTTTTTGCTAAAAATAAAAATGGTTGTTATATTCTATACAAAAAAAAAAAATATATATATATTTTAGCTTCTTTTAATGCCTGAGTTGTTTTGGTGGTAAATATGAATATTTATGAGTTGATGTATAAAACATGTAAGTACACACACACTGGCATTCAAAGGTATATAGACACATGTATATTATATACACATACATTTGTATATTTAATTTATTCTGTATATACCTATACATGTATGTATGTGCATGATTTTTTTTATACACTTGCAAATTGATAATGTATGTAGAGAAGTTTTTAAAATTTTGTATTTTTTCTTTGATGTTTTTTTTTTTCTGTTTATTTTCCTAATAAAAACAGAATACATGAAGCATCAATCATCAAGCACAACTGCAATGCAATTTTAATTAAAATTAAATTTTTATAAAAGCTTACTGAAACATAAAGACTTTAAGTACCCATTTTGTTTTATTTTTCTGTTTTAATTGTAATTGTCATAAAAGTTTTTGAAATGTCTGGGAATTTGTTAATCAAATTCTTAAATAACAAGTAAGAGTGTTATATTCGGCTGTGCTGAATCTTGTATACTCACCATCAGTATGTATTTTTGGCATTCTATGAGGACTTCCATCTATAAGGGTCCGACTGTACATAATTTGATACTCTGATTAATTTCTTAAAACTTTAAATGACGTACATGTGTCGAAATTTATATTAATATAATTTTATATAAATTATTTATTGACAATCAAATATTTTTCTGATATAGCGGTTATATGGGGGTTGATAGAAAAATTTAGGTTTATATAAAACATGTTTATGTCCAATTTCATCACGACATTTGTTATTATAAGACAATTATGAATGTTCAAGTCATTTTCTAGGGGGACCTTGTATGGGGACTAGATATAAATATTGCCGATTTTACCCATACCTTACAGTATAATTTCACAATACTTAGAACTAATTTCTTCAACATTTTATCAGGATTGTTAATCACCGATATTGTCCATTTTCAAAAACAAAAAAATCTTATGAACAGAGAGTATTTGTGGAAAATTTTAGCTGTTATCTGCCTTCGTTTGGGCAGTGTCGTGTTTTCAACAGACAACACGGACGGATATAGCTAGATCGTATTAGAATCTTATGAGGACACAGAATATATACACTAATGTGGGTCTGTGATATCTGTTACAAACAGAATGACAAAATCAATATACCCCCCATCTGTTTTGATGATGGGTGTAAAAATATTGAAAAATGTGAGCAAACTTTGTGCATGTCAAAGGAAAAACATAAATCAGTTTAGGCTCATAATATTTTGTAGCCATAAAAGCTGATTTTTTTTAATTAGAAACAAATTCAAATGATACTTATGTTATAAATATATGAATTATATTTGTTTATTTAAGGTTAAATGTCACGTAAAATTAGATTTCTGCATAAACATGCTGTCTATTTTTATAAATTCTGCAGAAAGTATAAAAAAAAAATATTCAAATAATTTGTTTTAAATATTTTACAACATCTTTTAATACCGTTTCTAATGACAAAATATACACAGAAATGTGTTGGCGATTTGTAAGCCCATTTTAGACTTAGCACATTTATAATTAGTATGCATTAGCATATTTGCATTTTTTTTGTTTGTTATTTAAAATTCATCATTCGATTTAAAGCTTATACATATTGGTAGAAATTAATTTAAATTTTTTCTTTTAAATGATTTTTATGGAAGTCTATCTTATTAAGAATAAAATCTTAAATATCTTTTAAACTAAAAGAGATAAATTAGTGAAATAAACACGAATCTCTTAGCTTTTTCACTTGCTTTCATTGAAATCTGTCCATATTTGTACAAGTAACAAGCTATACAAAGTTTTCCTAACCAGAGTTGGCCACACTTTGTGTTTCAAGAGGGTGGTCACAAATGTAAGTTTCTTAGAGCCTATGTCCACCTCTATGCTTGTAATCAGACCAGTAGTTTATAATATATACATATATAATATTGTATTTAGCGGCTTGGAATATCGCGTCGAAACATATTTTAAAAAAATCGAAAATTAAGATTCAGCGATTTTTCTGAAAATGTTTGTAAATGAGAATTATAACACGTGCTATCGATTTTGTAGTAAAATATGTAAAAATGTTACGACCACGCGATATTCTAAGCCGCTAAATCCAATATTATATATGTGCCCGTTATTTCTATCATACTTATACTTCGTTTATAATTCTGGCACATTATCTTGTCAAACGACGCGTATTTATGTAATTTATGATTGTTTATATATCTGTGGACTTTCGACAAAACAACTTAAGTGTAATTTTAAAAATTTCTAAGGTTGCGCAAAAAAAACTGTTGAATTGATCGATAGTTATTTTATTAAGTATTTGACCTTAAAGAATTTCGAGACCTTTGTAGAATTCTTTGAGGCAAATAATAAAGTTCTTCAAGGACAAATAATAAAATAATTATCGATCAATTCAAAAGTCTTTGCGCACACCTGAAAATTTTTAAAATAACACTTGAGTTATTTTGTCAAAAGTCCACAGATATAATGTTTAATTTTACGATGGAACGTCAATTTCCTGGCAAAAAAGTTGCAAAAATTCTAAAATGTTAAAAAATTGGTTTCACGACTTTACCACTACATAACACATTTCTGGTTGAAGGCACTTCAATTTATCGTAATTCATATACTTCTCTTAGGGCAACAAAACAAATTTTTAAAAGACACTGTATCCAAATATTGAAATACGCGGACATAGTTCTGTCAACAATGTCAACGTTTCAGTTCGACTCAACCAATTTTTTTTTTTTTTTGCAAATTTCAACTTTGACTGGTCTTAACTTTTTGAAGCAAATAGTTTCAAACCAACGACTTTCCGAAACTTAGTTATCAGACCCAATGCAAACTTCGAAAAACCGTAACGAGGTACAGTTAGACGACGCGAAACATTAATAAATGCGGGTGGAACGCAAAACTTTTAAAGGCAGCGAAAAAAGGACGGTGAAAATGATAATAACGCGCGAGTTCTTCCATCACCAACAGCTGAATTACAAATGGTTAAAATTTGTTTCACGTTTAGAAAATGTCAGAAATTTTTATTTACTGAATTTTGTCCTTATTTCTTAGTGTACGTGTATTTAGACCGATATTCTTATGGCCATATATCTTTAGATAGGGCGACTCAAAGAGGATATTTTATGTATTTATGTCTTCTTTAATATATTCAATATTTTGTACTCTCCCATAAATTCTGTGCATTATCATACATATACATATCTCATATATATAGTTTTGCTGACCCCTGTTTTTCCAAAATAGTATTTTTTGTAATAAAGTGTGTCCCAAAATTCACGCAAGATTTTAATTTGCCGCCATATGCCAAAAAATATTAGACTGCTGACAGTTTTGAATGATTGGAGCATCACAAGCCAGAACTTTTGTAATTGCAATTACTCAATAAGTTTATTTTCAATGCCTACGACATCCGTCTCATATAATGAATTATTTAAGGTATATTCTAGTAATTTGCATAAAAACATTCTGTATTTAACGGCTTCTGTGAAACCTACCAATCAATGAGTTATTCAAGTCTTTACACAGAGAAAACAGATTCGTAATCACAACCGAATTTGTCGCCAATCGAATTAGGAGGTTCTGTGTACTATCGCAAAATTCGATTGTAATTACTGAATTTATTCTATGCTATTGGTGCACCCAACTGTTTTCGATATAAAATATATTTGACTATTGTGAATTATTTGACATTTTCTTTCAACTCTTTTTATTAAAAATACAAAATAAATTCACAAAAATAAAAACATTCAATACAATTATATTTTAAAAATTAACTTAACATAAATAAAAGTCAGATATACTGCACACCTCTGCAATTAAATTTGGTTAGTGGTACAGGTCTATTTTCAGATTTTAAGATAAATCGTGTGGTTTAGTCAGCAACTAAAGTCGTACACAAACTGAAGACTGCAGAGTTTTGCAGGGATTTTCGATATTGACCGAAGTCGTTGTAGACAAAAACCTATAGAAATGGATTTGTAGTGTTTGCACCAGTCATTACAATTTCTTCTTAAAAGATTTGTGACAAAATTCCTATATAGAATATGAGAAAATATATTTCTACTAAATTTACATACATATGTATGTACGTATGTAGGCACACAAAAATGCAAGCACTTATTGGTTATTGGCCACATGTACATACATATTTATCGAGATATTATTCTTACCAAGAATTTCTAATTGTTTTTCATAATTTATTTGATTCTGTAATATAAAATAGTTTATTTTATTATTTAAAAACTTCAAAAAATAATCTACCAATTTAAAATTTGTTTCGGTTGTGATTATCGAATTCAACTTTTAATATCACAGCCGACAAATTTGGTTATAGTCACCAATATTCCGAATTTAAACGTATTATAACAGAATTTAAGTAGGTTGTGTGTATCGAATAAGTAGCAACAAATTTATAAATAGACAATTCGGTTAAATCAACCTATATAAGAATAGTCTGAACCATAATTCAATTGCAATAATGTTATTATAATCCTTAACACAGAAAATATATTAAGGTAATCGTTTTTTAATAAATACGATCAACTGTTAGTTTAGATTATTAAATTTTTATAATTGGAACCATTTTACAACCAATCTGTTTTCTGTGTGTACTTGTAAATAGTTCTAGTGACATTAAAGTAATGACTTATTTATAAGTTTGTTTGATGTTTGATGCCTCCCCTGACATCACAGTGTAATGTCAGGGGAAATTGTATTTTTTTTTTAGAAAAACTTTAATATTTGGTGAGAAATGCATACAATTACTTGAATTTAAATTATATTTAAGATTAAATTGTAATGTTTTTGTTCTAATGTTTTTGTTTATTGTGCTATATTTGGAACCTTTCAGTGGTCAGTACCATACATAAAAAGAGGGCAATATTTTCTTCCAGAAAAGAAAAGATCAGCCATAAAATTAACAAAACAAATTTGTCGAAAACGTTAAAACCAAAAATACATAAAAAGAGCTAAATAATTTTACTATAAAAAATATTTATGGTGAATAATGCTAGTTGAAAGTATAAAATATGCTTTAAAATCATGAAAATATGCATTAAAAAATTCGATGCCAAAATTGATAACATATTGTGAAACAAAGAAATAACTAAGTGTATGTTCGAAATACATCAAAAAACAAGTAAGAGTGCTTCACCTTCACCTTTGTCAAACACAAAAAAAAAAAAAATCGCAAAGCAATGAAGCCAACACACATCCAAACATACGTTTTGATGCTTTTTTTGTCAAAGCATGCAACAAACTGTCTTTTTTTGATGAAATTTTCAGAGGTTGTCTCGGATTTTTGCTCATATCCCGTTACTTATGGATGGATTTTGCTGATTTTAAATAGGAAACTTCTCGCAAGCGTGGCTGACAGAATTATTGAAGATTTGGATCCCGAAGATATCTAAGGTCTTCAGAAAATTGATTTCAACAGACAGACAGACAGACGGACATAGTTTGATCGACTCCGCTATCTATATGGATCCAGAATATATATACTTTATAGGGTCGGAAAATTATATTGTGGAAATTACAAACGGAATGACAAACTTATATATACCCTTCTCAAGAAGGTGATTATGATTTATGAAAAAATTAAAATAATTTCCTCATTATATGTACAACAATGTTATTACACTTTTTTTAATTAACACCGCGAATAGGAATTTAAATTACCTTAAAATTTAATAATTCAACTTATCCTTAATCTAATGTTTACCTAGAAAGTGCCAAGAAATGTAGACAGTATTTTGATTTGAGGTTAACAAAATTTTATGACATTTTCGTATGCCATTATTTTGTGGTTAATTAACCAACAAACAAAGACACACACACACAGACAAATATCTAACAATTCATGCATTCTATTCTACATCCTATTTATCACAATTTATTTATGCCTTTCGTCTGCCCACACGCAGTTACATAGACACATGCTACAGCATTTGCTTGCTGCATTTGCATAGATGGGAGTGTTAACCAACCAATACAAACATACAAATAAATACATACACATGCATACATATGTATGTATGTACATTAAAATATTAGAGCTGCTTCTTTTATTTTATTTGTTTGTTCCTTTACCGCATGCTGTGTGTTTGTGTCTGCTTTTATAACCAAAGGTGTGAGTTTGTTTGTGCAAACCCACAGACAGTTGCATTAGTGTGTGGGTTTCAGTTTTTAAGGGTGGTCCTTAAAGAAATTTTAATAAATATTCAATAACTATGTTTAATTTTAACAGTTGCTGGTAACGCAGACTTTATAATTTATGTATTTGGTCAAATGATAGTGACACTCCTATGATATTTCTTCAAAGTGTCAGTTAATCACTGCCATGGAAAAATATCATGACTTATTAAGTATTTTCATGTATATATTTTTAAATAAATGCCAAACAAATTGTATAATTATTATTTTATATTACTCGAGTTTCCAAGGATAACTTTGGATACCCTAAATAATATTTACACCTATAAATTTGTTTAATGGCTTTCTATATGCATGTATATTAGGGTGGCCCTTATTTGTTAATTTTTGGAATTTTCGTTGGCAAATAAACAATGAATCATTATATCATAATATATTGTTCTCAGGTTATGATTACCAAAGAAGTGAGCAATATAATGTGGTAAATGCTTTATAATGAAAATGGTTGTCACAAAGGCACATGCTACAATCATATACATGATTGCTAAAATCATGTGAAGCGTAACTTTAACATTTTATGGTTACCGAGATCATATAAATACAGATACCATAATATTGTTAAAAATTATTTAAAAAAATATTAAAATGGTATATGTACAACTATATTTTTTATCAGCATGTATTTACTGTATCGTTCTCGAGCCTGTAAATGACTTTCATTTATACGCAGATACTTTGAGACATATTTGGTCAATTCGCAAGGTCTCTTATCATGTCATATTGTCCTAATAGTTG